>CM050204.1:0-717500 GCA_027475355.1 Coilia nasus
ATTAGCCTGGGCTAAGCTAATCACTTGAGCTGATTTTCATGTTAAATTCTAAATTGAATTACTGGAAATAATTAACAACTACACTTAACCCCAACTCTAAACATAACCCCAGATGCGGTGATTTAATTTAACCCCAATATGTTTAACCCCAAGTCTAAATTTAACCCTCAATTGGCGAATAACCCCAAGACCCATATGATGTCTAAAATTGAACCCCAAGATGTGGAAGACTAATCCTAATTTGGAAACTCATGGATTTTGGTGAAAGGGGGATTGTGAGGCGAAAGGGGGAACGTATAAGTGAACTGTTGTGATGTCGGAGCGTCTCAGGAGGAGGTGAGCTGTGGAGGAAAGGTATCCTAAGGAAGGAATGTGCCCAGAGGGGGAGGTGAACCCATGCAAGGCCCGTGCACAACTTGGGCCCACCTCGGTGGGTCCTTGCAAACCCTAACCTAACCGGCCAGTGCCTGTATGGCGATCTGCCTTTCTAGGGGGTATCGGACCCCCACAGATCTGCCGTCTGATGGCAAAGAGTCTCAACAGATCTGCCACCCTGGTACCCAAAGCCATCTCTTGGACATCGGAATCCGGAACCTGCAAACAGAGAAACAAAATTAAGGAAAGAACAAAATTACGGGAAGGAATAAATTAATATATATTACTAATTGGTCATAGCTCCTACCATGCCTGATGAGGGCGACGGAGCCCAGAAACGCGTTGCAGAAATGGAGCTGAAATTAACATGCATGTATAAAAACCTGGAAAATAAATTGAAAAATACTTACCTGATAACCCGAATGGAGGACAAACAAACCTGCAAAGAAAAACAGCAGAAGTTAGTAAAAGTGATTATAACAAAAATAAATACGTACATACCTGGAAAATAAATTAAAGGATACTTACCTGATAACCCGGATGGAGGACAAACAAACCTGCAAAGAAAAATAACAGAAGTTAGTAAAAGTGATTACAACAAAAATAAATACTTACCTGTTGGACCTGGAAAGATGGAACCTATATAAAGAGGAGACAACACACAAAGCCCTCATTTCTGCCCCGGACTTCGAGGAGGCAACATACCCCACGAAATGTTGGGAAGTTAAATGACCAAAAGGAGTCAACTACTTAAGGCCATACAGCCAGGAGGAGCAGCACACAGAGCCCTCATTTCTGCCCCGGACTTCGAGGAGGCAACACACACCCCACGAAATGTTGGGAGAACAGCTAAATGACCAAAAGGAGTCAACCACTGAAGGCCATACAGCCAGAATGCATCTTCCGTAAGTCTAACAGACTAATTTTTTGAACACCCCCAAAGCTAAACATTAGCCTGGGCTAAGCTAATCACTTGAGCTGATTTTCATGTTAAATTCTAAATTGAATTACTGGAAATAATTAACAACTACACTTAACCCCAACTCTAAACATAACCCCAGATGCGGTGATTTAATTTAACCCCAATATGTTTAACCCCAAGTCTAAATTTAACCCTCAATTGGCGAATAACCCCAAGACCCATATGATGTCTAAAATTGAACCCCAAGATGTGGAAGACTAATCCTAATTTGGAAACTCATGGATTTTGGTGAAAGGGGGATTGTGAGGCGAAAGGGGGAACGTATAAGTGAACTGTTGTGATGTCGGAGCGTCTCAGGAGGAGGTGAGCTGTGGAGGAAAGGTATCCTAAGGAAGGAATGTGCCCAGAGGGGGAGGTGAACCCATGCAAGGCCCGTGCACAACTTGGGCCCACCTCGGTGGGTCCTTGCAAACCCTAACCTAACCGGCCAGTGCCTGTATGGCGATCTGCCTTTCTAGGGGGTATCGGACCCCCACAGATCTGCCGTCTGATGGCAAAGAGTCTCAACAGATCTGCCACCCTGGTACCCAAAGCCATCTCTTGGACATCGGAATCCGGAACCTGCAAACAGAGAAACAAAATTAAGGAAAGAACAAAATTACGGGAAGGAATAAATTAATATATATTACTAATTGGTCATAGCTCCTACCATGCCTGATGAGGGCGACGGAGCCCAGAAACGCGTTGCAGAAATGGAGCTGAAATTAACATGCATGTATAAAAACCTGGAAAATAAATTGAAAAATACTTACCTGATAACCCGAATGGAGGACAAACAAACCTGCAAAGAAAAACAGCAGAAGTTAGTAAAAGTGATTATAACAAAAATAAATACGTACATACCTGGAAAATAAATTAAAGGATACTTACCTGATAACCCGGATGGAGGACAAACAAACCTGCAAAGAAAAATAACAGAAGTTAGTAAAAGTGATTACAACAAAAATAAATACTTACCTGTTGGACCTGGAAAGATGGAACCTATATAAAGAGGAGACAACACACAAAGCCCTCATTTCTGCCCCGGACTTCGAGGAGGCAACATACCCCACGAAATGTTGGGAAGTTAAATGACCAAAAGGAGTCAACTACTTAAGGCCATACAGCCAGGAGGAGCAGCACACAGAGCCCTCATTTCTGCCCCGGACTTCGAGGAGGCAACACACACCCCACGAAATGTTGGGAGAACAGCTAAATGACCAAAAGGAGTCAACCACTGAAGGCCATACAGCCAGAATGCATCTTCCGTAAGTCTAACAGACTAATTTTTTGAACACCCCCAAAGCTAAACATTAGCCTGGGCTAAGCTAATCACTTGAGCTGATTTTCATGTTAAATTCTAAATTGAATTACTGGAAATAATTAACAACTACACTTAACCCCAACTCTAAACATAACCCCAGATGCGGTGATTTAATTTAACCCCAATATGTTTAACCCCAAGTCTAAATTTAACCCTCAATTGGCGAATAACCCCAAGACCCATATGATGTCTAAAATTGAACCCCAAGATGTGGAAGACTAATCCTAATTTGGAAACTCATGGATTTTGGTGAAAGGGGGATTGTGAGGCGAAAGGGGGAACGTATAAGTGAACTGTTGTGATGTCGGAGCGTCTCAGGAGGAGGTGAGCTGTGGAGGAAAGGTATCCTAAGGAAGGAATGTGCCCAGAGGGGGAGGTGAACCCATGCAAGGCCCGTGCACAACTTGGGCCCACCTCGGTGGGTCCTTGCAAACCCTAACCTAACCGGCCAGTGCCTGTATGGCGATCTGCCTTTCTAGGGGGTATCGGACCCCCACAGATCTGCCGTCTGATGGCAAAGAGTCTCAACAGATCTGCCACCCTGGTACCCAAAGCCATCTCTTGGACATCGGAATCCGGAACCTGCAAACAGAGAAACAAAATTAAGGAAAGAACAAAATTACGGGAAGGAATAAATTAATATATATTACTAATTGGTCATAGCTCCTACCATGCCTGATGAGGGCGACGGAGCCCAGAAACGCGTTGCAGAAATGGAGCTGAAATTAACATGCATGTATAAAAACCTGGAAAATAAATTGAAAAATACTTACCTGATAACCCGAATGGAGGACAAACAAACCTGCAAAGAAAAACAGCAGAAGTTAGTAAAAGTGATTATAACAAAAATAAATACGTACATACCTGGAAAATAAATTAAAGGATACTTACCTGATAACCCGGATGGAGGACAAACAAACCTGCAAAGAAAAATAACAGAAGTTAGTAAAAGTGATTACAACAAAAATAAATACTTACCTGTTGGACCTGGAAAGATGGAACCTATATAAAGAGGAGACAACACACAAAGCCCTCATTTCTGCCCCGGACTTCGAGGAGGCAACATACCCCACGAAATGTTGGGAAGTTAAATGACCAAAAGGAGTCAACTACTTAAGGCCATACAGCCAGGAGGAGCAGCACACAGAGCCCTCATTTCTGCCCCGGACTTCGAGGAGGCAACACACACCCCACGAAATGTTGGGAGAACAGCTAAATGACCAAAAGGAGTCAACCACTGAAGGCCATACAGCCAGAATGCATCTTCCGTAAGTCTAACAGACTAATTTTTTGAACACCCCCAAAGCTAAACATTAGCCTGGGCTAAGCTAATCACTTGAGCTGATTTTCATGTTAAATTCTAAATTGAATTACTGGAAATAATTAACAACTACACTTAACCCCAACTCTAAACATAAACCCAGATGCGGTGATTTAATTTAACCCCAATATGTTTAACCCCAAGTCTAAATTTAACCCTCAATTGGCGAATAACCCCAAGACCCATATGATGTCTAAAATTGAACCCCAAGATGTGGAAGACTAATCCTAATTTGGAAACTCATGGATTTTGGTGAAAGGGGGATTGTGAGGCGAAAGGGGGAACGTATAAGTGAACTGTTGTGATGTCGGAGCGTCTCAGGAGGAGGTGAGCTGTGGAGGAAAGGTATCCTAAGGAAGGAATGTGCCCAGAGGGGGAGGTGAACCCATGCAAGGCCCGTGCACAACTTGGGCCCACCTCGGTGGGTCCTTGCAAACCCTAACCTAACCGGCCAGTGCCTGTATGGCGATCTGCCTTTCTAGGGGGTATCGGACCCCCACAGATCTGCCGTCTGATGGCAAAGAGTCTCAACAGATCTGCCACCCTGGTACCCAAAGCCATCTCTTGGACATCGGAATCCGGAACCTGCAAACAGAGAAACAAAATTAAGGAAAGAACAAAATTACGGGAAGGAATAAATTAATATATATTACTAATTGGTCATAGCTCCTACCATGCCTGATGAGGGCGACGGAGCCCAGAAACGCGTTGCAGAAATGGAGCTGAAATTAACATGCATGTATAAAAACCTGGAAAATAAATTGAAAAATACTTACCTGATAACCCGAATGGAGGACAAACAAACCTGCAAAGAAAAACAGCAGAAGTTAGTAAAAGTGATTATAACAAAAATAAATACGTACATACCTGGAAAATAAATTAAAGGATACTTACCTGATAACCCGGATGGAGGACAAACAAACCTGCAAAGAAAAATAACAGAAGTTAGTAAAAGTGATTACAACAAAAATAAATACTTACCTGTTGGACCTGGAAAGATGGAACCTATATAAAGAGGAGACAACACACAAAGCCCTCATTTCTGCCCCGGACTTCGAGGAGGCAACATACCCCACGAAATGTTGGGAAGTTAAATGACCAAAAGGAGTCAACTACTTAAGGCCATACAGCCAGGAGGAGCAGCACACAGAGCCCTCATTTCTGCCCCGGACTTCGAGGAGGCAACACACACCCCACGAAATGTTGGGAGAACAGCTAAATGACCAAAAGGAGTCAACCACTGAAGGCCATACAGCCAGAATGCATCTTCCGTAAGTCTAACAGACTAATTTTTTGAACACCCCCAAAGCTAAACATTAGCCTGGGCTAAGCTAATCACTTGAGCTGATTTTCATGTTAAATTCTAAATTGAATTACTGGAAATAATTAACAACTACACTTAACCCCAACTCTAAACATAACCCCAGATGCGGTGATTTAATTTAACCCCAATATGTTTAACCCCAAGTCTAAATTTAACCCTCAATTGGCGAATAACCCCAAGACCCATATGATGTCTAAAATTGAACCCCAAGATGTGGAAGACTAATCCTAATTTGGAAACTCATGGATTTTGGTGAAAGGGGGATTGTGAGGCGAAAGGGGGAACGTATAAGTGAACTGTTGTGATGTCGGAGCGTCTCAGGAGGAGGTGAGCTGTGGAGGAAAGGTATCCTAAGGAAGGAATGTGCCCAGAGGGGGAGGTGAACCCATGCAAGGCCCGTGCACAACTTGGGCCCACCTCGGTGGGTCCTTGCAAACCCTAACCTAACCGGCCAGTGCCTGTATGGCGATCTGCCTTTCTAGGGGGTATCGGACCCCCACAGATCTGCCGTCTGATGGCAAAGAGTCTCAACAGATCTGCCACCCTGGTACCCAAAGCCATCTCTTGGACATCGGAATCCGGAACCTGCAAACAGAGAAACAAAATTAAGGAAAGAACAAAATTACGGGAAGGAATAAATTAATATATATTACTAATTGGTCATAGCTCCTACCATGCCTGATGAGGGCGACGGAGCCCAGAAACGCGTTGCAGAAATGGAGCTGAAATTAACATGCATGTATAAAAACCTGGAAAATAAATTGAAAAATACTTACCTGATAACCCGAATGGAGGACAAACAAACCTGCAAAGAAAAACAGCAGAAGTTAGTAAAAGTGATTATAACAAAAATAAATACGTACATACCTGGAAAATAAATTAAAGGATACTTACCTGATAACCCGGATGGAGGACAAACAAACCTGCAAAGAAAAATAACAGAAGTTAGTAAAAGTGATTACAACAAAAATAAATACTTACCTGTTGGACCTGGAAAGATGGAACCTATATAAAGAGGAGACAACACACAAAGCCCTCATTTCTGCCCCGGACTTCGAGGAGGCAACATACCCCACGAAATGTTGGGAAGTTAAATGACCAAAAGGAGTCAACTACTTAAGGCCATACAGCCAGGAGGAGCAGCACACAGAGCCCTCATTTCTGCCCCGGACTTCGAGGAGGCAACACACACCCCACGAAATGTTGGGAGAACAGCTAAATGACCAAAAGGAGTCAACCACTGAAGGCCATACAGCCAGAATGCATCTTCCGTAAGTCTAACAGACTAATTTTTTGAACACCCCCAAAGCTAAACATTAGCCTGGGCTAAGCTAATCACTTGAGCTGATTTTCATGTTAAATTCTAAATTGAATTACTGGAAATAATTAACAACTACACTTAACCCCAACTCTAAACATAACCCCAGATGCGGTGATTTAATTTAACCCCAATATGTTTAACCCCAAGTCTAAATTTAACCCTCAATTGGCGAATAACCCCAAGACCCATATGATGTCTAAAATTGAACCCCAAGATGTGGAAGACTAATCCTAATTTGGAAACTCATGGATTTTGGTGAAAGGGGGATTGTGAGGCGAAAGGGGGAACGTATAAGTGAACTGTTGTGATGTCGGAGCGTCTCAGGAGGAGGTGAGCTGTGGAGGAAAGGTATCCTAAGGAAGGAATGTGCCCAGAGGGGGAGGTGAACCCATGCAAGGCCCGTGCACAACTTGGGCCCACCTCGGTGGGTCCTTGCAAACCCTAACCTAACCGGCCAGTGCCTGTATGGCGATCTGCCTTTCTAGGGGGTATCGGACCCCCACAGATCTGCCGTCTGATGGCAAAGAGTCTCAACAGATCTGCCACCCTGGTACCCAAAGCCATCTCTTGGACATCGGAATCCGGAACCTGCAAACAGAGAAACAAAATTAAGGAAAGAACAAAATTACGGGAAGGAATAAATTAATATATATTACTAATTGGTCATAGCTCCTACCATGCCTGATGAGGGCGACGGAGCCCAGAAACGCGTTGCAGAAATGGAGCTGAAATTAACATGCATGTATAAAAACCTGGAAAATAAATTGAAAAATACTTACCTGATAACCCGAATGGAGGACAAACAAACCTGCAAAGAAAAACAGCAGAAGTTAGTAAAAGTGATTATAACAAAAATAAATACGTACATACCTGGAAAATAAATTAAAGGATACTTACCTGATAACCCGGATGGAGGACAAACAAACCTGCAAAGAAAAATAACAGAAGTTAGTAAAAGTGATTACAACAAAAATAAATACTTACCTGTTGGACCTGGAAAGATGGAACCTATATAAAGAGGAGACAACACACAAAGCCCTCATTTCTGCCCCGGACTTCGAGGAGGCAACATACCCCACGAAATGTTGGGAAGTTAAATGACCAAAAGGAGTCAACTACTTAAGGCCATACAGCCAGGAGGAGCAGCACACAGAGCCCTCATTTCTGCCCCGGACTTCGAGGAGGCAACACACACCCCACGAAATGTTGGGAGAACAGCTAAATGACCAAAAGGAGTCAACCACTGAAGGCCATACAGCCAGAATGCATCTTCCGTAAGTCTAACAGACTAATTTTTTGAACACCCCCAAAGCTAAACATTAGCCTGGGCTAAGCTAATCACTTGAGCTGATTTTCATGTTAAATTCTAAATTGAATTACTGGAAATAATTAACAACTACACTTAACCCCAACTCTAAACATAACCCCAGATGCGGTGATTTAATTTAACCCCAATATGTTTAACCCCAAGTCTAAATTTAACCCTCAATTGGCGAATAACCCCAAGACCCATATGATGTCTAAAATTGAACCCCAAGATGTGGAAGACTAATCCTAATTTGGAAACTCATGGATTTTGGTGAAAGGGGGATTGTGAGGCGAAAGGGGGAACGTATAAGTGAACTGTTGTGATGTCGGAGCGTCTCAGGAGGAGGTGAGCTGTGGAGGAAAGGTATCCTAAGGAAGGAATGTGCCCAGAGGGGGAGGTGAACCCATGCAAGGCCCGTGCACAACTTGGGCCCACCTCGGTGGGTCCTTGCAAACCCTAACCTAACCGGCCAGTGCCTGTATGGCGATCTGCCTTTCTAGGGGGTATCGGACCCCCACAGATCTGCCGTCTGATGGCAAAGAGTCTCAACAGATCTGCCACCCTGGTACCCAAAGCCATCTCTTGGACATCGGAATCCGGAACCTGCAAACAGAGAAACAAAATTAAGGAAAGAACAAAATTACGGGAAGGAATAAATTAATATATATTACTAATTGGTCATAGCTCCTACCATGCCTGATGAGGGCGACGGAGCCCAGAAACGCGTTGCAGAAATGGAGCTGAAATTAACATGCATGTATAAAAACCTGGAAAATAAATTGAAAAATACTTACCTGATAACCCGAATGGAGGACAAACAAACCTGCAAAGAAAAACAGCAGAAGTTAGTAAAAGTGATTATAACAAAAATAAATACGTACATACCTGGAAAATAAATTAAAGGATACTTACCTGATAACCCGGATGGAGGACAAACAAACCTGCAAAGAAAAATAACAGAAGTTAGTAAAAGTGATTACAACAAAAATAAATACTTACCTGTTGGACCTGGAAAGATGGAACCTATATAAAGAGGAGACAACACACAAAGCCCTCATTTCTGCCCCGGACTTCGAGGAGGCAACATACCCCACGAAATGTTGGGAAGTTAAATGACCAAAAGGAGTCAACTACTTAAGGCCATACAGCCAGGAGGAGCAGCACACAGAGCCCTCATTTCTGCCCCGGACTTCGAGGAGGCAACACACACCCCACGAAATGTTGGGAGAACAGCTAAATGACCAAAAGGAGTCAACCACTGAAGGCCATACAGCCAGAATGCATCTTCCGTAAGTCTAACAGACTAATTTTTTGAACACCCCCAAAGCTAAACATTAGCCTGGGCTAAGCTAATCACTTGAGCTGATTTTCATGTTAAATTCTAAATTGAATTACTGGAAATAATTAACAACTACACTTAACCCCAACTCTAAACATAACCCCAGATGCGGTGATTTAATTTAACCCCAATATGTTTAACCCCAAGTCTAAATTTAACCCTCAATTGGCGAATAACCCCAAGACCCATATGATGTCTAAAATTGAACCCCAAGATGTGGAAGACTAATCCTAATTTGGAAACTCATGGATTTTGGTGAAAGGGGGATTGTGAGGCGAAAGGGGGAACGTATAAGTGAACTGTTGTGATGTCGGAGCGTCTCAGGAGGAGGTGAGCTGTGGAGGAAAGGTATCCTAAGGAAGGAATGTGCCCAGAGGGGGAGGTGAACCCATGCAAGGCCCGTGCACAACTTGGGCCCACCTCGGTGGGTCCTTGCAAACCCTAACCTAACCGGCCAGTGCCTGTATGGCGATCTGCCTTTCTAGGGGGTATCGGACCCCCACAGATCTGCCGTCTGATGGCAAAGAGTCTCAACAGATCTGCCACCCTGGTACCCAAAGCCATCTCTTGGACATCGGAATCCGGAACCTGCAAACAGAGAAACAAAATTAAGGAAAGAACAAAATTACGGGAAGGAATAAATTAATATATATTACTAATTGGTCATAGCTCCTACCATGCCTGATGAGGGCGACGGAGCCCAGAAACGCGTTGCAGAAATGGAGCTGAAATTAACATGCATGTATAAAAACCTGGAAAATAAATTGAAAAATACTTACCTGATAACCCGAATGGAGGACAAACAAACCTGCAAAGAAAAACAGCAGAAGTTAGTAAAAGTGATTATAACAAAAATAAATACGTACATACCTGGAAAATAAATTAAAGGATACTTACCTGATAACCCGGATGGAGGACAAACAAACCTGCAAAGAAAAATAACAGAAGTTAGTAAAAGTGATTACAACAAAAATAAATACTTACCTGTTGGACCTGGAAAGATGGAACCTATATAAAGAGGAGACAACACACAAAGCCCTCATTTCTGCCCCGGACTTCGAGGAGGCAACATACCCCACGAAATGTTGGGAAGTTAAATGACCAAAAGGAGTCAACTACTTAAGGCCATACAGCCAGGAGGAGCAGCACACAGAGCCCTCATTTCTGCCCCGGACTTCGAGGAGGCAACACACACCCCACGAAATGTTGGGAGAACAGCTAAATGACCAAAAGGAGTCAACCACTGAAGGCCATACAGCCAGAATGCATCTTCCGTAAGTCTAACAGACTAATTTTTTGAACACCCCCAAAGCTAAACATTAGCCTGGGCTAAGCTAATCACTTGAGCTGATTTTCATGTTAAATTCTAAATTGAATTACTGGAAATAATTAACAACTACACTTAACCCCAACTCTAAACATAACCCCAGATGCGGTGATTTAATTTAACCCCAATATGTTTAACCCCAAGTCTAAATTTAACCCTCAATTGGCGAATAACCCCAAGACCCATATGATGTCTAAAATTGAACCCCAAGATGTGGAAGACTAATCCTAATTTGGAAACTCATGGATTTTGGTGAAAGGGGGATTGTGAGGCGAAAGGGGGAACGTATAAGTGAACTGTTGTGATGTCGGAGCGTCTCAGGAGGAGGTGAGCTGTGGAGGAAAGGTATCCTAAGGAAGGAATGTGCCCAGAGGGGGAGGTGAACCCATGCAAGGCCCGTGCACAACTTGGGCCCACCTCGGTGGGTCCTTGCAAACCCTAACCTAACCGGCCAGTGCCTGTATGGCGATCTGCCTTTCTAGGGGGTATCGGACCCCCACAGATCTGCCGTCTGATGGCAAAGAGTCTCAACAGATCTGCCACCCTGGTACCCAAAGCCATCTCTTGGACATCGGAATCCGGAACCTGCAAACAGAGAAACAAAATTAAGGAAAGAACAAAATTACGGGAAGGAATAAATTAATATATATTACTAATTGGTCATAGCTCCTACCATGCCTGATGAGGGCGACGGAGCCCAGAAACGCGTTGCAGAAATGGAGCTGAAATTAACATGCATGTATAAAAACCTGGAAAATAAATTGAAAAATACTTACCTGATAACCCGAATGGAGGACAAACAAACCTGCAAAGAAAAACAGCAGAAGTTAGTAAAAGTGATTATAACAAAAATAAATACGTACATACCTGGAAAATAAATTAAAGGATACTTACCTGATAACCCGGATGGAGGACAAACAAACCTGCAAAGAAAAATAACAGAAGTTAGTAAAAGTGATTACAACAAAAATAAATACTTACCTGTTGGACCTGGAAAGATGGAACCTATATAAAGAGGAGACAACACACAAAGCCCTCATTTCTGCCCCGGACTTCGAGGAGGCAACATACCCCATGAAATGTTGGGAAGTTAAATGACCAAAAGGAGTCAACTACTTAAGGCCATACAGCCAGGAGGAGCAGCACACAGAGCCCTCATTTCTGCCCCGGACTTCGAGGAGGCAACACACACCCCACGAAATGTTGGGAGAACAGCTAAATGACCAAAAGGAGTCAACCACTGAAGGCCATACAGCCAGAATGCATCTTCCGTAAGTCTAACAGACTAATTTTTTGAACACCCCCAAAGCTAAACATTAGCCTGGGCTAAGCTAATCACTTGAGCTGATTTTCATGTTAAATTCTAAATTGAATTACTGGAAATAATTAACAACTACACTTAACCCCAACTCTAAACATAACCCCAGATGCGGTGATTTAATTTAACCCCAATATGTTTAACCCCAAGTCTAAATTTAACCCTCAATTGGCGAATAACCCCAAGACCCATATGATGTCTAAAATTGAACCCCAAGATGTGGAAGACTAATCCTAATTTGGAAACTCATGGATTTTGGTGAAAGGGGGATTGTGAGGCGAAAGGGGGAACGTATAAGTGAACTGTTGTGATGTCGGAGCGTCTCAGGAGGAGGTGAGCTGTGGAGGAAAGGTATCCTAAGGAAGGAATGTGCCCAGAGGGGGAGGTGAACCCATGCAAGGCCCGTGCACAACTTGGGCCCACCTCGGTGGGTCCTTGCAAACCCTAACCTAACCGGCCAGTGCCTGTATGGCGATCTGCCTTTCTAGGGGGTATCGGACCCCCACAGATCTGCCGTCTGATGGCAAAGAGTCTCAACAGATCTGCCACCCTGGTACCCAAAGCCATCTCTTGGACATCGGAATCCGGAACCTGCAAACAGAGAAACAAAATTAAGGAAAGAACAAAATTACGGGAAGGAATAAATTAATATATATTACTAATTGGTCATAGCTCCTACCATGCCTGATGAGGGCGACGGAGCCCAGAAACGCGTTGCAGAAATGGAGCTGAAATTAACATGCATGTATAAAAACCTGGAAAATAAATTGAAAAATACTTACCTGATAACCCGAATGGAGGACAAACAAACCTGCAAAGAAAAACAGCAGAAGTTAGTAAAAGTGATTATAACAAAAATAAATACGTACATACCTGGAAAATAAATTAAAGGATACTTACCTGATAACCCGGATGGAGGACAAACAAACCTGCAAAGAAAAATAACAGAAGTTAGTAAAAGTGATTACAACAAAAATAAATACTTACCTGTTGGACCTGGAAAGATGGAACCTATATAAAGAGGAGACAACACACAAAGCCCTCATTTCTGCCCCGGACTTCGAGGAGGCAACATACCCCACGAAATGTTGGGAAGTTAAATGACCAAAAGGAGTCAACTACTTAAGGCCATACAGCCAGGAGGAGCAGCACACAGAGCCCTCATTTCTGCCCCGGACTTCGAGGAGGCAACACACACCCCACGAAATGTTGGGAGAACAGCTAAATGACCAAAAGGAGTCAACCACTGAAGGCCATACAGCCAGAATGCATCTTCCGTAAGTCTAACAGACTAATTTTTTGAACACCCCCAAAGCTAAACATTAGCCTGGGCTAAGCTAATCACTTGAGCTGATTTTCATGTTAAATTCTAAATTGAATTACTGGAAATAATTAACAACTACACTTAACCCCAACTCTAAACATAACCCCAGATGCGGTGATTTAATTTAACCCCAATATGTTTAACCCCAAGTCTAAATTTAACCCTCAATTGGCGAATAACCCCAAGACCCATATGATGTCTAAAATTGAACCCCAAGATGTGGAAGACTAATCCTAATTTGGAAACTCATGGATTTTGGTGAAAGGGGGATTGTGAGGCGAAAGGGGGAACGTATAAGTGAACTGTTGTGATGTCGGAGCGTCTCAGGAGGAGGTGAGCTGTGGAGGAAAGGTATCCTAAGGAAGGAATGTGCCCAGAGGGGGAGGTGAACCCATGCAAGGCCCGTGCACAACTTGGGCCCACCTCGGTGGGTCCTTGCAAACCCTAACCTAACCGGCCAGTGCCTGTATGGCGATCTGCCTTTCTAGGGGGTATCGGACCCCCACAGATCTGCCGTCTGATGGCAAAGAGTCTCAACAGATCTGCCACCCTGGTACCCAAAGCCATCTCTTGGACATCGGAATCCGGAACCTGCAAACAGAGAAACAAAATTAAGGAAAGAACAAAATTACGGGAAGGAATAAATTAATATATATTACTAATTGGTCATAGCTCCTACCATGCCTGATGAGGGCGACGGAGCCCAGAAACGCGTTGCAGAAATGGAGCTGAAATTAACATGCATGTATAAAAACCTGGAAAATAAATTGAAAAATACTTACCTGATAACCCGAATGGAGGACAAACAAACCTGCAAAGAAAAACAGCAGAAGTTAGTAAAAGTGATTATAACAAAAATAAATACGTACATACCTGGAAAATAAATTAAAGGATACTTACCTGATAACCCGGATGGAGGACAAACAAACCTGCAAAGAAAAATAACAGAAGTTAGTAAAAGTGATTACAACAAAAATAAATACTTACCTGTTGGACCTGGAAAGATGGAACCTATATAAAGAGGAGACAACACACAAAGCCCTCATTTCTGCCCCGGACTTCGAGGAGGCAACATACCCCACGAAATGTTGGGAAGTTAAATGACCAAAAGGAGTCAACTACTTAAGGCCATACAGCCAGGAGGAGCAGCACACAGAGCCCTCATTTCTGCCCCGGACTTCGAGGAGGCAACACACACCCCACGAAATGTTGGGAGAACAGCTAAATGACCAAAAGGAGTCAACCACTGAAGGCCATACAGCCAGAATGCATCTTCCGTAAGTCTAACAGACTAATTTTTTGAACACCCCCAAAGCTAAACATTAGCCTGGGCTAAGCTAATCACTTGAGCTGATTTTCATGTTAAATTCTAAATTGAATTACTGGAAATAATTAACAACTACACTTAACCCCAACTCTAAACATAACCCCAGATGCGGTGATTTAATTTAACCCCAATATGTTTAACCCCAAGTCTAAATTTAACCCTCAATTGGCGAATAACCCCAAGACCCATATGATGTCTAAAATTGAACCCCAAGATGTGGAAGACTAATCCTAATTTGGAAACTCATGGATTTTGGTGAAAGGGGGATTGTGAGGCGAAAGGGGGAACGTATAAGTGAACTGTTGTGATGTCGGAGCGTCTCAGGAGGAGGTGAGCTGTGGAGGAAAGGTATCCTAAGGAAGGAATGTGCCCAGAGGGGGAGGTGAACCCATGCAAGGCCCGTGCACAACTTGGGCCCACCTCGGTGGGTCCTTGCAAACCCTAACCTAACCCTAACCCTAACCCTAACCCTAGATTTCGAGAGACGGGGCTGGACTATAAAAGGGGACAGCACACTGAGGCTCACATCCATTACAGCCCACGCCTGAAGAAGAGCCACAAGGGCTCGAAACGCGTCGCGATATGGGCATACAAGCTAAGCTATGTAATGGCTAATTTTTTGAAAACCCACCAAGTTTCGGCTTGCAACACAAAACACTGAACTTTAGCAACACAAACCAAACAATTATACTTACCTTACACTACACACATTTTTTCGGGATGGGAACATAGGAAGAGGGACAATTTTTTATGGTGATGGGCGATGGTAGAGGGATGGACCGTGCCTTTTGGTAGGGCTATGCATGCTAATTCTGGCATGCTAAGGCCCTACCAATCTTTTCTCTAAACCTAACCTGCCAGTTTTCCTCCCTAACCTCGACCCTGATACCTATACTTACCTGGAGAAAACTAGCCCTCCTATGCTAAACCCACTAAATCCCTTACAGCCTCAGCCTAAGACAACTCGCTAACCCCTATCAAGACTTAATTTGGAAACCTAAACCTAAACTAAAACCTAACCATAACCCCCTCGACCTCTCATGGGACCCAAGGAACAAGAAAACACAAACCACAAAACGAGGATTTAATTAAAATACTTTATTCACAGACATACATACTGGAAAAACATATACTTACCTCGAAAACACTCAAACCTGGAACAAGGACACAACAACAAGAACATATACTTACCTGGAGAACATACAGAACCTGAAAGAAAGACACTATATACTTACCTGAAGGAATTACAACATTAACCTACTACATACTAAACTACAGATACTAACACAAACATGATGGAAATTTAGGATAATACTACCTACACAATCCTGGAAAGAAAATCGAGAAAACCTTTGAGCTCGACTGAACCTGACATATACTGATATCATTTACACTGACTGAAAGAAAAGGAGTGAAAACCTAGAAAGGACTCTCCTATGGGGTGCATATACACTGACACAGACACATTTACAAGGAGTATTGTCCTAAAAAGTACATCTAAGAACATAAGACTAAATAATATTTGAGAAAACCTACTGGGACTCAACATAAGACAAACACATAATCTTAAACATACACAAACTAACAATTGAGAAAACCTATTTGGACTCAATACAAGACAGACATAATTTTAAACATAAAATAAATCAACAGTTGAGAAAACCTACTTGGACTCACAATAAAACATACATTACTTTCGAGAAAACCAGTTGGCTCGACCTTGTGGATCCCAATATCGATTTCGAGAGACGGGGCTGGACTATAAAAGGGGACAGCACACTGAGGCTCACATCCATTACAGCCCACGCCTGAAGAAGAGCCACAAGGGCTCGAAACGCGTCGCGATATGGGCATACAAGCTAAGCTATGTAATGGCTAATTTTTTGAAAACCCACCAAGTTTCGGCTTGCAACACAAAACACTGAACTTTAGCAACACAAACCAAACAATTATACTTACCTTACACTACACACATTTTTTCGGGATGGGAACATAGGAAGAGGGACAATTTTTTATGGTGATGGGCGATGGTAGAGGGATGGACCGTGCCTTTTGGTAGGGCTATGCATGCTAATTCTGGCATGCTAAGGCCCTACCAATCTTTTCTCTAAACCTAACCTGCCAGTTTTCCTCCCTAACCTCGACCCTGATACCTATACTTACCTGGAGAAAACTAGCCCTCCTATGCTAAACCCACTAAATCCCTTACAGCCTCAGCCTAAGACAACTCGCTAACCCCTATCAAGACTTAATTTGGAAACCTAAACCTAAACTAAAACCTAACCATAACCCCCTCGACCTCTCATGGGACCCAAGGAACAAGAAAACACAAACCACAAAACGAGGATTTAATTAAAATACTTTATTCACAGACATACATACTGGAAAAACATATACTTACCTCGAAAACACTCAAACCTGGAACAAGGACACAACAACAAGAACATATACTTACCTGGAGAACATACAGAACCTGAAAGAAAGACACTATATACTTACCTGAAGGAATTACAACATTAACCTACTACATACTAAACTACAGATACTAACACAAACATGATGGAAATTTAGGATAATACTACCTACACAATCCTGGAAAGAAAATCGAGAAAACCTTTGAGCTCGACTGAACCTGACATATACTGATATCATTTACACTGACTGAAAGAAAAGGAGTGAAAACCTAGAAAGGACTCTCCTATGGGGTGCATATACACTGACACAGACACATTTACAAGGAGTATTGTCCTAAAAAGTACATCTAAGAACATAAGACTAAATAATATTTGAGAAAACCTACTGGGACTCAACATAAGACAAACACATAATCTTAAACATACACAAACTAACAATTGAGAAAACCTATTTGGACTCAATACAAGACAGACATAATTTTAAACATAAAATAAATCAACAGTTGAGAAAACCTACTTGGACTCACAATAAAACATACATTACTTTCGAGAAAACCAGTTGGCTCGACCTTGTGGATCCCAATATCGATTTCGAGAGACGGGGCTGGACTATAAAAGGGGACAGCACACTGAGGCTCACATCCATTACAGCCCACGCCTGAAGAAGAGCCACAAGGGCTCGAAACGCGTCGCGATATGGGCATACAAGCTAAGCTATGTAATGGCTAATTTTTTGAAAACCCACCAAGTTTCGGCTTGCAACACAAAACACTGAACTTTAGCAACACAAACCAAACAATTATACTTACCTTACACTACACACATTTTTTCGGGATGGGAACATAGGAAGAGGGACAATTTTTTATGGTGATGGGCGATGGTAGAGGGATGGACCGTGCCTTTTGGTAGGGCTATGCATGCTAATTCTGGCATGCTAAGGCCCTACCAATCTTTTCTCTAAACCTAACCCTAACCCTAACCCTAACCCTAGGGGCGGCTCCCTAACCCTTAATCCCTTTCCTAAACCTAACCCCACCCCTAACCCCACTCCTAAACCTAACCCCAGCCCCAAGTCCAACCCATACCCCCTACCCCATCCCCAAATCTAACCCCAACCTTACCTTAACCCCTTAAACCCAACCCCCCAACCTTAACTCCGACCCTAATCCCAAACCCAAAACCAACCCTAAGCCTACGCCTTACTTGTCCAAGTGTTCTAACCCCAACTCCTAACCAGCCAGTTTTCCTCCTACCGAATTTTGTTTGATCAACTGCGAGATTGACTGGAAAACCGTTTCACCAATTATTCAGATATCAATTGATACTTTTAGACATGTTTACTATCATTAAAACAACTTACAATCTTTACTGAGACATAGCTACACCCTTACATACAGCCGACTCCGTTTCTAGATTCCGACCATCGGTTTCGAGATCTGTGGGAAAACTGAGACATCACACATTACATACCTAGACATTCTTTTATACTTCAAAACATTTTTATTATCATCTAAAATTATTTACAATACCTACTGAGACAAGAATACAAAATAATATACTGTCACGCAACTCTTACTAACAGGGATACACATTACAACAAACGCCACACTTCATTTATCGATTTTGATCATCGATATCGACAATTTCTGTAAAACCGATACATATTAAATTACTTTTTCCTTACTTGGAGATCAAAATACATAAAGACACTTTTTTTCTACTAATATCAAAACCCTTACAACACTTACTAACAGGAAATACATCATAATAATCTGTCACACCTCGTTATCGATTTCGGTTATCGATATCAAGAACTTTAAGAAAACCATTCTTTACCTTTATCTTAATTCCTATTTACTTGAAGATCAAGATACATAAAGACACCTCTTTGCTATTATTAAAACCTTTACAACACTTACCAACAGAGATACACAATTGAACAAACTATCACACTTCATTTTCGTTTTCGAGAATAGCTGGATTACTGATTTATCATTTTATTCTAATATAGATCTTAATCTGTATAAAAACATTGTTTTACTATTACCAAAATCATTCACAACACTTACTTACTTATAGATACAGTCTAACATACATCCACATTTTGTTTATCGATTTCTAACATCGTTTTCGAGGGCTACTGGAATACCGATGGGAGGAGCCACCAGCCTCTATATAAGAGGGAGCTCTCCCAGACCCACTCACATTTCTCTCCAGCCACAAGACGGATACACAGCTCTCTCTACTTACCTTTGTGCACAGTTTTTTTAGCAAGCCTGCCTGAAGAAGATTCTCGATAGAATCGAAACGCGTTGCAATCGGCTTGCTTACAAGACATTATTCATATTAACCTACACTAAAAGTGTAATACACAAAAAAATTATAAAAAAGAAATATACAAAAAAATTAAAAATACTAAAAGAGATATAAAAATATTAAAAAATACACATACTTACCTCACCCTAAAAAAGGACACATACTTACCTCACCCTAAAAAAGACACATACTTACCTCATCAAAGACACATACTTACCTCATCCAACACACCATGACAAATGAAGAAGATTGGACCGTGGTGCGCTATAACCGCCGCCGCCGTCGCCTTCCACCTGTTGAAAGACATGAATACACATATCAAACTACTGACAGGAATTACACAACACACAGAACACAAAACTACAACTTACCTAACAAGAGATACACATCTTACGAACCTCAAAATAACAAACAACGCAAAACCTACGCCCAAGCAGTGGCAGCACCGGCCCCGCAGGGAACTACATATGCGGGAAGCCTCTACCAGCACTTCCGTCATTCCTCGGTCCAACAACAATTTCCTCAACAACAACCTCACGCACGCAACCGTGCACAATACAGGAAACAAACACAACCCAACAACGACAACCCCATTTTGGACCCGGAGGAAAAGGAAATCACTAATATCATTTACAGAGTGATTTCCCTTGTACTACACCTACACAACATTACAGAAGATAACAAAACAATCGAACCACCCACCATCACCCGTATGGCGAATTACATCACTAATAACATCAAACCAGCTCTACCCAATGACAAGATTAGGGACCTAATACAAGGCAATGCAAAAAACTGGGCCCACACTACCCTGCTTATCTTACAGGACCACTACACTGACTCTCTGGACCTACAACTGGACCTTCTTATGACCAAGAATCCCAAAGACTGGCAAAACCTCTTTAATAGGGCAGCACTGAGGGCCAAACAGAACCGTGGAAGAAGGCTTAAAGATTCCACACTCACGTATGCAAAAGGGTTGGTCTCAGCATATGTTGGAGCCCTTCCAGATGACAGTGAAACCCAGCTGGAGATTCACAACCCTAACCTTGGTGACACCGACACCACTTCAGACCCTCCACCGCAAAGACACCACCCAACTAGGATGGACGGAAATACCACCACCACTATACAAACACAAACGGACGTAGCCCTGGATCTAACCTCCACTCAGACACAAACCTCTACCCCACAACTAGCAGAACTTATTACACTGGATGAATTGACACCAGAGGATGCTTTCCCTGCTGTCACCCCCAATCTCTCTCCGATCATACCACACGCTATTCAACTTACTCCACTACCACAAAGGACCCATCCTACAGAAACCAACACTACCCGGACCACCGCCCCACAGCCGATACAAACTCTGATGACACAACACACTACACAGACTCGACCTACGCCACCCCATACTACACTGGATGAATTGACACCAGAGGATGCTTTCCCTGCTGTCACCCCCAATCTCTCTCCAATCATACCACGTGCTATTCAACTTACTCCACTACCACAAAGGACTCATCCTACAGAAACCTACACTACTCGGACTACCGCCCCACAGCCGATACAAACCCTGATGACACAACATACTACACAGACTCGACCTACACCATCACCTACTACACTACATCCCCAGACTACATTACCCCAAACAACATTACAGGAACCAACACATATCTCCGGAAACCTACCCACCAGGGTCACCAGACACCCCAATACATCAAATAAAAAATCCTGGACCCTGGCTGTATTCAAACCAACCCTCATCTTGGGAGACTCTAACCTGAGTAGGATTGCACCATTCGACCACCAACATATACAAATTGACAGTTACCCGGGGGCTACCTTCCTTCATCTGGAGGACATACTCAACAAAACACAGATCCACTGCCAGGTCCAAACAGTCATTATTTCCCTGGGCATCAACAGCAAACAACAGAAACCAAAAGAAACTACAGTCAAGCAAATACAAAAAGCAATTAAAAAAGCAAAAGAGACCTTCCCTACAGCGAACATTTACATCCCCATTATCAACTTTTCCAAGACCTTACCGACTCCTGAAATAACTAACCTAAGACTAACAAACGATTACATCAAAAGGAACCACCAATACATCCCTCCACTTCCGGACAGGGATTTTACCACAGATAGAGACCACATACACTGGACAACAGAAACAGCCCACAGCATACTTACACATTGGATCTCGCACTTAAACTTAATTACCCCATAAACCCATTACAGGGAGGGGCACCCAAGAACATCATGGTGTTGGCCAAAAATTTCACACTCACGCCCTCTCAAGCTTCCCTTCTCAAAAAGGGCCTTACATTTATCCCTGCACCCATCATGACGACCAACAGTAAGCAACAACTAGCATACGACCTACAAATCTACCACCGTAAAATCAAACTGGCATCATATTTTGGAGATGATCAACACTCACCCGTACCGTTTCTTCCGCCATCGGACTGGACTCCTAAACCTACGGACATACCCCAAGCCATACATGATCTCATCAAACTGGACATCAAAACCTTCAGTACATTACCAACACAGGAGGATCCGAAACAAAATATCACACCGGAAGAAACAATTGCATTGAAACAACTTATCAACAACAGACACATAATAATCAAACCGGCAGACAAAGGAAGCACTATTGTAATAATGGACAAGGAGCAATACTTATTTGAAGGGAACAAACAACTTAATAATCAAGAATATTACACAAAACTCGTTCAACCTATATACCCAAATACAGCAATAGAAATTAAAAAGATTCTACAAGACCTTAAAATCAAAAAATTCATCAACCACAAACAATACACTTATTTATTAGGAAATCCTATCATCCGCCCACGCCAATTTTACCTCCTTCCGAAAATCCACAAGGACCCGTCTACATGGACCATACCACATGAAATTCCACCTGGCAGACCAATAGTCTCAGACATAGACAGCGAATCGTACAGAACAGCGGAATACCTGGAACACTTCCTCACACCTATCTCAACCCAACATAAAAGTTATATCAAGGACACCTACCACTTCATCGACACAATCAAAAACATCACCATACCTGCAACAGCATATTTATTCACCATGGACGTCAACAGCCTATACACCAACATAGAAACACCCTCTGGATTAACAGCAGTAAAACAATACTTCAACAAATACCCAAACAAGAACAGACCGGATAAGGAGCTACTCAAATTACTGGAAATTAACCTAACCTGCAACGACTTCCAATTTAACACCGATACTTATTTACAATTGAAGGGCACTGCAATGGGGAAGAAATTTGCCCCAGCATATGCCAATATTTTTATGGCAGTCTGGGAAGAGGAGGCTCTTACTAAATGTGACAAACAACCACTTCACTATTTCAGATACCTTGATGATATTTTTGGCATTTGGACACACACACCACAAGATTTCGAACAATTTACAAACATACTCAACAACCATAACCCCTCCATACAACTTAAAGCTCAATTGGAACACAACAACATACACTTTTTGGACACCACAACATACAAAGGACCTACATTCCACAATACAGGCAAACTGGACATCAAGGTATATTTCAAAGACACAGATACCCATGCCCTCCTTTATAAAACTAGCTATCATCCGAAACACACCTTCAGAGGCCTGGTGAAATCGCAACTCCTCCGCTTTCACCGTATCTGCACACAACCAAAGGACTTCACCTCCGCTACCAAAATCCTATTTAAAGCTCTCAAGGAAAGGAACTACTCTCGCCCCTTCCTGAGGAACTGCTACAAAACATTCCTGGACACTAAAGCTAGATCAGTGGATGCAATAATCCCACTCATTACTACATTTACACCAAGAAGCAGACAACTCAACAGGATCATTAAAAAGAACTTCAAAACTAAACTTCAGGACCATGGACAGCTAACCAACTACAAAGTCATCACAGCACATAGACGGAATAAAAACCTTAGGGACTACCTGGTCAAAGCCAAAATTAAACCATCTCAATTACCTAAACGTAAACCGGAAACGGAATTTTTCGTAAAAACTAACTGGATATACAATGCGAACAACTCACAGATATTTCCCATACAAAAAGACATAACACCTAACACAACCAACTGTATTTACTTAATTTGGTGCCACACATGTAAAATGAAATACGTGGGGGAGACAGGAAACGCTATAGCGACCAGACTTACACAACACAAATATAATATCAAAAACCGTAAATCAACGCACTTACCTGTAATACAACACTTCATTGACCATGGCCTTCCACAACTACGATACACAGGAATACACCACAACCCAACCTGGACAACACAACAACGACAGAAGGAAGAACGAAAATGGATCTACAAACTTAATACCAAACAACCATTGGGTCTCAATCTAAGATAGATTGGTCATAACAATGACGTAGGATGGACCGTGCCTTACACTGGGACCTGCGAGGATGTAGTTGCAAGGGGCGGCTCCCTAACCCTTAATCCCTTTCCTAAACCTAACCCCACCCCTAACCCCACTCCTAAACCTAACCCCAGCCCCAAGTCCAACCCATACCCCCTACCCCATCCCCAAATCTAACCCCAACCTTACCTTAACCCCTTAAACCCAACCCCCCAACCTTAACTCCGACCCTAATCCCAAACCCAAAACCAACCCTAAGCCTACGCCTTACTTGTCCAAGTGTTCTAACCCCAACTCCTAACCCTATACTTTATTGAACTGTCACAAATGTCCATAATCACATGACCTTGCCTTGGTTCTCAAGTCAGTCACAAAACTGGTCTAAGTTCTCACTGGGGGCCTGAATGCTTGTGTTGAACATATGTCTCTCAAACGTTACATTCCTGTGGGGGGTAAAATGTTCATTGAATTTCTCCATTAGTACCTAGAGCTTTATTTTGTCTTCCTGCTGCGTGAATTCAAAGGTGTAAATTTCAAGACCTTCGTCCCCGATGACGTCCAGTAATGTGCTGCTTTGTATTTTTTTAAGCTTTTCTTTCAATGCATGTAGTAGTCATGTAAAGTTTGAATATTCTTCCAACCGTCGGCGATGTCTCCTAACCTCAGAGGGTCTGGTGCTTGTAGTGCTTCTTTTTGGTGAAGATTTGTCCGTTCTGACACTAAGTAGTGTCCATTGAGTGCTAGACAGTAGGGCTTTATTGAAACCACAACATCCTGTACAGCAGCTACTAATGTTTGAACATTCATTATGCAACAGTGCCCTCTTGTGTCCTGGAGATCTTTGTCATATTACACTAACTCGTCTAACTGTGATGAGCTGCCTTGGTAGCAGCTTACCCCTCTTGTAGCTTCACATTCATTTTGTGTAAACTGTTGTATTTACTGACCCTGTAACTGGAATTCCCTACTGTTATACATTTCGACTAATCTTCCACTTTGTATGGATATTATGTTGGAGACCAAACTCCACAGGCAACATTCGTGGATACTACAGCTCACCACTAGATGTTTCTGTTTAACCACAAACAAAATAGAAGGGTCCAGCTAACAGTTGTAGTGTCAATATACTATACTTGGTACACACATTATTTAGTGTTCCCCTGTACCATAGAAGATGGGTACCATGTCGATAGATTAGTTTGCTCTTATATTCCTCATGACACACCTGGAATATGGAATGTGGGTGTGTTGTTTTTACTGTTTTATAGCAGGAAACCAGAGGTTTTGATGGCAAAATAATAATTTAGACATGCAACAAATATGTAACCATGTAAATCGTTCATGCATTGTCAAAAGGTAAAAATTGTAATTATTCACAGGCATGTATGTATGCTGTGGCAGCTATAGTGAAATGTTTGTTAGGTGTGCGTGTTTTGATGCCAGCCAGAATCCTGGCCATGACCTCTGGTTGATGCACAATCTGTAAATGATAGAAATGTATACAATTACCATAAATATACATGTATACTTTATTGAACTGTCACAAATGTCCATAATCACATGACCTTGCCTTGGTTCTCAAGTCAGTCACGAAACTGGTCTAAGTTCTCACTGGGGGCCTGAATGCTTGTGTTGAACATATGTCTCTCAAACGTTACATTCCTGTGGGGGGTAAAATGTTCATTGAATTTCTCCATTAGTACCTAGAGCTTTATTTTGTCCTCCTGCTGCGTGAATTCAAAGGTGTAAATTTCAAGACCTTCGTCCCCGATGACGTCCAGTAATGTGCTGCTTTGTATTTTTTTAAGCTTTTCTTTCAATGCATGTAGCAGTCATGTAAAGTTTGAATATTCTTCCAACCGTCGGCGATGTCTCCTAACCTCAGAGGGTCTGGTGCTTGTAGTGCTTCTTTTTGGTGAAGATTTGTCCGTTCTGACACTAAGTAGTGTCCATTGAGTGCTAGACAGTAGGGCTTTATTGAAACCACAACATCCTGTACAGCAGCTACTAATGTTTGAACATTCATTATGCAACAGTGCCCTCTTGTGTCCTGGAGATCTTTGTCATATTACACTAACTCGTCTAACTGTGATGAGCTGCCTTGGTAGCAGCTTACCCCTCTTGTAGCTTCACATTCATTTTGTGTAAACTGTTGTATTTACTGACCCTGTAACTGGAATTCCCTACTGTTATACATTTCGACTAATCTTCCACTTTGTATGGATATTATGTTGGAGACCAAACTCCACAGGCAACATTCGTGGATACTACAGCTCACCACTAGATGTTTCTGTTTAACCACAAACAAAATAGAAGGGTCCAGCTAACAGTTGTAGTGTCAATATACTATACTTGGTACACACATTATTTAGTGTTCCCCTGTACCATAGAAGATGGGTACCACGTCGATAGATTAGTTTGCTCTTATATTCCTCATGACACACCTGGAATATGGAATGTGGGTGTGTTGTTTTTACTGTTTTATAGCAGGAAACCAGAGGTTTTGATGGCAAAATAATAATTTAGACATGCAACAAATATGTAACCATGTAAATCGTTCATGCATTGTCAAAAGGTAAAAATTGTAATTATTCACAGGCATGTATGTATGCTGTGGCAGCTATAGTGAAATGTTTGTTAGGTGTGCGTGTTTTGATGCCAGCCAGAATCCTGGCCATGACCTCTGGTTGATGCACAATCTGTAAATTATAGAAATGTATACAATTACCATAAACATACATGTATACTTTATTGAACCGTCACAAATGTCCATAATCACATGACCTTGCCTTGGTTCTCAAGTCAGTCACGAAACTGGTCTAAGTTCTCACTGGGGGCCTGAATGCTTGTGTTGAACATATGTCTCTCAAACGTTACATTCCTGTGGGGGGTAAAATGTTCATTGAATTTCTCCATTAGTACCTAGAGCTTTATTTTGTCCTCCTGCTGCGTGAATTCAAAGGTGTAAATTTCAAGACCTTCGTCCCCGATGACGTCCAGTAATGTGCTGCTTTGTATTTTTTTAAGCTTTTCTTTCAATGCATGTAGCAGTCATGTAAAGTTTGAATATTCTCCCACCGTCGGCGATGTCTCCTAACCTCAGAGGGTCTGGTGCTTGTAGTGCTTCTTTTTGGTGAAGATTTGTCCGTTTTGACACTAAGTAGTGTCCATTGAGTGCTAGACAGTAGGGCTTTATTGAAACCACAACATCCTGTACAGCAGCTACTAATGTTTGAACATTCATTATGCAACAGTGCCCTCTTGTGTCCTGGAGATCTTTGTCATATTACACTAAGTCGTCTAACTCTGATGAGCTGCCTTGGTAGCAGCTTACCCCTCTTGTAGCTTCACATTCATTTTGTGTAAACTGTTGTATTTACTGACCCTGTAACTGGAATTCCCTACTGTTATACATTTCGACTAATCTTCCACTTTGTATGGATATTATGTTGGAGACCAAACTCCACAGGCAACATTCGTGGATACTACAGCTCACCACTAGATGTTTCTGTTTAACCACAAACAAAATAGAAGGGTCCAGCTAACAGTTGTAGTGTCAATATACTATACTTGGTACACACATTATTTAGTGTTCCCCTGTACCATAGAAGATGGGTACCACGTCGATAGATTAGTTTGCTCTTATATTCCTCATGACACACCTGGAATATGGAATGTGGGTGTGTTGTTTTTACTGTTTTATAGCAGGAAACCAGAGGTTTTGATGGCAAAATAATAATTTAGTCATGCAAGAAATATGTAACCATGTAAATCGTTCATCAAAAGGTAAAAATTGTAATTATTCACAGGCATGTATGTATGCTGTGGCAGCTATAGTGAAATGTTTGTTAGGTGTGCGTGTTTTGATGCCAGCCAGAATCCTGGCCATGACCTCTGGTTGATGCACAATCTGTAAATTATAGAAATGTATACAATTACCATAAACATACATGTATACTTTATTGAACCGTCACAAATGTCCATAATCACATGACCTTGCCTTGGTTCTCAAGTCAGTCACGAAACTGGTCTAAGTTCTCACTGGGGGCCTGAATGCTTGTGTTGAACATATGTCTCTCAAACGTTACATTCCTGTGGGGGGTAAAATGTTCATTGAATTTCTCCATTAGTACCTAGAGCTTTATTTTGTCCTCCTGCTGCGTGAATTCAAAGGTGTAAATTTCAAGACCTTCGTCCCCGATGACGTCCAGTAATGTGCTGCTTTGTATTTTTTTAAACTTTTCTTTCAATGCATGTAGCAGTCATGTAAAGTTTGAATATTCTCCCACCGGTGGCGATGTCTCCTAACCTCAGAGGGTCTGTTGCTTGTAGTGCTTCTTTTTGGTGAAGATTTGTCCGTTCTGACACTAAGTAGTGTCCATTGAGTTCTAGACAGTAGGGCTTTATTGAAACCACAAAATCCTGTACAGCAGCTACTAATGTTTGAACATTCATTATGCAACAGTGCCCTCTTGTGTCCTGGAGATCTTTGTCATATTACACTAACTCGTCTAACTGTGATGAGCTGCCTTGGTAGCAGCTTACCCCTCTTGTAGCTTCACATTCATTTTGTGTAAACTGTTGTATTTACTGACCCTGTAACTGGAATTCCCTACTGTTATACATTTCGACTAATCTTCCAATTTGTATGGATATTATGTTGGAGACCAAACTCCACAGGACACATTCGTGGATACTACAGCTCACCACTAGATGTTTCTGTTTAACCACAAACAAAATAGAAGGGTCCAGCTAACAGTTGTAGTGTCAATATACTATACCTGGTACACACATTATTTAGTGTTCACCTGTACCATAGAAGATGGGTACCACGTCGATAGATTAGTTTGCTCTTATATTCCTCATGACACCTGGAATATGGAATGTGGGTGTGTTGTTTTTACTGTTTTATAGCAGGAAACCAGAGGTTTTGATGGCAAAATAATAATTTAGACATGCAAAAAATATGTAACCATGTAAATCGTTCATGCATTGTCAAAAGGTAAAAATTGTAATTATTCACAGGCATGTATGTATGCTGTGGCAGCTATAGTGAAATGTTTGTTAGGTGTGCGTGTTTTGATGCCAGCCAGAATCCTGGCCATGACCTCTGGTTGATGCACAATCTGTAAATTATAGAAATGTATACAATTACCATAAACATACATGTATACTTTATTGAACCGTCACAAATGTCCATAATCACATGACCTTGCCTTGGTTCTCAAGTCAGTCACGAAACTGGTCTAAGTTCTCACTGGGGGCCTGAATGCTTGTGTTGAACATATGTCTCTCAAACGTTACATTCCTGTGGGGGGTAAAATGTTAATTGAATTTCTCCATTAGTACCTAGAGCTTTATTTTGTCCTCCTGCTGCTTCAATTCAAAGGTGTAAATTTCAAGACCTTCGTCCCCGATGACGTCCAGTAATGTGCTGCTTTGTATTTTTTTAAGCTTTTCTTTCAATGCATGTAGCAGTCATGTAAAGTTTGAATATTCTCCCACCGGTGGCGATGTCTTCTAACCTCAGAGGGTCTGTTGCTTGTAGTGCTTCTTTTTGGTGAAGATTTGTCCGTTCTGACACTAAGTAGTGTCCATTGAGTGCTAGACAGTAGGGCTTTATTGAAACCACAACATCCTGTACAGCAGCTACTAATGTTTGAACATTCATTATGCAACAGTGCCCTCTTGTGTCCTGGAGATCTTTGTCATATTACACTAACTCGTCTAACTCTGATGAGCTGCCTTGGTAGCAGCTTACCCCTCTTGTAGCTTCACATTCATTTTGTGTAAACTGTTGTATTTACTGACCCTGTAACTGGAATTCCCTACTGTTATACATTTCGACTAATCTTCCACTTTGTATGGATATTATGTTGGAGACCAAACTCCACAGGCAACATTCGTGGATACTACAGCTCACCACTAGATGTTTCTGTTTAACCACTAACAAAATAGAAGGGTCCAGCTAACAGTTGTAGTGTCAATATACTATACTTGGTACACTCATTATTTAGTGTTCCCCTGTACCATAGAAGATGGGTACCACGTCGATAGATTAGTTTGCTCTTATATTCCTCATGACACACCTGGAATATGGAATGTGGGTGTGTTGTTTTTACTGTTTTATAGCAGGAAACCAGAGGTTTTGATGGCAAAATAATAATTTAGTCATGCAAGAAATATGTAACCATGTAAATCGTTCATGCATTGTCAAAAGGTAAAAATTGTAATTATTCACAGGCATGTATGTATGCTGTGGCAGCTATAGTGAAATGTTTGTTAGGTGTGCGTGTTTTGATGCCAGCCAGAATCCTGGCCATGACCTCTGGTTGATGCACAATCTGTAAATTATAGAAATGTATACAATTACCATAAACATACATGTATACTTTATTGAACTGTCACAAATGTCCATAATCACATGACCTTGCTTTGGTTCTCAAGTCAGTCACGAAACTGGTCTAAGTTCTCACTGGGGGCCTGAATGCTTGGGTTGAACATATGTCTCTCAAACGTTACATTCCTGTGGGGGGTAAAATGTTCATTGAATTTCTCCATTAGTACCTAGAGCTTTATTTTGTCCTCCTGCTGCGTGAATTCAAAGGTGTAAATTTCAAGACCTTCGTCCCCGATGACGTCCAGTAATGTGCTGCTTTGTATTTTTTTAAGCTTTTCTTTCAATGCATGTAGCAGTCATGTAAAGTTTGAATATTCTCCCACCGTCGGCGATGTCTCCTAACCTCAGAGGGTCTGGTGCTTGTAGTGCTTCTTTTTGGTGAAGATATGTCCGTTCTGACACTAAGTAGTGTCCATTGAGTGCTAGACAGTAGGGCTTTATTGAAACCACAACATCCTGTACAGCAGCTACTAATGTTTGAACATTCATTATGCAACAGTGCCCTCTTGTGTCCTGGAGATCTTTGTCATATTACACTAACTCGTCTAACTGTGATGAGCTGCCTTGGTAGCAGCTTACCCCTCTTGTAGCTTCACATTCATTTTGTGTAAACTGTTGTATTTACTGACCCTGTAACTGGAATTCCCTACTGTTATACATTTCGACTAATCTTCCACTTTGTATGGATATTATGTTGGAGACCAAACTCCACAGGCAACATTCGTGGATACTACAGCTCACCACTAGATGTTTCTGTTTAACCACAAACAAAATAGAAGGGTCCAGCTAACAGTTGTAGTGTCAATATACTATACTTGGTACACACATTATTTAGTGTTCCCCTGTACCATAGAAGATGGGTACCACGTCGATAGATTAGTTTGCTCTTATATTCCTCATGACACACCTGGAATATGGAATGTGGGTGTGTTGTTTTTACTGTTTTATAGCAGGAAACCAGAGGTTTTGATGGCAAAATAATAATTTAGTCATGCAAGAAATATGTAACCATGTAAATCGTTCATGCATTGTCAAAAGGTAAAAATTGTAATTATTCACAGGCATGTATGTATGCTGTGGCAGCTATAGTGAAATGTTTGTTAGGTGTGCGTGTTTTGATGCCAGCCAGAATCCTGGCCATGACCTCTGGTTGATGCACAATCTGTAAATTATAGAAATGTATACAATTACCATAAACATACATGTATACTTTATTGAACTGTCACAAATGTCCATAATCACATGACCTTGCTTTGGTTCTCAAGTCAGTCACGAAACTGGTCTAAGTTCTCACTGGGGGCCTGAATGCTTGTGTTGAACATATGTCTCTCAAACGTTACATTCCTGTGGGGGGTAAAATGTTCATTGAATTTCTCCATTAGTACCTAGAGCTTTATTTTGTCCTCCTGCTGCGTGAATTCAAAGGTGTAAATTTCAAGACCTTCGTCCCCGATGACGTCCAGTAATGTGCTGCTTTGTATTTTTTTAAGCTTTTCTTTCAATGCATGTAGCAGTCATGTAAAGTTTGAATATTCTCCCACCGTCGGCGATGTCTCCTAACCTCAGAGGGTCTGGTGCTTGTAGTGCTTCTTTTTGGTGAAGATATGTCCGTTCTGACACTAAGTAGTGTCCATTGAGTGCTAGACAGTAGGGCTTTATTGAAACCACAACATCCTGTACAGCAGCTACTAATGTTTGAACATTCATTATGCAACAGTGCCCTCTTGTGTCCTGGAGATCTTTGTCATATTACACTAACTCGTCTAACTGTGATGAGCTGCCTTGGTAGCAGCTTACCCCTCTTGTAGCTTCACATTCATTTTGTGTAAACTGTTGTATTTACTGACCCTGTAACTGGAATTCCCTACTGTTATACATTTCGACTAATCTTCCAATTTGTATGGATATTATGTTGGAGACCAAACTCCACAGGACACATTCGTGGATACTACAGCTCACCACTAGATGTTCCTGTTTAACCACAAACAAAATAGAAGGGTCCAGCTAACAGTTGTAGTGTCAATATACTATACTTGGTACACACATTATTTAGTGTTCCCCTGTACCATAGAAGATGGGTACCACGTCGATAGATTAGTTTGCTCTTATATTCCTCATGACACCTGGAATATGGAATGTGGGTGTGTTGTTTTTACTGTTTTATAGCAGGAAACCAGAGGTTTTGATGGCAAAATAATAATTTAGACATGCAAAAAATATGTAACCATGTAAATCGTTCATGCATTGTCAAAAGGTAAAAATTGTAATTATTCACAGGCATGTATGTATGCTGTGGCAGCTATAGTGAAATGTTTGTTAGGTGTGCGTGTTTTGATGCCAGCCAGAATCCTGGCCATGACCTCTGGTTGATGCACAATCTGTAAATTATAGAAATGTATACAATTACCATAAACATACATGTATACTTTATTGAACCGTCACAAATGTCCATAATCACATGACCTTGCCTTGGTTCTCAAGTCAGTCACGAAACTGGTCTAAGTTCTCACTGGGGGCCTGAATGCTTGTGTTGAACATATGTCTCTCAAACGTTACATTCCTGTGGGGGGTAAAATGTTCATTGAATTTCTCCATTAGTACCTAGAGCTTTATTTTGTCCTCCTGCTGCTTCAATTCAAAGGTGTAAATTTCAAGACCTTCGTCCCCGATGACGTCCAGTAATGTGCTGCTTTGTATTTTTTTAAGCTTTTCTTTCAATGCATGTAGCAGTCATGTAAAGTTTGAATATTCTCCCACCGGTGGCGATGTCTTCTAACCTCAGAGGGTCTGTTGCTTGTAGTGCTTCTTTTTGGTGAAGATTTGTCCGTTCTGACACTAAGTAGTGTCCATTGAGTGCTAGACAGTAGGGCTTTATTGAAACCACAACATCCTGTACAGCAGCTACTAATGTTTGAACATTCATTATGCAACAGTGCCCTCTTGTGTCCTGGAGATCTTTGTCATATTACACTAACTCGTCTAACTCTGATGAGCTGCCTTGGTAGCAGCTTACCCCTCTTGTAGCTTCACATTCATTTTGTGTAAACTGTTGTATTTACTGACCCTGTAACTGGAATTCCCTACTGTTATACATTTCGACTAATCTTCCACTTTGTATGGATATTATGTTGGAGACCAAACTCCACAGGCAACATTCGTGGATACTACAGCTCACCACTAGATGTTTCTGTTTAACCACTAACAAAATAGAAGGGTCCAGCTAACAGTTGTAGTGTCAATATACTATACTTGGTACACTCATTATTTAGTGTTCCCCTGTACCATAGAAGATGGGTACCACGTCGATAGATTAGTTTGCTCTTATATTCCTCATGACACACCTGGAATATGGAATGTGGGTGTGTTGTTTTTACTGTTTTATAGCAGGAAACCAGAGGTTTTGATGGCAAAATAATAATTTAGTCATGCAAGAAATATGTAACCATGTAAATCGTTCATGCATTGTCAAAAGGTAAAAATTGTAATTATTCACAGGCATGTATGTATGCTGTGGCAGCTATAGTGAAATGTTTGTTAGGTGTGCGTGTTTTGATGCCAGCCAGAATCCTGGCCATGACCTCTGGTTGATGCACAATCTGTAAATTATAGAAATGTATACAATTACCATAAACATACATGTATACTTTATTGAACTGTCACAAATGTCCATAATCACATGACCTTGCTTTGGTTCTCAAGTCAGTCACGAAACTGGTCTAAGTTCTCACTGGGGGCCTGAATGCTTGGGTTGAACATATGTCTCTCAAACGTTACATTCCTGTGGGGGGTAAAATGTTCATTGAATTTCTCCATTAGTACCTAGAGCTTTATTTTGTCCTCCTGCTGCGTGAATTCAAAGGTGTAAATTTCAAGACCTTCGTCCCCGATGACGTCCAGTAATGTGCTGCTTTGTATTTTTTTAAGCTTTTCTTTCAATGCATGTAGCAGTCATGTAAAGTTTGAATATTCTCCCACCGTCGGCGATGTCTCCTAACCTCAGAGGGTCTGGTGCTTGTAGTGCTTCTTTTTGGTGAAGATATGTCCGTTCTGACACTAAGTAGTGTCCATTGAGTGCTAGACAGTAGGGCTTTATTGAAACCACAACATCCTGTACAGCAGCTACTAATGTTTGAACATTCATTATGCAACAGTGCCCTCTTGTGTCCTGGAGATCTTTGTCATATTACACTAACTCGTCTAACTGTGATGAGCTGCCTTGGTAGCAGCTTACCCCTCTTGTAGCTTCACATTCATTTTGTGTAAACTGTTGTATTTACTGACCCTGTAACTGGAATTCCCTACTGTTATACATTTCGACTAATCTTCCACTTTGTATGGATATTATGTTGGAGACCAAACTCCACAGGCAACATTCGTGGATACTACAGCTCACCACTAGATGTTTCTGTTTAACCACAAACAAAATAGAAGGGTCCAGCTAACAGTTGTAGTGTCAATATACTATACTTGGTACACACATTATTTAGTGTTCCCCTGTACCATAGAAGATGGGTACCACGTCGATAGATTAGTTTGCTCTTATATTCCTCATGACACACCTGGAATATGGAATGTGGGTGTGTTGTTTTTACTGTTTTATAGCAGGAAACCAGAGGTTTTGATGGCAAAATAATAATTTAGTCATGCAAGAAATATGTAACCATGTAAATCGTTCATGCATTGTCAAAAGGTAAAAATTGTAATTATTCACAGGCATGTATGTATGCTGTGGCAGCTATAGTGAAATGTTTGTTAGGTGTGCGTGTTTTGATGCCAGCCAGAATCCTGGCCATGACCTCTGGTTGATGCACAATCTGTAAATTATAGAAATGTATACAATTACCATAAACATACATGTATACTTTATTGAACTGTCACAAATGTCCATAATCACATGACCTTGCTTTGGTTCTCAAGTCAGTCACGAAACTGGTCTAAGTTCTCACTGGGGGCCTGAATGCTTGGGTTGAACATATGTCTCTCAAACGTTACATTCCTGTGGGGGGTAAAATGTTCATTGAATTTCTCCATTAGTACCTAGAGCTTTATTTTGTCCTCCTGCTGCGTGAATTCAAAGGTGTAAATTTCAAGACCTTCGTCCCCGATGACGTCCAGTAATGTGCTGCTTTGTATTTTTTTAAGCTTTTCTTTCAATGCATGTAGCAGTCATGTAAAGTTTGAATATTCTCCCACCGTCGGCGATGTCTCCTAACCTCAGAGGGTCTGGTGCTTGTAGTGCTTCTTTTTGGTGAAGATATGTCCGTTCTGACACTAAGTAGTGTCCATTGAGTGCTAGACAGTAGGGCTTTATTGAAACCACAACATCCTGTACAGCAGCTACTAATGTTTGAACATTCATTATGCAACAGTGCCCTCTTGTGTCCTGGAGATCTTTGTCATATTACACTAACTCGTCTAACTGTGATGAGCTGCCTTGGTAGCAGCTTACCCCTCTTGTAGCTTCACATTCATTTTGTGTAAACTGTTGTATTTACTGACCCTGTAACTGGAATTCCCTACTGTTATACATTTCGACTAATCTTCCACTTTGTATGGATATTATGTTGGAGACCAAACTCCACAGGCAACATTCGTGGATACTACAGCTCACCACTAGATGTTTCTGTTTAACCACAAACAAAATAGAAGGGTCCAGCTAACAGTTGTAGTGTCAATATACTATACTTGGTACACACATTATTTAGTGTTCCCCTGTACCATAGAAGATGGGTACCACGTCGATAGATTAGTTTGCTCTTATATTCCTCATGACACACCTGGAATATGGAATGTGGGTGTGTTGTTTTTACTGTTTTATAGCAGGAAACCAGAGGTTTTGATGGCAAAATAATAATTTAGTCATGCAAGAAATATGTAACCATGTAAATCGTTCATGCATTGTCAAAAGGTAAAAATTGTAATTATTCACAGGCATGTATGTATGCTGTGGCAGCTATAGTGAAATGTTTGTTAGGTGTGCGTGTTTTGATGCCAGCCAGAATCCTGGCCATGACCTCTGGTTGATGCACAATCTGTAAATTATAGAAATGTATACAATTACCATAAACATACATGTATACTTTATTGAACTGTCACAAATGTCCATAATCACATGACCTTGCTTTGGTTCTCAAGTCAGTCACGAAACTGGTCTAAGTTCTCACTGGGGGCCTGAATGCTTGTGTTGAACATATGTCTCTCAAACGTTACATTCCTGTGGGGGGTAAAATGTTCATTGAATTTCTCCATTAGTACCTAGAGCTTTATTTTGTCCTCCTGCTTCGTGAATTCAAAGGTGTAAATTTCAAGACCTTCGTCCCCGATGACGTCCAGTAATGTGCTGCTTTGTATTTTTTTAAGCTTTTCTTTCAATGCATGTAGCAGTCATGTAAAGTTTGAATATTCTCCCACCGTCGGCGATGTCTCCTAACCTCAGAGGGTCTGGTGCTTGTAGTGCTTCTTTTTGGTGAAGATATGTCCGTTCTGACACTAAGTAGTGTCCATTGAGTGCTAGACAGTAGGGCTTTATTGAAACCACAACATCCTGTACAGCAGCTACTAATGTTTGAACATTCATTATGCAACAGTGCCCTCTTGTGTCCTGGAGATCTTTGTCATATTACACTAACTCGTCTAACTGTGATGAGCTGCCTTGGTAGCAGCTTACCCCTCTTGTAGCTTCACATTCATTTTGTGTAAACTGTTGTATTTACTGACCCTGTAACTGGAATTCCCTACTGTTATACATTTCGACTAATCTTCCAATTTGTATGGATATTATGTTGGAGACCAAACTCCACAGGACACATTCGTGGATACTACAGCTCACCACTAGATGTTCCTGTTTAACCACAAACAAAATAGAAGGGTCCAGCTAACAGTTGTAGTGTCAATATACTATACTTGGTACACACATTATTTAGTGTTCCCCTGTACCATAGAAGATGGGTACCACGTCGATAGATTAGTTTGCTCTTATATTCCTCATGACACCTGGAATATGGAATGTGGGTGTGTTGTTTTTACTGTTTTATAGCAGGAAACCAGAGGTTTTGATGGCAAAATAATAATTTAGACATGCAAAAAATATGTAACCATGTAAATCGTTCATGCATTGTCAAAAGGTAAAAATTGTAATTATTCACAGGCATGTATGTATGCTGTGGCAGCTATAGTGAAATGTTTGTTAGGTGTGCGTGTTTTGATGCCAGCCAGAATCCTGGCCATGACCTCTGGTTGATGCACAATCTGTAAATTATAGAAATGTATACAATTACCATAAACATACATGTATACTTTATTGAACCGTCACAAATGTCCATAATCACATGACCTTGCCTTGGTTCTCAAGTCAGTCACGAAACTGGTCTAAGTTCTCACTGGGGGCCTGAATGCTTGTGTTGAACATATGTCTCTCAAACGTTACATTCCTGTGGGGGGTAAAATGTTCATTGAATTTCTCCATTAGTACCTAGAGCTTTATTTTGTCCTCCTGCTGCGTGAATTCAAAGGTGTAAATTTCAAGACCTTCGTCCCCGATGACGTCCAGTAATGTGCTGCTTTGTATTTTTTTAAACTTTTCTTTCAATGCATGTAGCAGTCATGTAAAGTTTGAATATTCTCCCACCGGTGGCGATGTCTCCTAACCTCAGAGGGTCTGTTGCTTGTAGTGCTTCTTTTTGGTGAAGATTTGTCCGTTCTGACACTAAGTAGTGTCCATTGAGTTCTAGACAGTAGGGCTTTATTGAAACCACAAAATCCTGTACAGCAGCTACTAATGTTTGAACATTCATTATGCAACAGTGCCCTCTTGTGTCCTGGAGATCTTTGTCATATTACACTAACTCGTCTAACTGTGATGAGCTGCCTTGGTAGCAGCTTACCCCTCTTGTAGCTTCACATTCATTTTGTGTAAACTGTTGTATTTACTGACCCTGTAACTGGAATTCCCTACTGTTATACATTTCGACTAATCTTCCAATTTGTATGGATATTATGTTGGAGACCAAACTCCACAGGACACATTCGTGGATACTACAGCTCACCACTAGATGTTTCTGTTTAACCACAAACAAAATAGAAGGGTCCAGCTAACAGTTGTAGTGTCAATATACTATACCTGGTACACACATTATTTAGTGTTCACCTGTACCATAGAAGATGGGTACCACGTCGATAGATTAGTTTGCTCTTATATTCCTCATGACACCTGGAATATGGAATGTGGGTGTGTTGTTTTTACTGTTTTATAGCAGGAAACCAGAGGTTTTGATGGCAAAATAATAATTTAGACATGCAAAAAATATGTAACCATGTAAATCGTTCATGCATTGTCAAAAGGTAAAAATTGTAATTATTCACAGGCATGTATGTATGCTGTGGCAGCTATAGTGAAATGTTTGTTAGGTGTGCGTGTTTTGATGCCAGCCAGAATCCTGGCCATGACCTCTGGTTGATGCACAATCTGTAAATTATAGAAATGTATACAATTACCATAAACATACATGTATACTTTATTGAACCGTCACAAATGTCCATAATCACATGACCTTGCCTTGGTTCTCAAGTCAGTCACGAAACTGGTCTAAGTTCTCACTGGGGGCCTGAATGCTTGTGTTGAACATATGTCTCTCAAACGTTACATTCCTGTGGGGGGTAAAATGTTAATTGAATTTCTCCATTAGTACCTAGAGCTTTATTTTGTCCTCCTGCTGCTTCAATTCAAAGGTGTAAATTTCAAGACCTTCGTCCCCGATGACGTCCAGTAATGTGCTGCTTTGTATTTTTTTAAGCTTTTCTTTCAATGCATGTAGCAGTCATGTAAAGTTTGAATATTCTCCCACCGGTGGCGATGTCTTCTAACCTCAGAGGGTCTGTTGCTTGTAGTGCTTCTTTTTGGTGAAGATTTGTCCGTTCTGACACTAAGTAGTGTCCATTGAGTGCTAGACAGTAGGGCTTTATTGAAACCACAACATCCTGTACAGCAGCTACTAATGTTTGAACATTCATTATGCAACAGTGCCCTCTTGTGTCCTGGAGATCTTTGTCATATTACACTAACTCGTCTAACTCTGATGAGCTGCCTTGGTAGCAGCTTACCCCTCTTGTAGCTTCACATTCATTTTGTGTAAACTGTTGTATTTACTGACCCTGTAACTGGAATTCCCTACTGTTATACATTTCGACTAATCTTCCACTTTGTATGGATATTATGTTGGAGACCAAACTCCACAGGCAACATTCGTGGATACTACAGCTCACCACTAGATGTTTCTGTTTAACCACTAACAAAATAGAAGGGTCCAGCTAACAGTTGTAGTGTCAATATACTATACTTGGTACACTCATTATTTAGTGTTCCCCTGTACCATAGAAGATGGGTACCACGTCGATAGATTAGTTTGCTCTTATATTCCTCATGACACACCTGGAATATGGAATGTGGGTGTGTTGTTTTTACTGTTTTATAGCAGGAAACCAGAGGTTTTGATGGCAAAATAATAATTTAGTCATGCAAGAAATATGTAACCATGTAAATCGTTCATGCATTGTCAAAAGGTAAAAATTGTAATTATTCACAGGCATGTATGTATGCTGTGGCAGCTATAGTGAAATGTTTGTTAGGTGTGCGTGTTTTGATGCCAGCCAGAATCCTGGCCATGACCTCTGGTTGATGCACAATCTGTAAATTATAGAAATGTATACAATTACCATAAACATACATGTATACTTTATTGAACTGTCACAAATGTCCATAATCACATGACCTTGCTTTGGTTCTCAAGTCAGTCACGAAACTGGTCTAAGTTCTCACTGGGGGCCTGAATGCTTGGGTTGAACATATGTCTCTCAAACGTTACATTCCTGTGGGGGGTAAAATGTTCATTGAATTTCTCCATTAGTACCTAGAGCTTTATTTTGTCCTCCTGCTGCGTGAATTCAAAGGTGTACATTTCAAGACCTTCGTCCCCGATGACGTCCAGTAATGTGCTGCTTTGTATTTTTTTAAGCTTTTCTTTCAATGCATGTAGCAGTCATGTAAAGTTTGAATATTCTCCCACCGTCGGCGATGTCTCCTAACCTCAGAGGGTCTGGTGCTTGTAGTGCTTCTTTTTGGTGAAGATATGTCCGTTCTGACACTAAGTAGTGTCCATTGAGTGCTAGACAGTAGGGCTTTATTGAAACCACAACATCCTGTACAGCAGCTACTAATGTTTGAACATTCATTATGCAACAGTGCCCTCTTGTGTCCTGGAGATCTTTGTCATATTACACTAACTCGTCTAACTGTGATGAGCTGCCTTGGTAGCAGCTTACCCCTCTTGTAGCTTCACATTCATTTTGTGTAAACTGTTGTATTTACTGACCCTGTAACTGGAATTTCCTACTGTTATACATTTCGACTAATCTTCCACTTTGTATGGATATTATGTTGGAGACCAAACTCCACAGGCAACATTCGTGGATACTACAGCTCACCACTAGATGTTTCTGTTTAACCACAAACAAAATAGAAGGGTCCAGCTAACAGTTGTAGTGTCAATATACTATACTTGGTACACACATTATTTAGTGTTCCCCTGTACCATAGAAGATGGGTACCACGTCGATAGATTAGTTTGCTCTTATATTCCTCATGACACACCTGGAATATGGAATGTGGGTGTGTTGTTTTTACTGTTTTATAGCAGGAAACCAGAGGTTTTGATGGCAAAATAATAATTTAGTCATGCAAGAAATATGTAACCATGTAAATCGTTCATGCATTGTCAAAAGGTAAAAATTGTAATTATTCACAGGCATGTATGTATGCTGTGGCAGCTATAGTGAAATGTTTGTTAGGTGTGCGTGTTTTGATGCCAGCCAGAATCCTGGCCATGACCTCTGGTTGATGCACAATCTGTAAATTATAGAAATGTATACAATTACCATAAACATACATGTATACTTTATTGAACTGTCACAAATGTCCATAATCACATGACCTTGCTTTGGTTCTCAAGTCAGTCACGAAACTGGTCTAAGTTCTCACTGGGGGCCTGAATGCTTGTGTTGAACATATGTCTCTCAAACGTTACATTCCTGTGGGGGGTAAAATGTTCATTGAATTTCTCCATTAGTACCTAGAGCTTTATTTTGTCCTCCTGCTGCGTGAATTCAAAGGTGTAAATTTCAAGACCTTCGTCCCCGATGACGTCCAGTAATGTGCTGCTTTGTATTTTTTTAAGCTTTTCTTTCAATGCATGTAGCAGTCATGTAAAGTTTGAATATTCTCCCACCGTCGGCGATGTCTCCTAACCTCAGAGGGTCTGGTGCTTGTAGTGCTTCTTTTTGGTGAAGATATGTCCGTTCTGACACTAAGTAGTGTCCATTGAGTGCTAGACAGTAGGGCTTTATTGAAACCACAACATCCTGTACAGCAGCTACTAATGTTTGAACATTCATTATGCAACAGTGCCCTCTTGTGTCCTGGAGATCTTTGTCATATTACACTAACTCGTCTAACTGTGATGAGCTGCCTTGGTAGCAGCTTACCCCTCTTGTAGCTTCACATTCATTTTGTGTAAACTGTTGTATTTACTGACCCTGTAACTGGAATTCCCTACTGTTATACATTTCGACTAATCTTCCAATTTGTATGGATATTATGTTGGAGACCAAACTCCACAGGACACATTCGTGGATACTACAGCTCACCACTAGATGTTCCTGTTTAACCACAAACAAAATAGAAGGGTCCAGCTAACAGTTGTAGTGTCAATATACTATACTTGGTACACACATTATTTAGTGTTCCCCTGTACCATAGAAGATGGGTACCACGTCGATAGATTAGTTTGCTCTTATATTCCTCATGACACCTGGAATATGGAATGTGGGTGTGTTGTTTTTACTGTTTTATAGCAGGAAACCAGAGGTTTTGATGGCAAAATAATAATTTAGACATGCAAAAAATATGTAACCATGTAAATCGTTCATGCATTGTCAAAAGGTAAAAATTGTAATTATTCACAGGCATGTATGTATGCTGTGGCAGCTATAGTGAAATGTTTGTTAGGTGTGCGTGTTTTGATGCCAGCCAGAATCCTGGCCATGACCTCTGGTTGATGCACAATCTGTAAATTATAGAAATGTATACAATTACCATAAACATACATGTATACTTTATTGAACTGTCACAAATGTCCATAATCACATGACCTTGCTTTGGTTCTCAAGTCAGTCACGAAACTGGTCTAAGTTCTCACTGGGGGCCTGAATGCTTGTGTTGAACATATGTCTCTCAAACGTTACATTCCTGTGGGGGGTAAAATGTTCATTGAATTTCTCCATTAGTACCTAGAGCTTTATTTTGTCCTCCTGCTGCGTGAATTCAAAGGTGTAAATTTCAAGACCTTCGTCCCCGATGACGTCCAGTAATGTGCTGCTTTGTATTTTTTTAAGCTTTTCTTTCAATGCATGTAGCAGTCATGTAAATTTTGAATATTCTCCCACCGTCGGCGATGTCTCCTAACCTCAGAGGGTCTGGTGCTTGTAGTGCTTCTTTTTGGTGAAGATATGTCCGTTCTGACACTAAGTAGTGTCCATTGAGTGCTAGACAGTAGGGCTTTATTGAAACCACAACATCCTGTACAGCAGCTACTAATGTTTGAACATTCATTATGCAACAGTGCCCTCTTGTGTCCTGGAGATCTTTGTCATATTACACTAACTCGTCTAACTGTGATGAGCTGCCTTGGTAGCAGCTTACCCCTCTTGTAGCTTCACATTCATTTTGTGTAAACTGTTGTATTTACTGACCCTGTAACTGGAATTCCCTACTGTTATACATTTCGACTAATCTTCCAATTTGTATGGATATTATGTTGGAGACCAAACTCCACAGGACACATTCGTGGATACTACAGCTCACCACTAGATGTTCCTGTTTAACCACAAACAAAATAGAAGGGTCCAGCTAACAGTTGTAGTGTCAATATACTATACTTGGTACACACATTATTTAGTGTTCCCCTGTACCATAGAAGATGGGTACCACGTCGATAGATTAGTTTGCTCTTATATTCCTCATGACACACCTGGAATATGGAATGTGGGTGTGTTGTTTTTACTGTTTTATAGCAGGAAACCAGAGGTTTTGATGGCAAAATAATAATTTAGACATGCAAAAAATATGTAACCATGTAAATCGTTCATGCATTGTCAAAAGGTAAAAATTGTAATTATTCACAGGCATGTATGTATGCTGTGGCAGCTATAGTGAAATGTTTGTTAGGTGTGCGTGTTTTGATGCCAGCCAGAATCCTGGCCATGACCTCTGGTTGATGCACAATCTGTAAATTATAGAAATGTATACAATTACCATAAACATACATGTATACTTTATTGAACTGTCACAAATGTCCATAATCACATGACCTTGCTTTGGTTCTCAAGTCAGTCACGAAACTGGTCTAAGTTCTCACTGGGGGCCTGAATGCTTGTGTTGAACATATGTCTCTCAAACGTTACATTCCTGTGGGGGGTAAAATGTTCATTGAATTTCTCCATTAGTACCTAGAGCTTTATTTTGTCCTCCTGCTGCGTGAATTCAAAGGTGTAAATTTCAAGACCTTCGTCCCCGATGACGTCCAGTAATGTGCTGCTTTGTATTTTTTTAAGCTTTTCTTTCAATGCATGTAGCAGTCATGTAAAGTTTGAATATTCTCCCACCGTCGGCGATGTCTCCTAACCTCAGAGGGTCTGGTGATTGTAGTGCTTCTTTTTGGTGAAGATATGTCCGTTCTGACACTAAGTAGTGTCCATTGAGTGCTAGACAGTAGGGCTTTATTGAAACCACAACATCCTGTACAGCAGCTACTAATGTTTGAACATTCATTATGCAACAGTGCCCTCTTGTGTCCTGGAGATCTTTGTCATATTACACTAACTCGTCTAACTGTGATGAGCTGCCTTGGTAGCAGCTTACCCCTCTTGTAGCTTCACATTCATTTTGTGTAAACTGTTGTATTTACTGACCCTGTAACTGGAATTCCCTACTGTTATACATTTCGACTAATCTTCCAATTTGTATGGATATTATGTTGGAGACCAAACTCCACAGGACACATTCGTGGATACTACAGCTCACCACTAGATGTTCCTGTTTAACCACAAACAAAATAGAAGGGTCCAGCTAACAGTTGTAGTGTCAATATACTATACTTGGTACACACATTATTTAGTGTTCCCCTGTACCATAGAAGATGGGTACCACGTCGATAGATTAGTTTGCTCTTATATTCCTCATGACACACCTGGAATATGGAATGTGGGTGTGTTGTTTTTACTGTTTTATAGCAGGAAACCAGAGGTTTTGATGGCAAAATAATAATTTAGACATGCAAAAAATATGTAACCATGTAAATCGTTCATGCATTGTCAAAAGGTAAAAATTGTAATTATTCACAGGCATGTATGTATGCTGTGGCAGCTATAGTGAAATGTTTGTTAGGTGTGCGTGTTTTGATGCCAGCCAGAATCCTGGCCATGACCTCTGGTTGATGCACAATCTGTAAATTATAGAAATGTATACAATTACCATAAACATACATGTATACTTTATTGAACTGTCACAAATGTCCATAATCACATGACCTTGCTTTGGTTCTCAAGTCAGTCACGAAACTGGTCTAAGTTCTCACTGGGGGCCTGAATGCTTGTGTTGAACATATGTCTCTCAAACGTTACATTCCTGTGGGGGGTAAAATGTTCATTGAATTTCTCCATTAGTACCTAGAGCTTTATTTTGTCCTCCTGCTGCGTGAATTCAAAGGTGTAAATTTCAAGACCTTCGTCCCCGATGACGTCCAGTAATGTGCTGCTTTGTATTTTTTTAAGCTTTTCTTTCAATGCATGTAGCAGTCATGTAAAGTTTGAATATTCTCCCACCGTCGGCGATGTCTCCTAACCTCAGAGGGTCTGGTGATTGTAGTGCTTCTTTTTGGTGAAGATATGTCCGTTCTGACACTAAGTAGTGTCCATTGAGTGCTAGACAGTAGGGCTTTATTGAAACCACAACATCCTGTACAGCAGCTACTAATGTTTGAACATTCATTATGCAACAGTGCCCTCTTGTGTCCTGGAGATCTTTGTCATATTACACTAACTCGTCTAACTGTGATGAGCTGCCTTGGTAGCAGCTTACCCCTCTTGTAGCTTCACATTCATTTTGTGTAAACTGTTGTATTTACTGACCCTGTAACTGGAATTCCCTACTGTTATACATTTCGACTAATCTTCCAATTTGTATGGATATTATGTTGGAGACCAAACTCCACAGGACACATTCGTGGATACTACAGCTCACCACTAGATGTTCCTGTTTAACCACAAACAAAATAGAAGGGTCCAGCTAACAGTTGTAGTGTCAATATACTATACTTGGTACACACATTATTTAGTGTTCCCCTGTACCATAGAAGATGGGTACCACGTCGATAGATTAGTTTGCTCTTATATTCCTCATGACACACCTGGAATATGGAATGTGGGTGTGTTGTTTTTACTGTTTTATAGCAGGAAACCAGAGGTTTTGATGGCAAAATAATAATTTAGACATGCAAAAAATATGTAACCATGTAAATCGTTCATGCATTGTCAAAAGGTAAAAATTGTAATTATTCACAGGCATGTATGTATGCTGTGGCAGCTATAGTGAAATGTTTGTTAGGTGTGCGTGTTTTGATGCCAGCCAGAATCCTGGCCATGACCTCTGGTTGATGCACAATCTGTAAATTATAGAAATGTATACAATTACCATAAACATACATGTATACTTTATTGAACTGTCACAAATGTCCATAATCACATGACCTTGCTTTGGTTCTCAAGTCAGTCACGAAACTGGTCTAAGTTCTCACTGGGGGCCTGAATGCTTGTGTTGAACATATGTCTCTCAAACGTTACATTCCTGTGGGGGGTAAAATGTTCATTGAATTTCTCCATTAGTACCTAGAGCTTTATTTTGTCCTCCTGCTGCGTGAATTCAAAGGTGTAAATTTCAAGACCTTCGTCCCCGATGACGTCCAGTAATGTGCTGCTTTGTATTTTTTTAAGCTTTTCTTTCAATGCATGTAGCAGTCATGTAAAGTTTGAATATTCTCCCACCGTCGGCGATGTCTCCTAACCTCAGAGGGTCTGGTGATTGTAGTGCTTCTTTTTGGTGAAGATATGTCCGTTCTGACACTAAGTAGTGTCCATTGAGTGCTAGACAGTAGGGCTTTATTGAAACCACAACATCCTGTACAGCAGCTACTAATGTTTGAACATTCATTATGCAACAGTGCCCTCTTGTGTCCTGGAGATCTTTGTCATATTACACTAACTCGTCTAACTGTGATGAGCTGCCTTGGTAGCAGCTTACCCCTCTTGTAGCTTCACATTCATTTTGTGTAAACTGTTGTATTTACTGACCCTGTAACTGGAATTCCCTACTGTTATACATTTCGACTAATCTTCCAATTTGTATGGATATTATGTTGGAGACCAAACTCCACAGGACACATTCGTGGATACTACAGCTCACCACTAGATGTTCCTGTTTAACCACAAACAAAATAGAAGGGTCCAGCTAACAGTTGTAGTGTCAATATACTATACTTGGTACACACATTATTTAGTGTTCCCCTGTACCATAGAAGATGGGTACCACGTCGATAGATTAGTTTGCTCTTATATTCCTCATGACACACCTGGAATATGGAATGTGGGTGTGTTGTTTTTACTGTTTTATAGCAGGAAACCAGAGGTTTTGATGGCAAAATAATAATTTAGACATGCAAAAAATATGTAACCATGTAAATCGTTCATGCATTGTCAAAAGGTAAAAATTGTAATTATTCACAGGCATGTATGTATGCTGTGGCAGCTATAGTGAAATGTTTGTTAGGTGTGCGTGTTTTGATGCCAGCCAGAATCCTGGCCATGACCTCTGGTTGATGCACAATCTGTAAATTATAGAAATGTATACAATTACCATAAACATACATGTATACTTTATTGAACTGTCACAAATGTCCATAATCACATGACCTTGCCTTGGTTCTCAAGTCAGTCACGAAACTGGTCTAAGTTCTCACTGGGGGCCTGAATGCTTGTGTTGAACATATGTCTCTCAAACGTTACATTCCTGTGGGGGGTAAAATGTTCATTGAATTTCTCCATTAGTACCTAGAGCTTTATTTTGTCCTCCTGCTGCGTGAATTCAAAGGTGTAAATTTCAAGACCTTCGTCCCCGATGACGTCCAGTAATGTGCTGCTTTGTATTTTTTTAAACTTTTCTTTCAATGCATGTAGCAGTCATGTAAAGTTTGAATATTCTCCCACCGGTGGCGATGTCTCCTAACCTCAGAGGGTCTGTTGCTTGTAGTGCTTCTTTTTGGTGAAGATTTGTCCGTTCTGACACTAAGTAGTGTCCATTGAGTGCTAGACAGTAGGGCTTTATTGAAACCACAACATCCTGTACAGCAGCTACTAATGTTTGAACATTCATTATGCAACATTGCCCTCTTGTGTCCTGGAGATCTTTGTCATATTACACTAACTCGTCTAACTGTGATGAGCTGCCTTGGTAGCAGCTTACCCCTCTTGTAGCTTCACATTCATTTTGTGTAAACTGTTGTATTTACTGACCCTGTAACTGGAATTCCCTACTGTTATACATTTCGACTAATCTTCCAATTTGTATGGATATTATGTTGGAGACCAAACTCCACAGGACACATTCGTGGATACTACAGCTCACCACTAGATGTTCCTGTTTAACCACAAACAAAATAGAAGGGTCCAGCTAACAGTTGTAGTGTCAATATACTATACTTGGTACACACATTATTTAGTGTTCCCCTGTACCATAGAAGATGGGTACCACGTCGATAGATTAGTTTGCTCTTATATTCCTCATGACACCTGGAATATGGAATGTGGGTGTGTTGTTTTTACTGTTTTATTGCAGGAAACCAGAGGTTTTGATGGCAAAATAATAATTTAGTCATGCAACAAATATGTAACCATGTAAATCGTTCATGCATTGTCAAAAGGTAAAAATTGTAATTATTCACAGGCATGTATGTATGCTGTGGCAGCTATAGTGAAATGTTTGTTAGGTGTGCGTGTTTTGATGCCAGCCAGAATCCTGGCCATGACCTCTGGTTGATGCACAATCTGTAAATTATAGAAATGTATACAATTACCATAAACATACATGTATACTTTATTGAACTGTCACAAATGTCCATAATCACATGACCTTGCCTTGGTTCTCAAGTCAGTCACGAAACTGGTCTAAGTTCTCTCACTGGGGGCCTGAATGCTTGTGTTGAACATATGTCTCTCAAACGTTACATTCCTGTGGGGGGTAAAATGTTCATTGAATTTCTCCATTAGTACCTAGAGCTTTATTTTGTCCTCCTGCTGCGTGAATTCAAAGGTGTAAATTTCAAGACCTTCGTCCCCGATGACGTCCAGTAATGTGCTGCTTTGTATTTTTTTAAGCTTTTCTTTCAATGCATGTAGCAGTCATGTAAAGTTTGAATATTCTCCCACAGTCGGCGATGTCTCCTAACCTCAGAGGGTCTGGTGATTGTAGTGCTTCTTTTTGGTGAAGATATGTCCGTTCTGACACTAAGTAGTGTCCATTGAGTGCTAGACAGTAGGGCTTTATTGAAACCACAACATCCTGTACAGCAGCTACTAATGTTTGAACATTCATTATGCAACAGTGCCCTCTTGTGTCCTGGAGATCTTTGTCATATTACACTAACTCGTCTAACTGTGATGAGCTGCCTTGGTAGCAGCTTACCCCTCTTGTAGCTTCACATTCATTTTGTGTAAACTGTTGTATTTACTGACCCTGTAACTGGAATTCCCTACTGTTATACATTTCGACTAATCTTCCACTTTGTATGGATATTATGTTGGAGACCAAACTCCACAGGCAACATTCGTGGATACTACAGCTCACCACTAGATGTTTCTGTTTAACCACTAACAAAATAGAAGGGTCCAGCTAACAGTTGTTGTGTCAATATACTATACTTGGTACACTCATTATTTAGTGTTCCCCTGTACCATAGAAGATGGGTACCACGTCGATAGATTAGTTTGCTCTTATATTCCTCATGACACACCTGGAATATGGAATGTGGGTGTGTTGTTTTTACTGTTTTATAGCAGGAAACCAGAGGTTTTGATGGCAAAATAATAATTTAGTCATGCAAGAAATATGTAACCATGTAAATCGTTCATGCATTGTCAAAAGGTAAAAATTGTAATTATTCACAGGCATGTATGTATGCTGTGGCAGCTATAGTGAAATGTTTGTTAGGTGTGCGTGTTTTGATGCCAGCCAGAATCCTGGCCATGACCTCTGGTTGATGCACAATCTGTAAATTATAGAAATGTATACAATTACCATAAACATACATGTATACTTTATTGAACTGTCACAAATGTCCATAATCACATGACCTTGCCTTGGTTCTCAAGTCAGTCACGAAACTGCTCTAAGTTCTCTCACTGGGGGCCTGAATGCTTGTGTTGAACATATGTCTCTCAAACGTTACATTCCTGTGGGGGGTAAAATGTTCATTGAATTTCTCCATTAGTACCTAGAGCTTTATTTTGTCCTCCTGCTGCGTGAATTCAAAGGTGTAAATTTCAAGACCTTCGTCCCCGATGACGTCCAGTAATGTGCTGCTTTGTATTTTTTTAAACTTTTCTTTCAATGCATGTAGCAGTCATGTAAAGTTTGAATATTCTCCCACCGGTGGCGATGTCTCCTAACCTCAGAGGGTCTGTTGCTTGTAGTGCTTCTTTTTGGTGAAGATTTGTCCGTTCTGACACTAAGTAGTGTCCATTGAGTGCTAGACAGTAGGGCTTTATTGAAACCACAACATCCTGTACAGCAGCTACTAATGTTTGAACATTCATTATGCAACAGTGCCCTCTTGTGTCCTGGAGATCTTTGTCATATTACACTAACTCGTCTAACTGTGATGAGCTGCCTTGGTAGCAGCTTACCCCTCTTGTAGCTTCACATTCATTTTGTGTAAACTGTTGTATTTACTGACCCTGTAACTGGAATTCCCTACTGTTATACATTTCGACTAATCTTCCAATTTGTATGGATATTATGTTGGAGACCAAACTCCACAGGACACATTCGTGGATACTACAGCTCACCACTAGATGTTCCTGTTTAACCACAAACAAAATAGAAGGGTCCAGCTAACAGTTGTAGTGTCAATATACTATACTTGGTACACACATTATTTAGTGTTCCCCTGTACCATAGAAGATGGGTACCACGTCGATAGATTAGTTTGCTCTTATATTCCTCATGACACCTGGAATATGGAATGTGGGTGTGTTGTTTTTACTGTTTTATTGCAGGAAACCAGAGGTTTTGATGGCAAAATAATAATTTAGTCATGCAACAAATATGTAACCATGTAAATCGTTCATGCATTGTCAAAAGGTAAAAATTGTAATTATTCACAGGCATGTATGTATGCTGTGGCAGCTATAGTGAAATGTTTGTTAGGTGTGCGTGTTTTGATGCCAGCCAGAATCCTGGCCATGACCTCTGGTTGATGCACAATCTGTAAATTATAGAAATGTATACAATTACCATAAACATACATGTATACTTTATTGAACTGTCACAAATGTCCATAATCACATGACCTTGCCTTGGTTCTCAAGTCAGTCACGAAACTGGTCTAAGTTCTCTCACTGGGGGCCTGAATGCTTGTGTTGAACATATGTCTCTCAAACGTTACATTCCTGTGGGGGGTAAAATGTTCATTGAATTTCTCCATTAGTACCTAGAGCTTTATTTTGTCCTCCTGCTGCGTGAATTCAAAGGTGTAAATTTCAAGACCTTCGTCCCCGATGACGTCCAGTAATGTGCTGCTTTGTATTTTTTTAAGCTTTTCTTTCAATGCATGTAGCAGTCATGTAAAGTTTGAATATTCTCCCACCGTCGGCGATGTCTCCTAACCTCAGAGGGTCTGGTGATTGTAGTGCTTCTTTTTGGTGAAGATATGTCCGTTCTGACACTAAGTAGTGTCCATTGAGTGCTAGACAGTAGGGCTTTATTGAAACCACAACATCCTGTACAGCAGCTACTAATGTTTGAACATTCATTATGCAACAGTGCCCTCTTGTGTCCTGGAGATCTTTGTCATATTACACTAACTCGTCTAACTGTGATGAGCTGCCTTGGTAGCAGCTTACCCCTCTTGTAGCTTCACATTCATTTTGTGTAAACTGTTGTATTTACTGACCCTGTAACTGGAATTCCCTACTGTTATACATTTCGACTAATCTTCCACTTTGTATGGATATTATGTTGGAGACCAAACTCCACAGGCAACATTCGTGGATACTACAGTTCACCACTAGATGTTTCTGTTTAACCACTAACAAAATAGAAGGGTCCAGCTAACAGTTGTTGTGTCAATATACTATACTTGGTACACTCATTATTTAGTGTTCCCCTGTACCATAGAAGATGGGTACCACGTCGATAGATTAGTTTGCTCTTATATTCCTCATGACACACCTGGAATATGGAATGTGGGTGTGTTGTTTTTACTGTTTTATAGCAGGAAACCAGAGGTTTTGATGGCAAAATAATAATTTAGTCATGCAAGAAATATGTAACCATGTAAATCGTTCATGCATTGTCAAAAGGTAAAAATTGTAATTATTCACAGGCATGTATGTATGCTGTGGCAGCTATAGTGAAATGTTTGTTAGGTGTGCGTGTTTTGATGCCAGCCAGAATCCTGGCCATGACCTCTGGTTGATGCACAATCTGTAAATTATAGAAATGTATACAATTACCATAAACATACATGTATACTTTATTGAACTGTCACAAATGTCCATAATCACATGACCTTGCCTTGGTTCTCAAGTCAGTCACGAAACTGGTCTAAGTTCTCTCACTGGGGGCCTGAATGCTTGTGTTGAACATATGTCTCTCAAACGTTACATTCCTGTGGGGGGTAAAATGTTCATTGAATTTCTCCATTAGTACCTAGAGCTTTATTTTGTCCTCCTGCTGCGTGAATTCAAAGGTGTAAATTTCAAGACCTTCGTCCCCGATGACGTCCAGTAATGTGCTGCTTTGTATTTTTTTAAACTTTTCTTTCAATGCATGTAGCAGTCATGTAAAGTTTGAATATTCTCCCACCGGTGGCGATGTCTCCTAACCTCAGAGGGTCTGTTGCTTATAGTGCTTCTTTTTGGTGAAGATTTGTCCGTTCTGACACTAAGTAGTGTCCATTGAGTGCTAGACAGTAGGGCTTTATTGAAACCACAACATCCTGTACAGCAGCTACTAATGTTTGAACATTCATTATGCAACAGTGCCCTCTTGTGTCCTGGAGATCTTTGTCATATTACACTAACTCGTCTAACTGTGATGAGCTGCCTTTGTAGCAGCTTACCCCTCTTGTAGCTTCACATTCATTTTGTGTAAACTGTTGTATTTACTGACCCTGTAACTGGAATTCCCTACTGTTATACATTTCGACTAATCTTCCAATTTGTATGGATATTATGTTGGAGACCAAACTCCACAGGACACATTCGTGGATACTACAGCTCACCACTAGATGTTCCTGTTTAACCACAAACAAAATAGAAGGGTCCAGCTAACAGTTGTAGTGTCAATATACTATACTTGGTACACACATTATTTAGTGTTCCCCTGTACCATAGAAGATGGGTACCACGTCGATAGATTAGTTTGCTCTTATATTCCTCATGACACACCTGGAATATGGAATGTGGGTGTGTTGTTTTTACTGTTTTATTGCAGGAAACCAGAGGTTTTGATGGCAAAATAATAATTTAGTCATGCAACAAATATGTAACCATGTAAATCGTTCATGCATTGTCAAAAGGTAAAAATTGTAATTATTCACAGGCATGTATGTATGCTGTGGCAGCTATAGTGAAATGTTTGTTAGGTGTGCGTGTTTTGATGCCAGCCAGAATCCTGGCCATGACCTCTGGTTGATGCACAATCTGTAAATTATAGAAATGTATACAATTACCATAAACATACATGTATACTTTATTGAACTGTCACAAATGTCCATAATCACATGACCTTGCCTTGGTTCTCAAGTCAGTCACGAAACTGGTCTAAGTTCTCTCACTGGGGGCCTGAATGCTTGTGTTGAACATATGTCTCTCAAACGTTACATTCCTGTGGGGGGTAAAATGTTCATTGAATTTCTCCATTAGTACCTAGAGCTTTATTTTGTCCTCCTGCTGCGTGAATTCAAAGGTGTAAATTTCAAGACCTTCGTCCCCGATGACGTCCAGTAATGTGCTGCTTTGTATTTTTTTAAGCTTTTCTTTCAATGCATGTGTGACGGATTGGGTTACATCCCTCAATCCGACTCGTGACCCAGTCCTAGGTCTGTGGTTGGTGAAGCCCCAAGTGGTCTTAGTATTGGCGGGACCTTTATTTTGATATATAGTAAGCTGTGACCGTGGTGGGGCCTTTCCCTTCCTGCGGCCGTGTTGTAGCCAGAGCACCTGTGTGGTGGCTGGCGTGAGGTCTCCAGTTTAGCTGTGAGCTGCGTTGTCCAGGGTTCCGTGACTTCAGTTCCTTTTGAGTAGTCTGGTTCAACGGTGAGGTTTGGGGTAGCCGAGGCGGTGACTCCAATGTACGGATATCGGCTGAAGTGTGCGGTCTGTAAGTGTTGACCACGTTGAGCAGTGAGCTCACTAATTAATAACCATCGTTGGTTACTTACGGTGGGATTGTTAGCGCGTCTACGGTTTTCCTCACCAGTGGCAAGTTTCTGTTCTGTTGCCACTGAGCTCAAGTCGGCCCCTGCTTCGTTCCGGTTATTTGATTCCAATTTGTTTTGCTTTGAACAGCGAGCCTACCTCTCCATGAGCCTTCGTTTGGTGTGGGCCCAAGAGAAGGCTTATTTCTGTTCAATCGAGGTGGGCTCTGCATAGTAGTTCCGTTTATGTGTTCTCTGTGATTTATTTACGGTTGTATTCTTTTTGTGCCTCGTCTGGGTTTTCTTTTGTTTTTGTTCGTTTGTTTGTTTGTTTGTCTGTTGTCAGTTCGTTTGTCTCCCAGCATTGTGGTGCTGTATTGATTTGGTGACGCCAGCTACTGGCTTGTTTGCTGCTGTCGAATGTGTTCCTTCTGAGTGGGTGTGTGTGTGTGTGTGTGTGAGTGTCAGCGTCCAGGCACGGCAACCGAGGTGGCTGCACTCTTTCTCTCTCTCTTCTGCTGGCCTCGTGTGCCTGGGTTAATTCCCTCAACCAGTTTCTTTTGAAGATAAGTACCAACTAGTTTTCTATTATTTTGCTAAATTCAATAGCCAACATTGGATTGTGTTTCACTGTATTCAGTATTTATTTTCTCCTTCTGGGCAGGTACAGAGGCTCCTCCCAGAGCAAGCCGGTCTTCAGGTGGTGGAGTCCCTCACGTTTCTATCCCTGTGTGCACATTTGGTGATTATTATTTTGCAGTGCTAATTTATTGGATTGTGTGTGTTTTTGTGTTTATTTTTCACGTGTGGTGTTTTCAGGATTTCTGCTGTTCTTTCCCTCGGTGCTGCTCATGGTAAGCCTCCCCCCCCCCCTGACCCACTAATGGTGATTCCTGTTACCTGTAGTAGTGTGCCGCATAGCAGTTGAGTGCAGCCTGTTCCTCCCCGTGTGTCGTTAGTGCTTTTCCTGCCCCCCAGTTCTTCTTGTAGATCCATGTAGTATTACCACTGGACGATCGTGATGTGGGGGAATTGAGTACGGGTGGATGTCTGAATTATTTTCTGTATGGTTTATGGCCGCTAATTTTGTTTTACTGTAGTTCCTCATTGACTTTAGCCCTGCCACTTGTACCACCTGCCTGTATGTTGCAATTGTCTGTTTTATGCATGGTTGAACTGATGACTTGGTGGATGTGTTGTATGGTCTGATCAGATCAGTGTCATTGCACCATTATATGCAACTACTGTTTTGAGATGTTTTGTGTCCTATGTTTGTTATTTATTACTTTGAGTTAATAAACCATAACTGTGAACCTATCTCTGGCCTAAGAGTTTTGGAACCTGTGTGCTCACCTACCAAATAGTGGGGTAATATTAATAGTCCTAGGGTTTTTTACCCTAGGTGGCGTAGTCGGTTAAACATCAAATTTCGTGCCACTGTTACACATGTAGCAGTCATGTAAAGTTTGAATATTCTCCCACCGTCGGCGATGTCTCCTAACCTCAGAGGGTCTGGTGCTTGTAGTGCTTCTTTTTGGTGAAGATATGTCCGTTCTGACACTAAGTAGTGTCCATTGAGTGCTAGACAGTAGGGCTTTATTGAAACCACAACATCCTGTACAGCAGCTACTAATGTTTGAACATTCATTATGCAACAGTGCCCTCTTGTGTCCTGGAGATCTTTGTCATATTACACTAACTCGTCTAACTGTGATGAGCTGCCTTGGTAGCAGCTTACCCCTCTTGTAGCTTCACATTCATTTTGTGTAAACTGTTGTATTTACTGACCCTGTAACTGGAATTCCCTACTGTTATACATTTCGACTAATCTTCCACTTTGTATGGATATTATGTTGGAGACCAAACTCCACAGGCAACATTCGTGGATACTACAGCTCACCACTAGATGTTTCTGTTTAACCACTAACAAAATAGAAGGGTCCAGCTAACAGTTGTTGTGTCAATATACTATACTTGGTACACTCATTATTTAGTGTTCCCCTGTACCATAGAAGATGGGTACCACGTCGATAGATTAGTTTGCTCTTATATTCCTCATGACACACCTGGAATATGGAATGTGGGTGTGTTGTTTTTACTGTTTTATAGCAGGAAACCAGAGGTTTTGATGGCAAAATAATAATTTAGTCATGCAAGAAATATGTAACCATGTAAATCGTTCATGCATTGTCAAAAGGTAAAAATTGTAATTATTCACAGGCATGTATGTATGCTGTGGCAGCTATAGTGAAATGTTTGTTAGGTGTGCGTGTTTTGATGCCAGCCAGAATCCTGGCCATGACCTCTGGTTGATGCACAATCTGTAAATTATAGAAATGTATACAATTACCATAAACATACATGTATACTTTATTGAACTGTCACAAATGTCCATAATCACATGACCTTGCCTTGGTTCTCAAGTCAGTCACGAAACTGGTCTAAGTTCTCACTGGGGGCCTGAATGCTTGTGTTGAACATATGTCTCTCAAACGTTACATTCCTGTGGGGGGTAAAATGTTCATTGAATTTCTCCATTAGTACCTAGAGCTTTATTTTGTCCTCCTGCTGCGTGAATTCAAAGGTGTAAATTTCAAGACCTTCGTCCCCGATGACGTCCAGTAATGTGCTGCTTTGTATTTTTTTAAACTTTTCTTTCAATGCATGTAGCAGTCATGTAAAGTTTGAATATTCTCCCACCGGTGGCGATGTCTCCTAACCTCAGAGGGTCTGTTGCTTGTAGTGCTTCTTTTTGGTGAAAATTTGTCCGTTCTGACACTAAGTAGTGTCCATTGAGTGCTAGACAGTAGGGCTTTATTGAAACCACAACATCCTGTACAGCAGCTACTAATGTTTGAACATTCATTATGCAACAGTGCCCTCTTGTGTCCTGGAGATCTTTGTCATATTACACTAACTCGTCTAACTGTGATGAGCTGCCTTGGTAGCAGCTTACCCCTCTTGTAGCTTCACATTCATTTTGTGTAAACTGTTGTATTTACTGACCCTGTAACTGGAATTCCCTACTGTTATACATTTCGACTAATCTTCCAATTTGTATGGATATTATGTTGGAGACCAAACTCCACAGGACACATTCGTGGATACTACAGCTCACCACTAGATGTTCCTGTTTAACCACAAACAAAATAGAAGGGTCCAGCTAACAGTTGTAGTGTCAATATACTATACTTGGTACACACATTATTTAGTGTTCCCCTGTACCATAGAAGATGGGTACCACGTCGATAGATTAGTTTGCTCTTATATTCCTCATGACACCTGGAATATGGAATGTGGGTGTGTTGTTTTTACTGTTTTATTGCAGGAAACCAGAGGTTTTGATGGCAAAATAATAATTTAGTCATGCAACAAATATGTAACCATGTAAATCGTTCATGCATTGTCAAAAGGTAAAAATTGTAATTATTCACAGGCATGTATGTATGCTGTGGCAGCTATAGTGAAATGTTTGTTAGGTGTGCGTGTTTTGATGCCAGCCAGAATCCTGGCCATGACCTCTGGTTGATGCACAATCTGTAAATTATAGAAATGTATACAATTACCATAAACATACATGTATACTTTATTGAACTGTCACAAATGTCCATAATCACATGACCTTGCCTTGGTTCTCAAGTCAGTCACGAAACTGCTCTAAGTTCTCTCACTGGGGGCCTGAATGCTTGTGTTGAACATATGTCTCTCAAACGTTACATTCCTGTGGGGGGTAAAATGTTCATTGAATTTCTCCATTAGTACCTAGAGCTTTATTTTGTCCTCCTGCTGCGTGAATTCAAAGGTGTAAATTTCAAGACCTTCGTCCCCGATGACGTCCAGTAATGTGCTGCTTTGTATTTTTTTAAGCTTTTCTTTCAATGCATGTAGCAGTCATGTAAAGTTTGAATATTCTCCCACCGTCGGCGATGTCTCCTAACCTCAGAGGGTCTGGTGATTGTAGTGCTTCTTTTTGGTGAAGATATGTCCGTTCTGACACTAAGTAGTGTCCATTGAGTGCTAGACAGTAGGGCTTTATTGAAACCACAACATCCTGTACAGCAGCTACTAATGTTTGAACATTCATTATGCAACAGTGCCCTCTTGTGTCCTGGAGATCTTTGTCATATTACACTAACTCGTCTAACTGTGATGAGCTGCCTTGGTAGCAGCTTACCCCTCTTGTAGCTTCACATTCATTTTGTGTAAACTGTTGTATTTACTGACCCTGTAACTGGAATTCCCTACTGTTATACATTTCGACTAATCTTCCACTTTGTATGGATATTATGTTGGAGACCAAACTCCACAGGCAACATTCGTGGATACTACAGCTCACCACTAGATGTTTCTGTTTAACCACTAACAAAATAGAAGGGTCCAGCTAACAGTTGTTGTGTCAATATACTATACTTGGTACACTCATTATTTAGTGTTCCCCTGTACCATAGAAGATGGGTACCACGTCGATAGATTAGTTTGCTCTTATATTCCTCATGACACACCTGGAATATGGAATGTGGGTGTGTTGTTTTTACTGTTTTATAGCAGGAAACCAGAGGTTTTGATGGCAAAATAATAATTTAGTCATGCAAGAAATATGTAACCATGTAAATCGTTCATGCATTGTCAAAAGGTAAAAATTGTAATTATTCACAGGCATGTATGTATGCTGTGGCAGCTATAGTGAAATGTTTGTTAGGTGTGCGTGTTTTGATGCCAGCCAGAATCCTGGCCATGACCTCTGGTTGATGCACAATCTGTAAATTATAGAAATGTATACAATTACCATAAACATACATGTATACTTTATTGAACTGTCACAAATGTCCATAATCACATGACCTTGCCTTGGTTCTCAAGTCAGTCACGAAACTGGTCTAAGTTCTCTCACTGGGGGCCTGAATGCTTGTGTTGAACATATGTCTCTCAAACGTTACATTCCTGTGGGGGGTAAAATGTTCATTGAATTTCTCCATTAGTACCTAGAGCTTTATTTTGTCCTCCTGCTGCGTGAATTCAAAGGTGTAAATTTCAAGACCTTCGTCCCCGATGACGTCCAGTACTGTGCTGCTTTGTATTTTTTTAAACTTTTCTTTCAATGCATGTAGCAGTCATGTAAAGTTTGAATATTCTCCCACCGGTGGCGATGTCTCCTAACCTCAGAGGGTCTGTTGCTTGTAGTGCTTCTTTTTGGTGAAGATTTGTCCGTTCTGACACTAAGTAGTGTCCATTGAGTGCTAGACAGTAGGGCTTTATTGAAACCACAACATCCTGTACAGCAGCTACTAATGTTTGAACATTCATTATGCAACAGTGCCCTCTTGTGTCCTGGAGATCTTTGTCATATTACACTAACTCGTCTAACTGTGATGAGCTGCCTTGGTAGCAGCTTACCCCTCTTGTAGCTTCACATTCATTTTGTGTAAACTGTTGTATTTACTGACCCTGTAACTGGAATTCCCTACTGTTATACATTTCGACTAATCTTCCAATTTGTATGGATATTATGTTGGAGACCAAACTCCACAGGACACATTCGTGGATACTACAGCTCACCACTAGATGTTCCTGTTTAACCACAAACAAAATAGAAGGGTCCAGCTAACAGTTGTAGTGTCAATATACTATACTTGGTACACACATTATTTAGTGTTCCCCTGTACCATAGAAGATGGGTACCACGTCGATAGATTAGTTTGCTCTTATATTCCTCATGACACCTGGAATATGGAATGTGGGTGTGTTGTTTTTACTGTTTTATTGCAGGAAACCAGAGGTTTTGATGGCAAAATAATAATTTAGTCATGCAACAAATATGTAACCATGTAAATCGTTCATGCATTGTCAAAAGGTAAAAATTGTAATTATTCACAGGCATGTATGTATGCTGTGGCAGCTATAGTGAAATGTTTGTTAGGTGTGCGTGTTTTGATGCCAGCCAGAATCCTGGCCATGACCTCTGGTTGATGCACAATCTGTAAATTATAGAAATGTATACAATTACCATAAACATACATGTATACTTTATTGAACTGTCACAAATGTCCATAATCACATGACCTTGCCTTGGTTCTCAAGTCAGTCACGAAACTGGTCTAAGTTCTCTCACTGGGGGCCTGAATGCTTGTGTTGAACATATGTCTCTCAAACGTTACATTCCTGTGGGGGGTAAAATGTTCATTGAATTTCTCCATTAGTACCTAGAGCTTTATTTTGTCCTCCTGCTGCGTGAATTCAAAGGTGTAAATTTCAAGACCTTCGTCCCCGATGACGTCCAGTAATGTGCTGCTTTGTATTTTTTTAAGCTTTTCTTTCAATGCATGTAGCAGTCATGTAAAGTTTGAATATTCTCCCACCGTCGGCGATGTCTCCTAACCTCAGAGGGTCTGGTGATTGTAGTGCTTCTTTTTGGTGAAGATATGTCCGTTCTGACACTAAGTAGTGTCCATTGAGTGCTAGACAGTAGGGCTTTATTGAAACCACAACATCCTGTACAGCAGCTACTAATGTTTGAACATTCATTATGCAACAGTGCCCTCTTGTGTCCTGGAGATCTTTGTCATATTACACTAACTCGTCTAACTGTGATGAGCTGCCTTGGTAGCAGCTTACCCCTCTTGTAGCTTCACATTCATTTTGTGTAAACTGTTGTATTTACTGACCCTGTAACTGGAATTCCCTACTGTTATACATTTCGACTAATCTTCCACTTTGTATGGATATTATGTTGGAGACCAAACTCCACAGGCAACATTCGTGGATACTACAGCTCACCACTAGATGTTTCTGTTTAACCACTAACAAAATAGAAGGGTCCAGCTAACAGTTGTTGTGTCAATATACTATACTTGGTACACTCATTATTTAGTGTTCCCCTGTACCATAGAAGATGGGTACCACGTCGATAGATTAGTTTGCTCTTATATTCCTCATGACACACCTGGAATATGGAATGTGGGTGTGTTGTTTTTACTGTTTTATAGCAGGAAACCAGAGGTTTTGATGGCAAAATAATAATTTAGTCATGCAAGAAATATGTAACCATGTAAATCGTTCATGCATTGTCAAAAGGTAAAAATTGTAATTATTCACAGGCATGTATGTATGCTGTGGCAGCTATAGTGAAATGTTTGTTAGGTGTGCGTGTTTTGATGCCAGCCAGAATCCTGGCCATGACCTCTGGTTGATGCACAATCTGTAAATTATAGAAATGTATACAATTACCATAAACATACATGTATACTTTATTGAACTGTCACAAATGTCCATAATCACATGACCTTGCCTTGGTTCTCAAGTCAGTCACGAAACTGGTCTAAGTTCTCTCACTGGGGGCCTGAATGCTTGTGTTGAACATATGTCTCTCAAACGTTACATTCCTGTGGGGGGTAAAATGTTCATTGAATTTCTCCATTAGTACCTAGAGCTTTATTTTGTCCTCCTGCTGCGTGAATTCAAAGGTGTAAATTTCAAGACCTTCGTCCCCGATGACGTCCAGTAATGTGCTGCTTTGTATTTTTTTAAACTTTTCTTTCAATGCATGTAGCAGTCATGTAAAGTTTGAATATTCTCCCACCGGTGGCGATGTCTCCTAACCTCAGAGGGTCTGTTGCTTATAGTGCTTCTTTTTGGTGAAGATTTGTCCGTTCTGACACTAAGTAGTGTCCATTGAGTGCTAGACAGTAGGGCTTTATTGAAACCACAACATCCTGTACAGCAGCTACTAATGTTTGAACATTCATTATGCAACAGTGCCCTCTTGTGTCCTGGAGATCTTTGTCATATTACACTAACTCGTCTAACTGTGATGAGCTGCCTTTGTAGCAGCTTACCCCTCTTGTAGCTTCACATTCATTTTGTGTAAACTGTTGTATTTACTGACCCTGTAACTGGAATTCCCTACTGTTATACATTTCGACTAATCTTCCAATTTGTATGGATATTATGTTGGAGACCAAACTCCACAGGACACATTCGTGGATACTACAGCTCACCACTAGATGTTCCTGTTTAACCACAAACAAAATAGAAGGGTCCAGCTAACAGTTGTAGTGTCAATATACTATACTTGGTACACACATTATTTAGTGTTCCCCTGTACCATAGAAGATGGGTACCACGTCGATAGATTAGTTTGCTCTTATATTCCTCATGACACACCTGGAATATGGAATGTGGGTGTGTTGTTTTTACTGTTTTATTGCAGGAAACCAGAGGTTTTGATGGCAAAATAATAATTTAGTCATGCAACAAATATGTAACCATGTAAATCGTTCATGCATTGTCAAAAGGTAAAAATTGTAATTATTCACAGGCATGTATGTATGCTGTGGCAGCTATAGTGAAATGTTTGTTAGGTGTGCGTGTTTTGATGCCAGCCAGAATCCTGGCCATGACCTCTGGTTGATGCACAATCTGTAAATTATAGAAATGTATACAATTACCATAAACATACATGTATACTTTATTGAACTGTCACAAATGTCCATAATCACATGACCTTGCCTTGGTTCTCAAGTCAGTCACGAAACTGGTCTAAGTTCTCTCACTGGGGGCCTGAATGCTTGTGTTGAACATATGTCTCTCAAACGTTACATTCCTGTGGGGGGTAAAATGTTCATTGAATTTCTCCATTAGTACCTAGAGCTTTATTTTGTCCTCCTGCTGCGTGAATTCAAAGGTGTAAATTTCAAGACCTTCGTCCCCGATGACGTCCAGTAATGTGCTGCTTTGTATTTTTTTAAGCTTTTCTTTCAATGCATGTGTGACGGATTGGGTTACATCCCTCAATCCGACTCGTGACCCAGTCCTAGGTCTGTGGTTGGTGAAGCCCCAAGTGGTCTTAGTATTGGCGGGACCTTTATTTTGATATATAGTAAGCTGTGACCGTGGTGGGGCCTTTCCCTTCCTGCGGCCGTGTTGTAGCCAGAGCACCTGTGTGGTGGCTGGCGTGAGGTCTCCAGTTTAGCTGTGAGCTGCGTTGTCCAGGGTTCCGTGACTTCAGTTCCTTTTGAGTAGTCTGGTTCAACGGTGAGGTTTGGGGTAGCCGAGGCGGTGACTCCAATGTACGGATATCGGCTGAAGTGTGCGGTCTGTAAGTGTTGACCACGTTGAGCAGTGAGCTCACTAATTAATAACCATCGTTGGTTACCTACGGTGGGATTGTTAGCGCGTCTACGGTTTTCCTCACCAGTGGCAAGTTTCTGTTCTGTTGCCACTGAGCTCAAGTCGGCCCCTGCTTCGTTCCGGTTATTTGATTCCAATTTGTTTTGCTTTGAACAGCGAGCCTACCTCTCCATGAGCCTTCGTTTGGTGTGGGCCCAAGAGAAGGCTTATTTCTGTTCAATCGAGGTGGGCTCTGCATAGTAGTTCCGTTTATGTGTTCTCTGTGATTTATTTACGGTTGTATTCTTTTTGTGCCTCGTCTGGGTTTTCTTTTGTTTTTGTTCGTTTGTTTGTTTGTTTGTCTGTTGTCAGTTCGTTTGTCTCCCAGCATTGTGGTGCTGTATTGATTTGGTGACGCCAGCTACTGGCTTGTTTGCTGCTGTCGAATGTGTTCCTTCTGAGTGGGTGTGTGTGTGTGTGTGTGTGAGTGTCAGCGTCCAGGCACGGCAACCGAGGTGGCTGCACTCTTTCTCTCTCTCTTCTGCTGGCCTCGTGTGCCTGGGTTAATTCCCTCAACCAGTTTCTTTTGAAGATAAGTACCAACTAGTTTTCTATTATTTTGCTAAATTCAATAGCCAACATTGGATTGTGTTTCACTGTATTCAGTATTTATTTTCTCCTTCTGGGCAGGTACAGAGGCTCCTCCCAGAGCAAGCCGGTCTTCAGGTGGTGGAGTCCCTCACGTTTCTATCCCTGTGTGCACATTTGGTGATTATTATTTTGCAGTGCTAATTTATTGGATTGTGTGTGTTTTTGTGTTTATTTTTCACGTGTGGTGTTTTCAGGATTTCTGCTGTTCTTTCCCTCGGTGCTGCTCATGGTAAGCCTCCCCCCCCCCCTGACCCACTAATGGTGATTCCTGTTACCTGTAGTAGTGTGCCGCATAGCAGTTGAGTGCAGCCTGTTCCTCCCCGTGTGTCGTTAGTGCTTTTCCTGCCCCCCAGTTCTTCTTGTAGATCCATGTAGTATTACCACTGGACGATCGTGATGTGGGGGAATTGAGTACGGGTGGATGTCTGAATTATTTTCTGTATGGTTTATGGCCGCTAATTTTGTTTTACTGTAGTTCCTCATTGACTTTAGCCCTGCCACTTGTACCACCTGCCTGTATGTTGCAATTGTCTGTTTTATGCATGGTTGAACTGATGACTTGGTGGATGTGTTGTATGGTCTGATCAGATCAGTGTCATTGCACCATTATATGCAACTACTGTTTTGAGATGTTTTGTGTCCTATGTTTGTTATTTATTACTTTGAGTTAATAAACCATAACTGTGAACCTATCTCTGGCCTAAGAGTTTTGGAACCTGTGTGCTCACCTACCAAATAGTGGGGTAATATTAATAGTCCTAGGGTTTTTTACCCTAGGTGGCGTAGTCGGTTAAACATCAAATTTCGTGCCACTGTTACACATGTAGCAGTCATGTAAAGTTTGAATATTCTCCCACCGTCGGCGATGTCTCCTAACCTCAGAGGGTCTGGTGCTTGTAGTGCTTCTTTTTGGTGAAGATATGTCCGTTCTGACACTAAGTAGTGTCCATTGAGTGCTAGACAGTAGGGCTTTATTGAAACCACAACATCCTGTACAGCAGCTACTAATGTTTGAACATTCATTATGCAACAGTGCCCTCTTGTGTCCTGGAGATCTTTGTCATATTACACTAACTCGTCTAACTGTGATGAGCTGCCTTGGTAGCAGCTTACCCCTCTTGTAGCTTCACATTCATTTTGTGTAAACTGTTGTATTTACTGACCCTGTAACTGGAATTCCCTACTGTTATACATTTCGACTAATCTTCCACTTTGTATGGATATTATGTTGGAGACCAAACTCCACAGGCAACATTCGTGGATACTACAGCTCACCACTAGATGTTTCTGTTTAACCACTAACAAAATAGAAGGGTCCAGCTAACAGTTGTTGTGTCAATATACTATACTTGGTACACTCATTATTTAGTGTTCCCCTGTACCATAGAAGATGGGTACCACGTCGATAGATTAGTTTGCTCTTATATTCCTCATGACACACCTGGAATATGGAATGTGGGTGTGTTGTTTTTACTGTTTTATAGCAGGAAACCAGAGGTTTTGATGGCAAAATAATAATTTAGTCATGCAAGAAATATGTAACCATGTAAATCGTTCATGCATTGTCAAAAGGTAAAAATTGTAATTATTCACAGGCATGTATGTATGCTGTGGCAGCTATAGTGAAATGTTTGTTAGGTGTGCGTGTTTTGATGCCAGCCAGAATCCTGGCCATGACCTCTGGTTGATGCACAATCTGTAAATTATAGAAATGTATACAATTACCATAAACATACATGTATACTTTATTGAACTGTCACAAATGTCCATAATCACATGACCTTGCCTTGGTTCTCAAGTCAGTCACGAAACTGGTCTAAGTTCTCTCACTGGGGGCCTGAATGCTTGTGTTGAACATATGTCTCTCAAACGTTACATTCCTGTGGGGGGTAAAATGTTCATTGAATTTCTCCATTAGTACCTAGAGCTTTATTTTGTCCTCCTGCTGCGTGAATTCAAAGGTGTAAATTTCAAGACCTTCGTCCCCGATGACGTCCAGTAATGTGCTGCTTTGTATTTTTTTAAACTTTTCTTTCAATGCATGTAGCAGTCATGTAAAGTTTGAATATTCTCCCACCGGTGGCGATGTCTCCTAACCTCAGAGGGTCTGTTGCTTGTAGTGCTTCTTTTTGGTGAAGATTTGTCCGTTCTGACACTAAGTAGTGTCCATTGAGTGCTAGACAGTAGGGCTTTATTGAAACCACAACATCCTGTACAGCAGCTACTAATGTTTGAACATTCATTATGCAACAGTGCCCTCTTGTGTCCTGGAGATCTTTGTCATATTACACTAACTCGTCTAACTGTGATGAGCTGCCTTGGTAGCAGCTTACCCCTCTTGTAGCTTCACATTCATTTTGTGTAAACTGTTGTATTTACTGACCCTGTAACTGGAATTCCCTACTGTTATACATTTCGACTAATCTTCCAATTTGTATGGATATTATGTTGGAGACCAAACTCCACAGGACACATTCGTGGATACTACAGCTCACCACTAGATGTTCCTGTTTAACCACAAACAAAATAGAAGGGTCCAGCTAACAGTTGTAGTGTCAATATACTATACTTGGTACACACATTATTTAGTGTTCCCCTGTACCATAGAAGATGGGTACCACGTCGATAGATTAGTTTGCTCTTATATTCCTCATGACACCTGGAATATGGAATGTGGGTGTGTTGTTTTTACTGTTTTATAGCAGGAAACCAGAGGTTTTGATGGCAAAATAATAATTTAGACATGCAAAAAATATGTAACCATGTAAATCGTTCATGCATTGTCAAAAGGTAAAAATTGTAATTATTCACAGGCATGTATGTATGCTGTGGCAGCTATAGTGAAATGTTTGTTAGGTGTGCGTGTTTTGATGCCAGCCAGAATCCTGGCCATGACCTCTGGTTGATGCACAATCTGTAAATTATAGAAATGTATACAATTACCATAAACATACATGTATACTTTATTGAACTGTCACAAATGTCCATAATCACATGACCTTGCTTTGGTTCTCAAGTCAGTCACGAAACTGGTCTAAGTTCTCACTGGGGGCCTGAATGCTTGTGTTGAACATATGTCTCTCAAACGTTACATTCCTGTGGGGGGTAAAATGTTCATTGAATTTCTCCATTAGTACCTAGAGCTTTATTTTGTCCTCCTGCTGCGTGAATTCAAAGGTGTAAATTTCAAGACCTTCGTCCCCGATGACGTCCAGTAATGTGCTGCTTTGTATTTTTTTAAGCTTTTCTTTCAATGCATGTAGCAGTCATGTAAAGTTTGAATATTCTCCCACCGTCGGCGATGTCTCCTAACCTCAGAGGGTCTGGTGCTTGTAGTGCTTCTTTTTGGTGAAGATATGTCCGTTCTGACACTAAGTAGTGTCCATTGAGTGCTAGACAGTAGGGCTTTATTGAAACCACAACATCCTGTACAGCAGCTACTAATGTTTGAACATTCATTATGCAACAGTGCCCTCTTGTGTCCTGGAGATCTTTGTCATATTACACTAACTCGTCTAACTGTGATGAGCTGCCTTGGTAGCAGCTTACCCCTCTTGTAGCTTCACATTCATTTTGTGTAAACTGTTGTATTTACTGACCCTGTAACTGGAATTCCCTACTGTTATACATTTCGACTAATCTTCCACTTTGTATGGATATTATGTTGGAGACCAAACTCCACAGGCAACATTCGTGGATACTACAGCTCACCACTAGATGTTTCTGTTTAACCACAAACAAAATAGAAGGGTCCAGCTAACAGTTGTAGTGTCAATATACTATACTTGGTACACACATTATTTAGTGTTCCCCTGTACCATAGAAGATGGGTACCACGTCGATAGATTAGTTTGCTCTTATATTCCTCATGACACACCTGGAATATGGAATGTGGGTGTGTTGTTTTTACTGTTTTATTGCAGGAAACCAGAGGTTTTGATGGCAAAATAATAATTTAGTCATGCAACAAATATGTAACCATGTAAATCGTTCATGCATTGTCAAAAGGTAAAAATTGTAATTATTCACAGGCATGTATGTATGCTGTGGCAGCTATAGTGAAATGTTTGTTAGGTGTGCGTGTTTTGATGCCAGCCAGAATCCTGGCCATGACCTCTGGTTGATGCACAATCTGTAAATTATAGAAATGTATACAATTACCATAAACATACATGTATACTTTATTGAACTGTCACAAATGTCCATAATCACATGACCTTGCCTTGGTTCTCAAGTCAGTCACGAAACTGCTCTAAGTTCTCTCACTGGGGGCCTGAATGCTTGTGTTGAACATATGTCTCTCAAACGTTACATTCCTGTGGGGGGTAAAATGTTCATTGAATTTCTCCATTAGTACCTAGAGCTTTATTTTGTCCTCCTGCTGCGTGAATTCAAAGGTGTAAATTTCAAGACCTTCGTCCCCGATGACGTCCAATAATGTGCTGCTTTGTATTTTTTTAAGCTTTTCTTTCAATGCATGTAGCAGTCATGTAAAGTTTGAATATTCTCCCACCGTCGGCGATGTCTCCTAACCTCAGAGGGTCTGGTGCTTGTAGTGCTTCTTTTTGGTGAAGATATGTCCGTTCTGACACTAAGTAGTGTCCATTGAGTGCTAGACAGTAGGGTTTTATTGAAACCACAACATCCTGTACAGCAGCTACTAATGTTTGAACATTCATTATGCAACAGTGCCCTCTTGTGTCCTGGAGATCTTTGTCATATTACACTAACTCGTCTAACTGTGATGAGCTGCCTTGGTAGCAGCTTACCCCTCTTGTAGCTTCACATTCATTTTGTGTAAACTGTTGTATTTACTGACCCTGTAACTGGAATTCCCTACTGTTATACATTTCGACTAATCTTCCACTTTGTATGGATATTATGTTGGAGACCAAACTCCACAGGCAACATTCGTGGATACTACAGCTCACCACTAGATGTTTCTGTTTAACCACTAACAAAATAGAAGGGTCCAGCTAACAGTTGTTGTGTCAATATACTATACTTGGTACACTCATTATTTAGTGTTCCCCTGTACCATAGAAGATGGGTACCACGTCGATAGATTAGTTTGCTCTTATATTCCTCATGACACACCTGGAATATGGAATGTGGGTGTGTTGTTTTTACTGTTTTATAGCAGGAAACCAGAGGTTTTGATGGCAAAATAATAATTTAGTCATGCAAGAAATATGTAACCATGTAAATCGTTCATGCATTGTCAAAAGGTAAAAATTGTAATTATTCACAGGCATGTATGTATGCTGTGGCAGCTATAGTGAAATGTTTGTTAGGTGTGCGTGTTTTGATGCCAGCCAGAATCCTGGCCATGACCTCTGGTTGATGCACAATCTGTAAATTATAGAAATGTATACAATTACCATAAACATACATGTATACTTTATTGAACTGTCACAAATGTCCATAATCACATGACCTTGCCTTGGTTCTCAAGTCAGTCACGAAACTGGTCTAAGTTCTCTCACTGGGGGCCTGAATGCTTGTGTTGAACATATGTCTCTCAAACGTTACATTCCTGTGGGGGGTAAAATGTTCATTGAATTTCTCCATTAGTACCTAGAGCTTTATTTTGTCCTCCTGCTGCGTGAATTCAAAGGTGTAAATTTCAAGACCTTCGTCCCCGATGACGTCCAGTAATGTGCTCCTTTGTATTTTTTTAAACTTTTCTTTCAATGCATGTAGCAGTCATGTAAAGTTTGAATATTCTCCCACCGGTGGCGATGTCTCCTAACCTCAGAGGGTCTTTTGCTTGTAGTGCTTCTTTTTGGTGAAGATTTGTCCGTTCTGACACTAAGTAGTGTCCATTGAGTGCTAGACAGTAGGGCTTTATTGAAACCACATCATCCTGTACAGCAGCTACTAATGTTTGAACATTCATTATGCAACAGTGCCCTCTTGTGTCCTGGAGATCTTTGTCATATTACACTAACTCGTCTAACTCTGATGAGCTGCCTTGGTAGCAGCTTACCCCTCTTGTAGCTTCACATTCATTTTGTGTAAACTGTTGTATTTACTGACCCTGTAACTGGAATTCCCTACTGTAATACATTTCGACTAATCTTCCACTTTGTATGGATATTATGTTGGAGACCAAACTCCACAGGCAACATTCGTGGATACTACAGCTCACCACTAGATGTTTCTGTTTAACCACAAACAAAATAGAAGGGTCCAGCTAACAGTTGTTGTGTCAATATACTATACTTGGTACACACATTATTTAGTGTTCCCCTGTACCATAGAAGATGGGTACCACGTCGATAGATTAGTTTGCTCTTATATTCCTCATGACACACCTGGAATATGGAATGTGGGTGTGTTGTTTTTACTGTTTTATAGCAGGAAACCAGAGGTTTTGATGGCAAAATAATAATTTAGTCATGCAACAAATATGTAACCATGTAAATCGTTCATGCATTGTCAAAAGGTAAAAATTGTAATTATTCACAGGCATGTATGTATGCTGTGGCAGCTATAGTGAAATGTTTGTTAGGTGTGCGTGTTTTGATGCCAGCCAGAATCCTGGCCATGACCTCTGGTTGATGCACAATCTGTAAATTATAGAAATGTATACAATTACCATAAACATACATGTATACTTTATTGAACTGTCACAAATGTCCATAATCACATGACCTTGCCTTGGTTCTCAAGTCAGTCACGAAACTGGTCTAAGTTCTCTCACTGGGGGCCTGAATGCTTGTGTTGAACATATGTCTCTCAAACGTTACATTCCTGTGGGGGGTAAAATGTTCATTGAATTTCTCCATTAGTACCTAGAGCTTTATTTTGTCCTCCTGCTGCGTGAATTCAAAGGTGTAAATTTCAAGACCTTCGTCCCCGATGACGTCCAGTAATGTGCTGCTTTGTATTTTTTTTAACTTTTCTTTCAATGCATGTAGCAGTCATGTAAAGTTTGAATATTCTCCCACCGGTGGCGATGTCTCCTAACCTCAGAGGGTCTGTTGCTTGTAGTGCTTCTTTTTGGTGAAGATTTGTCCGTTCTGACACTAAGTAGTGTCCATTGAGTGCTACACAGTAGGGCTTTATTGAAACCACAACATCCTGTACAGCAGCTACTAATGTTTGAACATTCATTATGCAACAGTGCCCTCTTGTGTCCTGGAGATCTTTGTCATATTACACTAACTCGTCTAACTGTGATGAGCTGCCTTGGTAGCAGCTTACCCCTCTTGTAGCTTCACATTCATTTTGTGTAAACTGTTGTATTTACTGACCCTGTAACTGGAATTCCCTACTGTTATACATTTCGACTAATCTTCCAATTTTTATGGATATTATGTTGGAGACCAAACTCCACAGGACACATTCGTGGATACTACAGCTCACCACTAGATGTTCCTGTTTAACCACAAACAAAATAGAAGGGTCCAGCTAACAGTTGTAGTGTCAATATACTATACTTGGTACACACATTATTTAGTGTTCCCCTGTACCATAGAAGATGGGTACCACGTCGATAGATTAGTTTGCTCTTATATTCCTCATGACACCTGGAATATGGAATGTGGGTGTGTTGTTTTTACTGTTTTATAGCAGGAAACCAGAGGTTTTGATGGCAAAATAATAATTTAGACATGCAAAAAATATGTAACCATGTAAATCGTTCATGCATTGTCAAAAGGTAAAAATTGTAATTATTCACAGGCATGTATGTATGCTGTGGCAGCTATAGTGAAATGTTTGTTAGGTGTGCGTGTTTTGATGCCAGCCAGAATCCTGGCCATGACCTCTGGTTGATGCACAATCTGTAAATTATAGAAATGTATACAATTACCATAAACATACATGTATACTTTATTGAACTGTCACAAATGTCCATAATCACATGACCTTGCTTTGGTTCTCAAGTCAGTCACGAAACTGGTCTAAGTTCTCACTGGGGGCCTGAATGCTTGTGTTGAACATATGTCTCTCAAACGTTACATTCCTGTGGGGGGTAAAATGTTCATTGAATTTCTCCATTAGTACCTAGAGCTTTATTTTGTCCTCCTGCTGCGTGAATTCAAAGGTGTAAATTTCAAGACCTTCGTCCCCGATGACGTCCAGTAATGTGCTGCTTTGTATTTTTTTAAGCTTTTCTTTCAATGCATGTAGCAGTCATGTAAAGTTTGAATATTCTCCCACCGTCGGCGATGTCTCCTAACCTCAGAGGGTCTGGTGCTTGTAGTGCTTCTTTTTGGTGAAGATATGTCCGTTCTGACACTAAGTAGTGTCCAATGAGTGCTAGACAGTAGGGCTTTATTGAAACCACAACATCCTGTACAGCAGCTACTAATGTTTGAACATTCATTATGCAACAGTGCCCTCTTGTGTCCTGGAGATCTTTGTCATATTACACTAACTCGTCTAACTCTGATGAGCTGCCTTGGTAGCAGCTTACCCCTCTTGTAGCTTCACATTCATTTTGTGTAAACTGTTGTATTTACTGACCCTGTAACTGGAATTCCCTACTGTTATACATTTCGACTAATCTTCCAATTTGTATGGATATTATGTTGGAGACCAAACTCCACAGGACACATTCGTGGATACTACAGCTCACCACTAGATGTTTCTGTTTAACCACTAACAAAATAAGAAGGGTCCAGCTAACAGTTGTAGTGTCAATATACTATACTTGGTACACTCATTATTTAGTGTTCCCCTGTACCATAGAAGATGGGTACCACGTCGATAGATTAGTTTGCTCTTATATTCCTCATGACACACCTGGAATATGGAATGTGGGTGTGTTGTTTTTACTGTTTTATAGCAGGAAACCAGAGGTTTTGATGGCAAAATAATAATTTAGTCATGCAAGAAATATGTAACCATGTAAATCGTTCATGCATTGTCAAAAGGTAAAAATTGTAATTATTCACAGGCATGTATGTATGCTGTGGCAGCTATAGTGAAATGTTTGTTAGGTGTGCGTGTTTTGATGCCAGCCAGAATCCTGGCCATGACCTCTGGTTGATGCACAATCTGTAAATTATAGAAATGTATACAATTACCATAAACATACATGTATACTTTATTGAACTGTCACAAATGTCCATAATCACATGACCTTGCCTTGGTTCTCAAGTCAGTCACGAAACTGCTCTAAGTTCTCTCACTGGGGGCCTGAATGCTTGTGTTGAACATATGTCTCTCAAACGTTACATTCCTGTGGGGGGTAAAATGTTCATTGAATTTCTCCATTAGTACCTAGAGCTTTATTTTGTCCTCCTGCTGCGTGAATTCAAAGGTGTAAATTTCAAGACCTTCGTCCCCGATGACGTCCAGTAATGTGCTGCTTTGTATTTTTTTAAACTTTTCTTTCAATGCATGTAGCAGTCATGTAAAGTTTGAATATTCTCCCACCGGTGGCGATGTCTCCTAACCTCAGAGGGTCTGTTGCTTGTAGTGCTTCTTTTTGGTGAAGATTTGTCCGTTCTGACACTAAGTAGTGTCCATTGAGTGCTAGACAGTAGGGCTTTATTGAAACCACATCATCCTGTACAGCAGCTACTAATGTTTGAACATTCATTATGCAACAGTGCCCTCTTGTGTCCTGGAGATCTTTGTCATATTACACTAACTCGTCTAACTGTGATGAGCTGCCTTGGTAGCAGCTTACCCCTCTTGTAGCTTCACATTCATTTTGTGTAAACTGTTGTATTTACTGACCCTGTAACTGGAATTCCCTACTGTTATACATTTCGACTAATCTTCCAATTTTTATGGATATTATGTTGGAGACCAAACTCCACAGGACACATTCGTGGATACTACAGCTCACCACTAGATGTTCCTGTTTAACCACAAACAAAATAGAAGGGTCCAGCTAACAGTTGTAGTGTCAATATACTATACTTGGTACACACATTATTTAGTGTTCCCCTGTACCATAGAAGATGGGTACCACGTCGATAGATTAGTTTGCTCTTATATTCCTCATGACACCTGGAATATGGAATGTGGGTGTGTTGTTTTTACTGTTTTATAGCAGGAAACCAGAGGTTTTGATGGCAAAATAATAATTTAGACATGCAAAAAATATGTAACCATGTAAATCGTTCATGCATTGTCAAAAGGTAAAAATTGTAATTATTCACAGGCATGTATGTATGCTGTGGCAGCTATAGTGAAATGTTTGTTAGGTGTGCGTGTTTTGATGCCAGCCAGAATCCTGGCCATGACCTCTGGTTGATGCACAATCTGTAAATTATAGAAATGTATACAATTACCATAAACATACATGTATACTTTATTGAACTGTCACAAATGTCCATAATCACATGACCTTGCTTTGGTTCTCAAGTCAGTCACGAAACTGGTCTAAGTTCTCACTGGGGGCCTGAATGCTTGTGTTGAACATATGTCTCTCAAACGTTACATTCCTGTGGGGGGTAAAATGTTCATTGAATTTCTCCATTAGTACCTAGAGCTTTATTTTGTCCTCCTGCTGCGTGAATTCAAAGGTGTAAATTTCAAGACCTTCGTCCCCGATGACGTCCAGTAATGTGCTGCTTTGTATTTTTTTAAGCTTTTCTTTCAATGCATGTAGCAGTCATGTAAAGTTTGAATATTCTCCCACCGTCGGCGATGTCTCCTAACCTCAGAGGGTCTGGTGCTTGTAGTGCTTCTTTTTGGTGAAGATATGTCCGTTCTGACACTAAGTAGTGTCCAATGAGTGCTAGACAGTAGGGCTTTATTGAAACCACAACATCCTGTACAGCAGCTACTAATGTTTGAACATTCATTATGCAACAGTGCCCTCTTGTGTCCTGGAGATCTTTGTCATATTACACTAACTCGTCTAACTCTGATGAGCTGCCTTGGTAGCAGCTTACCCCTCTTGTAGCTTCACATTCATTTTGTGTAAACTGTTGTATTTACTGACCCTGTAACTGGAATTCCCTACTGTTATACATTTCGACTAATCTTCCAATTTGTATGGATATTATGTTGGAGACCAAACTCCACAGGACACATTCGTGGATACTACAGCTCACCACTAGATGTTTCTGTTTAACCACTAACAAAATAAGAAGGGTCCAGCTAACAGTTGTAGTGTCAATATACTATACTTGGTACACTCATTATTTAGTGTTCCCCTGTACCATAGAAGATGGGTACCACGTCGATAGATTAGTTTGCTCTTATATTCCTCATGACACACCTGGAATATGGAATGTGGGTGTGTTGTTTTTACTGTTTTATAGCAGGAAACCAGAGGTTTTGATGGCAAAATAATAATTTAGTCATGCAAGAAATATGTAACCATGTAAATCGTTCATGCATTGTCAAAAGGTAAAAATTGTAATTATTCACAGGCATGTATGTATGCTGTGGCAGCTATAGTGAAATGTTTGTTAGGTGTGCGTGTTTTGATGCCAGCCAGAATCCTGGCCATGACCTCTGGTTGATGCACAATCTGTAAATTATAGAAATGTATACAATTACCATAAACATACATGTATACTTTATTGAACTGTCACAAATGTCCATAATCACATGACCTTGCCTTGGTTCTCAAGTCAGTCACGAAACTGCTCTAAGTTCTCTCACTGGGGGCCTGAATGCTTGTGTTGAACATATGTCTCTCAAACGTTACATTCCTGTGGGGGGTAAAATGTTCATTGAATTTCTCCATTAGTACCTAGAGCTTTATTTTGTCCTCCTGCTGCGTGAATTCAAAGGTGTAAATTTCAAGACCTTCGTCCCCGATGACGTCCAGTAATGTGCTGCTTTGTATTTTTTTAAACTTTTCTTTCAATGCATGTAGCAGTCATGTAAAGTTTGAATATTCTCCCACCGGTGGCGATGTCTCCTAACCTCAGAGGGTCTGTTGCTTGTAGTGCTTCTTTTTGGTGAAGATTTGTCCGTTCTGACACTAAGTAGTGTCCATTGAGTGCTAGACAGTAGGGCTTTATTGAAACCACATCATCCTGTACAGCAGCTACTAATGTTTGAACATTCATTATGCAACAGTGCCCTCTTGTGTCCTGGAGATCTTTGTCATATTACACTAACTCGTCTAACTGTGATGAGCTGCCTTGGTAGCAGCTTACCCCTCTTGTAGCTTCACATTCATTTTGTGTAAACTGTTGTATTTACTGACCCTGTAACTGGAATTCCCTACTGTAATACATTTCGACTAATCTTCCACTTTGTATGGATATTATGTTGGAGACCAAACTCCACAGGCAACATTCGTGGATACTACAGCTCACCACTAGATGTTTCTGTTTAACCACAAACAAAATAGAAGGGTCCAGCTAACAGTTGTTGTGTCAATATACTATACTTGGTACACACATTATTTAGTGTTCCCCTGTACCATAGAAGATGGGTACCACGTCGATAGATTAGTTTACTCTTATATTCCTCATGACACACCTGGAATATGGAATGTGGGTGTGTTGTTTTTAGTGTTTTATAGCAGGAAACCAGAGGTTTTGATGGCAAAATAATAATTTAGTCATGCAACAAATATGTAACCATGTAAATCGTTTATGCATTGTCAAAAGGTAAAAATTGTAATTATTCACAGGCATGTATGTATGCTGTGGCAGCTATAGTGAAATGTTTGTTAGGTGTGCGTGTTTTGATGCCAGCCAGAATCCTGTCCATGACCTCTGGTTGATGCACAATCTGTAAATTATAGAAATGTATACAATTACCATAAACATACATGTATACTTTATTGAACTGTAACAAATGTCCATAATCACATGACCTTGCCTTGGTTCTCAAGTCAGTCACGAAACTGCTCTAAGTTCTCTCACTGGGGGCCCGAATGCTTGTGTTGAACATATGTCTCTCAAACGTTACATTCCTGTGGGGGGTAAAATGTTCATTGAATTTCTCCATTAGTACCTAGAGCTTTATTTTGTCCTCCTGCTGCGTGAATTCAAAGGTGTAAATTTCAAGACCGTCGTCCCCGATGACGTCCAGTAATGTGCTGCTTTGTATTTTTTTAAACTTTTCTTTCAATGCATGTAGCAGTCATGTAAAGTTTGAATATTCTCCCACCGGTGGCGATGTCTCCTAACCTCAGAGGGTCTGTTGCTTGTAGTGCTTCTTTTTGGTGAAGATTTGTCAGTTCTGACACTAAGTAGTGTCCATTGAGTGCTAGACAGTAGGGCTTTATTGAAACCACAACATCCTGTACAGCAGCTACTAATGTTTGAACATTCATTATGCAACAGTGCCCTCTTGTGTCCTGGAGATCTTTGTCATATTACACTAACTCGTCTAACTGTGATGAGCTGCCTTGGTAGCAGCTTACCCCTCTTGTAGCTTCACATTCATTTTGTGTAAACTGTTGTATTTACTGACCCTGTAACTGGAATTCCCTACTGTTATACATTTCGACTAATCTTCCACTTTGTATGGACATTATGTTGGAGACCAAACTCCACAGGCAACATTCGTGGATACTACAGCTCACCACTAGATGTTTCTGTTTAACCACTAACAAAATAGAAGGGTCCAGCTAACAGTTGTAGTGTCAATATACTATACTTGGTACACACATTATTTGGTGTTCCCCTGTACCATAGAAGATGGGTACCACGTCGATAGATTAGTTTGCTCTTATATTCCTCATGACACACCTGGAATATGGAATGTGGGTGTGTTGTTTTTACTGTTTTATAGCAGGAAACCAGAGGTTTTGATGGCAAAATAATAATTTAGTCATGCAAGAAATATGTAACCATGTAAATCGTTCATGCATTGTCAAAAGGTAAAAATTGTAATTATTCACAGGCATGTATGTATGCTGTGGCAGCTATAGTGAAATGTTTGTTAGGTGTGCGTGTTTTGATGCCAGCCAGAATCCTGGCCATGACCTCTGGTTGATGCACAATCTGTAAATTATAGAAATGTATACAATTACCATAAACATACATGTATACTTTATTGAACTGTCACAAATGTCCATAATCACATGACCTTGCCTTGGTTCTCAAGTCAGTCACGAAACTGCTCTAAGTTCTCTCACTGGGGGCCTGAATGCTTGTGTTGAACATATGTCTCTCAAACGTTACATTCCTGTGGGGGGTAAAATGTTCATTGAATTTCTCCATTAGTACCTAGAGCTTTATTTTGTCCTCCTGCTGCGTGAATTCAAAGGTGTAAATTTCAAGACCTTCGTCCCCGATGACGTCCAGTAATGTGCTGCTTTGTATTTTTTTAAACTTTTCTTTCAATGCATGTAGCAGTCATGTAAAGTTTGAATATTCTCCCACCGGTGGCGATGTCTCCTAACCTCAGAGGGTCTGTTGCTTGTAGTGCTTCTTTTTGGTGAAGATTTGTCAGTTCTGACACTAAGTAGTGTCCATTGAGTGCTAGACAGTAGGGCTTTATTGAAACCACAACATCCTGTACAGCAGCTACTAATGTTTGAACATTCATTATGCAACAGTGCCCTCTTGTGTCCTGGAGATCTTTGTCATATTACACTAACTCGTCTAACTGTGATGAGCTGCCTTGGTAGCAGCTTACCCCTCTTGTAGCTTCACATTCATTTTGTGTAAACTGTTGTATTTACTGACCCTGTAACTGGAATTCCCTACTGTTATACATTTCGACTAATCTTCCACTTTGTATGGACATTATGTTGGAGACCAAACTCCACAGGCAACATTCGTGGATACTACAGCTCACCACTAGATGTTTCTGTTTAACCACTAACAAAATAGAAGGGTCCAGCTAACAGTTGTAGTGTCAATATACTATACTTGGTACACACATTATTTGGTGTTCCCCTGTACCATAGAAGATGGGTACCACGTCGATAGATTAGTTTGCTCTTATATTCCTCATGACACACCTGGAATATGGAATGTGTGTGTGTTGTTTTTACTGTTTTATAGCAGGAAACCAGAGGTTTTGATGGCAAAATAATAATTTAGTCATGCAACAAATATGTAACCATGTAAATCGTTCATCAAAAGGTAAAAATTGTAATTATTCACAGGCATGTATGTATGCTGTGGCAGCTATAGTGAAATGTTTGTTAGGTGTGCGTGTTTTGATGCCAGCCAGAATCCTGGCCATGACCTCTGGTTGATGCACAATCTGTAAATTATAGAAATGTATACAATTACCATAAACATACATGTATACTTTATTGAACTGTCACAAATGTCCATAATCACATGACCTTGCCTTGGTTCTCAAGTCAGTCACGAAACTGCTCTAAGTTCTCTCACTGGGGGCCTGAATGCTTGTGTTGAACATATGTCTCTCAAACGTTACATTCCTGTGGGGGGTAAAATGTTCATTGAATTTCTCCATTAGTACCTAGAGCTTTATTTTGTCCTCCTGCTGCGTGAATTCAAAGGTGTAAATTTCAAGACCTTCGTCCCCGATGACGTCCAGTAATGTGCTGCTTTGTATTTTTTTAAACTTTTCTTTCAATGCATGTAGCAGTCATGTAAAGTTTGAATATTCTCCCACCGGTGGCGATGTCTCCTAACCTCAGAGGGTCTGTTGCTTGTAGTGCTTCTTTTTGGTGAAGATTTGTCCGTTCTGACACTAAGTAGTGTCCATTGAGTGCTAGACAGTAGGGCTTTATTGAAACCACAACATCCTGTACAGCAGCTACTAATGTTTGAACATTCATTATGCAACAGTGCCCTCTTGTGTCCTGGAGATCTTTGTCATATTACACTAACTCGTCTAACTGTGATGAGCTGCCTTGGTAGCAGCTTACCCCTCTTGTAGCTTCACATTCATTTTGTGTAAACTGTTGTATTTACTGACCCTGTAACTGGAATTCCCTACTGTTATACATTTCGACTAATCTTCCAATTTGTATGGATATTATGTTGGAGACCAAACTCCACAGGACACATTCGTGGATACTACAGCTCACCACTAGATGTTCCTGTTTAACCACAAACAAAATAGAAGGGTCCAGCTAACAGTTGTAGTGTCAATATACTATACTTGGTACACACATTATTTAGTGTTCCCCTGTACCATAGAAGATGGGTACCACGTCGATAGATTAGTTTGCTCTTATATTCCTCATGACACCTGGAATATGGAATGTGGGTGTGTTGTTTTTACTGTTTTATAGCAGGAAACCAGAGGTTTTGATGGCAAAATAATAATTTAGACATGCAAAAAATATGTAACCATGTAAATCGTTCATGCATTGTCAAAAGGTAAAAATTGTAATTATTCACAGGCATGTATGTATGCTGTGGCAGCTATAGTGAAATGTTTGTTAGGTGTGCGTGTTTTGATGCCAGCCAGAATCCTGGCCATGACCTCTGGTTGATGCACAATCTGTAAATTATAGAAATGTATACAATTACCATAAACATACATGTATACTTTATTGAACTGTCACAAATGTCCATAATCACATGACCTTGCTTTGGTTCTCAAGTCAGTCACGAAACTGGTCTAAGTTCTCACTGGGGGCCTGAATGCTTGTGTTGAACATATGTCTCTCAAACGTTACATTCCTGTGGGGGGTAAAATGTTCATTGAATTTCTCCATTAGTACCTAGAGCTTTATTTTGTCCTCCTGCTGCGTGAATTCAAAGGTGTAAATTTCAAGACCTTCGTCCCCGATGACGTCCAGTAATGTGCTGCTTTGTATTTTTTTAAGCTTTTCTTTCAATGCATGTAGCAGTCATGTAAAGTTTGAATATTCTCCCACCGTCGGCGATGTCTCCTAACCTCAGAGGGTCTGGTGCTTGTAGTGCTTCTTTTTGGTGAAGATATGTCCGTTCTGACACTAAGTAGTGTCCATTGAGTGCTAGACAGTAGGGCTTTATTGAAACCACAACATCCTGTACAGCAGCTACTAATGTTTGAACATTCATTATGCAACAGTGCCCTCTTGTGTCCTGGAGATCTTTGTCATATTACACTAACTCGTCTAACTGTGATGAGCTGCCTTGGTAGCAGCTTACCCCTCTTGTAGCTTCACATTCATTTTGTGTAAACTGTTGTATTTACTGACCCTGTAACTGGAATTCCCTACTGTTATACATTTCGACTAATCTTCCACTTTGTATGGATATTATGTTGGAGACCAAACTCCACAGGCAACATTCGTGGATACTACAGCTCACCACTAGATGTTTCTGTTTAACCACAAACAAAATAGAAGGGTCCAGCTAACAGTTGTAGTGTCAATATACTATACTTGGTACACACATTATTTAGTGTTCCCCTGTACCATAGAAGATGGGTACCACGTCGATAGATTAGTTTGCTCTTATATTCCTCATGACACACCTGGAATATGGAATGTGGGTGTGTTGTTTTTACTGTTTTATAGCAGGAAACCAGAGGTTTTGATGGCAAAATAATAATTTAGTCATGCAACAAATATGTAACCATGTAAATCGTTCATGCATTGTCAAAAGGTAAAAATTGTAATTATTCACAGGCATGTATGTATGCTGTGGCAGCTATAGTGAAATGTTTGTTAGGTGTGCGTGTTTTGATGCCAGCCAGAATCCTGGCCATGACCTCTGGTTGATGCACAATCTGTAAATTATAGAAATGTATACAATTACCATAAACATACATGTATACTTTATTGAACTGTCACAAATGTCCATAATCACATGACCTTGCCTTGGTTCTCAAGTCAGTCACGAAACTGCTCTAAGTTCTCTCACTGGGGGCCTGAATGCTTGTGTTGAACATATGTCTCTCAAACGTTACATTCCTGTGGGGGGTAAAATGTTCATTGAATTTCTCCATTAGTACCTAGAGCTTTATTTTGTCCTCCTGCTGCGTGAATTCAAAGGTGTAAATTTCAAGACCTTCGTCCCCGATGACGTCCAGTAATGTGCTGCTTTGTATTTTTTTAAGCTTTTCTTTCAATGCATGTAGCAGTCATGTAAAGTTTGAATATTCTCCCACCGTCGGCGATGTCTCCTAACCTCAGAGGGTCTGGTGCTTGTAGTGCTTCTTTTTGGTGAAGATATGTCCGTTCTGACACTAAGTAGTGTCCATTGAGTGCTAGACAGTAGGGCTTTATTGAAACCACAACATCCTGTACAGCAGCTACTAATGTTTGAACATTCATTATGCAACAGTGCCCTCTTGTGTCCTGGAGATCTTTGTCATATTACACTAACTCGTCTAACTGTGATGAGCTGCCTTGGTAGCAGCTTACCCCTCTTGTAGCTTCACATTCATTTTGTGTAAACTGTTGTATTTACTGACCCTGTAACTGGAATTCCCTACTGTTATACATTTCGACTAATCTTCCACTTTGTATGGACATTATGTTGGAGACCAAACTCCACAGGCAACATTCGTGGATACTACAGCTCACCACTAGATGTTTCTGTTTAACCACTAACAAAATAGAAGGGTCCAGCTAACAGTTGTAGTGTCAATATACTATACTTGGTACACACATTATTTGGTGTTCCCCTGTACCATAGAAGATGGGTACCACGTCGATAGATTAGTTTGCTCTTATATTCCTCATGACACACCTGGAATATGGAATGTGGGTGTGTTGTTTTTACTGTTTTATAGCAGGAAACCAGAGGTTTTGATGGCAAAATAATAATTTAGTCATGCAAGAAATATGTAACCATGTAAATCGTTCATGCATTGTCAAAAGGTAAAAATTGTAATTATTCACAGGCATGTATGTATGCTGTGGCAGCTATAGTGAAATGTTTGTTAAGTGTGCGTGTTTTGATGCCAGCCAGAATCCTGGCCATGACCTCTGGTTGATGCACAATCTGTAAATTATAGAAATGTATACAATTACCATAAACATACATGTATACTTTATTGAACTGTCACAAATGTCCATAATCACATGACCTTGCCTTGGTTCTCAAGTCAGTCACGAAACTGCTCTAAGTTCTCTCACTGGGGGCCTGAATGCTTGTGTTGAACATATGTCTCTCAAACGTTACATTCCTGTGGGGGGTAAAATGTTCATTGAATTTCTCCATTAGTACCTAGAGCTTTATTTTGTCCTCCTGCTGCGTGAATTCAAAGGTGTAAATTTCAAGACCTTCGTCCCCGATGACGTCCAGTAATGTGCTGCTTTGTATTTTTTTAAACTTTTCTTTCAATGCATGTAGCAGTCATGTAAAGTTTGAATATTCTCCCACCGGTGGCGATGTCTCCTAACCTCAGAGGGTCTGTTGCTTGTAGTGCTTCTTTTTGGTGAAGATTTGTCAGTTCTGACACTAAGTAGTGTCCATTGAGTGCTAGACAGTAGGGCTTTATTGAAACCACAACATCCTGTACAGCAGCTACTAATGTTTGAACATTCATTATGCAACAGTGCCCTCTTGTGTCCTGGAGATCTTTGTCATATTACACTAACTCGTCTAACTGTGATGAGCTGCCTTGGTAGCAGCTTACCCCTCTTGTAGCTTCACATTCATTTTGTGTAAACTGTTGTATTTACTGACCCTGTAACTGGAATTCCCTACTGTTATACATTTCGACTAATCTTCCACTTTGTATGGACATTATGTTGGAGACCAAACTCCACAGGCAACATTCGTGGATACTACAGCTCACCACTAGATGTTTCTGTTTAACCACTAACAAAATAGAAGGGTCCAGCTAACAGTTGTAGTGTCAATATACTATACTTGGTACACACATTATTTGGTGTTCCCCTGTACCATAGAAGATGGGTACCACGTCGATAGATTAGTTTGCTCTTATATTCCTCATGACACACCTGGAATATGGAATGTGTGTGTGTTGTTTTTACTGTTTTATAGCAGGAAACCAGAGGTTTTGATGGCAAAATAATAATTTAGTCATGCAACAAATATGTAACCATGTAAATCGTTCATCAAAAGGTAAAAATTGTAATTATTCACAGGCATGTATGTATGCTGTGGCAGCTATAGTGAAATGTTTGTTAGGTGTGCGTGTTTTGATGCCAGCCAGAATCCTGGCCATGACCTCTGGTTGATGCACAATCTGTAAATTATAGAAATGTATACAATTACCATAAACATACATGTATACTTTATTGAACTGTCACAAATGTCCATAATCACATGACCTTGCCTTGGTTCTCAAGTCAGTCACGAAACTGCTCTAAGTTCTCTCACTGGGGGCCTGAATGCTTGTGTTGAACATATGTCTCTCAAACGTTACATTCCTGTGGGGGGTAAAATGTTCATTGAATTTCTCCATTAGTACCTAGAGCTTTATTTTGTCCTCCTGCTGCGTGAATTCAAAGGTGTAAATTTCAAGACCTTCGTCCCCGATGACGTCCAGTAATGTGCTGCTTTGTATTTTTTTAAACTTTTCTTTCAATGCATGTAGCAGTCATGTAAAGTTTGAATATTCTCCCACCGGTGGCGATGTCTCCTAACCTCAGAGGGTCTGTTGCTTGTAGTGCTTCTTTTTGGTGAAGATTTGTCAGTTCTGACACTAAGTAGTGTCCATTGAGTGCTAGACAGTAGGGCTTTATTGAAACCACAACATCCTGTACAGCAGCTACTAATGTTTGAACATTCATTATGCAACAGTGCCCTCTTGTGTCCTGGAGATCTTTGTCATATTACACTAACTCGTCTAACTGTGATGAGCTGCCTTGGTAGCAGCTTACCCCTCTTGTAGCTTCACATTCATTTTGTGTAAACTGTTGTATTTACTGACCCTGTAACTGGAATTCCCTACTGTTATACATTTCGACTAATCTTCCACTTTGTATGGATATTATGTTGGAGACCAAACTCCACAGGCAACATTCGTGGATACTACAGCTCACCACTAGATGTTTCTGTTTAACCACTAACAAAATAGAAGGGTCCAGCTAACAGTTGTAGTGTCAATATACTATACTTGGTACACTCATTATTTAGTGTTCCCCTGTACCATAGAAGATGGGTACCACGTCGATAGATTAGTTTGCTCTTATATTCCTCATGACACACCTGGAATATGGAATGTGGGTGTGTTGTTTTTACTGTTTTATAGCAGGAAACCAGAGGTTTTGATGGCAAAATAATAATTTAGTCATGCAAGAAATATGTAACCATGTAAATCGTTCATGCATTGTCAAAAGGTAAAAATTGTAATTATTCACAGGCATGTATGTATGCTGTGGCAGCTATAGTGAAATGTTTGTTAGGTGTGCGTGTTTTGATGCCAGCCAGAATCCTGGCCATGACCTCTGGTTGATGCACAATCTGTAAATTATAGAAATGTATACAATTACCATAAACATACATGTATACTTTATTGAACTGTCACAAATGTCCATAATCACATGACCTTGCCTTGGTTCTCAAGTCAGTCACGAAACTGGTCTAAGTTCTCTGACTGGGGGCCTGAATGCTTGTGTTGAACATATGTCTCTCAAACGTTACATTCCTGTGGGGGGTAAAATGTTCATTGAATTTCTCCATTAGTACCTAGAGCTTTATTTTGTCCTCCTGCTGCGTGAATTCAAAGGTGTAAATTTCAAGACCTTCGTCCCCGATGACGTCCAGTAATGTGCTGCTTTGTATTTTTTTAAACTTTTCTTTCAATGCATGTAGCAGTCATGTAAAGTTTGAATATTCTCCCACCGGTGGCGATGTCTCCTAACCTCAGAGGGTCTGTTGCTTGTAGTGCTTCTTTTTGGTGAAGATTTGTCCGTTCTGACACTAAGTAGTGTCCATTGAGTGCTAGACAGTAGGGCTTTATTGAAACCACAACATCCTGTACAGCAGCTACTAATGTTTGAACATTCATTATGCAACAGTGCCCTCTTGTGTCCTGGAGATCTTTGTCATATTACACTAACTCGTCTAACTGTGATGAGCTGCCTTGGTAGCAGATTACCCCTCTTGTAGCTTCACATTCATTTTGTGTAAACTGTTGTATTTACTGACCCTGTAACTGGAATTCCCTACTGTTATACATTTCGACTAATCTTCCAATTTGTATGGATATTATGTTGGAGACCAAACTCCACAGGACACATTCGTGGATACTACAGCTCACCACTAGATGTTCCTGTTTAACCACAAACAAAATAGAAGGGTCCAGCTAACAGTTGTAGTGTCAATATACTATACTTGGTACACACATTATTTAGTGTTCCCCTGTACCATAGAAGATGGGTACCACGTCGATAGATTAGTTTGCTCTTATATTCCTCATGACACCTGGAATATGGAATGTGGGTGTGTTGTTTTTACTGTTTTATAGCAGGAAATCAGAGGTTTTGATGGCAAAATAATAATTTAGACATGCAAAAAATATGTAACCATGTAAATCGTTCATGCATTGTCAAAAGGTAAAAATTGTAATTATTCACAGGCATGTATGTATGCTGTGGCAGCTATAGTGAAATGTTTGTTAGGTGTGCGTGTTTTGATGCCAGCCAGAATCCTGGCCATGACCTCTGGTTGATGCACAATCTGTAAATTATAGAAATGTATACAATTACCATAAACATACATGTATACTTTATTGAACTGTCACAAATGTCCATAATCACATGACCTTGCTTTGGTTCTCAAGTCAGTCACGAAACTGGTCTAAGTTCTCACTGGGGGCCTGAATGCTTGTGTTGAACATATGTCTCTCAAACGTTACATTCCTGTGGGGGGTAAAATGTTCATTGAATTTCTCCATTAGTACCTAGAGCTTTATTTTGTCCTCCTGCTGCGTGAATTCAAAGGTGTAAATTTCAAGACCTTCGTCCCCGATGACGTCCAGTAATGTGCTGCTTTGTATTTTTTTAAGCTTTTCTTTCAATGCATGTAGCAGTCATGTAAAGTTTGAATATTCTCCCACCGTCGGCGATGTCTCCTAACCTCAGAGGGTCTGGTGCTTGTAGTGCTTCTTTTTGGTGAAGATATGTCCGTTCTGACACTAAGTAGTGTCCATTGAGTGCTAGACAGTAGGGCTTTATTGAAACCACAACATCCTGTACAGCAGCTACTAATGTTTGAACATTCATTATGCAACAGTGCCCTCTTGTGTCCTGGAGATCTTTGTCATATTACACTAACTCGTCTAACTGTGATGAGCTGCCTTGGTAGCAGCTTACCCCTCTTGTAGCTTCACATTCATTTTGTGTAAACTGTTGTATTTACTGACCCTGTAACTGGAATTCCCTACTGTTATACATTTCGACTAATCTTCCACTTTGTATGGATATTATGTTGGAGACCAAACTCCACAGGCAACATTCGTGGATACTACAGCTCACCACTAGATGTTTCTGTTTAACCACAAACAAAATAGAAGGGTCCAGCTAACAGTTGTAGTGTCAATATACTATACTTGGTACACACATTATTTAGTGTTCCCCTGTACCATAGAAGATGGGTACCACGTCGATAGATTAGTTTGCTCTTATATTCCTCATGACACACCTGGAATATGGAATGTGGGTGTGTTGTTTTTACTGTTTTATAGCAGGAAACCAGAGGTTTTGATGGCAAAATAATAATTTAGTCATGCAACAAATATGTAACCATGTAAATCGTTCATGCATTGTCAAAAGGTAAAAATTGTAATTATTCACAGGCATGTATGTATGCTGTGGCAGCTATAGTGAAATGTTTGTTAGGTGTGCGTGTTTTGATGCCAGCCAGAATCCTGGCCATGACCTCTGGTTGATGCACAATCTGTAAATTATAGAAATGTATACAATTACCATAAACATACATGTATACTTTATTGAACTGTCACAAATGTCCATAATCACATGACCTTGCCTTGGTTCTCAAGTCAGTCACGAAACTGCTCTAAGTTCTCTCACTGGGGGCCTGAATGCTTGTGTTGAACATATGTCTCTCAAACGTTACATTCCTGTGGGGGGTAAAATGTTCATTGAATTTCTCCATTAGTACCTAGAGCTTTATTTTGTCCTCCTGCTGCGTGAATTCAAAGGTGTAAATTTCAAGACCTTCGTCCCCGATGACGTCCAGTAATGTGCTGCTTTGTATTTTTTTAAGCTTTTCTTTCAATGCATGTAGCAGTCATGTAAAGTTTGAATATTCTCCCACCGTCGGCGATGTCTCCTAACCTCAGAGGGTCTGGTGCTTGTAGTGCTTCTTTTTGGTGAAGATATGTCCGTTCTGACACTAAGTAGTGTCCATTGAGTGCTAGACAGTAGGGCTTTATTGAAACCACAACATCCTGTACAGCAGCTACTAATGTTTGAACATTCATTATGCAACAGTGCCCTCTTGTGTCCTGGAGATCTTTGTCATATTACACTAACTCGTCTAACTGTGATGAGCTGCCTTGGTAGCAGCTTACCCCTCTTGTAGCTTCACATTCATTTTGTGTAAACTGTTGTATTTACTGACCCTGTAACTGGAATTCCCTACTGTTATACATTTCGACTAATCTTCCACTTTGTATGGATATTATGTTGGAGACCAAACTCCACAGGCAACATTCGTGGATACTACAGCTCACCACTAGATGTTTCTGTTTAACCACAAACAAAATAGAAGGGTCCAGCTAACAGTTGTAGTGTCAATATACTATACTTGGTACACACATTATTTAGTGTTCCCCTGTACCATAGAAGATGGGTACCACGTCGATAGATTAGTTTGCTCTTATATTCCTCATGACACACCTGGAATATGGAATGTGGGTGTGTTGTTTTTACTGTTTTATAGCAGGAAACCAGAGGTTTTGATGGCAAAATAATAATTTAGTCATGCAAGAAATATGTAACCATGTAAATCGTTCATGCATTGTCAAAAGGTAAAAATTGTAATTATTCACAGGCATGTATGTATGCTGTGGCAGCTATAGTGAAATGTTTGTTAGGTGTGCGTGTTTTGATGCCAGCCAGAATCCTGGCCATGACCTCTGGTTGATGCACAATCTGTAAATTATAGAAATGTATACAATTACCATAAACATACATGTATACTTTATTGAACTGTCACAAATGTCCATAATCACATGACCTTGCCTTGGTTCTCAAGTCAGTCACGAAACTGGTCTAAGTTCTCACTGGGGGCCTGAATGCTTGTGTTGAACATATGTCTCTCAAACGTTACATTCCTGTGGGGGGTAAAATGTTCATTGAATTTCTCCATTAGTACCTAGAGCTTTATTTTGTCCTCCTGCTGCGTGAATTCAAAGGTGTAAATTTCAAGACCTTCGTCCCCGATGACGTCCAGTAATGTGCTGCTTTGTATTTTTTTAAACTTTTCTTTCAATGCATGTAGCAGTCATGTAAAGTTTGAATATTCTCCCACCGGTGGCGATGTCTCCTAACCTCAGAGGGTCTGTTGCTTGTAGTGCTTCTTTTTGGTGAAGATTTGTCAGTTCTGACACTAAGTAGTGTCCATTGAGTGCTAGACAGTAGGGCTTTATTGAAACCACAACATCCTGTACAGCAGCTACTAATGTTTGAACATTCATTATGCAACAGTGCCCTCTTGTGTCCTGGAGATCTTTGTCATATTACACTAACTCGTCTAACTGTGATGAGCTGCCTTGGTAGCAGCTTACCCCTCTTGTAGCTTCACATTCATTTTGTGTAAACTGTTGTATTTACTGACCCTGTAACTGGAATTCCCTACTGTTATACATTTCGACTAATCTTCCACTTTGTATGGACATTATGTTGGAGACCAAACTCCACAGGCAACATTCGTGGATACTACAGCTCACCACTAGATGTTTCTGTTTAACCACTAACAAAATAGAAGGGTCCAGCTAACAGTTGTAGTGTCAATATACTATACTTGGTACACACATTATTTGGTGTTCCCCTGTACCATAGAAGATGGGTACCACGTCGATAGATTAGTTTGCTCTTATATTCCTCATGACACACCTGGAATATGGAATGTGTGTGTGTTGTTTTTACTGTTTTATAGCAGGAAACCAGAGGTTTTGATGGCAAAATAATAATTTAGTCATGCAACAAATATGTAACCATGTAAATCGTTCATCAAAAGGTAAAAATTGTAATTATTCACAGGCATGTATGTATGCTGTGGCAGCTATAGTGAAATGTTTGTTAGGTGTGCGTGTTTTGATGCCAGCCAGAATCCTGGCCATGACCTCTGGTTGATGCACAATCTGTAAATTATAGAAATGTATACAATTACCATAAACATACATGTATACTTTATTGAACTGTCACAAATGTCCATAATCACATGACCTTGCCTTGGTTCTCAAGTCAGTCACGAAACTGCTCTAAGTTCTCTCACTGGGGGCCTGAATGCTTGTGTTGAACATATGTCTCTCAAACGTTACATTCCTGTGGGGGGTAAAATGTTCATTGAATTTCTCCATTAGTACCTAGAGCTTTATTTTGTCCTCCTGCTGCGTGAATTCAAAGGTGTAAATTTCAAGACCTTCGTCCCCGATGACGTCCAGTAATGTGCTGCTTTGTATTTTTTTAAACTTTTCTTTCAATGCATGTAGCAGTCATGTAAAGTTTGAATATTCTCCCACCGGTGGCGATGTCTCCTAACCTCAGAGGGTCTGTTGCTTGTAGTGCTTCTTTTTGGTGAAGATTTGTCAGTTCTGACACTAAGTAGTGTCCATTGAGTGCTAGACAGTAGGGCTTTATTGAAACCACAACATCCTGTACAGCAGCTACTAATGTTTGAACATTCATTATGCAACAGTGCCCTCTTGTGTCCTGGAGATCTTTGTCATATTACACTAACTCGTCTAACTGTGATGAGCTGCCTTGGTAGCAGCTTACCCCTCTTGTAGCTTCACATTCATTTTGTGTAAACTGTTGTATTTACTGACCCTGTAACTGGAATTCCCTACTGTTATACATTTCGACTAATCTTCCACTTTGTATGGATATTATGTTGGAGACCAAACTCCACAGGCAACATTCGTGGATACTACAGCTCACCACTAGATGTTTCTGTTTAACCACTAACAAAATAGAAGGGTCCAGCTAACAGTTGTAGTGTCAATATACTATACTTGGTACACTCATTATTTAGTGTTCCCCTGTACCATAGAAGATGGGTACCACGTCGATAGATTAGTTTGCTCTTATATTCCTCATGACACACCTGGAATATGGAATGTGGGTGTGTTGTTTTTACTGTTTTATAGCAGGAAACCAGAGGTTTTGATGGCAAAATAATAATTTAGTCATGCAAGAAATATGTAACCATGTAAATCGTTCATGCATTGTCAAAAGGTAAAAATTGTAATTATTCACAGGCATGTATGTATGCTGTGGCAGCTATAGTGAAATGTTTGTTAGGTGTGCGTGTTTTGATGCCAGCCAGAATCCTGGCCATGACCTCTGGTTGATGCACAATCTGTAAATTATAGAAATGTATACAATTACCATAAACATACATGTATACTTTATTGAACTGTCACAAATGTCCATAATCACATGACCTTGCCTTGGTTCTCAAGTCAGTCACGAAACTGGTCTAAGTTCTCTGACTGGGGGCCTGAATGCTTGTGTTGAACATATGTCTCTCAAACGTTACATTCCTGTGGGGGGTAAAATGTTCATTGAATTTCTCCATTAGTACCTAGAGCTTTATTTTGTCCTCCTGCTGCGTGAATTCAAAGGTGTAAATTTCAAGACCTTCGTCCCCGATGACGTCCAGTAATGTGCTGCTTTGTATTTTTTTAAACTTTTCTTTCAATGCATGTAGCAGTCATGTAAAGTTTGAATATTCTCCCACCGGTGGCGATGTCTCCTAACCTCAGAGGGTCTGTTGCTTGTAGTGCTTCTTTTTGGTGAAGATTTGTCCGTTCTGACACTAAGTAGTGTCCATTGAGTGCTAGACAGTAGGGCTTTATTGAAACCACAACATCCTGTACAGCAGCTACTAATGTTTGAACATTCATTATGCAACAGTGCCCTCTTGTGTCCTGGAGATCTTTGTCATATTACACTAACTCGTCTAACTGTGATGAGCTGCCTTGGTAGCAGCTTACCCCTCTTGTAGCTTCACATTCATTTTGTGTAAACTGTTGTATTTACTGACCCTGTAACTGGAATTCCCTACTGTTATACATTTCGACTAATCTTCCAATTTGTATGGATATTATGTTGGAGACCAAACTCCACAGGACACATTCGTGGATACTACAGCTCACCACTAGATGTTCCTGTTTAACCACAAACAAAATAGAAGGGTCCAGCTAACAGTTGTAGTGTCAATATACTATACTTGGTACACACATTATTTAGTGTTCCCCTGTACCATAGAAGATGGGTACCACGTCGATAGATTAGTTTGCTCTTATATTCCTCATGACACCTGGAATATGGAATGTGGGTGTGTTGTTTTTACTGTTTTATAGCAGGAAACCAGAGGTTTTGATGGCAAAATAATAATTTAGACATGCAAAAAATATGTAACCATGTAAATCGTTCATGCATTGTCAAAAGGTAAAAATTGTAATTATTCACAGGCATGTATGTATGCTGTGGCAGCTATAGTGAAATGTTTGTTAGGTGTGCGTGTTTTGATGCCAGCCAGAATCCTGGCCATGACCTCTGGTTGATGCACAATCTGTAAATTATAGAAATGTATACAATTACCATAAACATACATGTATACTTTATTGAACTGTCACAAATGTCCATAATCACATGACCTTGCTTTGGTTCTCAAGTCAGTCACGAAACTGGTCTAAGTTCTCACTGGGGGCCTGAATGCTTGTGTTGAACATATGTCTCTCAAACGTTACATTCCTGTGGGGGGTAAAATGTTCATTGAATTTCTCCATTAGTACCTAGAGCTTTATTTTGTCCTCCTGCTGCGTGAATTCAAAGGTGTAAATTTCAAGACCTTCGTCCCCGATGACGTCCAGTAATGTGCTGCTTTGTATTTTTTTAAGCTTTTCTTTCAATGCATGTAGCAGTCATGTAAAGTTTGAATATTCTCCCACCGTCGGCGATGTCTCCTAACCTCAGAGGGTCTGGTGCTTGTAGTGCTTCTTTTTGGTGAAGATATGTCCGTTCTGACACTAAGTAGTGTCCATTGAGTGCTAGACAGTAGGGCTTTATTGAAACCACAACATCCTGTACAGCAGCTACTAATGTTTGAACATTCATTATGCAACAGTGCCCTCTTGTGTCCTGGAGATCTTTGTCATATTACACTAACTCGTCTAACTGTGATGAGCTGCCTTGGTAGCAGCTTACCCCTCTTGTAGCTTCACATTCATTTTGTGTAAACTGTTGTATTTACTGACCCTGTAACTGGAATTCCCTACTGTTATACATTTCGACTAATCTTCCACTTTGTATGGATATTATGTTGGAGACCAAACTCCACAGGCAACATTCGTGGATACTACAGCTCACCACTAGATGTTTCTGTTTAACCACAAACAAAATAGAAGGGTCCAGCTAACAGTTGTAGTGTCAATATACTATACTTGGTACACACATTATTTAGTGTTCCCCTGTACCATAGAAGATGGGTACCACGTCGATAGATTAGTTTGCTCTTATATTCCTCATGACACACCTGGAATATGGAATGTGGGTGTGTTGTTTTTACTGTTTTATAGCAGGAAACCAGAGGTTTTGATGGCAAAATAATAATTTAGTCATGCAACAAATATGTAACCATGTAAATCGTTCATGCATTGTCAAAAGGTAAAAATTGTAATTATTCACAGGCATGTATGTATGCTGTGGCAGCTATAGTGAAATGTTTGTTAGGTGTGCGTGTTTTGATGCCAGCCAGAATCCTGGCCATGACCTCTGGTTGATGCACAATCTGTAAATTATAGAAATGTATACAATTACCATAAACATACATGTATACTTTATTGAACTGTCACAAATGTCCATAATCACATGACCTTGCCTTGGTTCTCAAGTCAGTCACGAAACTGCTCTAAGTTCTCTCACTGGGGGCCTGAATGCTTGTGTTGAACATATGTCTCTCAAACGTTACATTCCTGTGGGGGGTAAAATGTTCATTGAATTTCTCCATTAGTACCTAGAGCTTTATTTTGTCCTCCTGCTGCGTGAATTCAAAGGTGTAAATTTCAAGACCTTCGTCCCCGATGACGTCCAGTAATGTGCTGCTTTGTATTTTTTTAAGCTTTTCTTTCAATGCATGTAGCAGTCATGTAAAGTTTGAATATTCTCCCACCGTCGGCGATGTCTCCTAACCTCAGAGGGTCTGGTGCTTGTAGTGCTTCTTTTTGGTGAAGATATGTCCGTTCTGACACTAAGTAGTGTCCATTGAGTGCTAGACAGTAGGGCTTTATTGAAACCACAACATCCTGTACAGCAGCTACTAATGTTTGAACATTCATTATGCAACAGTGCCCTCTTGTGTCCTGGAGATCTTTGTCATATTACACTAACTCGTCTAACTGTGATGAGCTGCCTTGGTAGCAGCTTACCCCTCTTGTAGCTTCACATTCATTTTGTGTAAACTGTTGTATTTACTGACCCTGTAACTGGAATTCCCTACTGTTATACATTTCGACTAATCTTCCACTTTGTATGGATATTATGTTGGAGACCAAACTCCACAGGCAACATTCGTGGATACTACAGCTCACCACTAGATGTTTCTGTTTAACCACAAACAAAATAGAAGGGTCCAGCTAACAGTTGTAGTGTCAATATACTATACTTGGTACACACATTATTTAGTGTTCCCCTGTACCATAGAAGATGGGTACCACGTCGATAGATTAGTTTGCTCTTATATTCCTCATGACACACCTGGAATATGGAATGTGGGTGTGTTGTTTTTACTGTTTTATAGCAGGAAACCAGAGGTTTTGATGGCAAAATAATAATTTAGTCATGCAAGAAATATGTAACCATGTAAATCGTTCATGCATTGTCAAAAGGTAAAAATTGTAATTATTCACAGGCATGTATGTATGCTGTGGCAGCTATAGTGAAATGTTTGTTAGGTGTGCGTGTTTTGATGCCAGCCAGAATCCTGGCCATGACCTCTGGTTGATGCACAATCTGTAAATTATAGAAATGTATACAATTACCATAAACATACATGTATACTTTATTGAACTGTCACAAATGTCCATAATCACATGACCTTGCCTTGGTTCTCAAGTCAGTCACGAAACTGGTCTAAGTTCTCACTGGGGGCCTGAATGCTTGTGTTGAACATATGTCTCTCAAACGTTACATTCCTGTGGGGGGTAAAATGTTCATTGAATTTCTCCATTAGTACCTAGAGCTTTATTTTGTCCTCCTGCTGCGTGAATTCAAAGGTGTAAATTTCAAGACCTTCGTCCCCGATGACGTCCAGTAATGTGCTGCTTTGTATTTTTTTAAACTTTCCTTTCAATGCATGTAGCAGTCATGTAAAGTTTGAATATTCTCCCACCGGTGGCGATGTCTCCTAACCTCAGAGGGTCTGTTGCTTGTAGTGCTTCTTTTTGGTGAAGATTTGTCCGTTCTGACACTAAGTAGTGTCCATTGAGTGCTAGACAGTAGGGCTTTATTGAAACCACAACATCCTGTACAGCAGCTACTAATGTTTGAACATTCATTATGCAACAGTGCCCTCTTGTGTCCTGGAGATCTTTGTCATATTACACTAACTCGTCTAACTGTGATGAGCTGCCTTGGTAGCAGCTTACCCCTCTTGTAGCTTCACATTCATTTTGTGTAAACTGTTGTATTTACTGACCCTGTAACTGGAATTCCCTACTGTTATACATTTCGACTAATCTTCCAATTTGTATGGATATTATGTTGGAGACCAAACTCCACAGGACACATTCGTGGATACTACAGCTCACCACTAGATGTTCCTGTTTAACCACAAACAAAATAGAAGGGTCCAGCTAACAGTTGTAGTGTCAATATACTATACTTGGTACACACATTATTTAGTGTTCCCCTGTACCATAGAAGATGGGTACCACGTCGATAGATTAGTTTGCTCTTATATTCCTCATGACACACCTGGAATATGGAATGTGGGTGTGTTGTTTTTACTGTTTTATAGCAGGAAACCAGAGGTTTTGATGGCAAAATAATAATTTAGTCATGCAAGAAATATGTAACCATGTAAATCGTTCATGCATTGTCAAAAGGTAAAAATTGTAATTATTCACAGGCATGTATGTATGCTGTGGCAGCTATAGTGAAATGTTTGTTAGGTGTGCGTGTTTTGATGCCAGCCAGAATCCTGGCCATGACCTCTGGTTGATGCACAATCTGTAAATTATAGAAATGTATACAATTACCATAAACATACATGTATACTTTATTGAACTGTCACAAATGTCCATAATCACATGACCTTGCCTTGGTTCTCAAGTCAGTCACGAAACTGGTCTAAGTTCTCACTGGGGGCCTGAATGCTTGTGTTGAACATATGTCTCTCAAACGTTACATTCCTGTGGGGGGTAAAATGTTCATTGAATTTCTCCATTAGTACCTAGAGCTTTATTTTGTCCTCCTGCTGCGTGAATTCAAAGGTGTAAATTTCAAGACCTTCGTCCCCGATGACGTCCAGTAATGTGCTGCTTTGTATTTTTTTAAACTTTCCTTTCAATGCATGTAGCAGTCATGTAAAGTTTGAATATTCTCCCACCGGTGGCGATGTCTCCTAACCTCAGAGGGTCTGTTGCTTGTAGTGCTTCTTTTTGGTGAAGATTTGTCCGTTCTGACACTAAGTAGTGTCCATTGAGTGCTAGACAGTAGGGCTTTATTGAAACCACAACATCCTGTACAGCAGCTACTAATGTTTGAACATTCATTATGCAACAGTGCCCTCTTGTGTCCTGGAGATCTTTGTCATATTACACTAACTCGTCTAACTGTGATGAGCTGCCTTGGTAGCAGCTTACCCCTCTTGTAGCTTCACATTCATTTTGTGTAAACTGTTGTATTTACTGACCCTGTAACTGGAATTCCCTACTGTTATACATTTCGACTAATCTTCCAATTTGTATGGATATTATGTTGGAGACCAAACTCCACAGGACACATTCGTGGATACTACAGCTCACCACTAGATGTTCCTGTTTAACCACAAACAAAATAGAAGGGTCCAGCTAACAGTTGTAGTGTCAATATACTATACTTGGTACACACATTATTTAGTGTTCCCCTGTACCATAGAAGATGGGTACCACGTCGATAGATTAGTTTGCTCTTATATTCCTCATGACACCTGGAATATGGAATGTGGGTGTGTTGTTTTTACTGTTTTATAGCAGGAAACCAGAGGTTTTGATGGCAAAATAATAATTTAGACATGCAAAAAATATGTAACCATGTAAATCGTTCATGCATTGTCAAAAGGTAAAAATTGTAATTATTCACAGGCATGTATGTATGCTGTGGCAGCTATAGTGAAATGTTTGTTAGGTGTGCGTGTTTTGATGCCAGCCAGAATCCTGGCCATGACCTCTGGTTGATGCACAATCTGTAAATTATAGAAATGTATACAATTACCATAAACATACATGTATACTTTATTGAACCGTCACAAATGTCCATAATCACATGACCTTGCCTTGGTTCTCAAGTCAGTCACGAAACTGGTCTAAGTTCTCACTGGGGGCCTGAATGCTTGTGTTGAACATATGTCTCTCAAACGTTACATTCCTGTGGGGGGTAAAATGTTCATTGAATTTCTCCATTAGTACCTAGAGCTTTATTTTGTCCTCCTGCTGCGTGAATTCAAAGGTGTAAATTTCAAGACCTTCGTCCCCGATGACGTCCAGTAATGTGCTGCTTTGTATTTTTTTAAACTTTTCTTTCAATGCATGTAGCAGTCATGTAAAGTTTGAATATTCTCCCACCGGTGGCGATGTCTCCTAACCTCAGAGGGTCTGTTGCTTGTAGTGCTTCTTTTTGGTGAAGATTTGTCCGTTCTGACACTAAGTAGTGTCCATTGAGTTCTAGACAGTAGGGCTTTATTGAAACCACAAAATCCTGTACAGCAGCTACTAATGTTTGAACATTCATTATGCAACAGTGCCCTCTTGTGTCCTGGAGATCTTTGTCATATTACACTAACTCGTCTAACTGTGATGAGCTGCCTTGGTAGCAGCTTACCCCTCTTGTAGCTTCACATTCATTTTGTGTAAACTGTTGTATTTACTGACCCTGTAACTGGAATTCCCTACTGTTATACATTTCGACTAATCTTCCAATTTGTATGGATATTATGTTGGAGACCAAACTCCACAGGACACATTCGTGGATACTACAGCTCACCACTAGATGTTTCTGTTTAACCACAAACAAAATAGAAGGGTCCAGCTAACAGTTGTAGTGTCAATATACTATACCTGGTACACACATTATTTAGTGTTCACCTGTACCATAGAAGATGGGTACCACGTCGATAGATTAGTTTGCTCTTATATTCCTCATGACACCTGGAATATGGAATGTGGGTGTGTTGTTTTTACTGTTTTATAGCAGGAAACCAGAGGTTTTGATGGCAAAATAATAATTTAGACATGCAAAAAATATGTAACCATGTAAATCGTTCATGCATTGTCAAAAGGTAAAAATTGTAATTATTCACAGGCATGTATGTATGCTGTGGCAGCTATAGTGAAATGTTTGTTAGGTGTGCGTGTTTTGATGCCAGCCAGAATCCTGGCCATGACCTCTGGTTGATGCACAATCTGTAAATTATAGAAATGTATACAATTACCATAAACATACATGTATACTTTATTGAACCGTCACAAATGTCCATAATCACATGACCTTGCCTTGGTTCTCAAGTCAGTCACGAAACTGGTCTAAGTTCTCACTGGGGGCCTGAATGCTTGTGTTGAACATATGTCTCTCAAACGTTACATTCCTGTGGGGGGTAAAATGTTAATTGAATTTCTCCATTAGTACCTAGAGCTTTATTTTGTCCTCCTGCTGCTTCAATTCAAAGGTGTAAATTTCAAGACCTTCGTCCCCGATGACGTCCAGTAATGTGCTGCTTTGTATTTTTTTAAGCTTTTCTTTCAATGCATGTAGCAGTCATGTAAAGTTTGAATATTCTCCCACCGGTGGCGATGTCTTCTAACCTCAGAGGGTCTGTTGCTTGTAGTGCTTCTTTTTGGTGAAGATTTGTCCGTTCTGACACTAAGTAGTGTCCATTGAGTGCTAGACAGTAGGGCTTTATTGAAACCACAACATCCTGTACAGCAGCTACTAATGTTTGAACATTCATTATGCAACAGTGCCCTCTTGTGTCCTGGAGATCTTTGTCATATTACACTAACTCGTCTAACTCTGATGAGCTGCCTTGGTAGCAGCTTACCCCTCTTGTAGCTTCACATTCATTTTGTGTAAACTGTTGTATTTACTGACCCTGTAACTGGAATTCCCTACTGTTATACATTTCGACTAATCTTCCACTTTGTATGGATATTATGTTGGAGACCAAACTCCACAGGCAACATTCGTGGATACTACAGCTCACCACTAGATGTTTCTGTTTAACCACTAACAAAATAGAAGGGTCCAGCTAACAGTTGTAGTGTCAATATACTATACTTGGTACACTCATTATTTAGTGTTCCCCTGTACCATAGAAGATGGGTACCACGTCGATAGATTAGTTTGCTCTTATATTCCTCATGACACACCTGGAATATGGAATGTGGGTGTGTTGTTTTTACTGTTTTATAGCAGGAAACCAGAGGTTTTGATGGCAAAATAATAATTTAGTCATGCAAGAAATATGTAACCATGTAAATCGTTCATGCATTGTCAAAAGGTAAAAATTGTAATTATTCACAGGCATGTATGTATGCTGTGGCAGCTATAGTGAAATGTTTGTTAGGTGTGCGTGTTTTGATGCCAGCCAGAATCCTGGCCATGACCTCTGGTTGATGCACAATCTGTAAATTATAGAAATGTATACAATTACCATAAACATACATGTATACTTTATTGAACTGTCACAAATGTCCATAATCACATGACCTTGCTTTGGTTCTCAAGTCAGTCACGAAACTGGTCTAAGTTCTCACTGGGGGCCTGAATGCTTGTGTTGAACATATGTCTCTCAAACGTTACATTCCTGTGGGGGGTAAAATGTTCATTGAATTTCTCCATTAGTACCTAGAGCTTTATTTTGTCCTCCTGCTGCGTGAATTCAAAGGTGTAAATTTCAAGACCTTCGTCCCCGATGACGTCCAGTAATGTGCTGCTTTGTATTTTTTTAAGCTTTTCTTTCAATGCATGTAGCAGTCATGTAAAGTTTGAATATTCTCCCACCGTCGGCGATGTCTCCTAACCTCAGAGGGTCTGGTGCTTGTAGTGCTTCTTTTTGGTGAAGATATGTCCGTTCTGACACTAAGTAGTGTCCATTGAGTGCTAGACAGTAGGGCTTTATTGAAACCACAACATCCTGTACAGCAGCTACTAATGTTTGAACATTCATTATGCAACAGTGCCCTCTTGTGTCCTGGAGATCTTTGTCATATTACACTAACTCGTCTAACTGTGATGAGCTGCCTTGGTAGCAGCTTACCCCTCTTGTAGCTTCACATTCATTTTGTGTAAACTGTTGTATTTACTGACCCTGTAACTGGAATTCCCTACTGTTATACATTTCGACTAATCTTCCACTTTGTATGGATATTATGTTGGAGACCAAACTCCACAGGCAACATTCGTGGATACTACAGCTCACCACTAGATGTTTCTGTTTAACCACAAACAAAATAGAAGGGTCCAGCTAACAGTTGTAGTGTCAATATACTATACTTGGTACACACATTATTTAGTGTTCCCCTGTACCATAGAAGATGGGTACCACGTCGATAGATTAGTTTGCTCTTATATTCCTCATGACACACCTGGAATATGGAATGTGGGTGTGTTGTTTTTACTGTTTTATAGCAGGAAACCAGAGGTTTTGATGGCAAAATAATAATTTAGTCATGCAAGAAATATGTAACCATGTAAATCGTTCATGCATTGTCAAAAGGTAAAAATTGTAATTATTCACAGGCATGTATGTATGCTGTGGCAGCTATAGTGAAATGTTTGTTAGGTGTGCGTGTTTTGATGCCAGCCAGAATCCTGGCCATGACCTCTGGTTGATGCACAATCTGTAAATTATAGAAATGTATACAATTACCATAAACATACATGTATACTTTATTGAACTGTCACAAATGTCCATAATCACATGACCTTGCTTTGGTTCTCAAGTCAGTCACGAAACTGGTCTAAGTTCTCACTGGGGGCCTGAATGCTTGTGTTGAACATATGTCTCTCAAACGTTACATTCCTGTGGGGGGTAAAATGTTCATTGAATTTCTCCATTAGTACCTAGAGCTTTATTTTGTCCTCCTGCTGCGTGAATTCAAAGGTGTAAATTTCAAGACCTTCGTCCCCGATGACGTCCAGTAATGTGCTGCTTTGTATTTTTTTAAGCTTTTCTTTCAATGCATGTAGCAGTCATGTAAAGTTTGAATATTCTCCCACCGTCGGCGATGTCTCCTAACCTCAGAGGGTCTGGTGCTTGTAGTGCTTCTTTTTGGTGAAGATATGTCCGTTCTGACACTAAGTAGTGTCCATTGAGTGCTAGACAGTAGGGCTTTATTGAAACCACAACATCCTGTACAGCAGCTACTAATGTTTGAACATTCATTATGCAACAGTGCCCTCTTGTGTCCTGGAGATCTTTGTCATATTACACTAACTCGTCTAACTGTGATGAGCTGCCTTGGTAGCAGCTTACCCCTCTTGTAGCTTCACATTCATTTTGTGTAAACTGTTGTATTTACTGACCCTGTAACTGGAATTCCCTACTGTTATACATTTCGACTAATCTTCCAATTTGTATGGATATTATGTTGGAGACCAAACTCCACAGGACACATTCGTGGATACTACAGCTCACCACTAGATGTTCCTGTTTAACCACAAACAAAATAGAAGGGTCCAGCTAACAGTTGTAGTGTCAATATACTATACTTGGTACACACATTATTTAGTGTTCCCCTGTACCATAGAAGATGGGTACCACGTCGATAGATTAGTTTGCTCTTATATTCCTCATGACACCTGGAATATGGAATGTGGGTGTGTTGTTTTTACTGTTTTATAGCAGGAAACCAGAGGTTTTGATGGCAAAATAATAATTTAGACATGCAAAAAATATGTAACCATGTAAATCGTTCATGCATTGTCAAAAGGTAAAAATTGTAATTATTCACAGGCATGTATGTATGCTGTGGCAGCTATAGTGAAATGTTTGTTAGGTGTGCGTGTTTTGATGCCAGCCAGAATCCTGGCCATGACCTCTGGTTGATGCACAATCTGTAAATTATAGAAATGTATACAATTACCATAAACATACATGTATACTTTATTGAACTGTCACAAATGTCCATAATCACATGACCTTGCTTTGGTTCTCAAGTCAGTCACGAAACTGGTCTAAGTTCTCACTGGGGGCCTGAATGCTTGTGTTGAACATATGTCTCTCAAACGTTACATTCCTGTGGGGGGTAAAATGTTCATTGAATTTCTCCATTAGTACCTAGAGCTTTATTTTGTCCTCCTGCTGCGTGAATTCAAAGGTGTAAATTTCAAGACCTTCGTCCCCGATGACGTCCAGTAATGTGCTGCTTTGTATTTTTTTAAGCTTTTCTTTCAATGCATGTAGCAGTCATGTAAAGTTTGAATATTCTCCCACCGTCGGCGATGTCTCCTAACCTCAGAGGGTCTGGTGATTGTAGTGCTTCTTTTTGGTGAAGATATGTCCGTTCTGACACTAAGTAGTGTCCATTGAGTGCTAGACAGTAGGGCTTTATTGAAACCACAACATCCTGTACAGCAGCTACTAATGTTTGAACATTCATTATGCAACAGTGCCCTCTTGTGTCCTGGAGATCTTTGTCATATTACACTAACTCGTCTAACTGTGATGAGCTGCCTTGGTAGCAGCTTACCCCTCTTGTAGCTTCACATTCATTTTGTGTAAACTGTTGTATTTACTGACCCTGTAACTGGAATTCCCTACTGTTATACATTTCGACTAATCTTCCAATTTGTATGGATATTATGTTGGAGACCAAACTCCACAGGACACATTCGTGGATACTACAGCTCACCACTAGATGTTCCTGTTTAACCACAAACAAAATAGAAGGGTCCAGCTAACAGTTGTAGTGTCAATATACTATACTTGGTACACACATTATTTAGTGTTCCCCTGTACCATAGAAGATGGGTACCACGTCGATAGATTAGTTTGCTCTTATATTCCTCATGACACACCTGGAATATGGAATGTGGGTGTGTTGTTTTTACTGTTTTATAGCAGGAAACCAGAGGTTTTGATGGCAAAATAATAATTTAGACATGCAAAAAATATGTAACCATGTAAATCGTTCATGCATTGTCAAAAGGTAAAAATTGTAATTATTCACAGGCATGTATGTATGCTGTGGCAGCTATAGTGAAATGTTTGTTAGGTGTGCGTGTTTTGATGCCAGCCAGAATCCTGGCCATGACCTCTGGTTGATGCACAATCTGTAAATTATAGAAATGTATACAATTACCATAAACATACATGTATACTTTATTGAACTGTCACAAATGTCCATAATCACATGACCTTGCCTTGGTTCTCAAGTCAGTCACGAAACTGGTCTAAGTTCTCACTGGGGGCCTGAATGCTTGTGTTGAACATATGTCTCTCAAACGTTACATTCCTGTGGGGGGTAAAATGTTCATTGAATTTCTCCATTAGTACCTAGAGCTTTATTTTGTCCTCCTGCTGCGTGAATTCAAAGGTGTAAATTTCAAGACCTTCGTCCCCGATGACGTCCAGTAATGTGCTGCTTTGTATTTTTTTAAACTTTTCTTTCAATGCATGTAGCAGTCATGTAAAGTTTGAATATTCTCCCACCGGTGGCGATGTCTCCTAACCTCAGAGGGTCTGTTGCTTGTAGTGCTTCTTTTTGGTGAAGATTTGTCCGTTCTGACACTAAGTAGTGTCCATTGAGTGCTAGACAGTAGGGCTTTATTGAAACCACAACATCCTGTACAGCAGCTACTAATGTTTGAACATTCATTATGCAACAGTGCCCTCTTGTGTCCTGGAGATCTTTGTCATATTACACTAACTCGTCTAACTGTGATGAGCTGCCTTGGTAGCAGCTTACCCCTCTTGTAGCTTCACATTCATTTTGTGTAAACTGTTGTATTTACTGACCCTGTAACTGGAATTCCCTACTGTTATACATTTCGACTAATCTTCCAATTTGTATGGATATTATGTTGGAGACCAAACTCCACAGGACACATTCGTGGATACTACAGCTCACCACTAGATGTTCCTGTTTAACCACAAACAAAATAGAAGGGTCCAGCTAACAGTTGTAGTGTCAATATACTATACTTGGTACACACATTATTTAGTGTTCCCCTGTACCATAGAAGATGGGTACCACGTCGATAGATTAGTTTGCTCTTATATTCCTCATGACACCTGGAATATGGAATGTGGGTGTGTTGTTTTTACTGTTTTATTGCAGGAAACCAGAGGTTTTGATGGCAAAATAATAATTTAGTCATGCAACAAATATGTAACCATGTAAATCGTTCATGCATTGTCAAAAGGTAAAAATTGTAATTATTCACAGGCATGTATGTATGCTGTGGCAGCTATAGTGAAATGTTTGTTAGGTGTGCGTGTTTTGATGCCAGCCAGAATCCTGGCCATGACCTCTGGTTGATGCACAATCTGTAAATTATAGAAATGTATACAATTACCATAAACATACATGTATACTTTATTGAACTGTCACAAATGTCCATAATCACATGACCTTGCCTTGGTTCTCAAGTCAGTCACGAAACTGGTCTAAGTTCTCTCACTGGGGGCCTGAATGCTTGTGTTGAACATATGTCTCTCAAACGTTACATTCCTGTGGGGGGTAAAATGTTCATTGAATTTCTCCATTAGTACCTAGAGCTTTATTTTGTCCTCCTGCTGCGTGAATTCAAAGGTGTAAATTTCAAGACCTTCGTCCCCGATGACGTCCAGTAATGTGCTGCTTTGTATTTTTTTAAGCTTTTCTTTCAATGCATGTAGCAGTCATGTAAAGTTTGAATATTCTCCCACCGTCGGCGATGTCTCCTAACCTCAGAGGGTCTGGTGATTGTAGTGCTTCTTTTTGGTGAAGATATGTCCGTTCTGACACTAAGTAGTGTCCATTGAGTGCTAGACAGTAGGGCTTTATTGAAACCACAACATCCTGTACAGCAGCTACTAATGTTTGAACATTCATTATGCAACAGTGCCCTCTTGTGTCCTGGAGATCTTTGTCATATTACACTAACTCGTCTAACTGTGATGAGCTGCCTTGGTAGCAGCTTACCCCTCTTGTAGCTTCACATTCATTTTGTGTAAACTGTTGTATTTACTGACCCTGTAACTGGAATTCCCTACTGTTATACATTTCGACTAATCTTCCACTTTGTATGGATATTATGTTGGAGACCAAACTCCACAGGCAACATTCGTGGATACTACAGCTCACCACTAGATGTTTCTGTTTAACCACTAACAAAATAGAAGGGTCCAGCTAACAGTTGTTGTGTCAATATACTATACTTGGTACACTCATTATTTAGTGTTCCCCTGTACCATAGAAGATGGGTACCACGTCGATAGATTAGTTTGCTCTTATATTCCTCATGACACACCTGGAATATGGAATGTGGGTGTGTTGTTTTTACTGTTTTATAGCAGGAAACCAGAGGTTTTGATGGCAAAATAATAATTTAGTCATGCAAGAAATATGTAACCATGTAAATCGTTCATGCATTGTCAAAAGGTAAAAATTGTAATTATTCACAGGCATGTATGTATGCTGTGGCAGCTATAGTGAAATGTTTGTTAGGTGTGCGTGTTTTGATGCCAGCCAGAATCCTGGCCATGACCTCTGGTTGATGCACAATCTGTAAATTATAGAAATGTATACAATTACCATAAACATACATGTATACTTTATTGAACTGTCACAAATGTCCATAATCACATGACCTTGCCTTGGTTCTCAAGTCAGTCACGAAACTGGTCTAAGTTCTCTCACTGGGGGCCTGAATGCTTGTGTTGAACATATGTCTCTCAAACGTTACATTCCTGTGGGGGGTAAAATGTTCATTGAATTTCTCCATTAGTACCTAGAGCTTTATTTTGTCCTCCTGCTGCGTGAATTCAAAGGTGTAAATTTCAAGACCTTCGTCCCCGATGACGTCCAGTAATGTGCTGCTTTGTATTTTTTTAAACTTTTCTTTCAATGCATGTAGCAGTCATGTAAAGTTTGAATATTCTCCCACCGGTGGCGATGTCTCCTAACCTCAGAGGGTCTGTTGCTTATAGTGCTTCTTTTTGGTGAAGATTTGTCCGTTCTGACACTAAGTAGTGTCCATTGAGTGCTAGACAGTAGGGCTTTATTGAAACCACAACATCCTGTACAGCAGCTACTAATGTTTGAACATTCATTATGCAACAGTGCCCTCTTGTGTCCTGGAGATCTTTGTCATATTACACTAACTCGTCTAACTGTGATGAGCTGCCTTTGTAGCAGCTTACCCCTCTTGTAGCTTCACATTCATTTTGTGTAAACTGTTGTATTTACTGACCCTGTAACTGGAATTCCCTACTGTTATACATTTCGACTAATCTTCCAATTTGTATGGATATTATGTTGGAGACCAAACTCCACAGGACACATTCGTGGATACTACAGCTCACCACTAGATGTTCCTGTTTAACCACAAACAAAATAGAAGGGTCCAGCTAACAGTTGTAGTGTCAATATACTATACTTGGTACACACATTATTTAGTGTTCCCCTGTACCATAGAAGATGGGTACCACGTCGATAGATTAGTTTGCTCTTATATTCCTCATGACACACCTGGAATATGGAATGTGGGTGTGTTGTTTTTACTGTTTTATTGCAGGAAACCAGAGGTTTTGATGGCAAAATAATAATTTAGTCATGCAACAAATATGTAACCATGTAAATCGTTCATGCATTGTCAAAAGGTAAAAATTGTAATTATTCACAGGCATGTATGTATGCTGTGGCAGCTATAGTGAAATGTTTGTTAGGTGTGCGTGTTTTGATGCCAGCCAGAATCCTGGCCATGACCTCTGGTTGATGCACAATCTGTAAATTATAGAAATGTATACAATTACCATAAACATACATGTATACTTTATTGAACTGTCACAAATGTCCATAATCACATGACCTTGCCTTGGTTCTCAAGTCAGTCACGAAACTGGTCTAAGTTCTCTCACTGGGGGCCTGAATGCTTGTGTTGAACATATGTCTCTCAAACGTTACATTCCTGTGGGGGGTAAAATGTTCATTGAATTTCTCCATTAGTACCTAGAGCTTTATTTTGTCCTCCTGCTGCGTGAATTCAAAGGTGTAAATTTCAAGACCTTCGTCCCCGATGACGTCCAGTAATGTGCTGCTTTGTATTTTTTTAAGCTTTTCTTTCAATGCATGTAGCAGTCATGTAAAGTTTGAATATTCTCCCACCGTCGGCGATGTCTCCTAACCTCAGAGGGTCTGGTGCTTGTAGTGCTTCTTTTTGGTGAAGATATGTCCGTTCTGACACTAAGTAGTGTCCATTGAGTGCTAGACAGTAGGGCTTTATTGAAACCACAACATCCTGTACAGCAGCTACTAATGTTTGAACATTCATTATGCAACAGTGCCCTCTTGTGTCCTGGAGATCTTTGTCATATTACACTAACTCGTCTAACTGTGATGAGCTGCCTTGGTAGCAGCTTACCCCTCTTGTAGCTTCACATTCATTTTGTGTAAACTGTTGTATTTACTGACCCTGTAACTGGAATTCCCTACTGTTATACATTTCGACTAATCTTCCACTTTGTATGGATATTATGTTGGAGACCAAACTCCACAGGCAACATTCGTGGATACTACAGCTCACCACTAGATGTTTCTGTTTAACCACAAACAAAATAGAAGGGTCCAGCTAACAGTTGTAGTGTCAATATACTATACTTGGTACACACATTATTTAGTGTTCCCCTGTACCATAGAAGATGGGTACCACGTCGATAGATTAGTTTGCTCTTATATTCCTCATGACACACCTGGAATATGGAATGTGGGTGTGTTGTTTTTACTGTTTTATTGCAGGAAACCAGAGGTTTTGATGGCAAAATAATAATTTAGTCATGCAACAAATATGTAACCATGTAAATCGTTCATGCATTGTCAAAAGGTAAAAATTGTAATTATTCACAGGCATGTATGTATGCTGTGGCAGCTATAGTGAAATGTTTGTTAGGTGTGCGTGTTTTGATGCCAGCCAGAATCCTGGCCATGACCTCTGGTTGATGCACAATCTGTAAATTATAGAAATGTATACAATTACCATAAACATACATGTATACTTTATTGAACTGTCACAAATGTCCATAATCACATGACCTTGCCTTGGTTCTCAAGTCAGTCACGAAACTGGTCTAAGTTCTCTCACTGGGGGCCTGAATGCTTGTGTTGAACATATGTCTCTCAAACGTTACATTCCTGTGGGGGGTAAAATGTTCATTGAATTTCTCCATTAGTACCTAGAGCTTTATTTTGTCCTCCTGCTGCGTGAATTCAAAGGTGTAAATTTCAAGACCTTCGTCCCCGATGACGTCCAGTAATGTGCTGCTTTGTATTTTTTTAAGCTTTTCTTTCAATGCATGTGTGACGGATTGGGTTACATCCCTCAATCCGACTCGTGACCCAGTCCTAGGTCTGTGGTTGGTGAAGCCCCAAGTGGTCTTAGTATTGGCGGGACCTTTATTTTGATATATAGTAAGCTGTGACCGTGGTGGGGCCTTTCCCTTCCTGCGGCCGTGTTGTAGCCAGAGCACCTGTGTGGTGGCTGGCGTGAGGTCTCCAGTTTAGCTGTGAGCTGCGTTGTCCAGGGTTCCGTGACTTCAGTTCCTTTTGAGTAGTCTGGTTCAACGGTGAGGTTTGGGGTAGCCGAGGCGGTGACTCCAATGTACGGATATCGGCTGAAGTGTGCGGTCTGTAAGTGTTGACCACGTTGAGCAGTGAGCTCACTAATTAATAACCATCGTTGGTTACCTACGGTGGGATTGTTAGCGCGTCTACGGTTTTCCTCACCAGTGGCAAGTTTCTGTTCTGTTGCCACTGAGCTCAAGTCGGCCCCTGCTTCGTTCCGGTTATTTGATTCCAATTTGTTTTGCTTTGAACAGCGAGCCTACCTCTCCATGAGCCTTCGTTTGGTGTGGGCCCAAGAGAAGGCTTATTTCTGTTCAATCGAGGTGGGCTCTGCATAGTAGTTCCGTTTATGTGTTCTCTGTGATTTATTTACGGTTGTATTCTTTTTGTGCCTCGTCTGGGTTTTCTTTTGTTTTTGTTCGTTTGTTTGTTTGTTTGTCTGTTGTCAGTTCGTTTGTCTCCCAGCATTGTGGTGCTGTATTGATTTGGTGACGCCAGCTACTGGCTTGTTTGCTGCTGTCGAATGTGTTCCTTCTGAGTGGGTGTGTGTGTGTGTGTGTGTGAGTGTCAGCGTCCAGGCACGGCAACCGAGGTGGCTGCACTCTTTCTCTCTCTCTTCTGCTGGCCTCGTGTGCCTGGGTTAATTCCCTCAACCAGTTTCTTTTGAAGATAAGTACCAACTAGTTTTCTATTATTTTGCTAAATTCAATAGCCAACATTGGATTGTGTTTCACTGTATTCAGTATTTATTTTCTCCTTCTGGGCAGGTACAGAGGCTCCTCCCAGAGCAAGCCGGTCTTCAGGTGGTGGAGTCCCTCACGTTTCTATCCCTGTGTGCACATTTGGTGATTATTATTTTGCAGTGCTAATTTATTGGATTGTGTGTGTTTTTGTGTTTATTTTTCACGTGTGGTGTTTTCAGGATTTCTGCTGTTCTTTCCCTCGGTGCTGCTCATGGTAAGCCTCCCCCCCCCCCTGACCCACTAATGGTGATTCCTGTTACCTGTAGTAGTGTGCCGCATAGCAGTTGAGTGCAGCCTGTTCCTCCCCGTGTGTCGTTAGTGCTTTTCCTGCCCCCCAGTTCTTCTTGTAGATCCATGTAGTATTACCACTGGACGATCGTGATGTGGGGGAATTGAGTACGGGTGGATGTCTGAATTATTTTCTGTATGGTTTATGGCCGCTAATTTTGTTTTACTGTAGTTCCTCATTGACTTTAGCCCTGCCACTTGTACCACCTGCCTGTATGTTGCAATTGTCTGTTTTATGCATGGTTGAACTGATGACTTGGTGGATGTGTTGTATGGTCTGATCAGATCAGTGTCATTGCACCATTATATGCAACTACTGTTTTGAGATGTTTTGTGTCCTATGTTTGTTATTTATTACTTTGAGTTAATAAACCATAACTGTGAACCTATCTCTGGCCTAAGAGTTTTGGAACCTGTGTGCTCACCTACCAAATAGTGGGGTAATATTAATAGTCCTAGGGTTTTTTACCCTAGGTGGCGTAGTCGGTTAAACATCAAATTTCGTGCCACTGTTACACATGTAGCAGTCATGTAAAGTTTGAATATTCTCCCACCGTCGGCGATGTCTCCTAACCTCAGAGGGTCTGGTGCTTGTAGTGCTTCTTTTTGGTGAAGATATGTCCGTTCTGACACTAAGTAGTGTCCATTGAGTGCTAGACAGTAGGGCTTTATTGAAACCACAACATCCTGTACAGCAGCTACTAATGTTTGAACATTCATTATGCTGTGGCAGCTATAGTGAAATGTTTGTTAGGTGTGCGTGTTTTGATGCCAGCCAGAATCCTGGCCATGACCTCTGGTTGATGCACAATCTGTAAATTATAGAAATGTATACAATTACCATAAACATACATGTATACTTTATTGAACTGTCACAAATGTCCATAATCACATGACCTTGCCTTGGTTCTCAAGTCAGTCACGAAACTGGTCTAAGTTCTCTCACTGGGGGCCTGAATGCTTGTGTTGAACATATGTCTCTCAAACGTTACATTCCTGTGGGGGGTAAAATGTTCATTGAATTTCTCCATTAGTACCTAGAGCTTTATTTTGTCCTCCTGCTGCGTGAATTCAAAGGTGTAAATTTCAAGACCTTCGTCCCCGATGACGTCCAGTAATGTGCTGCTTTGTATTTTTTTAAACTTTTCTTTCAATGCATGTAGCAGTCATGTAAAGTTTGAATATTCTCCCACCGGTGGCGATGTCTCCTAACCTCAGAGGGTCTGTTGCTTGTAGTGCTTCTTTTTGGTGAAGATTTGTCCGTTCTGACACTAAGTAGTGTCCATTGAGTGCTAGACAGTAGGGCTTTATTGAAACCACAACATCCTGTACAGCAGCTACTAATGTTTGAACATTCATTATGCAACAGTGCCCTCTTGTGTCCTGGAGATCTTTGTCATATTACACTAACTCGTCTAACTGTGATGAGCTGCCTTGGTAGCAGCTTACCCCTCTTGTAGCTTCACATTCATTTTGTGTAAACTGTTGTATTTACTGACCCTGTAACTGGAATTCCCTACTGTTATACATTTCGACTAATCTTCCAATTTGTATGGATATTATGTTGGAGACCAAACTCCACAGGACACATTCGTGGATACTACAGCTCACCACTAGATGTTCCTGTTTAACCACAAACAAAATAGAAGGGTCCAGCTAACAGTTGTAGTGTCAATATACTATACTTGGTACACACATTATTTAGTGTTCCCCTGTACCATAGAAGATGGGTACCACGTCGATAGATTAGTTTGCTCTTATATTCCTCATGACACCTGGAATATGGAATGTGGGTGTGTTGTTTTTACTGTTTTATAGCAGGAAACCAGAGGTTTTGATGGCAAAATAATAATTTAGACATGCAAAAAATATGTAACCATGTAAATCGTTCATGCATTGTCAAAAGGTAAAAATTGTAATTATTCACAGGCATGTATGTATGCTGTGGCAGCTATAGTGAAATGTTTGTTAGGTGTGCGTGTTTTGATGCCAGCCAGAATCCTGGCCATGACCTCTGGTTGATGCACAATCTGTAAATTATAGAAATGTGTACAATTACCATAAACATACATGTATACTTTATTGAACTGTCACAAATGTCCATAATCACATGACCTTGCTTTGGTTCTCAAGTCAGTCACGAAACTGGTCTAAGTTCTCACTGGGGGCCTGAATGCTTGTGTTGAACATATGTCTCTCAAACGTTACATTCCTGTGGGGGGTAAAATGTTCATTGAATTTCTCCATTAGTACCTAGAGCTTTATTTTGTCCTCCTGCTGCGTGAATTCAAAGGTGTAAATTTCAAGACCTTCGTCCCCGATGACGTCCAGTAATGTGCTGCTTTGTATTTTTTTAAGCTTTTCTTTCAATGCATGTAGCAGTCATGTAAAGTTTGAATATTCTCCCACCGTCGGCGATGTCTCCTAACCTCAGAGGGTCTGGTGCTTGTAGTGCTTCTTTTTGGTGAAGATATGTCCGTTCTGACACTAAGTAGTGTCCATTGAGTGCTAGACAGTAGGGCTTTATTGAAACCACAACATCCTGTACAGCAGCTACTAATGTTTGAACATTCATTATGCAACAGTGCCCTCTTGTGTCCTGGAGATCTTTGTCATATTACACTAACTCGTCTAACTGTGATGAGCTGCCTTGGTAGCAGCTTACCCCTCTTGTAGCTTCACATTCATTTTGTGTAAACTGTTGTATTTACTGACCCTGTAACTGGAATTCCCTACTGTTATACATTTCGACTAATCTTCCACTTTGTATGGATATTATGTTGGAGACCAAACTCCACAGGCAACATTCGTGGATACTACAGCTCACCACTAGATGTTTCTGTTTAACCACAAACAAAATAGAAGGGTCCAGCTAACAGTTGTAGTGTCAATATACTATACTTGGTACACACATTATTTAGTGTTCCCCTGTACCATAGAAGATGGGTACCACGTCGATAGATTAGTTTGCTCTTATATTCCTCATGACACACCTGGAATATGGAATGTGGGTGTGTTGTTTTTACTGTTTTATTGCAGGAAACCAGAGGTTTTGATGGCAAAATAATAATTTAGTCATGCAACAAATATGTAACCATGTAAATCGTTCATGCATTGTCAAAAGGTAAAAATTGTAATTATTCACAGGCATGTATGTATGCTGTGGCAGCTATAGTGAAATGTTTGTTAGGTGTGCGTGTTTTGATGCCAGCCAGAATCCTGGCCATGACCTCTGGTTGATGCACAATCTGTAAATTATAGAAATGTATACAATTACCATAAACATACATGTATACTTTATTGAACTGTCACAAATGTCCATAATCACATGACCTTGCCTTGGTTCTCAAGTCAGTCACGAAACTGCTCTAAGTTCTCTCACTGGGGGCCTGAATGCTTGTGTTGAACATATGTCTCTCAAACGTTACATTCCTGTGGGGGGTAAAATGTTCATTGAATTTCTCCATTAGTACCTAGAGCTTTATTTTGTCCTCCTGCTGCGTGAATTCAAAGGTGTAAATTTCAAGACCTTCGTCCCCGATGACGTCCAATAATGTGCTGCTTTGTATTTTTTTAAGCTTTTCTTTCAATGCATGTAGCAGTCATGTAAAGTTTGAATATTCTCCCACCGTCGGCGATGTCTCCTAACCTCAGAGGGTCTGGTGCTTGTAGTGCTTCTTTTTGGTGAAGATATGTCCGTTCTGACACTAAGTAGTGTCCATTGAGTGCTAGACAGTAGGGCTTTATTGAAACCACAACATCCTGTACAGCAGCTACTAATGTTTGAACATTCATTATGCAACAGTGCCCTCTTGTGTCCTGGAGATCTTTGTCATATTACACTAACTCGTCTAACTGTGATGAGCTGCCTTGGTAGCAGCTTACCCCTCTTGTAGCTTCACATTCATTTTGTGTAAACTGTTGTATTTACTGACCCTGTAACTGGAATTCCCTACTGTTATACATTTCGACTAATCTTCCACTTTGTATGGATATTATGTTGGAGACCAAACTCCACAGGCAACATTCGTGGATACTACAGCTCACCACTAGATGTTTCTGTTTAACCACTAACAAAATAGAAGGGTCCAGCTAACAGTTGTTGTGTCAATATACTATACTTGGTACACTCATTATTTAGTGTTCCCCTGTACCATAGAAGATGGGTACCACGTCGATAGATTAGTTTGCTCTTATATTCCTCATGACACACCTGGAATATGGAATGTGGGTGTGTTGTTTTTACTGTTTTATAGCAGGAAACCAGAGGTTTTCATGGCAAAATAATAATTTAGTCATGCAAGAAATATGTAACCATGTAAATCGTTCATGCATTGTCAAAAGGTAAAAATTGTAATTATTCACAGGCATGTATGTATGCTGTGGCAGCTATAGTGAAATGTTTGTTAGGTGTGCGTGTTTTGATGCCAGCCAGAATCCTGGCCATGACCTCTGGTTGATGCACAATCTGTAAATTATAGAAATGTATACAATTACCATAAACATACATGTATACTTTATTGAACTGTCACAAATGTCCATAATCACATGACCTTGCCTTGGTTCTCAAGTCAGTCACGAAACTGGTCTAAGTTCTCTCACTGGGGGCCTGAATGCTTGTGTTGAACATATGTCTCTCAAACGTTACATTCCTGTGGGGGGTAAAATGTTCATTGAATTTCTCCATTAGTACCTAGAGCTTTATTTTGTCCTCCTGCTGCGTGAATTCAAAGGTGTAAATTTCAAGACCTTCGTCCCCGATGACGTCCAGTAATGTGCTCCTTTGTATTTTTTTAAACTTTTCTTTCAATGCATGTAGCAGTCATGTAAAGTTTGAATATTCTCCCACCGGTGGCGATGTCTCCTAACCTCAGAGGGTCTTTTGCTTGTAGTGCTTCTTTTTGGTGAAGATTTGTCCGTTCTGACACTAAGTAGTGTCCATTGAGTGCTAGACAGTAGGGCTTTATTGAAACCACAACATCCTGTACAGCAGCTACTAATGTTTGAACATTCATTATGCAACAGTGCCCTCTTGTGTCCTGGAGATCTTTGTCATATTACACTAACTCGTCTAACTGTGATGAGCTGCCTTGGTAGCAGCTTACCCCTCTTGTAGCTTCACATTCATTTTGTGTAAACTGTTGTATTTACTGACCCTGTAACTGGAATTCCCTACTGTTATACATTTCGACTAATCTTCCACTTTGTATGGATATTATGTTGGAGACCAAACTCCACAGGCAACATTCGTGGATACTACAGCTCACCACTAGATGTTTCTGTTTAACCACTAACAAAATAGAAGGGTCCAGCTAACAGTTGTTGTGTCAATATACTATACTTGGTACACTCATTATTTAGTGTTCCCCTGTACCATAGAAGATGGGTACCACGTCGATAGATTAGTTTGCTCTTATATTCCTCATGACACACCTGGAATATGGAATGTGGGTGTGTTGTTTTTACTGTTTTATAGCAGGAAACCAGAGGTTTTGATGGCAAAATAATAATTTAGTCATGCAAGAAATATGTAACCATGTAAATCGTTCATGCATTGTCAAAAGGTAAAAATTGTAATTATTCACAGGCATGTATGTATGCTGTGGCAGCTATAGTGAAATGTTTGTTAGGTGTGCGTGTTTTGATGCCAGCCAGAATCCTGGCCATGACCTCTGGTTGATGCACAATCTGTAAATTATAGAAATGTATACAATTACCATAAACATACATGTATACTTTATTGAACTGTCACAAATGTCCATAATCACATGACCTTGCCTTGGTTCTCAAGTCAGTCACGAAACTGGTCTAAGTTCTCTCACTGGGGGCCTGAATGCTTGTGTTGAACATATGTCTCTCAAACGTTACATTCCTGTGGGGGGTAAAATGTTCATTGAATTTCTCCATTAGTACCTAGAGCTTTATTTTGTCCTCCTGCTGCGTGAATTCAAAGGTGTAAATTTCAAGACCTTCGTCCCCGATGACGTCCAGTAATGTGCTGCTTTGTATTTTTTTAAACTTTTCTTTCAATGCATGTAGCAGTCATGTAAAGTTTGAATATTCTCCCACCGGTGGCGATGTCTCCTAACCTCAGAGGGTCTGTTGCTTATAGTGCTTCTTTTTGGTGAAGATTTGTCCGTTCTGACACTAAGTAGTGTCCATTGAGTGCTAGACAGTAGGGCTTTATTGAAACCACAACATCCTGTACAGCAGCTACTAATGTTTGAACATTCATTATGCAACAGTGCCCTCTTGTGTCCTGGAGATCTTTGTCATATTACACTAACTCGTCTAACTGTGATGAGCTGCCTTTGTAGCAGCTTACCCCTCTTGTAGCTTCACATTCATTTTGTGTAAACTGTTGTATTTACTGACCCTGTAACTGGAATTCCCTACTGTTATACATTTCGACTAATCTTCCAATTTGTATGGATATTATGTTGGAGACCAAACTCCACAGGACACATTCGTGGATACTACAGCTCACCACTAGATGTTCCTGTTTAACCACAAACAAAATAGAAGGGTCCAGCTAACAGTTGTAGTGTCAATATACTATACTTGGTACACACATTATTTAGTGTTCCCCTGTACCATAGAAGATGGGTACCACGTCGATAGATTAGTTTGCTCTTATATTCCTCATGACACACCTGGAATATGGAATGTGGGTGTGTTGTTTTTACTGTTTTATTGCAGGAAACCAGAGGTTTTGATGGCAAAATAATAATTTAGTCATGCAACAAATATGTAACCATGTAAATCGTTCATGCATTGTCAAAAGGTAAAAATTGTAATTATTCACAGGCATGTATGTATGCTGTGGCAGCTATAGTGAAATGTTTGTTAGGTGTGCGTGTTTTGATGCCAGCCAGAATCCTGGCCATGACCTCTGGTTGATGCACAATCTGTAAATTATAGAAATGTATACAATTACCATAAACATACATGTATACTTTATTGAACTGTCACAAATGTCCATAATCACATGACCTTGCCTTGGTTCTCAAGTCAGTCACGAAACTGGTCTAAGTTCTCTCACTGGGGGCCTGAATGCTTGTGTTGAACATATGTCTCTCAAACGTTACATTCCTGTGGGGGGTAAAATGTTCATTGAATTTCTCCATTAGTACCTAGAGCTTTATTTTGTCCTCCTGCTGCGTGAATTCAAAGGTGTAAATTTCAAGACCTTCGTCCCCGATGACGTCCAGTAATGTGCTGCTTTGTATTTTTTTAAGCTTTTCTTTCAATGCATGTGTGACGGATTGGGTTACATCCCTCAATCCGACTCGTGACCCAGTCCTAGGTCTGTGGTTGGTGAAGCCCCAAGTGGTCTTAGTATTGGCGGGACCTTTATTTTGATATATAGTAAGCTGTGACCGTGGTGGGGCCTTTCCCTTCCTGCGGCCGTGTTGTAGCCAGAGCACCTGTGTGGTGGCTGGCGTGAGGTCTCCAGTTTAGCTGTGAGCTGCGTTGTCCAGGGTTCCGTGACTTCAGTTCCTTTTGAGTAGTCTGGTTCAACGGTGAGGTTTGGGGTAGCCGAGGCGGTGACTCCAATGTACGGATATCGGCTGAAGTGTGCGGTCTGTAAGTGTTGACCACGTTGAGCAGTGAGCTCACTAATTAATAACCATCGTTGGTTACCTACGGTGGGATTGTTAGCGCGTCTACGGTTTTCCTCACCAGTGGCAAGTTTCTGTTCTGTTGCCACTGAGCTCAAGTCGGCCCCTGCTTCGTTCCGGTTATTTGATTCCAATTTGTTTTGCTTTGAACAGCGAGCCTACCTCTCCATGAGCCTTCGTTTGGTGTGGGCCCAAGAGAAGGCTTATTTCTGTTCAATCGAGGTGGGCTCTGCATAGTAGTTCCGTTTATGTGTTCTCTGTGATTTATTTACGGTTGTATTCTTTTTGTGCCTCGTCTGGGTTTTCTTTTGTTTTTGTTCGTTTGTTTGTTTGTTTGTCTGTTGTCAGTTCGTTTGTCTCCCAGCATTGTGGTGCTGTATTGATTTGGTGACGCCAGCTACTGGCTTGTTTGCTGCTGTCGAATGTGTTCCTTCTGAGTGGGTGTGTGTGTGTGTGAGTGTCAGCGTCCAGGCACGGCAACCGAGGTGGCTGCACTCTTTCTCTCTCTCTTCTGCTGGCCTCGTGTGCCTGGGTTAATTCCCTCAACCAGTTTCTTTTGAAGATAAGTACCAACTAGTTTTCTATTATTTTGCTAAATTCAATAGCCAACATTGGATTGTGTTTCACTGTATTCAGTATTTATTTTCTCCTTCTGGGCAGGTACAGAGGCTCCTCCCAGAGCAAGCCGGTCTTCAGGTGGTGGAGTCCCTCACGTTTCTATCCCTGTGTGCACATTTGGTGATTATTATTTTGCAGTGCTAATTTATTGGATTGTGTGTGTTTTTGTGTTTATTTTTCACGTGTGGTGTTTTCAGGATTTCTGCTGTTCTTTCCCTCGGTGCTGCTCATGGTAAGCCTCCCCCCCCCCCTGACCCACTAATGGTGATTCCTGTTACCTGTAGTAGTGTGCCGCATAGCAGTTGAGTGCAGCCTGTTCCTCCCCGTGTGTCGTTAGTGCTTTTCCTGCCCCCCAGTTCTTCTTGTAGATCCATGTAGTATTACCACTGGACGATCGTGATGTGGGGGAATTGAGTACGGGTGGATGTCTGAATTATTTTCTGTATGGTTTATGGCCGCTAATTTTGTTTTACTGTAGTTCCTCATTGACTTTAGCCCTGCCACTTGTACCACCTGCCTGTATGTTGCAATTGTCTGTTTTATGCATGGTTGAACTGATGACTTGGTGGATGTGTTGTATGGTCTGATCAGATCAGTGTCATTGCACCATTATATGCAACTACTGTTTTGAGATGTTTTGTGTCCTATGTTTGTTATTTATTACTTTGAGTTAATAAACCATAACTGTGAACCTATCTCTGGCCTAAGAGTTTTGGAACCTGTGTGCTCACCTACCAAATAGTGGGGTAATATTAATAGTCCTAGGGTTTTTTACCCTAGGTGGCGTAGTCGGTTAAACATCAAATTTCGTGCCACTGTTACACATGTAGCAGTCATGTAAAGTTTGAATATTCTCCCACCGTCGGCGATGTCTCCTAACCTCAGAGGGTCTGGTGCTTGTAGTGCTTCTTTTTGGTGAAGATATGTCCGTTCTGACACTAAGTAGTGTCCATTGAGTGCTAGACAGTAGGGCTTTATTGAAACCACAACATCCTGTACAGCAGCTACTAATGTTTGAACATTCATTATGCAACAGTGCCCTCTTGTGTCCTGGAGATCTTTGTCATATTACACTAACTCGTCTAACTGTGATGAGCTGCCTTGGTAGCAGCTTACCCCTCTTGTAGCTTCACATTCATTTTGTGTAAACTGTTGTATTTACTGACCCTGTAACTGGAATTCCCTACTGTTATACATTTCGACTAATCTTCCACTTTGTATGGATATTATGTTGGAGACCAAACTCCACAGGCAACATTCGTGGATACTACAGCTCACCACTAGATGTTTCTGTTTAACCACTAACAAAATAGAAGGGTCCAGCTAACAGTTGTTGTGTCAATATACTATACTTGGTACACTCATTATTTAGTGTTCCCCTGTACCATAGAAGATGGGTACCACGTCGATAGATTAGTTTGCTCTTATATTCCTCATGACACACCTGGAATATGGAATGTGGGTGTGTTGTTTTTACTGTTTTATAGCAGGAAACCAGAGGTTTTGATGGCAAAATAATAATTTAGTCATGCAAGAAATATGTAACCATGTAAATCGTTCATGCATTGTCAAAAGGTAAAAATTGTAATTATTCACAGGCATGTATGTATGCTGTGGCAGCTATAGTGAAATGTTTGTTAGGTGTGCGTGTTTTGATGCCAGCCAGAATCCTGGCCATGACCTCTGGTTGATGCACAATCTGTAAATTATAGAAATGTATACAATTACCATAAACATACATGTATACTTTATTGAACTGTCACAAATGTCCATAATCACATGACCTTGCCTTGGTTCTCAAGTCAGTCACGAAACTGGTCTAAGTTCTCTCACTGGGGGCCTGAATGCTTGTGTTGAACATATGTCTCTCAAACGTTACATTCCTGTGGGGGGTAAAATGTTCATTGAATTTCTCCATTAGTACCTAGAGCTTTATTTTGTCCTCCTGCTGCGTGAATTCAAAGGTGTAAATTTCAAGACCTTCGTCCCCGATGACGTCCAGTAATGTGCTGCTTTGTATTTTTTTAAACTTTTCTTTCAATGCATGTAGCAGTCATGTAAAGTTTGAATATTCTCCCACCGGTGGCGATGTCTCCTAACCTCAGAGGGTCTGTTGCTTGTAGTGCTTCTTTTTGGTGAAGATTTGTCCGTTCTGACACTAAGTAGTGTCCATTGAGTGCTAGACAGTAGGGCTTTATTGAAACCACAACATCCTGTACAGCAGCTACTAATGTTTGAACATTCATTATGCAACAGTGCCCTCTTGTGTCCTGGAGATCTTTGTCATATTACACTAACTCGTCTAACTGTGATGAGCTGCCTTGGTAGCAGCTTACCCCTCTTGTAGCTTCACATTCATTTTGTGTAAACTGTTGTATTTACTGACCCTGTAACTGGAATTCCCTACTGTTATACATTTCGACTAATCTTCCAATTTGTATGGATATTATGTTGGAGACCAAACTCCACAGGACACATTCGTGGATACTACAGCTCACCACTAGATGTTCCTGTTTAACCACAAACAAAATAGAAGGGTCCAGCTAACAGTTGTAGTGTCAATATACTATACTTGGTACACACATTATTTAGTGTTCCCCTGTACCATAGAAGATGGGTACCACGTCGATAGATTAGTTTGCTCTTATATTCCTCATGACACCTGGAATATGGAATGTGGGTGTGTTGTTTTTACTGTTTTATAGCAGGAAACCAGAGGTTTTGATGGCAAAATAATAATTTAGACATGCAAAAAATATGTAACCATGTAAATCGTTCATGCATTGTCAAAAGGTAAAAATTGTAATTATTCACAGGCATGTATGTATGCTGTGGCAGCTATAGTGAAATGTTTGTTAGGTGTGCGTGTTTTGATGCCAGCCAGAATCCTGGCCATGACCTCTGGTTGATGCACAATCTGTAAATTATAGAAATGTATACAATTACCATAAACATACATGTATACTTTATTGAACTGTCACAAATGTCCATAATCACATGACCTTGCTTTGGTTCTCAAGTCAGTCACGAAACTGGTCTAAGTTCTCACTGGGGGCCTGAATGCTTGTGTTGAACATATGTCTCTCAAACGTTACATTCCTGTGGGGGGTAAAATGTTCATTGAATTTCTCCATTAGTACCTAGAGCTTTATTTTGTCCTCCTGCTGCGTGAATTCAAAGGTGTAAATTTCAAGACCTTCGTCCCCGATGACGTCCAGTAATGTGCTGCTTTGTATTTTTTTAAGCTTTTCTTTCAATGCATGTAGCAGTCATGTAAAGTTTGAATATTCTCCCACCGTCGGCGATGTCTCCTAACCTCAGAGGGTCTGGTGCTTGTAGTGCTTCTTTTTGGTGAAGATATGTCCGTTCTGACACTAAGTAGTGTCCATTGAGTGCTAGACAGTAGGGCTTTATTGAAACCACAACATCCTGTACAGCAGCTACTAATGTTTGAACATTCATTATGCAACAGTGCCCTCTTGTGTCCTGGAGATCTTTGTCATATTACACTAACTCGTCTAACTGTGATGAGCTGCCTTGGTAGCAGCTTACCCCTCTTGTAGCTTCACATTCATTTTGTGTAAACTGTTGTATTTACTGACCCTGTAACTGGAATTCCCTACTGTTATACATTTCGACTAATCTTCCACTTTGTATGGATATTATGTTGGAGACCAAACTCCACAGGCAACATTCGTGGATACTACAGCTCACCACTAGATGTTTCTGTTTAACCACAAACAAAATAGAAGGGTCCAGCTAACAGTTGTAGTGTCAATATACTATACTTGGTACACACATTATTTAGTGTTCCCCTGTACCATAGAAGATGGGTACCACGTCGATAGATTAGTTTGCTCTTATATTCCTCATGACACACCTGGAATATGGAATGTGGGTGTGTTGTTTTTACTGTTTTATTGCAGGAAACCAGAGGTTTTGATGGCAAAATAATAATTTAGTCATGCAACAAATATGTAACCATGTAAATCGTTCATGCATTGTCAAAAGGTAAAAATTGTAATTATTCACAGGCATGTATGTATGCTGTGGCAGCTATAGTGAAATGTTTGTTAGGTGTGCGTGTTTTGATGCCAGCCAGAATCCTGGCCATGACCTCTGGTTGATGCACAATCTGTAAATTATAGAAATGTATACAATTACCATAAACATACATGTATACTTTATTGAACTGTCACAAATGTCCATAATCACATGACCTTGCCTTGGTTCTCAAGTCAGTCACGAAACTGCTCTAAGTTCTCTCACTGGGGGCCTGAATGCTTGTGTTGAACATATGTCTCTCAAACGTTACATTCCTGTGGGGGGTAAAATGTTCATTGAATTTCTCCATTAGTACCTAGAGCTTTATTTTGTCCTCCTGCTGCGTGAATTCAAAGGTGTAAATTTCAAGACCTTCGTCCCCGATGACGTCCAATAATGTGCTGCTTTGTATTTTTTTAAGCTTTTCTTTCAATGCATGTAGCAGTCATGTAAAGTTTGAATATTCTCCCACCGTCGGCGATGTCTCCTAACCTCAGAGGGTCTGGTGCTTGTAGTGCTTCTTTTTGGTGAAGATATGTCCGTTCTGACACTAAGTAGTGTCCATTGAGTGCTAGACAGTAGGGCTTTATTGAAACCACAACATCCTGTACAGCAGCTACTAATGTTTGAACATTCATTATGCAACAGTGCCCTCTTGTGTCCTGGAGATCTTTGTCATATTACACTAACTCGTCTAACTGTGATGAGCTGCCTTGGTAGCAGCTTACCCCTCTTGTAGCTTCACATTCATTTTGTGTAAACTGTTGTATTTACTGACCCTGTAACTGGAATTCCCTACTGTTATACATTTCGACTAATCTTCCACTTTGTATGGATATTATGTTGGAGACCAAACTCCACAGGCAACATTCGTGGATACTACAGCTCACCACTAGATGTTTCTGTTTAACCACAAACAAAATAGAAGGGTCCAGCTAACAGTTGTTGTGTCAATATACTATACTTGGTACACTCATTATTTAGTGTTCCCCTGTACCATAGAAGATGGGTACCACGTCGATAGATTAGTTTGCTCTTATATTCCTCATGACACACCTGGAATATGGAATGTGGGTGTGTTGTTTTTACTGTTTTATAGCAGGAAACCAGAGGTTTTGATGGCAAAATAATAATTTAGTCATGCAAGAAATATGTAACCATGTAAATCGTTCATGCATTGTCAAAAGGTAAAAATTGTAATTATTCACAGGCATGTATGTATGCTGTGGCAGCTATAGTGAAATGTTTGTTAGGTGTGCGTGTTTTGATGCCAGCCAGAATCCTGGCCATGACCTCTGGTTGATGCACAATCTGTAAATTATAGAAATGTATACAATTACCATAAACATACATGTATACTTTATTGAACTGTCACAAATGTCCATAATCACATGACCTTGCCTTGGTTCTCAAGTCAGTCACGAAACTGGTCTAAGTTCTCTCACTGGGGGCCTGAATGCTTGTGTTGAACATATGTCTCTCAAACGTTACATTCCTGTGGGGGGTAAAATGTTCATTGAATTTCTCCATTAGTACCTAGAGCTTTATTTTGTCCTCCTGCTGCGTGAATTCAAAGGTGTAAATTTCAAGACCTTCGTCCCCGATGACGTCCAGTAATGTGCTCCTTTGTATTTTTTTAAACTTTTCTTTCAATGCATGTAGCAGTCATGTAAAGTTTGAATATTCTCCCACCGGTGGCGATGTCTCCTAACCTCAGAGGGTCTTTTGCTTGTAGTGCTTCTTTTTGGTGAAGATTTGTCCGTTCTGACACTAAGTAGTGTCCATTGAGTGCTAGACAGTAGGGCTTTATTGAAACCACATCATCCTGTACAGCAGCTACTAATGTTTGAACATTCATTATGCAACAGTGCCCTCTTGTGTCCTGGAGATCTTTGTCATATTACACTAACTCGTCTAACTCTGATGAGCTGCCTTGGTAGCAGCTTACCCCTCTTGTAGCTTCACATTCATTTTGTGTAAACTGTTGTATTTACTGACCCTGTAACTGGAATTCCCTACTGTAATACATTTCGACTAATCTTCCACTTTGTATGGATATTATGTTGGAGACCAAACTCCACAGGCAACATTCGTGGATACTACAGCTCACCACTAGATGTTTCTGTTTAACCACAAACAAAATAGAAGGGTCCAGCTAACAGTTGTTGTGTCAATATACTATACTTGGTACACACATTATTTAGTGTTCCCCTGTACCATAGAAGATGGGTACCACGTCGATAGATTAGTTTGCTCTTATATTCCTCATGACACACCTGGAATATGGAATGTGGGTGTGTTGTTTTTACTGTTTTATAGCAGGAAACCAGAGGTTTTGATGGCAAAATAATAATTTAGTCATGCAACAAATATGTAACCATGTAAATCGTTCATGCATTGTCAAAAGGTAAAAATTGTAATTATTCACAGGCATGTATGTATGCTGTGGCAGCTATAGTGAAATGTTTGTTAGGTGTGCGTGTTTTGATGCCAGCCAGAATCCTGGCCATGACCTCTGGTTGATGCACAATCTGTAAATTATAGAAATGTATACAATTACCATAAACATACATGTATACTTTATTGAACTGTCACAAATGTCCATAATCACATGACCTTGCCTTGGTTCTCAAGTCAGTCACGAAACTGGTCTAAGTTCTCTCACTGGGGGCCTGAATGCTTGTGTTGAACATATGTCTCTCAAACGTTACATTCCTGTGGGGGGTAAAATGTTCATTGAATTTCTCCATTAGTACCTAGAGCTTTATTTTGTCCTCCTGCTGCGTGAATTCAAAGGTGTAAATTTCAAGACCTTCGTCCCCGATGACGTCCAGTAATGTGCTGCTTTGTATTTTTTTTAACTTTTCTTTCAATGCATGTAGCAGTCATGTAAAGTTTGAATATTCTCCCACCGGTGGCGATGTCTCCTAACCTCAGAGGGTCTGTTGCTTGTAGTGCTTCTTTTTGGTGAAGATTTGTCCGTTCTGACACTAAGTAGTGTCCATTGAGTGCTACACAGTAGGGCTTTATTGAAACCACAACATCCTGTACAGCAGCTACTAATGTTTGAACATTCATTATGCAACAGTGCCCTCTTGTGTCCTGGAGATCTTTGTCATATTACACTAACTCGTCTAACTGTGATGAGCTGCCTTGGTAGCAGCTTACCCCTCTTGTAGCTTCACATTCATTTTGTGTAAACTGTTGTATTTACTGACCCTGTAACTGGAATTCCCTACTGTTATACATTTCGACTAATCTTCCAATTTTTATGGATATTATGTTGGAGACCAAACTCCACAGGACACATTCGTGGATACTACAGCTCACCACTAGATGTTCCTGTTTAACCACAAACAAAATAGAAGGGTCCAGCTAACAGTTGTAGTGTCAATATACTATACTTGGTACACACATTATTTAGTGTTCCCCTGTACCATAGAAGATGGGTACCACGTCGATAGATTAGTTTGCTCTTATATTCCTCATGACACCTGGAATATGGAATGTGGGTGTGTTGTTTTTACTGTTTTATAGCAGGAAACCAGAGGTTTTGATGGCAAAATAATAATTTAGACATGCAAAAAATATGTAACCATGTAAATCGTTCATGCATTGTCAAAAGGTAAAAATTGTAATTATTCACAGGCATGTATGTATGCTGTGGCAGCTATAGTGAAATGTTTGTTAGGTGTGCGTGTTTTGATGCCAGCCAGAATCCTGGCCATGACCTCTGGTTGATGCACAATCTGTAAATTATAGAAATGTATACAATTACCATAAACATACATGTATACTTTATTGAACTGTCACAAATGTCCATAATCACATGACCTTGCTTTGGTTCTCAAGTCAGTCACGAAACTGGTCTAAGTTCTCACTGGGGGCCTGAATGCTTGTGTTGAACATATGTCTCTCAAACGTTACATTCCTGTGGGGGGTAAAATGTTCATTGAATTTCTCCATTAGTACCTAGAGCTTTATTTTGTCCTCCTGCTGCGTGAATTCAAAGGTGTAAATTTCAAGACCTTCGTCCCCGATGACGTCCAGTAATGTGCTGCTTTGTATTTTTTTAAGCTTTTCTTTCAATGCATGTAGCAGTCATGTAAAGTTTGAATATTCTCCCACCGTCGGCGATGTCTCCTAACCTCAGAGGGTCTGGTGCTTGTAGTGCTTCTTTTTGGTGAAGATATGTCCGTTCTGACACTAAGTAGTGTCCAATGAGTGCTAGACAGTAGGGCTTTATTGAAACCACAACATCCTGTACAGCAGCTACTAATGTTTGAACATTCATTATGCAACAGTGCCCTCTTGTGTCCTGGAGATCTTTGTCATATTACACTAACTCGTCTAACTCTGATGAGCTGCCTTGGTAGCAGCTTACCCCTCTTGTAGCTTCACATTCATTTTGTGTAAACTGTTGTATTTACTGACCCTGTAACTGGAATTCCCTACTGTTATACATTTCGACTAATCTTCCAATTTGTATGGATATTATGTTGGAGACCAAACTCCACAGGACACATTCGTGGATACTACAGCTCACCACTAGATGTTTCTGTTTAACCACTAACAAAATAAGAAGGGTCCAGCTAACAGTTGTAGTGTCAATATACTATACTTGGTACACTCATTATTTAGTGTTCCCCTGTACCATAGAAGATGGGTACCACGTCGATAGATTAGTTTGCTCTTATATTCCTCATGACACACCTGGAATATGGAATGTGGGTGTGTTGTTTTTACTGTTTTATAGCAGGAAACCAGAGGTTTTGATGGCAAAATAATAATTTAGTCATGCAAGAAATATGTAACCATGTAAATCGTTCATGCATTGTCAAAAGGTAAAAATTGTAATTATTCACAGGCATGTATGTATGCTGTGGCAGCTATAGTGAAATGTTTGTTAGGTGTGCGTGTTTTGATGCCAGCCAGAATCCTGGCCATGACCTCTGGTTGATGCACAATCTGTAAATTATAGAAATGTATACAATTACCATAAACATACATGTATACTTTATTGAACTGTCACAAATGTCCATAATCACATGACCTTGCCTTGGTTCTCAAGTCAGTCACGAAACTGCTCTAAGTTCTCTCACTGGGGGCCTGAATGCTTGTGTTGAACATATGTCTCTCAAACGTTACATTCCTGTGGGGGGTAAAATGTTCATTGAATTTCTCCATTAGTACCTAGAGCTTTATTTTGTCCTCCTGCTGCGTGAATTCAAAGGTGTAAATTTCAAGACCTTCGTCCCCGATGACGTCCAGTAATGTGCTGCTTTGTATTTTTTTAAACTTTTCTTTCAATGCATGTAGCAGTCATGTAAAGTTTGAATATTCTCCCACCGGTGGCGATGTCTCCTAACCTCAGAGGGTCTGTTGCTTGTAGTGCTTCTTTTTGGTGAAGATTTGTCCGTTCTGACACTAAGTAGTGTCCATTGAGTGCTAGACAGTAGGGCTTTATTGAAACCACATCATCCTGTACAGCAGCTACTAATGTTTGAACATTCATTATGCAACAGTGCCCTCTTGTGTCCTGGAGATCTTTGTCATATTACACTAACTCGTCTAACTGTGATGAGCTGCCTTGGTAGCAGCTTACCCCTCTTGTAGCTTCACATTCATTTTGTGTAAACTGTTGTATTTACTGACCCTGTAACTGGAATTCCCTACTGTAATACATTTCGACTAATCTTCCACTTTGTATGGATATTATGTTGGAGACCAAACTCCACAGGCAACATTCGTGGATACTACAGCTCACCACTAGATGTTTCTGTTTAACCACAAACAAAATAGAAGGGTCCAGCTAACAGTTGTTGTGTCAATATACTATACTTGGTACACACATTATTTAGTGTTCCCCTGTACCATAGAAGATGGGTACCACGTCGATAGATTAGTTTGCTCTTATATTCCTCATGACACACCTGGAATATGGAATGTGGGTGTGTTGTTTTTACTGTTTTATAGCAGGAAACCAGAGGTTTTGATGGCAAAATAATAATTTAGTCATGCAACAAATATGTAACCATGTAAATCGTTTATGCATTGTCAAAAGGTAAAAATTGTAATTATTCACAGGCATGTATGTATGCTGTGGCAGCTATAGTGAAATGTTTGTTAGGTGTGCGTGTTTTGATGCCAGCCAGAATCCTGTCCATGACCTCTGGTTGATGCACAATCTGTAAATTATAGAAATGTATACAATTACCATAAACATACATGTATACTTTATTGAACTGTCACAAATGTCCATAATCACATGACCTTGCCTTGGTTCTCAAGTCAGTCACGAAACTGCTCTAAGTTCTCTCACTGGGGGCCTGAATGCTTGTGTTGAACATATGTCTCTCAAACGTTACATTCCTGTGGGGGGTAAAATGTTCATTGAATTTCTCCATTAGTACCTAGAGCTTTATTTTGTCCTCCTGCTGCGTGAATTCAAAGGTGTAAATTTCAAGACCGTCGTCCCCGATGACGTCCAGTAATGTGCTGCTTTGTATTTTTTTAAACTTTTCTTTCAATGCATGTAGCAGTCATGTAAAGTTTGAATATTCTCCCACCGGTGGCGATGTCTCCTAACCTCAGAGGGTCTGTTGCTTGTAGTGCTTCTTTTTGGTGAAGATTTGTCAGTTCTGACACTAAGTAGTGTCCATTGAGTGCTAGACAGTAGGGCTTTATTGAAACCACAACATCCTGTACAGCAGCTACTAATGTTTGAACATTCATTATGCAACAGTGCCCTCTTGTGTCCTGGAGATCTTTGTCATATTACACTAACTCGTCTAACTGTGATGAGCTGCCTTGGTAGCAGCTTACCCCTCTTGTAGCTTCACATTCATTTTGTGTAAACTGTTGTATTTACTGACCCTGTAACTGGAATTCCCTACTGTTATACATTTCGACTAATCTTCCACTTTGTATGGACATTATGTTGGAGACCAAACTCCACAGGCAACATTCGTGGATACTACAGCTCACCACTAGATGTTTCTGTTTAACCACTAACAAAATAGAAGGGTCCAGCTAACAGTTGTAGTGTCAATATACTATACTTGGTACACACATTATTTGGTGTTCCCCTGTACCATAGAAGATGGGTACCACGTCGATAGATTAGTTTGCTCTTATATTCCTCATGACACACCTGGAATATGGAATGTGGGTGTGTTGTTTTTACTGTTTTATAGCAGGAAACCAGAGGTTTTGATGGCAAAATAATAATTTAGTCATGCAAGAAATATGTAACCATGTAAATCGTTCATGCATTGTCAAAAGGTAAAAATTGTAATTATTCACAGGCATGTATGTATGCTGTGGCAGCTATAGTGAAATGTTTGTTAGGTGTGCGTGTTTTGATGCCAGCCAGAATCCTGTCCATGACCTCTGGTTGATGCACAATCTGTAAATTATAGAAATGTATACAATTACCATAAACATACATGTATACTTTATTGAACTGTCACAAATGTCCATAATCACATGACCTTGCCTTGGTTCTCAAGTCAGTCACGAAACTGCTCTAAGTTCTCTCACTGGGGGCCTGAATGCTTGTGTTGAACATATGTCTCTCAAACGTTACATTCCTGTGGGGGGTAAAATGTTCATTGAATTTCTCCATTAGTACCTAGAGCTTTATTTTGTCCTCCTGCTGCGTGAATTCAAAGGTGTAAATTTCAAGACCGTCGTCCCCGATGACGTCCAGTAATGTGCTGCTTTGTATTTTTTTAAACTTTTCTTTCAATGCATGTAGCAGTCATGTAAAGTTTGAATATTCTCCCACCGGTGGCGATGTCTCCTAACCTCAGAGGGTCTGTTGCTTGTAGTGCTTCTTTTTGGTGAAGATTTGTCAGTTCTGACACTAAGTAGTGTCCATTGAGTGCTAGACAGTAGGGCTTTATTGAAACCACAACATCCTGTACAGCAGCTACTAATGTTTGAACATTCATTATGCAACAGTGCCCTCTTGTGTCCTGGAGATCTTTGTCATATTACACTAACTCGTCTAACTGTGATGAGCTGCCTTGGTAGCAGCTTACCCCTCTTGTAGCTTCACATTCATTTTGTGTAAACTGTTGTATTTACTGACCCTGTAACTGGAATTCCCTACTGTTATACATTTCGACTAATCTTCCACTTTGTATGGACATTATGTTGGAGACCAAACTCCACAGGCAACATTCGTGGATACTACAGCTCACCACTAGATGTTTCTGTTTAACCACTAACAAAATAGAAGGGTCCAGCTAACAGTTGTAGTGTCAATATACTATACTTGGTACACACATTATTTGGTGTTCCCCTGTACCATAGAAGATGGGTACCACGTCGATAGATTAGTTTGCTCTTATATTCCTCATGACACACCTGGAATATGGAATGTGGGTGTGTTGTTTTTACTGTTTTATAGCAGGAAACCAGAGGTTTTGATGGCAAAATAATAATTTAGTCATGCAAGAAATATGTAACCATGTAAATCGTTCATGCATTGTCAAAAGGTAAAAATTGTAATTATTCACAGGCATGTATGTATGCTGTGGCAGCTATAGTGAAATGTTTGTTAGGTGTGCGTGTTTTGATGCCAGCCAGAATCCTGTCCATGACCTCTGGTTGATGCACAATCTGTAAATTATAGAAATGTATACAATTACCATAAACATACATGTATACTTTATTGAACTGTCACAAATGTCCATAATCACATGACCTTGCCTTGGTTCTCAAGTCAGTCACGAAACTGCTCTAAGTTCTCTCACTGGGGGCCTGAATGCTTGTGTTGAACATATGTCTCTCAAACGTTACATTCCTGTGGGGGGTAAAATGTTCATTGAATTTCTCCATTAGTACCTAGAGCTTTATTTTGTCCTCCTGCTGCGTGAATTCAAAGGTGTAAATTTCAAGACCGTCGTCCCCGATGACGTCCAGTAATGTGCTGCTTTGTATTTTTTTAAACTTTTCTTTCAATGCATGTAGCAGTCATGTAAAGTTTGAATATTCTCCCACCGGTGGCGATGTCTCCTAACCTCAGAGGGTCTGTTGCTTGTAGTGCTTCTTTTTGGTGAAGATTTGTCAGTTCTGACACTAAGTAGTGTCCATTGAGTGCTAGACAGTAGGGCTTTATTGAAACCACAACATCCTGTACAGCAGCTACTAATGTTTGAACATTCATTATGCAACAGTGCCCTCTTGTGTCCTGGAGATCTTTGTCATATTACACTAACTCGTCTAACTGTGATGAGCTGCCTTGGTAGCAGCTTACCCCTCTTGTAGCTTCACATTCATTTTGTGTAAACTGTTGTATTTACTGACCCTGTAACTGGAATTCCCTACTGTTATACATTTCGACTAATCTTCCACTTTGTATGGACATTATGTTGGAGACCAAACTCCACAGGCAACATTCGTGGATACTACAGCTCACCACTAGATGTTTCTGTTTAACCACTAACAAAATAGAAGGGTCCAGCTAACAGTTGTAGTGTCAATATACTATACTTGGTACACACATTATTTGGTGTTCCCCTGTACCATAGAAGATGGGTACCACGTCGATAGATTAGTTTGCTCTTATATTCCTCATGACACACCTGGAATATGGAATGTGGGTGTGTTGTTTTTACTGTTTTATAGCAGGAAACCAGAGGTTTTGATGGCAAAATAATAATTTAGTCATGCAAGAAATATGTAACCATGTAAATCGTTCATGCATTGTCAAAAGGTAAAAATTGTAATTATTCACAGGCATGTATGTATGCTGTGGCAGCTATAGTGAAATGTTTGTTAGGTGTGCGTGTTTTGATGCCAGCCAGAATCCTGGCCATGACCTCTGGTTGATGCACAATCTGTAAATTATAGAAATGTATACAATTACCATAAACATACATGTATACTTTATTGAACTGTCACAAATGTCCATAATCACATGACCTTGCCTTGGTTCTCAAGTCAGTCACGAAACTGCTCTAAGTTCTCTCACTGGGGGCCTGAATGCTTGTGTTGAACATATGTCTCTCAAACGTTACATTCCTGTGGGGGGTAAAATGTTCATTGAATTTCTCCATTAGTACCTAGAGCTTTATTTTGTCCTCCTGCTGCGTGAATTCAAAGGTGTAAATTTCAAGACCTTCGTCCCCGATGACGTCCAGTAATGTGCTGCTTTGTATTTTTTTAAACTTTTCTTTCAATGCATGTAGCAGTCATGTAAAGTTTGAATATTCTCCCACCGGTGGCGATGTCTCCTAACCTCAGAGGGTCTGTTGCTTGTAGTGCTTCTTTTTGGTGAAGATTTGTCAGTTCTGACACTAAGTAGTGTCCATTGAGTGCTAGACAGTAGGGCTTTATTGAAACCACAACATCCTGTACAGCAGCTACTAATGTTTGAACATTCATTATGCAACAGTGCCCTCTTGTGTCCTGGAGATCTTTGTCATATTACACTAACTCGTCTAACTGTGATGAGCTGCCTTGGTAGCAGCTTACCCCTCTTGTAGCTTCACATTCATTTTGTGTAAACTGTTGTATTTACTGACCCTGTAACTGGAATTCCCTACTGTTATACATTTCGACTAATCTTCCACTTTGTATGGACATTATGTTGGAGACCAAACTCCACAGGCAACATTCGTGGATACTACAGCTCACCACTAGATGTTTCTGTTTAACCACTAACAAAATAGAAGGGTCCAGCTAACAGTTGTAGTGTCAATATACTATACTTGGTACACACATTATTTGGTGTTCCCCTGTACCATAGAAGATGGGTACCACGTCGATAGATTAGTTTGCTCTTATATTCCTCATGACACACCTGGAATATGGAATGTGGGTGTGTTGTTTTTACTGTTTTATAGCAGGAAACCAGAGGTTTTGATGGCAAAATAATAATTTAGTCATGCAAGAAATATGTAACCATGTAAATCGTTCATGCATTGTCAAAAGGTAAAAATTGTAATTATTCACAGGCATGTATGTATGCTGTGGCAGCTATAGTGAAATGTTTGTTAGGTGTGCGTGTTTTGATGCCAGCCAGAATCCTGGCCATGACCTCTGGTTGATGCACAATCTGTAAATTATAGAAATGTATACAATTACCATAAACATACATGTATACTTTATTGAACTGTCACAAATGTCCATAATCACATGACCTTGCCTTGGTTCTCAAGTCAGTCACGAAACTGCTCTAAGTTCTCTCACTGGGGGCCTGAATGCTTGTGTTGAACATATGTCTCTCAAACGTTACATTCCTGTGGGGGGTAAAATGTTCATTGAATTTCTCCATTAGTACCTAGAGCTTTATTTTGTCCTCCTGCTGCGTGAATTCAAAGGTGTAAATTTCAAGACCTTCGTCCCCGATGACGTCCAGTAATGTGCTGCTTTGTATTTTTTTAAACTTTTCTTTCAATGCATGTAGCAGTCATGTAAAGTTTGAATATTCTCCCACCGGTGGCGATGTCTCCTAACCTCAGAGGGTCTGTTGCTTGTAGTGCTTCTTTTTGGTGAAGATTTGTCAGTTCTGACACTAAGTAGTGTCCATTGAGTGCTAGACAGTAGGGCTTTATTGAAACCACAACATCCTGTACAGCAGCTACTAATGTTTGAACATTCATTATGCAACAGTGCCCTCTTGTGTCCTGGAGATCTTTGTCATATTACACTAACTCGTCTAACTGTGATGAGCTGCCTTGGTAGCAGCTTACCCCTCTTGTAGCTTCACATTCATTTTGTGTAAACTGTTGTATTTACTGACCCTGTAACTGGAATTCCCTACTGTTATACATTTCGACTAATCTTCCACTTTGTATGGACATTATGTTGGAGACCAAACTCCACAGGCAACATTCGTGGATACTACAGCTCACCACTAGATGTTTCTGTTTAACCACTAACAAAATAGAAGGGTCCAGCTAACAGTTGTAGTGTCAATATACTATACTTGGTACACACATTATTTGGTGTTCCCCTGTACCATAGAAGATGGGTACCACGTCGATAGATTAGTTTGCTCTTATATTCCTCATGACACACCTGGAATATGGAATGTGTGTGTGTTGTTTTTACTGTTTTATAGCAGGAAACCAGAGGTTTTGATGGCAAAATAATAATTTAGTCATGCAACAAATATGTAACCATGTAAATCGTTCATCAAAAGGTAAAAATTGTAATTATTCACAGGCATGTATGTATGCTGTGGCAGCTATAGTGAAATGTTTGTTAGGTGTGCGTGTTTTGATGCCAGCCAGAATCCTGGCCATGACCTCTGGTTGATGCACAATCTGTAAATTATAGAAATGTATACAATTACCATAAACATACATGTATACTTTATTGAACTGTCACAAATGTCCATAATCACATGACCTTGCCTTGGTTCTCAAGTCAGTCACGAAACTGCTCTAAGTTCTCTCACTGGGGGCCTGAATGCTTGTGTTGAACATATGTCTCTCAAACGTTACATTCCTGTGGGGGGTAAAATGTTCATTGAATTTCTCCATTAGTACCTAGAGCTTTATTTTGTCCTCCTGCTGCGTGAATTCAAAGGTGTAAATTTCAAGACCTTCGTCCCCGATGACGTCCAGTAATGTGCTGCTTTGTATTTTTTTAAACTTTTCTTTCAATGCATGTAGCAGTCATGTAAAGTTTGAATATTCTCCCACCGGTGGCGATGTCTCCTAACCTCAGAGGGTCTGTTGCTTGTAGTGCTTCTTTTTGGTGAAGATTTGTCAGTTCTGACACTAAGTAGTGTCCATTGAGTGCTAGACAGTAGGGCTTTATTGAAACCACAACATCCTGTACAGCAGCTACTAATGTTTGAACATTCATTATGCAACAGTGCCCTCTTGTGTCCTGGAGATCTTTGTCATATTACACTAACTCGTCTAACTGTGATGAGCTGCCTTGGTAGCAGCTTACCCCTCTTGTAGCTTCACATTCATTTTGTGTAAACTGTTGTATTTACTGACCCTGTAACTGGAATTCCCTACTGTTATACATTTCGACTAATCTTCCACTTTGTATGGACATTATGTTGGAGACCAAACTCCACAGGCAACATTCGTGGATACTACAGCTCACCACTAGATGTTTCTGTTTAACCACTAACAAAATAGAAGGGTCCAGCTAACAGTTGTAGTGTCAATATACTATACTTGGTACACACATTATTTGGTGTTCCCCTGTACCATAGAAGATGGGTACCACGTCGATAGATTAGTTTGCTCTTATATTCCTCATGACACACCTGGAATATGGAATGTGTGTGTGTTGTTTTTACTGTTTTATAGCAGGAAACCAGAGGTTTTGATGGCAAAATAATAATTTAGTCATGCAACAAATATGTAACCATGTAAATCGTTCATCAAAAGGTAAAAATTGTAATTATTCACAGGCATGTATGTATGCTGTGGCAGCTATAGTGAAATGTTTGTTAGGTGTGCGTGTTTTGATGCCAGCCAGAATCCTGGCCATGACCTCTGGTTGATGCACAATCTGTAAATTATAGAAATGTATACAATTACCATAAACATACATGTATACTTTATTGAACTGTCACAAATGTCCATAATCACATGACCTTGCCTTGGTTCTCAAGTCAGTCACGAAACTGGTCTAAGTTCTCTCACTGGGGGCCTGAATGCTTGTGTTGAACATATGTCTCTCAAACGTTACATTCCTGTGGGGGGTAAAATGTTCATTGAATTTCTCCATTAGTACCTAGAGCTTTATTTTGTCCTCCTGCTGCGTGAATTCAAAGGTGTAAATTTCAAGACCTTCGTCCCCGATGACGTCCAGTAATGTGCTGCTTTGTATTTTTTTAAGCTTTTCTTTCAATGCATGTAGCAGTCATGTAAAGTTTGAATATTCTCCCACCGTCGGCGATGTCTCCTAACCTCAGAGGGTCTGGTGATTGTAGTGCTTCTTTTTGGTGAAGATATGTCCGTTCTGACACTAAGTAGTGTCCATTGAGTGCTAGACAGTAGGGCTTTATTGAAACCACAACATCCTGTACAGCAGCTACTAATGTTTGAACATTCATTATGCAACAGTGCCCTCTTGTGTCCTGGAGATCTTTGTCATATTACACTAACTCGTCTAACTGTGATGAGCTGCCTTGGTAGCAGCTTACCCCTCTTGTAGCTTCACATTCATTTTGTGTAAACTGTTGTATTTACTGACCCTGTAACTGGAATTCCCTACTGTTATACATTTCGACTAATCTTCCAATTTGTATGGATATTATGTTGGAGACCAAACTCCACAGGACACATTCGTGGATACTACAGCTCACCACTAGATGTTCCTGTTTAACCACAAACAAAATAGAAGGGTCCAGCTAACAGTTGTAGTGTCAATATACTATACTTGGTACACACATTATTTAGTGTTCCCCTGTACCATAGAAGATGGGTACCACGTCGATAGATTAGTTTGCTCTTATATTCCTCATGACACCTGGAATATGGAATGTGGGTGTGTTGTTTTTACTGTTTTATAGCAGGAAACCAGAGGTTTTGATGGCAAAATAATAATTTAGTCATGCAAGAAATATGTAACCATGTAAATCGTTCATGCATTGTCAAAAGGTAAAAATTGTAATTATTCACAGGCATGTATGTATGCTGTGGCAGCTATAGTGAAATGTTTGTTAGGTGTGCGTGTTTTGATGCCAGCCAGAATCCTGGCCATGACCTCTGGTTGATGCACAATCTGTAAATTATAGAAATGTATACAATTACCATAAACATACATGTATACTTTATTGAACTGTCACAAATGTCCATAATCACATGACCTTGCCTTGGTTCTCAAGTCAGTCACGAAACTGCTCTAAGTTCTCTCACTGGGGGCCTGAATGCTTGTGTTGAACATATGTCTCTCAAACGTTACATTCCTGTGGGGGGTAAAATGTTCATTGAATTTCTCCATTAGTACCTAGAGCTTTATTTTGTCCTCCTGCTGCGTGAATTCAAAGGTGTAAATTTCAAGACCTTCGTCCCCGATGACGTCCAGTAATGTGCTGCTTTGTATTTTTTTAAACTTTTCTTTCAATGCATGTAGCAGTCATGTAAAGTTTGAATATTCTCCCACCGGTGGCGATGTCTCCTAACCTCAGAGGGTCTGTTGCTTGTAGTGCTTCTTTTTGGTGAAGATTTGTCAGTTCTGACACTAAGTAGTGTCCATTGAGTGCTAGACAGTAGGGCTTTATTGAAACCACAACATCCTGTACAGCAGCTACTAATGTTTGAACATTCATTATGCAACAGTGCCCTCTTGTGTCCTGGAGATCTTTGTCATATTACACTAACTCGTCTAACTGTGATGAGCTGCCTTGGTAGCAGCTTACCCCTCTTGTAGCTTCACATTCATTTTGTGTAAACTGTTGTATTTACTGACCCTGTAACTGGAATTCCCTACTGTTATACATTTCGACTAATCTTCCACTTTGTATGGACATTATGTTGGAGACCAAACTCCACAGGCAACATTCGTGGATACTACAGCTCACCACTAGATGTTTCTGTTTAACCACTAACAAAATAGAAGGGTCCAGCTAACAGTTGTAGTGTCAATATACTATACTTGGTACACACATTATTTGGTGTTCCCCTGTACCATAGAAGATGGGTACCACGTCGATAGATTAGTTTGCTCTTATATTCCTCATGACACACCTGGAATATGGAATGTGTGTGTGTTGTTTTTACTGTTTTATAGCAGGAAACCAGAGGTTTTGATGGCAAAATAATAATTTAGTCATGCAACAAATATGTAACCATGTAAATCGTTCATCAAAAGGTAAAAATTGTAATTATTCACAGGCATGTATGTATGCTGTGGCAGCTATAGTGAAATGTTTGTTAGGTGTGCGTGTTTTGATGCCAGCCAGAATCCTGGCCATGACCTCTGGTTGATGCACAATCTGTAAATTATAGAAATGTATACAATTACCATAAACATACATGTATACTTTATTGAACTGTCACAAATGTCCATAATCACATGACCTTGCCTTGGTTCTCAAGTCAGTCACGAAACTGCTCTAAGTTCTCTCACTGGGGGCCTGAATGCTTGTGTTGAACATATCTCTCAAACGTTACATTCCTGTGGGGGGTAAAATGTTCATTGAATTTCTCCATTAGTACCTAGAGCTTTATTTTGTCCTCCTGCTGCGTGAATTCAAAGGTGTAAATTTCAAGACCTTCGTCCCCGATGACGTCCAGTAATGTGGTGCTTTGTATTTTTTTAAACTTTTCTTTCAATGCATGTAGCAGTCATGTAAAGTTTGAATATTCTCCCACCGGTGGCGATGTCTCCTAACCTCAGAGGGTCTGTTGCTTGTAGTGCTTCTTTTTGGTGAAGATTTGTCAGTTCTGACACTAAGTAGTGTCCATTGAGTGCTAGACAGTAGGGCTTTATTGAAACCACAACATCCTGTACAGCAGCTACTAATGTTTGAACATTCATTATGCAACAGTGCCCTCTTGTGTCCTGGAGATCTTTGTCATATTACACTAACTCGTCTAACTGTGATGAGCTGCCTTGGTAGCAGCTTACCCCTCTTGTAGCTTCACATTCATTTTGTGTAAACTGTTGTATTTACTGACCCTGTAACTGGAATTCCCTACTGTTATACATTTCGACTAATCTTCCACTTTGTATGGACATTATGTTGGAGACCAAACTCCACAGGCAACATTCGTGGATACTACAGCTCACCACTAGATGTTTCTGTTTAACCACAAACAAAATAGAAGGGTCCAGCTAACAGTTGTTGTGTCAATATACTATACTTGGTACACACATTATTTAGTGTTCCCCTGTACCATAGAAGATGGGTACCACGTCGATAGATTAGTTTGCTCTTATATTCCTCATGACACACCTGGAATATGGAATGTGGGTGTGTTGTTTTTACTGTTTTATAGCAGGAAACCAGAGGTTTTGATGGCAAAATAATAATTTAGTCATGCAACAAATATGTAACCATGTAAATCGTTTATGCATTGTCAAAAGGTAAAAATTGTAATTATTCACAGGCATGTATGTATGCTGTGGCAGCTATAGTGAAATGTTTGTTAGGTGTGCGTGTTTTGATGCCAGCCAGAATCCTGTCCATGACCTCTGGTTGATGCACAATCTGTAAATTATAGAAATGTATACAATTACCATAAACATACATGTATACTTTATTGAACTGTCACAAATGTCCATAATCACATGACCTTGCCTTGGTTCTCAAGTCAGTCACGAAACTGCTCTAAGTTCTCTCACTGGGGGCCTGAATGCTTGTGTTGAACATATGTCTCTCAAACGTTACATTCCTGTGGGGGGTAAAATGTTCATTGAATTTCTCCATTAGTACCTAGAGCTTTATTTTGTCCTCCTGCTGCGTGAATTCAAAGGTGTAAATTTCAAGACCTTCGTCCCCGATGACGTCCAGTAATGTGCTGCTTTGTATTTTTTTAAGCTTTTCTTTCAATGCATGTAGCAGTCATGTAAAGTTTGAATATTCTCCCACCGTCGGCGATGTCTCCTAACCTCAGAGGGTCTGGTGCTTGTAGTGCTTCTTTTTGGTGAAGATATGTCCGTTCTGACACTAAGTAGTGTCCAATGAGTGCTAGACAGTAGGGCTTTATTGAAACCACAACATCCTGTACAGCAGCTACTAATGTTTGAACATTCATTATGCAACAGTGCCCTCTTGTGTCCTGGAGATCTTTGTCATATTACACTAACTCGTCTAACTGTGATGAGCTGCCTTGGTAGCAGCTTACCCCTCTTGTAGCTTCACATTCATTTTGTGTAAACTGTTGTATTTACTGACCCTGTAACTGGAATTCCCTACTGTTATACATTTCGACTAATCTTCCAATTTGTATGGATATTATGTTGGAGACCAAACTCCACAGGACACATTCGTGGATACTACAGCTCACCACTAGATGTTCCTGTTTAACCACAAACAAAATAGAAGGGTCCAGCTAACAGTTGTAGTGTCAATATACTATACTTGGTACACACATTATTTAGTGTTCCCCTGTACCATAGAAGATGGGTACCACGTCGATAGATTAGTTTGCTCTTATATTCCTCATGACACCTGGAATATGGAATGTGGGTGTGTTGTTTTTACTGTTTTATAGCAGGAAACCAGAGGTTTTGATGGCAAAATAATAATTTAGACATGCAAAAAATATGTAACCATGTAAATCGTTCATGCATTGTCAAAAGGTAAAAATTGTAATTATTCACAGGCATGTATGTATGCTGTGGCAGCTATAGTGAAATGTTTGTTAGGTGTGCGTGTTTTGATGCCAGCCAGAATCCTGGCCATGACCTCTGGTTGATGCACAATCTGTAAATTATAGAAATGTATACAATTACCATAAACATACATGTATACTTTATTGAACTGTCACAAATGTCCATAATCACATGACCTTGCTTTGGTTCTCAAGTCAGTCACGAAACTGGTCTAAGTTCTCACTGGGGGCCTGAATGCTTGTGTTGAACATATGTCTCTCAAACGTTACATTCCTGTGGGGGGTAAAATGTTCATTGAATTTCTCCATTAGTACCTAGAGCTTTATTTTGTCCTCCTGCTGCGTGAATTCAAAGGTGTAAATTTCAAGACCTTCGTCCCCGATGACGTCCAGTAATGTGCTGCTTTGTATTTTTTTAAGCTTTTCTTTCAATGCATGTAGCAGTCATGTAAAGTTTGAATATTCTCCCACCGTCGGCGATGTCTCCTAACCTCAGAGGGTCTGGTGCTTGTAGTGCTTCTTTTTGGTGAAGATATGTCCGTTCTGACACTAAGTAGTGTCCATTGAGTGCTAGACAGTAGGGCTTTATTGAAACCACAACATCCTGTACAGCAGCTACTAATGTTTGAACATTCATTATGCAACAGTGCCCTCTTGTGTCCTGGAGATCTTTGTCATATTACACTAACTCGTCTAACTGTGATGAGCTGCCTTGGTAGCAGCTTACCCCTCTTGTAGCTTCACATTCATTTTGTGTAAACTGTTGTATTTACTGACCCTGTAACTGGAATTCCCTACTGTTATACATTTCGACTAATCTTCCACTTTGTATGGATATTATGTTGGAGACCAAACTCCACAGGCAACATTCGTGGATACTACAGCTCACCACTAGATGTTTCTGTTTAACCACAAACAAAATAGAAGGGTCCAGCTAACAGTTGTAGTGTCAATATACTATACTTGGTACACACATTATTTAGTGTTCCCCTGTACCATAGAAGATGGGTACCACGTCGATAGATTAGTTTGCTCTTATATTCCTCATGACACACCTGGAATATGGAATGTGGGTGTGTTGTTTTTACTGTTTTATTGCAGGAAACCAGAGGTTTTGATGGCAAAATAATAATTTAGTCATGCAACAAATATGTAACCATGTAAATCGTTCATGCATTGTCAAAAGGTAAAAATTGTAATTATTCACAGGCATGTATGTATGCTGTGGCAGCTATAGTGAAATGTTTGTTAGGTGTGCGTGTTTTGATGCCAGCCAGAATCCTGGCCATGACCTCTGGTTGATGCACAATCTGTAAATTATAGAAATGTATACAATTACCATAAACATACATGTATACTTTATTGAACTGTCACAAATGTCCATAATCACATGACCTTGCCTTGGTTCTCAAGTCAGTCACGAAACTGCTCTAAGTTCTCTCACTGGGGGCCTGAATGCTTGTGTTGAACATATGTCTCTCAAACGTTACATTCCTGTGGGGGGTAAAATGTTCATTGAATTTCTCCATTAGTACCTAGAGCTTTATTTTGTCCTCCTGCTGCGTGAATTCAAAGGTGTAAATTTCAAGACCTTCGTCCCCGATGACGTCCAATAATGTGCTGCTTTGTATTTTTTTAAGCTTTTCTTTCAATGCATGTAGCAGTCATGTAAAGTTTGAATATTCTCCCACCGTCGGCGATGTCTCCTAACCTCAGAGGGTCTGGTGCTTGTAGTGCTTCTTTTTGGTGAAGATATGTCCGTTCTGACACTAAGTAGTGTCCATTGAGTGCTAGACAGTAGGGCTTTATTGAAACCACAACATCCTGTACAGCAGCTACTAATGTTTGAACATTCATTATGCAACAGTGCCCTCTTGTGTCCTGGAGATCTTTGTCATATTACACTAACTCGTCTAACTGTGATGAGCTGCCTTGGTAGCAGCTTACCCCTCTTGTAGCTTCACATTCATTTTGTGTAAACTGTTGTATTTACTGACCCTGTAACTGGAATTCCCTATTGTTATACATTTCGACTAATCTTCCACTTTGTATGGATATTATGTTGGAGACCAAACTCCACAGGCAACATTCGTGGATACTACAGCTCACCACTAGATGTTTCTGTTTAACCACTAACAAAATAGAAGGGTCCAGCTAACAGTTGTTGTGTCAATATACTATACTTGGTACACTCATTATTTAGTGTTCCCCTGTACCATAGAAGATGGGTACCACGTCGATAGATTAGTTTGCTCTTATATTCCTCATGACACACCTGGAATATGGAATGTGGGTGTGTTGTTTTTACTGTTTTATAGCAGGAAACCAGAGGTTTTGATGGCAAAATAATAATTTAGTCATGCAAGAAATATGTAACCATGTAAATCGTTCATGCATTGTCAAAAGGTAAAAATTGTAATTATTCACAGGCATGTATGTATGCTGTGGCAGCTATAGTGAAATGTTTGTTAGGTGTGCGTGTTTTGATGCCAGCCAGAATCCTGGCCATGACCTCTGGTTGATGCACAATCTGTAAATTATAGAAATGTATACAATTACCATAAACATACATGTATACTTTATTGAACTGTCACAAATGTCCATAATCACATGACCTTGCCTTGGTTCTCAAGTCAGTCACGAAACTGGTCTAAGTTCTCTCACTGGGGGCCTGAATGCTTGTGTTGAACATATGTCTCTCAAACGTTACATTCCTGTGGGGGGTAAAATGTTCATTGAATTTCTCCATTAGTACCTAGAGCTTTATTTTGTCCTCCTGCTGCGTGAATTCAAAGGTGTAAATTTCAAGACCTTCGTCCCCGATGACGTCCAGTAATGTGCTCCTTTGTATTTTTTTAAACTTTTCTTTCAATGCATGTAGCAGTCATGTAAAGTTTGAATATTCTCCCACCGGTGGCGATGTCTCCTAACCTCAGAGGGTCTTTTGCTTGTAGTGCTTCTTTTTGGTGAAGATTTGTCCGTTCTGACACTAAGTAGTGTCCATTGAGTGCTAGACAGTAGGGCTTTATTGAAACCACATCATCCTGTACAGCAGCTACTAATGTTTGAACATTCATTATGCAACAGTGCCCTCTTGTGTCCTGGAGATCTTTGTCATATTACACTAACTCGTCTAACTCTGATGAGCTGCCTTGGTAGCAGCTTACCCCTCTTGTAGCTTCACATTCATTTTGTGTAAACTGTTGTATTTACTGACCCTGTAACTGGAATTCCCTACTGTAATACATTTCGACTAATCTTCCACTTTGTATGGATATTATGTTGGAGACCAAACTCCACAGGCAACATTCGTGGATACTACAGCTCACCACTAGATGTTTCTGTTTAACCACAAACAAAATAGAAGGGTCCAGCTAACAGTTGTTGTGTCAATATACTATACTTGGTACACACATTATTTAGTGTTCCCCTGTACCATAGAAGATGGGTACCACGTCGATAGATTAGTTTGCTCTTATATTCCTCATGACACACCTGGAATATGGAATGTGGGTGTGTTGTTTTTACTGTTTTATAGCAGGAAACCAGAGGTTTTGATGGCAAAATAATAATTTAGACATGCAAAAAATATGTAACCATGTAAATCGTTCATGCATTGTCAAAAGGTAAAAATTGTAATTATTCACAGGCATGTATGTATGCTGTGGCAGCTATAGTGAAATGTTTGTTAGGTGTGCGTGTTTTGATGCCAGCCAGAATCCTGGCCATGACCTCTGGTTGATGCACAATCTGTAAATTATAGAAATGTATACAATTACCATAAACATACATGTATACTTTATTGAACTGTCACAAATGTCCATAATCACATGACCTTGCTTTGGTTCTCAAGTCAGTCACGAAACTGGTCTAAGTTCTCACTGGGGGCCTGAATGCTTGTGTTGAACATATGTCTCTCAAACGTTACATTCCTGTGGGGGGTAAAATGTTCATTGAATTTCTCCATTAGTACCTAGAGCTTTATTTTGTCCTCCTGCTGCGTGAATTCAAAGGTGTAAATTTCAAGACCTTCGTCCCCGATGACGTCCAGTAATGTGCTGCTTTGTATTTTTTTAAGCTTTTCTTTCAATGCATGTAGCAGTCATGTAAAGTTTGAATATTCTCCCACCGTCGGCGATGTCTCCTAACCTCAGAGGGTCTGGTGCTTGTAGTGCTTCTTTTTGGTGAAGATATGTCCGTTCTGACACTAAGTAGTGTCCAATGAGTGCTAGACAGTAGGGCTTTATTGAAACCACAACATCCTGTACAGCAGCTACTAATGTTTGAACATTCATTATGCAACAGTGCCCTCTTGTGTCCTGGAGATCTTTGTCATATTACACTAACTCGTCTAACTGTGATGAGCTGCCTTGGTAGCAGCTTACCCCTCTTGTAGCTTCACATTCATTTTGTGTAAACTGTTGTATTTACTGACCCTGTAACTGGAATTCCCTACTGTAATACATTTCGACTAATCTTCCACTTTGTATGGATATTATGTTGGAGACCAAACTCCACAGGCAACATTCGTGGATACTACAGCTCACCACTAGATGTTTCTGTTTAACCACAAACAAAATAGAAGGGTCCAGCTAACAGTTGTTGTGTCAATATACTATACTTGGTACACACATTATTTAGTGTTCCCCTGTACCATAGAAGATGGGTACCACGTCGATAGATTAGTTTGCTCTTATATTCCTCATGACACACCTGGAATATGGAATGTGGGTGTGTTGTTTTTACTGTTTTATAGCAGGAAACCAGAGGTTTTGATGGCAAAATAATAATTTAGTCATGCAACAAATATGTAACCATGTAAATCGTTTATGCATTGTCAAAAGGTAAAAATTGTAATTATTCACAGGCATGTATGTATGCTGTGGCAGCTATAGTGAAATGTTTGTTAGGTGTGCGTGTTTTGATGCCAGCCAGAATCCTGGCCATGACCTCTGGTTGATGCACAATCTGTAAATTATAGAAATGTATACAATTACCATAAACATACATGTATACTTTATTGAACTGTCACAAATGTCCATAATCACATGACCTTGCCTTAGTTCTCAAGTCAGTCACGAAACTGCTCTAAGTTCTCTCACTGGGGGCCTGAATGCTTGTGTTGAACATATGTCTCTCAAACGTTACATTCCTGTGGGGGGTAAAATGTTCATTGAATTTCTCCATTAGTACCTAGAGCTTTATTTTGTCCTCCTGCTGCGTGAATTCAAAGGTGTAAATTTCAAGACCGTCGTCCCCGATGACGTCCAGTAATGTGCTGCTTTGTATTTTTTTAAACTTTTCTTTCAATGCATGTAGCAGTCATGTAAAGTTTGAATATTCTCCCACCGGTGGCGATGTCTCCTAACCTCAGAGGGTCTGTTGCTTGTAGTGCTTCTTTTTGGTGAAGATTTGTCAGTTCTGACACTAAGTAGTGTCCATTGAGTACTAGACAGTAGGGCTTTATTGAAACCACAACATCCTGTACAGCAGCTACTAATGTTTGAACATTCATTATGCAACAGTGCCCTCTTGTGTCCTGGAGATCTTTGTCATATTACACTAACTCGTCTAACTGTGATGAGCTGCCTTGGTAGCAGCTTACCCCTCTTGTAGCTTCACATTCATTTTGTGTAAACTGTTGTATTTACTGACCCTGTAACTGGAATTCCCTACTGTTATACATTTCGACTAATCTTCCACTTTGTATGGACATTATGTTGGAGACCAAACTCCACAGGCAACATTCGTGGATACTACAGCTCACCACTAGATGTTTCTGTTTAACCACTAACAAAATAGAAGGGTCCAGCTAACAGTTGTAGTGTCAATATACTATACTTGGTACACACATTATTTGGTGTTCCCCTGTACCATAGAAGATGGGTACCACGTCGATAGATTAGTTTGCTCTTATATTCCTCATGACACACCTGGAATATGGAATGTGGGTGTGTTGTTTTTACTGTTTTATAGCAGGAAACCAGAGGTTTTGATGGCAAAATAATAATTTAGTCATGCAAGAAATATGTAACCATGTAAATCGTTCATGCATTGTCAAAAGGTAAAAATTGTAATTATTCACAGGCATGTATGTATGCTGTGGCAGCTATAGTGAAATGTTTGTTAGGTGTGCGTGTTTTGATGCCAGCCAGAATCCTGGCCATGACCTCTGGTTGATGCACAATCTGTAAATTATAGAAATGTATACAATTACCATAAACATACATGTATACTTTATTGAACTGTCACAAATGTCCATAATCACATGACCTTGCCTTGGTTCTCAAGTCAGTCACGAAACTGCTCTAAGTTCTCTCACTGGGGGCCTGAATGCTTGTGTTGAACATATGTCTCTCAAACGTTACATTCCTGTGGGGGGTGAAATGTTCATTGAATTTCTCCATTAGTACCTAGAGCTTTATTTTGTCCTCCTGCTGCGTGAATTCAAAGGTGTAAATTTCAAGACCTTCGTCCCCGATGACGTCCAGTAATGTGCTGCTTTGTATTTTTTTAAACTTTTCTTTCAATGCATGTAGCAGTCATGTAAAGTTTGAATATTCTCCCACCGGTGGCGATGTCTCCTAACCTCAGAGGGTCTGTTGCTTGTAGTGCTTCTTTTTGGTGAAGATTTGTCAGTTCTGACACTAAGTAGTGTCCATTGAGTGCTAGACAGTAGGGCTTTATTGAAACCACAACATCCTGTACAGCAGCTACTAATGTTTGAACATTCATTATGCAACAGTGCCCTCTTGTGTCCTGGAGATCTTTGTCATATTACACTAACTCGTCTAACTGTGATGAGCTGCCTTGGTAGCAGCTTACCCCTCTTGTAGCTTCACATTCATTTTGTGTAAACTGTTGTATTTACTGACCCTGTAACTGGAATTCCCTACTGTTATACATTTCGACTAATCTTCCACTTTGTATGGACATTATGTTGGAGACCAAACTCCACAGGCAACATTCGTGGATACTACAGCTCACCACTAGATGTTTCTGTTTAACCACTAACAAAATAGAAGGGTCCAGCTAACAGTTGTAGTGTCAATATACTATACTTGGTACACACATTATTTGGTGTTCCCCTGTACCATAGAAGATGGGTACCACGTCGATAGATTAGTTTGCTCTTATATTCCTCATGACACACCTGGAATATGGAATGTGGGTGTGTTGTTTTTACTGTTTTATAGCAGGAAACCAGAGGTTTTGATGGCAAAATAATAATTTAGTCATGCAAGAAATATGTAACCATGTAAATCGTTCATGCATTGTCAAAAGGTAAAAATTGTAATTATTCACAGGCATGTATGTATGCTGTGGCAGCTATAGTGAAATGTTTGTTAGGTGTGCGTGTTTTGATGCCAGCCAGAATCCTGGCCATGACCTCTGGTTGATGCACAATCTGTAAATTATAGAAATGTATACAATTACCATAAACATACATGTATACTTTATTGAACTGTCACAAATGTCCATAATCACATGACCTTGCCTTGGTTCTCAAGTCAGTCACGAAACTGCTCTAAGTTCTCTCACTGGGGGCCTGAATGCTTGTGTTGAACATATGTCTCTCAAACGTTACATTCCTGTGGGGGGTAAAATGTTCATTGAATTTCTCCATTAGTACCTAGAGCTTTATTTTGTCCTCCTGCTGCGTGAATTCAAAGGTGTAAATTTCAAGACCTTCGTCCCCGATGACGTCCAGTAATGTGCTGCTTTGTATTTTTTTAAACTTTTCTTTCAATGCATGTAGCAGTCATGTAAAGTTTGAATATTCTCCCACCGGTGGCGATGTCTCCTAACCTCAGAGGGTCTGTTGCTTGTAGTGCTTCTTTTTGGTGAAGATTTGTCAGTTCTGACACTAAGTAGTGTCCATTGAGTGCTAGACAGTAGGGCTTTATTGAAACCACAACATCCTGTACAGCAGCTACTAATGTTTGAACATTCATTATGCAACAGTGCCCTCTTGTGTCCTGGAGATCTTTGTCATATTACACTAACTCGTCTAACTGTGATGAGCTGCCTTGGTAGCAGCTTACCCCTCTTGTAGCTTCACATTCATTTTGTGTAAACTGTTGTATTTACTGACCCTGTAACTGGAATTCCCTACTGTTATACATTTCGACTAATCTTCCACTTTGTATGGACATTATGTTGGAGACCAAACTCCACAGGCAACATTCGTGGATACTACAGCTCACCACTAGATGTTTCTGTTTAACCACTAACAAAATAGAAGGGTCCAGCTAACAGTTGTAGTGTCAATATACTATACTTGGTACACACATTATTTGGTGTTCCCCTGTACCATAGAAGATGGGTACCACGTCGATAGATTAGTTTGCTCTTATATTCCTCATGACACACCTGGAATATGGAATGTGTGTGTGTTGTTTTTACTGTTTTATAGCAGGAAACCAGAGGTTTTGATGGCAAAATAATAATTTAGTCATGCAACAAATATGTAACCATGTAAATCGTTCATCAAAAGGTAAAAATTGTAATTATTCACAGGCATGTATGTATGCTGTGGCAGCTATAGTGAAATGTTTGTTAGGTGTGCGTGTTTTGATGCCAGCCAGAATCCTGGCCATGACCTCTGGTTGATGCACAATCTGTAAATTATAGAAATGTATACAATTACCATAAACATACATGTATACTTTATTGAACTGTCACAAATGTCCATAATCACATGACCTTGCCTTGGTTCTCAAGTCAGTCACGAAACTGCTCTAAGTTCTCTCACTGGGGGCCTGAATGCTTGTGTTGAACATATGTCTCTCAAACGTTACATTCCTGTGGGGGGTAAAATGTTCATTGAATTTCTCCATTAGTACCTAGAGCTTTATTTTGTCCTCCTGCTGCGTGAATTCAAAGGTGTAAATTTCAAGACCTTCGTCCCCGATGACGTCCAGTAATGTGCTGCTTTGTATTTTTTTAAACTTTTCTTTCAATGCATGTAGCAGTCATGTAAAGTTTGAATATTCTCCCACCGGTGGCGATGTCTCCTAACCTCAGAGGGTCTGTTGCTTGTAGTGCTTCTTTTTGGTGAAGATTTGTCAGTTCTGACACTAAGTAGTGTCCATTGAGTGCTAGACAGTAGGGCTTTATTGAAACCACAACATCCTGTACAGCAGCTACTAATGTTTGAACATTCATTATGCAACAGTGCCCTCTTGTGTCCTGGAGATCTTTGTCATATTACACTAACTCGTCTAACTGTGATGAGCTGCCTTGGTAGCAGCTTACCCCTCTTGTAGCTTCACATTCATTTTGTGTAAACTGTTGTATTTACTGACCCTGTAACTGGAATTCCCTACTGTTATACATTTCGACTAATCTTCCACTTTGTATGGACATTATGTTGGAGACCAAACTCCACAGGCAACATTCGTGGATACTACAGCTCACCACTAGATGTTTCTGTTTAACCACTAACAAAATAGAAGGGTCCAGCTAACAGTTGTAGTGTCAATATACTATACTTGGTACACACATTATTTGGTGTTCCCCTGTACCATAGAAGATGGGTACCACGTCGATAGATTAGTTTGCTCTTATATTCCTCATGACACACCTGGAATATGGAATGTGGGTGTGTTGTTTTTACTGTTTTATAGCAGGAAACCAGAGGTTTTGATGGCAAAATAATAATTTAGTCATGCAAGAAATATGTAACCATGTAAATCGTTCATGCATTGTCAAAAGGTAAAAATTGTAATTATTCACAGGCATGTATGTATGCTGTGGCAGCTATAGTGAAATGTTTGTTAGGTGTGCGTGTTTTGATGCCAGCCAGAATCCTGGCCATGACCTCTGGTTGATGCACAATCTGTAAATTATAGAAATGTATACAATTACCATAAACATACATGTATACTTTATTGAACTGTCACAAATGTCCATAATCACATGACCTTGCCTTGGTTCTCAAGTCAGTCACGAAACTGCTCTAAGTTCTCTCACTGGGGGCCTGAATGCTTGTGTTGAACATATGTCTCTCAAACGTTACATTCCTGTGGGGGGTAAAATGTTCATTGAATTTCTCCATTAGTACCTAGAGCTTTATTTTGTCCTCCTGCTGCGTGAATTCAAAGGTGTAAATTTCAAGACCTTCGTCCCCGATGACGTCCAGTAATGTGCTGCTTTGTATTTTTTTAAACTTTTCTTTCAATGCATGTAGCAGTCATGTAAAGTTTGAATATTCTCCCACCGGTGGCGATGTCTCCTAACCTCAGAGGGTCTGTTGCTTGTAGTGCTTCTTTTTGGTGAAGATTTGTCAGTTCTGACACTAAGTAGTGTCCATTGAGTGCTAGACAGTAGGGCTTTATTGAAACCACAACATCCTGTACAGCAGCTACTAATGTTTGAACATTCATTATGCAACAGTGCCCTCTTGTGTCCTGGAGATCTTTGTCATATTACACTAACTCGTCTAACTGTGATGAGCTGCCTTGGTAGCAGCTTACCCCTCTTGTAGCTTCACATTCATTTTGTGTAAACTGTTGTATTTACTGACCCTGTAACTGGAATTCCCTACTGTTATACATTTCGACTAATCTTCCACTTTGTATGGACATTATGTTGGAGACCAAACTCCACAGGCAACATTCGTGGATACTACAGCTCACCACTAGATGTTTCTGTTTAACCACTAACAAAATAGAAGGGTCCAGCTAACAGTTGTAGTGTCAATATACTATACTTGGTACACACATTATTTGGTGTTCCCCTGTACCATAGAAGATGGGTACCACGTCGATAGATTAGTTTGCTCTTATATTCCTCATGACACACCTGGAATATGGAATGTGTGTGTGTTGTTTTTACTGTTTTATAGCAGGAAACCAGAGGTTTTGATGGCAAAATAATAATTTAGTCATGCAACAAATATGTAACCATGTAAATCGTTCATCAAAAGGTAAAAATTGTAATTATTCACAGGCATGTATGTATGCTGTGGCAGCTATAGTGAAATGTTTGTTAGGTGTGCGTGTTTTGATGCCAGCCAGAATCCTGGCCATGACCTCTGGTTGATGCACAATCTGTAAATTATAGAAATGTATACAATTACCATAAACATACATGTATACTTTATTGAACTGTCACAAATGTCCATAATCACATGACCTTGCCTTGGTTCTCAAGTCAGTCACGAAACTGCTCTAAGTTCTCTCACTGGGGGCCTGAATGCTTGTGTTGAACATATGTCTCTCAAACGTTACATTCCTGTGGGGGGTAAAATGTTCATTGAATTTCTCCATTAGTACCTAGAGCTTTATTTTGTCCTCCTGCTGCGTGAATTCAAAGGTGTAAATTTCAAGACCTTCGTCCCCGATGACGTCCAGTAATGTGCTGCTTTGTATTTTTTTAAACTTTTCTTTCAATGCATGTAGCAGTCATGTAAAGTTTGAATATTCTCCCACCGGTGGCGATGTCTCCTAACCTCAGAGGGTCTGTTGCTTGTAGTGCTTCTTTTTGGTGAAGATTTGTCAGTTCTGACACTAAGTAGTGTCCATTGAGTGCTAGACAGTAGGGCTTTATTGAAACCACAACATCCTGTACAGCAGCTACTAATGTTTGAACATTCATTATGCAACAGTGCCCTCTTGTGTCCTGGAGATCTTTGTCATATTACACTAACTCGTCTAACTGTGATGAGCTGCCTTGGTAGCAGCTTACCCCTCTTGTAGCTTCACATTCATTTTGTGTAAACTGTTGTATTTACTGACCCTGTAACTGGAATTCCCTACTGTTATACATTTCGACTAATCTTCCACTTTGTATGGACATTATGTTGGAGACCAAACTCCACAGGCAACATTCGTGGATACTACAGCTCACCACTAGATGTTTCTGTTTAACCACTAACAAAATAGAAGGGTCCAGCTAACAGTTGTAGTGTCAATATACTATACTTGGTACACACATTATTTGGTGTTCCCCTGTACCATAGAAGATGGGTACCACGTCGATAGATTAGTTTGCTCTTATATTCCTCATGACACACCTGGAATATGGAATGTGTGTGTGTTGTTTTTACTGTTTTATAGCAGGAAACCAGAGGTTTTGATGGCAAAATAATAATTTAGTCATGCAACAAATATGTAACCATGTAAATCGTTCATCAAAAGGTAAAAATTGTAATTATTCACAGGCATGTATGTATGCTGTGGCAGCTATAGTGAAATGTTTGTTAGGTGTGCGTGTTTTGATGCCAGCCAGAATCCTGGCCATGACCTCTGGTTGATGCACAATCTGTAAATTATAGAAATGTATACAATTACCATAAACATACATGTATACTTTATTGAACTGTCACAAATGTCCATAATCACATGACCTTGCCTTGGTTCTCAAGTCAGTCACGAAACTGCTCTAAGTTCTCTCACTGGGGGCCTGAATGCTTGTGTTGAACATATGTCTCTCAAACGTTACATTCCTGTGGGGGGTAAAATGTTCATTGAATTTCTCCATTAGTACCTAGAGCTTTATTTTGTCCTCCTGCTGCGTGAATTCAAAGGTGTAAATTTCAAGACCTTCGTCCCCGATGACGTCCAGTAATGTGCTGCTTTGTATTTTTTTAAACTTTTCTTTCAATGCATGTAGCAGTCATGTAAAGTTTGAATATTCTCCCACCGGTGGCGATGTCTCCTAACCTCAGAGGGTCTGTTGCTTGTAGTGCTTCTTTTTGGTGAAGATTTGTCCGTTCTGACACTAAGTAGTGTCCATTGAGTGCTAGACAGTAGGGCTTTATTGAAACCACATCATCCTGTACAGCAGCTACTAATGTTTGAACATTCATTATGCAACAGTGCCCTCTTGTGTCCTGGAGATCTTTGTCATATTACACTAACTCGTCTAACTGTGATGAGCTGCCTTGGTAGCAGCTTACCCCTCTTGTAGCTTCACATTCATTTTGTGTAAACTGTTGTATTTACTGACCCTGTAACTGGAATTCCCTACTGTAATACATTTCGACTAATCTTCCACTTTGTATGGATATTATGTTGGAGACCAAACTCCACAGGCAACATTCGTGGATACTACAGCTCACCACTAGATGTTTCTGTTTAACCACAAACAAAATAGAAGGGTCCAGCTAACAGTTGTTGTGTCAATATACTATACTTGGTACACACATTATTTAGTGTTCCCCTGTACCATAGAAGATGGGTACCACGTCGATAGATTAGTTTACTCTTATATTCCTCATGACACACCTGGAATATGGAATGTGGGTGTGTTGTTTTTACTGTTTTATAGCAGGAAACCAGAGGTTTTGATGGCAAAATAATAATTTAGTCATGCAACAAATATGTAACCATGTAAATCGTTTATGCATTGTCAAATGGTAAAAATTGTAATTATTCACAGGCATGTATGTATGCTGTGGCAGCTATAGTGAAATGTTTGTTAGGTGTGCGTGTTTTGATGCCAGCCAGAATCCTGTCCATGACCTCTGGTTGATGCACAATCTGTAAATTATAGAAATGTATACAATTACCATAAACATACATGTATACTTTATTGAACTGTCACAAATGTCCATAATCACATGACCTTGCCTTGGTTCTCAAGTCAGTCACGAAACTGCTCTAAGTTCTCTCACTGGGGGCCTGAATGCTTGTGTTGAACATATGTCTCTCAAACGTTACATTCCTGTGGGGGGTAAAATGTTCATTGAATTTCTCCATTAGTACCTAGAGCTTTATTTTGTCCTCCTGCTGCGTGAATTCAAAGGTGTAAATTTCAAGACCGTCGTCCCCGATGACGTCCAGTAATGTGCTGCTTTGTATTTTTTTAAACTTTTCTTTCAATGCATGTAGCAGTCATGTAAAGTTTGAATATTCTCCCACCGGTGGCGATGTCTCCTAACCTCAGAGGGTCTGTTGCTTGTAGTGCTTCTTTTTGGTGAAGATTTGTCAGTTCTGACACTAAGTAGTGTCCATTGAGTGCTAGACAGTAGGGCTTTATTGAAACCACAACATCCTGTACAGCAGCTACTAATGTTTGAACATTCATTATGCAACAGTGCCCTCTTGTGTCCTGGAGATCTTTGTCATATTACACTAACTCGTCTAACTGTGATGAGCTGCCTTGGTAGCAGCTTACCCCTCTTGTAGCTTCACATTCATTTTGTGTAAACTGTTGTATTTACTGACCCTGTAACTGGAATTCCCTACTGTTATACATTTCGACTAATCTTCCACTTTGTATGGACATTATGTTGGAGACCAAACTCCACAGGCAACATTCGTGGATACTACAGCTCACCACTAGATGTTTCTGTTTAACCACTAACAAAATAGAAGGGTCCAGCTAACAGTTGTAGTGTCAATATACTATACTTGGTACACACATTATTTGGTGTTCCCCTGTACCATAGAAGATGGGTACCACGTCGATAGATTAGTTTGCTCTTATATTCCTCATGACACACCTGGAATATGGAATGTGTGTGTGTTGTTTTTACTGTTTTATAGCAGGAAACCAGAGGTTTTGATGGCAAAATAATAATTTAGTCATGCAACAAATATGTAACCATGTAAATCGTTCATCAAAAGGTAAAAATTGTAATTATTCACAGGCATGTATGTATGCTGTGGCAGCTATAGTGAAATGTTTGTTAGGTGTGCGTGTTTTGATGCCAGCCAGAATCCTGGCCATGACCTCTGGTTGATGCACAATCTGTAAATTATAGAAATGTATACAATTACCATAAACATACATGTATACTTTATTGAACTGTCACAAATGTCCATAATCACATGACCTTGCCTTGGTTCTCAAGTCAGTCACGAAACTGCTCTAAGTTCTCTCACTGGGGGCCTGAATGCTTGTGTTGAACATATGTCTCTCAAACGTTACATTCCTGTGGGGGGTAAAATGTTCATTGAATTTCTCCATTAGTACCTAGAGCTTTATTTTGTCCTCCTGCTGCGTGAATTCAAAGGTGTAAATTTCAAGACCTTCGTCCCCGATGACGTCCAGTAATGTGCTGCTTTGTATTTTTTTAAACTTTTCTTTCAATGCATGTAGCAGTCATGTAAAGTTTGAATATTCTCCCACCGGTGGCGATGTCTCCTAACCTCAGAGGGTCTGTTGCTTGTAGTGCTTCTTTTTGGTGAAGATTTGTCCGTTCTGACACTAAGTAGTGTCCATTGAGTGCTAGACAGTAGGGCTTTATTGAAACCACATCATCCTGTACAGCAGCTACTAATGTTTGAACATTCATTATGCAACAGTGCCCTCTTGTGTCCTGGAGATCTTTGTCATATTACACTAACTCGTCTAACTGTGATGAGCTGCCTTGGTAGCAGCTTACCCCTCTTGTAGCTTCACATTCATTTTGTGTAAACTGTTGTATTTACTGACCCTGTAACTGGAATTCCCTACTGTAATACATTTCGACTAATCTTCCACTTTGTATGGATATTATGTTGGAGACCAAACTCCACAGGCAACATTCGTGGATACTACAGCTCACCACTAGATGTTTCTGTTTAACCACAAACAAAATAGAAGGGTCCAGCTAACAGTTGTTGTGTCAATATACTATACTTGGTACACACATTATTTAGTGTTCCCCTGTACCATAGAAGATGGGTACCACGTCGATAGATTAGTTTACTCTTATATTCCTCATGACACACCTGGAATATGGAATGTGGGTGTGTTGTTTTTACTGTTTTATAGCAGGAAACCAGAGGTTTTGATGGCAAAATAATAATTTAGTCATGCAACAAATATGTAACCATGTAAATCGTTTATGCATTGTCAAATGGTAAAAATTGTAATTATTCACAGGCATGTATGTATGCTGTGGCAGCTATAGTGAAATGTTTGTTAGGTGTGCGTGTTTTGATGCCAGCCAGAATCCTGTCCATGACCTCTGGTTGATGCACAATCTGTAAATTATAGAAATGTATACAATTACCATAAACATACATGTATACTTTATTGAACTGTCACAAATGTCCATAATCACATGACCTTGCCTTGGTTCTCAAGTCAGTCACGAAACTGCTCTAAGTTCTCTCACTGGGGGCCTGAATGCTTGTGTTGAACATATGTCTCTCAAACGTTACATTCCTGTGGGGGGTAAAATGTTCATTGAATTTCTCCATTAGTACCTAGAGCTTTATTTTGTCCTCCTGCTGCGTGAATTCAAAGGTGTAAATTTCAAGACCGTCGTCCCCGATGACGTCCAGTAATGTGCTGCTTTGTATTTTTTTAAACTTTTCTTTCAATGCATGTAGCAGTCATGTAAAGTTTGAATATTCTCCCACCGGTGGCGATGTCTCCTAACCTCAGAGGGTCTGTTGCTTGTAGTGCTTCTTTTTGGTGAAGATTTGTCAGTTCTGACACTAAGTAGTGTCCATTGAGTGCTAGACAGTAGGGCTTTATTGAAACCACAACATCCTGTACAGCAGCTACTAATGTTTGAACATTCATTATGCAACAGTGCCCTCTTGTGTCCTGGAGATCTTTGTCATATTACACTAACTCGTCTAACTGTGATGAGCTGCCTTGGTAGCAGCTTACCCCTCTTGTAGCTTCACATTCATTTTGTGTAAACTGTTGTATTTACTGACCCTGTAACTGGAATTCCCTACTGTTATACATTTCGACTAATCTTCCACTTTGTATGGACATTATGTTGGAGACCAAACTCCACAGGCAACATTCGTGGATACTACAGCTCACCACTAGATGTTTCTGTTTAACCACTAACAAAATAGAAGGGTCCAGCTAACAGTTGTAGTGTCAATATACTATACTTGGTACACACATTATTTGGTGTTCCCCTGTACCATAGAAGATGGGTACCACGTCGATAGATTAGTTTGCTCTTATATTCCTCATGACACACCTGGAATATGGAATGTGGGTGTGTTGTTTTTACTGTTTTATAGCAGGAAACCAGAGGTTTTGATGGCAAAATAATAATTTAGTCATGCAAGAAATATGTAACCATGTAAATCGTTCATGCATTGTCAAAAGGTAAAAATTGTAATTATTCACAGGCATGTATGTATGCTGTGGCAGCTATAGTGAAATGTTTGTTAGGTGTGCGTGTTTTGATGCCAGCCAGAATCCTGGCCATGACCTCTGGTTGATGCACAATCTGTAAATTATAGAAATGTATACAATTACCATAAACATACATGTATACTTTATTGAACTGTCACAAATGTCCATAATCACATGACCTTGCCTTGGTTCTCAAGTCAGTCACGAAACTGCTCTAAGTTCTCTCACTGGGGGCCTGAATGCTTGTGTTGAACATATGTCTCTCAAACGTTACATTCCTGTGGGGGGTAAAATGTTCATTGAATTTCTCCATTAGTACCTAGAGCTTTATTTTGTCCTCCTGCTGCGTGAATTCAAAGGTGTAAATTTCAAGACCTTCGTCCCCGATGACGTCCAGTAATGTGCTGCTTTGTATTTTTTTAAACTTTTCTTTCAATGCATGTAGCAGTCATGTAAAGTTTGAATATTCTCCCACCGGTGGCGATGTCTCCTAACCTCAGAGGGTCTGTTGCTTGTAGTGCTTCTTTTTGGTGAAGATTTGTCAGTTCTGACACTAAGTAGTGTCCATTGAGTGCTAGACAGTAGGGCTTTATTGAAACCACAACATCCTGTACAGCAGCTACTAATGTTTGAACATTCATTATGCAACAGTGCCCTCTTGTGTCCTGGAGATCTTTGTCATATTACACTAACTCGTCTAACTGTGATGAGCTGCCTTGGTAGCAGCTTACCCCTCTTGTAGCTTCACATTCATTTTGTGTAAACTGTTGTATTTACTGACCCTGTAACTGGAATTCCCTACTGTTATACATTTCGACTAATCTTCCACTTTGTATGGACATTATGTTGGAGACCAAACTCCACAGGCAACATTCGTGGATACTACAGCTCACCACTAGATGTTTCTGTTTAACCACTAACAAAATAGAAGGGTCCAGCTAACAGTTGTAGTGTCAATATACTATACTTGGTACACACATTATTTGGTGTTCCCCTGTACCATAGAAGATGGGTACCACGTCGATAGATTAGTTTGCTCTTATATTCCTCATGACACACCTGGAATATGGAATGTGTGTGTGTTGTTTTTACTGTTTTATAGCAGGAAACCAGAGGTTTTGATGGCAAAATAATAATTTAGTCATGCAACAAATATGTAACCATGTAAATCGTTCATCAAAAGGTAAAAATTGTAATTATTCACAGGCATGTATGTATGCTGTGGCAGCTATAGTGAAATGTTTGTTAGGTGTGCGTGTTTTGATGCCAGCCAGAATCCTGGCCATGACCTCTGGTTGATGCACAATCTGTAAATTATAGAAATGTATACAATTACCATAAACATACATGTATACTTTATTGAACTGTCACAAATGTCCATAATCACATGACCTTGCCTTGGTTCTCAAGTCAGTCACGAAACTGCTCTAAGTTCTCTCACTGGGGGCCTGAATGCTTGTGTTGAACATATGTCTCTCAAACGTTACATTCCTGTGGGGGGTAAAATGTTCATTGAATTTCTCCATTAGTACCTAGAGCTTTATTTTGTCCTCCTGCTGCGTGAATTCAAAGGTGTAAATTTCAAGACCTTCGTCCCCGATGACGTCCAGTAATGTGCTGCTTTGTATTTTTTTAAACTTTTCTTTCAATGCATGTAGCAGTCATGTAAAGTTTGAATATTCTCCCACCGGTGGCGATGTCTCCTAACCTCAGAGGGTCTGTTGCTTGTAGTGCTTCTTTTTGGTGAAGATTTGTCAGTTCTGACACTAAGTAGTGTCCATTGAGTGCTAGACAGTAGGGCTTTATTGAAACCACAACATCCTGTACAGCAGCTACTAATGTTTGAACATTCATTATGCAACAGTGCCCTCTTGTGTCCTGGAGATCTTTGTCATATTACACTAACTCGTCTAACTGTGATGAGCTGCCTTGGTAGCAGCTTACCCCTCTTGTAGCTTCACATTCATTTTGTGTAAACTGTTGTATTTACTGACCCTGTAACTGGAATTCCCTACTGTTATACATTTCGACTAATCTTCCACTTTGTATGGACATTATGTTGGAGACCAAACTCCACAGGCAACATTCGTGGATACTACAGCTCACCACTAGATGTTTCTGTTTAACCACTAACAAAATAGAAGGGTCCAGCTAACAGTTGTAGTGTCAATATACTATACTTGGTACACACATTATTTGGTGTTCCCCTGTACCATAGAAGATGGGTACCACGTCGATAGATTAGTTTGCTCTTATATTCCTCATGACACACCTGGAATATGGAATGTGTGTGTGTTGTTTTTACTGTTTTATAGCAGGAAACCAGAGGTTTTGATGGCAAAATAATAATTTAGTCATGCAACAAATATGTAACCATGTAAATCGTTCATCAAAAGGTAAAAATTGCAATTATTCACAGGCATGTATGTATGCTGTGGCAGCTATAGTGAAATGTTTGTTAGGTGTGCGTGTTTTGATGCCAGCCAGAATCCTGGCCATGACCTCTGGTTGATGCACAATCTGTAAATTATAGAAATGTATACAATTACCATAAACATACATGTATACTTTATTGAACTGTCACAAATGTCCATAATCACATGACCTTGCCTTGGTTCTCAAGTCAGTCACGAAACTGCTCTAAGTTCTCTCACTGGGGGCCTGAATGCTTGTGTTGAACATATGTCTCTCAAACGTTACATTCCTGTGGGGGGTAAAATGTTCATTGAATTTCTCCATTAGTACCTAGAGCTTTATTTTGTCCTCCTGCTGCGTGAATTCAAAGGTGTAAATTTCAAGACCTTCGTCCCCGATGACGTCCAGTAATGTGCTGCTTTGTATTTTTTTAAGCTTTTCTTTCAATGCATGTAGCAGTCATGTAAAGTTTGAATATTCTCCCACCGTCGGCGATGTCTCCTAACCTCAGAGGGTCTGGTGCTTGTAGTGCTTCTTTTTGGTGAAGATTTGTCCGTTCTGACACTAAGTAGTGTCCATTGAGTGCTAGACAGTATGGCTTTATTGAAACCACAACATCCTGTACAGCAGCTACTAATGTTTGAACATTCATTATGCAACAGTGCCCTCTTGTGTCCTGGAGATCTTTGTCATATTACACTAACTCGTCTAACTGTGATGAGCTGCCTTGGTAGCAGCTTACCCCTCTTGTAGCTTCACATTCATTTTGTGTAAACTGTTGTATTTACTGACCCTGTAACTGGAATTCCCTACTGTTATACATTTCGACTAATCTTCCACTTTGTATGGATATTATGTTGGAGACCAAATTCCACAGGCAACATTCGTGGATACTACAGCTCACCACTAGATGTTTCTGTTTAACCACAAACAAAATAGAAGGGTCCAGCTAACAGTTGTAGTGTCAATATACTATACTTGGTACACACATTATTTAGTGTTCCCCTGTACCATAGAAGATGGGTACCACGTCGATAGATTAGTTTGCTCTTATATTCCTCATGACACACCTGGAATATGGAATGTGGGTGTGTTGTTTTTACTGTTTTATAGCAGGAAACCAGAGGTTTTGATGGCAAAATAATAATTTAGTCATGCAAGAAATATGTAACCATGTAAATCGTTCATGCATTGTCAAAAGGTAAAAATTGTAATTATTCACAGGCATGTATGTATGCTGTGGCAGCTATAGTGAAATGTTTGTTAGGTGTGCGTGTTTTGATGCCAGCCAGAATCCTGGCCATGACCTCTGGTTGATGCACAATCTGTAAATTATAGAAATGTATACAATTACCATAAACATACATGTATACTTTATTGAACTGTCACAAATGTCCATAATCACATGACCTTGCCTTGGTTCTCAAGTCAGTCACGAAACTGCTCTAAGTTCTCTCACTGGGGGCCTGAATGCTTGTGTTGAACATATGTCTCTCAAACGTTACATTCCTGTGGGGGGTAAAATGTTCATTGAATTTCTCCATTAGTACCTAGAGCTTTATTTTGTCCTCCTGCTGAGTGAATTCAAAGGTGTAAATTTCAAGACCTTCGTCCCCGATGACGTCCAGTAATGTGCTGCTTTGTATTTTTTTAAACTTTTCTTTCAATGCATGTAGCAGTCATGTAAAGTTTGAATATTCTCCCACCGGTGGCGATGTCTCCTAACCTCAGAGGGTCTGTTGCTTGTAGTGCTTCTTTTTGGTGAAGATTTGTCAGTTCTGACACTAAGTAGTGTCCATTGAGTGCTAGACAGTAGGGCTTTATTGAAACCACAACATCCTGTACAGCAGCTACTAATGTTTGAACATTCATTATGCAACAGTGCCCTCTTGTGTCCTGGAGATCTTTGTCATATTACACTAACTCGTCTAACTGTGATGAGCTGCCTTGGTAGCAGCTTACCCCTCTTGTAGCTTCACATTCATTTTGTGTAAACTGTTGTATTTACTGACCCTGTAACTGGAATTCCCTACTGTTATACATTTCGACTAATCTTCCAATTTGTATGGATATTATGTTGGAGACCAAACTCCACAGGACACATTCGTGGATACTACAGCTCACCACTAGATGTTCCTGTTTAACCACAAACAAAATAGAAGGGTCCAGCTAACAGTTGTAGTGTCAATATACTATACTTGGTACACACATTATTTAGTGTTCCCCTGTACCATAGAAGATGGGTACCACGTCGATAGATTAGTTTGCTCTTATATTCCTCATGACACCTGGAATATGGAATGTAAGTGTGTTGTTTTTACTGTTTTATTGCAGGAAACCAGAGGTTTTGATGGCAAAATAATAATTTAGTCATGCAACAAATATGTAACCATGTAAATCGTTCATGCATTGTCAAAAGGTAAAAATTGTAATTATTCACAGGCATGTATGTATGCTGTGGCAGCTATAGTGAAATGTTTGTTAGGTGTGCGTGTTTTGATGCCAGCCAGAATCCTGGCCATGACCTCTGGTTGATGCACAATCTGTAAATTATAGAAATGTATACAATTACCATAAACATACATGTATACTTTATTGAACTGTCACAAATGTCCATAATCACATGACCTTGCCTTGGTTCTCAAGTCAGTCACGAAACTGGTCTAAGTTCTCTCACTGGGGGCCTGAATGCTTGTGTTGAACATATGTCTCTCAAACGTTACATTCCTGTGGGGGGTAAAATGTTCATTGAATTTCTCCATTAGTACCTAGAGCTTTATTTTGTCCTCCTGCTGCGTGAATTCAAAGGTGTAAATTTCAAGACCTTCGTCCCCGATGACGTCCAGTAATGTGCTGCTTTGTATTTTTTTAAGCTTTTCTTTCAATGCATGTAGCAGTCATGTAAAGTTTGAATATTCTCCCACCGTCGGCGATGTCTCCTAACCTCAGAGGGTCTGGTGATTGTAGTGCTTCTTTTTGGTGAAGATATGTCCGTTCTGACACTAAGTAGTGTCCATTGAGTGCTAGACAGTAGGGCTTTATTGAAACCACAACATCCTGTACAGCAGCTACTAATGTTTGAACATTCATTATGCAACAGTGCCCTCTTGTGTCCTGGAGATCTTTGTCATATTACACTAACTCGTCTAACTGTGATGAGCTGCCTTGGTAGCAGCTTACCCCTCTTGTAGCTTCACATTCATTTTGTGTAAACTGTTGTATTTACTGACCCTGTAACTGGAATTCCCTACTGTTATACATTTCGACTAATCTTCCACTTTGTATGGATATTATGTTGGAGACCAAACTCCACAGGCAACATTCGTGGATACTACAGCTCACCACTAGATGTTTCTGTTTAACCACTAACAAAATAGAAGGGTCCAGCTAACAGTTGTTGTGTCAATATACTATACTTGGTACACTCATTATTTAGTGTTCCCCTGTACCATAGAAGATGGGTACCACGTCGATAGATTAGTTTGCTCTTATATTCCTCATGACACACCTGGAATATGGAATGTGGGTGTGTTGTTTTTACTGTTTTATAGCAGGAAACCAGAGGTTTTGATGGCAAAATAATAATTTAGTCATGCAAGAAATATGTAACCATGTAAATCGTTCATGCATTGTCAAAAGGTAAAAATTGTAATTATTCACAGGCATGTATGTATGCTGTGGCAGCTATAGTGAAATGTTTGTTAGGTGTGCGTGTTTTGATGCCAGCCAGAATCCTGGCCATGACCTCTGGTTGATGCACAATCTGTAAATTATAGAAATGTATACAATTACCATAAACATACATGTATACTTTATTGAACTGTCACAAATGTCCATAATCACATGACCTTGCCTTGGTTCTCAAGTCAGTCACGAAACTGGTCTAAGTTCTCTCACTGGGGGCCTGAATGCTTGTGTTGAACATATGTCTCTCAAACGTTACATTCCTGTGGGGGGTAAAATGTTCATTGAATTTCTCCATTAGTACCTAGAGCTTTATTTTGTCCTCCTGCTGCGTGAATTCAAAGGTGTAAATTTCAAGACCTTCGTCCCCGATGACGTCCAGTAATGTGCTGCTTTGTATTTTTTTAAGCTTTTCTTTCAATGCATGTGTGACGGATTGGGTTACATCCCTCAATCCGACTCGTGACCCAGTCCTAGGTCTGTGGTTGGTGAAGCCCCAAGTGGTCTTAGTATTGGCGGGACCTTTATTTTGATATATAGTAAGCTGTGACCGTGGTGGGGCCTTTCCCTTCCTGCGGCCGTGTTGTAGCCAGAGCACCTGTGTGGTGGCTGGCGTGAGGTCTCCAGTTTAGCTGTGAGCTGCGTTGTCCAGGGTTCCGTGACTTCAGTTCCTTTTGAGTAGTCTGGTTCAACGGTGAGGTTTGGGGTAGCCGAGGCGGTGACTCCAATGTACGGATATCGGCTGAAGTGTGCGGTCTGTAAGTGTTGACCACGTTGAGCAGTGAGCTCACTAATTAATAACCATCGTTGGTTACCTACGGTGGGATTGTTAGCGCGTCTACGGTTTTCCTCACCAGTGGCAAGTTTCTGTTCTGTTGCCACTGAGCTCAAGTCGGCCCCTGCTTCGTTCCGGTTATTTGATTCCAATTTGTTTTGCTTTGAACAGCGAGCCTACCTCTCCATGAGCCTTCGTTTGGTGTGGGCCCAAGAGAAGGCTTATTTCTGTTCAATCGAGGTGGGCTCTGCATAGTAGTTCCGTTTATGTGTTCTCTGTGATTTATTTACGGTTGTATTCTTTTTGTGCCTCGTCTGGGTTTTCTTTTGTTTTTGTTCGTTTGTTTGTTTGTTTGTCTGTTGTCAGTTCGTTTGTCTCCCAGCATTGTGGTGCTGTATTGATTTGGTGACGCCAGCTACTGGCTTGTTTGCTGCTGTCGAATGTGTTCCTTCTGAGTGGGTGTGTGTGTGTGTGTGTGTGAGTGTCAGCGTCCAGGCACGGCAACCGAGGTGGCTGCACTCTTTCTCTCTCTCTTCTGCTGGCCTCGTGTGCCTGGGTTAATTCCCTCAACCAGTTTCTTTTGAAGATAAGTACCAACTAGTTTTCTATTATTTTGCTAAATTCAATAGCCAACATTGGATTGTGTTTCACTGTATTCAGTATTTATTTTCTCCTTCTGGGCAGGTACAGAGGCTCCTCCCAGAGCAAGCCGGTCTTCAGGTGGTGGAGTCCCTCACGTTTCTATCCCTGTGTGCACATTTGGTGATTATTATTTTGCAGTGCTAATTTATTGGATTGTGTGTGTTTTTGTGTTTATTTTTCACGTGTGGTGTTTTCAGGATTTCTGCTGTTCTTTCCCTCGGTGCTGCTCATGGTAAGCCTCCCCCCCCCCCTGACCCACTAATGGTGATTCCTGTTACCTGTAGTAGTGTGCCGCATAGCAGTTGAGTGCAGCCTGTTCCTCCCCGTGTGTCGTTAGTGCTTTTCCTGCCCCCCAGTTCTTCTTGTAGATCCATGTAGTATTACCACTGGACGATCGTGATGTGGGGGAATTGAGTACGGGTGGATGTCTGAATTATTTTCTGTATGGTTTATGGCCGCTAATTTTGTTTTACTGTAGTTCCTCATTGACTTTAGCCCTGCCACTTGTACCACCTGCCTGTATGTTGCAATTGTCTGTTTTATGCATGGTTGAACTGATGACTTGGTGGATGTGTTGTATGGTCTGATCAGATCAGTGTCATTGCACCATTATATGCAACTACTGTTTTGAGATGTTTTGTGTCCTATGTTTGTTATTTATTACTTTGAGTTAATAAACCATAACTGTGAACCTATCTCTGGCCTAAGAGTTTTGGAACCTGTGTGCTCACCTACCAAATAGTGGGGTAATATTAATAGTCCTAGGGTTTTTTACCCTAGGTGGCGTAGTCGGTTAAACATCAAATTTCGTGCCACTGTTACACATGTAGCAGTCATGTAAAGTTTGAATATTCTCCCACCGTCGGCGATGTCTCCTAACCTCAGAGGGTCTGGTGCTTGTAGTGCTTCTTTTTGGTGAAGATATGTCCGTTCTGACACTAAGTAGTGTCCATTGAGTGCTAGACAGTAGGGCTTTATTGAAACCACAACATCCTGTACAGCAGCTACTAATGTTTGAACATTCATTATGCAACAGTGCCCTCTTGTGTCCTGGAGATCTTTGTCATATTACACTAACTCGTCTAACTGTGATGAGCTGCCTTGGTAGCAGCTTACCCCTCTTGTAGCTTCACATTCATTTTGTGTAAACTGTTGTATTTACTGACCCTGTAACTGGAATTCCCTACTGTTATACATTTCGACTAATCTTCCACTTTGTATGGATATTATGTTGGAGACCAAACTCCACAGGCAACATTCGTGGATACTACAGCTCACCACTAGATGTTTCTGTTTAACCACTAACAAAATAGAAGGGTCCAGCTAACAGTTGTTGTGTCAATATACTATACTTGGTACACTCATTATTTAGTGTTCCCCTGTACCATAGAAGATGGGTACCACGTCGATAGATTAGTTTGCTCTTATATTCCTCATGACACACCTGGAATATGGAATGTGGGTGTGTTGTTTTTACTGTTTTATAGCAGGAAACCAGAGGTTTTGATGGCAAAATAATAATTTAGTCATGCAAGAAATATGTAACCATGTAAATCGTTCATGCATTGTCAAAAGGTAAAAATTGTAATTATTCACAGGCATGTATGTATGCTGTGGCAGCTATAGTGAAATGTTTGTTAGGTGTGCGTGTTTTGATGCCAGCCAGAATCCTGGCCATGACCTCTGGTTGATGCACAATCTGTAAATTATAGAAATGTATACAATTACCATAAACATACATGTATACTTTATTGAACTGTCACAAATGTCCATAATCACATGACCTTGCCTTGGTTCTCAAGTCAGTCACGAAACTGCTCTAAGTTCTCTCACTGGGGGCCTGAATGCTTGTGTTGAACATATGTCTCTCAAACGTTACATTCCTGTGGGGGGTAAAATGTTCATTGAATTTCTCCATTAGTACCTAGAGCTTTATTTTGTCCTCCTGCTGCGTGAATTCAAAGGTGTAAATTTCAAGACCTTCGTCCCCGATGACGTCCAGTAATGTGCTGCTTTGTATTTTTTTTAACTTTTCTTTCAATGCATGTAGCAGTCATGTAAAGTTTGAATATTCTCCCACCGGTGGCGATGTCTCCTAACCTCAGAGGGTCTGTTGCTTGTAGTGCTTCTTTTTGGTGAAGATTTGTCCGTTCTGACACTAAGTAGTGTCCATTGAGTGCTACACAGTAGGGCTTTATTGAAACCACAACATCCTGTACAGCAGCTACTAATGTTTGAACATTCATTATGCAACAGTGCCCTCTTGTGTCCTGGAGATCTTTGTCATATTACACTAACTCGTCTAACTGTGATGAGCTGCCTTGGTAGCAGCTTACCCCTCTTGTAGCTTCACATTCATTTTGTGTAAACTGTTGTATTTACTGACCCTGTAACTGGAATTCCCTACTGTTATACATTTCGACTAATCTTCCAATTTTTATGGATATTATGTTGGAGACCAAACTCCACAGGACACATTCGTGGATACTACAGCTCACCACTAGATGTTCCTGTTTAACCACAAACAAAATAGAAGGGTCCAGCTAACAGTTGTAGTGTCAATATACTATACTTGGTACACACATTATTTAGTGTTCCCCTGTACCATAGAAGATGGGTACCACGTCGATAGATTAGTTTGCTCTTATATTCCTCATGACACCTGGAATATGGAATGTGGGTGTGTTGTTTTTACTGTTTTATAGCAGGAAACCAGAGGTTTTGATGGCAAAATAATAATTTAGACATGCAAAAAATATGTAACCATTTAAATCGTTCATGCATTGTCAAAAGGTAAAAATTGTAATTATTCACAGGCATGTATGTATGCTGTGGCAGCTATAGTGAAATGTTTGTTAGGTGTGCGTGTTTTGATGCCAGCCAGAATCCTGGCCATGACCTCTGGTTGATGCACAATCTGTAAATTATAGAAATGTATACAATTACCATAAACATACATGTATACTTTATTGAACTGTCACAAATGTCCATAATCACATGACCTTGCTTTGGTTCTCAAGTCAGTCACGAAACTGGTCTAAGTTCTCACTGGGGGCCTGAATGCTTGTGTTGAACATATGTCTCTCAAACGTTACATTCCTGTGGGGGGTAAAATGTTCATTGAATTTCTCCATTAGTACCTAGAGCTTTATTTTGTCCTCCTGCTGCGTGAATTCAAAGGTGTAAATTTCAAGACCTTCGTCCCCGATGACGTCCAGTAATGTGCTGCTTTGTATTTTTTTAAGCTTTTCTTTCAATGCATGTAGCAGTCATGTAAAGTTTGAATATTCTCCCACCGTCGGCGATGTCTCCTAACCTCAGAGGGTCTGGTGCTTGTAGTGCTTCTTTTTGGTGAAGATATGTCCGTTCTGACACTAAGTAGTGTCCAATGAGTGCTAGACAGTAGGGCTTTATTGAAACCACAACATCCTGTACAGCAGCTACTAATGTTTGAACATTCATTATGCAACAGTGCCCTCTTGTGTCCTGGAGATCTTTGTCATATTACACTAACTCGTCTAACTCTGATGAGCTGCCTTGGTAGCAGCTTACCCCTCTTGTAGCTTCACATTCATTTTGTGTAAACTGTTGTATTTACTGACCCTGTAACTGGAATTCCCTACTGTTATACATTTCGACTAATCTTCCAATTTGTATGGATATTATGTTGGAGACCAAACTCCACAGGACACATTCGTGGATACTACAGCTCACCACTAGATGTTTCTGTTTAACCACTAACAAAATAAGAAGGGTCCAGCTAACAGTTGTAGTGTCAATATACTATACTTGGTACACTCATTATTTAGTGTTCCCCTGTACCATAGAAGATGGGTACCACGTCGATAGATTAGTTTGCTCTTATATTCCTCATGACACACCTGGAATATGGAATGTGGGTGTGTTGTTTTTACTGTTTTATAGCAGGAAACCAGAGGTTTTGATGGCAAAATAATAATTTAGTCATGCAAGAAATATGTAACCATGTAAATCGTTCATGCATTGTCAAAAGGTAAAAATTGTAATTATTCACAGGCATGTATGTATGCTGTGGCAGCTATAGTGAAATGTTTGTTAGGTGTGCGTGTTTTGATGCCAGCCAGAATCCTGGCCATGACCTCTGGTTGATGCACAATCTGTAAATTATAGAAATGTATACAATTACCATAAACATACATGTATACTTTATTGAACTGTCACAAATGTCCATAATCACATGACCTTGCCTTGGTTCTCAAGTCAGTCACGAAACTGCTCTAAGTTCTCTCACTGGGGGCCTGAATGCTTGTGTTGAACATATGTCTCTCAAACGTTACATTCCTGTGGGGGGTAAAATGTTCATTGAATTTCTCCATTAGTACCTAGAGCTTTATTTTGTCCTCCTGCTGCGTGAATTCAAAGGTGTAAATTTCAAGACCTTCGTCCCCGATGACGTCCAGTAATGTGCTGCTTTGTATTTTTTTAAACTTTTCTTTCAATGCATGTAGCAGTCATGTAAAGTTTGAATATTCTCCCACCGGTGGCGATGTCTCCTAACCTCAGAGGGTCTGTTGCTTGTAGTGCTTCTTTTTGGTGAAGATTTGTCCGTTCTGACACTAAGTAGTGTCCATTGAGTGCTAGACAGTAGGGCTTTATTGAAACCACATCATCCTGTACAGCAGCTACTAATGTTTGAACATTCATTATGCAACAGTGCCCTCTTGTGTCCTGGAGATCTTTGTCATATTACACTAACTCGTCTAACTGTGATGAGCTGCCTTGGTAGCAGCTTACCCCTCTTGTAGCTTCACATTCATTTTGTGTAAACTGTTGTATTTACTGACCCTGTAACTGGAATTCCCTACTGTAATACATTTCGACTAATCTTCCACTTTGTATGGATATTATGTTGGAGACCAAACTCCACAGGCAACATTCGTGGATACTACAGCTCACCACTAGATGTTTCTGTTTAACCACAAACAAAATAGAAGGGTCCAGCTAACAGTTGTTGTGTCAATATACTATACTTGGTACACACATTATTTAGTGTTTCCCTGTACCATAGAAGATGGGTACCACGTCGATAGATTAGTTTGCTCTTATATTCCTCATGACACACCTGGAATATGGAATGTGGGTGTGTTGTTTTTACTGTTTTATAGCAGGAAACCAGAGGTTTTGATGGCAAAATAATAATTTAGTCATGCAACAAATATGTAACCATGTAAATCGTTTATGCATTGTCAAAAGGTAAAAATTGTAATTATTCACAGGCATGTATGTATGCTGTGGCAGCTATAGTGAAATGTTTGTTAGGTGTGCGTGTTTTGATGCCAGCCAGAATCCTGTCCATGACCTCTGGTTGATGCACAATCTGTAAATTATAGAAATGTATACAATTACCATAAACATACATGTATACTTTATTGAACTGTCACAAATGTCCATAATCACATGACCTTGCCTTGGTTCTCAAGTCAGTCACGAAACTGCTCTAAGTTCTCTCACTGGGGGCCTGAATGCTTGTGTTGAACATATGTCTCTCAAACGTTACATTCCTGTGGGGGGTAAAATGTTCATTGAATTTCTCCATTAGTACCTAGAGCTTTATTTTGTCCTCCTGCTGCGTGAATTCAAAGGTGTAAATTTCAAGACCGTCGTCCCCGATGACGTCCAGTAATGTGCTGCTTTGTATTTTTTTAAACTTTTCTTTCAATGCATGTAGCAGTCATGTAAAGTTTGAATATTCTCCCACCGGTGGCGATGTCTCCTAACCTCAGAGGGTCTGTTGCTTGTAGTGCTTCTTTTTGGTGAAGATTTGTCAGTTCTGACACTAAGTAGTGTCCATTGAGTGCTAGACAGTAGGGCTTTATTGAAACCACAACATCCTGTACAGCAGCTACTAATGTTTGAACATTCATTATGCAACAGTGCCCTCTTGTGTCCTGGAGATCTTTGTCATATTACACTAACTCGTCTAACTGTGATGAGCTGCCTTGGTAGCAGCTTACCCCTCTTGTAGCTTCACATTCATTTTGTGTAAACTGTTGTATTTACTGACCCTGTAACTGGAATTCCCTACTGTTATACATTTCGACTAATCTTCCACTTTGTATGGACATTATGTTGGAGACCAAACTCCACAGGCAACATTCGTGGATACTACAGCTCACCACTAGATGTTTCTGTTTAACCACTAACAAAATAGAAGGGTCCAGCTAACAGTTGTAGTGTCAATATACTATACTTGGTACACACATTATTTGGTGTTCCCCTGTACCATAGAAGATGGGTACCACGTCGATAGATTAGTTTGCTCTTATATTCCTCATGACACACCTGGAATATGGAATGTGGGTGTGTTGTTTTTACTGTTTTATAGCAGGAAACCAGAGGTTTTGATGGCAAAATAATAATTTAGTCATGCAAGAAATATGTAACCATGTAAATCGTTCATGCATTGTCAAAAGGTAAAAATTGTAATTATTCACAGGCATGTATGTATGCTGTGGCAGCTATAGTGAAATGTTTGTTAGGTGTGCGTGTTTTGATGCCAGCCAGAATCCTGGCCATGACCTCTGGTTGATGCACAATCTGTAAATTATAGAAATGTATACAATTACCATAAACATACATGTATACTTTATTGAACTGTCACAAATGTCCATAATCACATGACCTTGCCTTGGTTCTCAAGTCAGTCACGAAACTGCTCTAAGTTCTCTCACTGGGGGCCTGAATGCTTGTGTTGAACATATGTCTCTCAAACGTTACATTCCTGTGGGGGGTAAAATGTTCATTGAATTTCTCCATTAGTACCTAGAGCTTTATTTTGTCCTCCTGCTGCGTGAATTCAAAGGTGTAAATTTCAAGACCTTCGTCCCCGATGACGTCCAGTAATGTGCTGCTTTGTATTTTTTTAAACTTTTCTTTCAATGCATGTAGCAGTCATGTAAAGTTTGAATATTCTCCCACCGGTGGCGATGTCTCCTAACCTCAGAGGGTCTGTTGCTTGTAGTGCTTCTTTTTGGTGAAGATTTGTCAGTTCTGACACTAAGTAGTGTCCATTGAGTGCTAGACAGTAGGGCTTTATTGAAACCACAACATCCTGTACAGCAGCTACTAATGTTTGAACATTCATTATGCAACAGTGCCCTCTTGTGTCCTGGAGATCTTTGTCATATTACACTAACTCGTCTAACTGTGATGAGCTGCCTTGGTAGCAGCTTACCCCTCTTGTAGCTTCACATTCATTTTGTGTAAACTGTTGTATTTACTGACCCTGTAACTGGAATTCCCTACTGTTATACATTTCGACTAATCTTCCACTTTGTATGGACATTATGTTGGAGACCAAACTCCACAGGCAACATTCGTGGATACTACAGCTCACCACTAGATGTTTCTGTTTAACCACTAACAAAATAGAAGGGTCCAGCTAACAGTTGTAGTGTCAATATACTATACTTGGTACACACATTATTTGGTGTTCCCCTGTACCATAGAAGATGGGTACCACGTCGATAGATTAGTTTGCTCTTATATTCCTCATGACACACCTGGAATATGGAATGTGGGTGTGTTGTTTTTACTGTTTTATAGCAGGAAACCAGAGGTTTTGATGGCAAAATAATAATTTAGTCATGCAAGAAATATGTAACCATGTAAATCGTTCATGCATTGTCAAAAGGTAAAAATTGTAATTATTCACAGGCATGTATGTATGCTGTGGCAGCTATAGTGAAATGTTTGTTAGGTGTGCGTGTTTTGATGCCAGCCAGAATCCTGGCCATGACCTCTGGTTGATGCACAATCTGTAAATTATAGAAATGTATACAATTACCATAAACATACATGTATACTTTATTGAACTGTCACAAATGTCCATAATCACATGACCTTGCCTTGGTTCTCAAGTCAGTCACGAAACTGCTCTAAGTTCTCTCACTGGGGGCCTGAATGCTTGTGTTGAACATATGTCTCTCAAACGTTACATTCCTGTGGGGGGTAAAATGTTCATTGAATTTCTCCATTAGTACCTAGAGCTTTATTTTGTCCTCCTGCTGCGTGAATTCAAAGGTGTAAATTTCAAGACCTTTGTCCCCGATGACGTCCAGTAATGTGCTGCTTTGTATTTTTTTAAACTTTTCTTTCAATGCATGTAGCAGTCATGTAAAGTTTGAATATTCTCCCACCGGTGGCGATGTCTCCTAACCTCAGAGGGTCTGTTGCTTGTAGTGCTTCTTTTTGGTGAAGATTTGTCAGTTCTGACACTAAGTAGTGTCCATTGAGTGCTAGACAGTAGGGCTTTATTGAAACCACAACATCCTGTACAGCAGCTACTAATGTTTGAACATTCATTGTGCAACAGTGCCCTCTTGTGTCCTGGAGATCTTTGTCATATTACACTAACTCGTCTAACTGTGATGAGCTGCCTTGGTAGCAGCTTACCCCTCTTGTAGCTTCACATTCATTTTGTGTAAACTGTTGTATTTACTGACCCTGTAACTGGAATTCCCTACTGTTATACATTTCGACTAATCTTCCACTTTGTATGGACATTATGTTGGAGACCAAACTCCACAGGCAACATTCGTGGATACTACAGCTCACCACTAGATGTTTCTGTTTAACCACTAACAAAATAGAAGGGTCCAGCTAACAGTTGTAGTGTCAATATACTATACTTGGTACACACATTATTTGGTGTTCCCCTGTACCATAGAAGATGGGTACCACGTCGATAGATTAGTTTGCTCTTATATTCCTCATGACACACCTGGAATATGGAATGTGGGTGTGTTGTTTTTACTGTTTTATAGCAGGAAACCAGAGGTTTTGATGGCAAAATAATAATTTAGTCATGCAAGAAATATGTAACCATGTAAATCGTTCATGCATTGTCAAAAGGTAAAAATTGTAATTATTCACAGGCATGTATGTATGCTGTGGCAGCTATAGTGAAATGTTTGTTAGGTGTGCGTGTTTTGATGCCAGCCAGAATCCTGGCCATGACCTCTGGTTGATGCACAATCTGTAAATTATAGAAATGTATACAATTACCATAAACATACATGTATACTTTATTGAACTGTCACAAATGTCCATAATCACATGACCTTGCCTTGGTTCTCAAGTCAGTCACGAAACTGGTCTAAGTTCTCTCACTGGGGGCCTGAATGCTTGTGTTGAACATATGTCTCTCAAACGTTACATTCCTGTGGGGGGTAAAATGTTCATTGAATTTCTCCATTAGTACCTAGAGCTTTATTTTGTCCTCCTGCTGCGTGAATTCAAAGGTGTAAATTTCAAGACCTTCGTCCCCGATGACGTCCAGTAATGTGCTGCTTTGTATTTTTTTAAGCTTTTCTTTCAATGCATGTAGCAGTCATGTAAAGTTTGAATATTCTCCCACCGTCGGCGATGTCTCCTAACCTCAGAGGGTCTGGTGATTGTAGTGCTTCTTTTTGGTGAAGATATGTCCGTTCTGACACTAAGTAGTGTCCATTGAGTGCTAGACAGTAGGGCTTTATTGAAACCACAACATCCTGTACAGCAGCTACTAATGTTTGAACATTCATTATGCAACAGTGCCCTCTTGTGTCCTGGAGATCTTTGTCATATTACACTAACTCGTCTAACTGTGATGAGCTGCCTTGGTAGCAGCTTACCCCTCTTGTAGCTTCACATTCATTTTGTGTAAACTGTTGTATTTACTGACCCTGTAACTGGAATTCCCTACTGTTATACATTTCGACTAATCTTCCACTTTGTATGGATATTATGTTGGAGACCAAACTCCACAGGCAACATTCGTGGATACTACAGCTCACCACTAGATGTTTCTGTTTAACCACTAACAAAATAGAAGGGTCCAGCTAACAGTTGTTGTGTCAATATACTATACTTGGTACACTCATTATTTAGTGTTCCCCTGTACCATAGAAGATGGGTACCACGTCGATAGATTAGTTTGCTCTTATATTCCTCATGACACACCTGGAATATGGAATGTGGGTGTGTTGTTTTTACTGTTTTATAGCAGGAAACCAGAGGTTTTGATGGCAAAATAATAATTTAGTCATGCAAGAAATATGTAACCATGTAAATCGTTCATGCATTGTCAAAAGGTAAAAATTGTAATTATTCACAGGCATGTATGTATGCTGTGGCAGCTATAGTGAAATGTTTGTTAGGTGTGCGTGTTTTGATGCCAGCCAGAATCCTGGCCATGACCTCTGGTTGATGCACAATCTGTAAATTATAGAAATGTATACAATTACCATAAACATACATGTATACTTTATTGAACTGTCACAAATGTCCATAATCACATGACCTTGCCTTGGTTCTCAAGTCAGTCACGAAACTGGTCTAAGTTCTCTCACTGGGGGCCTGAATGCTTGTGTTGAACATATGTCTCTCAAACGTTACATTCCTGTGGGGGGTAAAATGTTCATTGAATTTCTCCATTAGTACCTAGAGCTTTATTTTGTCCTCCTGCTGCGTGAATTCAAAGGTGTAAATTTCAAGACCTTCGTCCCCGATGACGTCCAGTAATGTGCTGCTTTGTATTTTTTTAAGCTTTTCTTTCAATGCATGTGTGACGGATTGGGTTACATCCCTCAATCCGACTCGTGACCCAGTCCTAGGTCTGTGGTTGGTGAAGCCCCAAGTGGTCTTAGTATTGGCGGGACCTTTATTTTGATATATAGTAAGCTGTGACCGTGGTGGGGCCTTTCCCTTCCTGCGGCCGTGTTGTAGCCAGAGCACCTGTGTGGTGGCTGGCGTGAGGTCTCCAGTTTAGCTGTGAGCTGCGTTGTCCAGGGTTCCGTGACTTCAGTTCCTTTTGAGTAGTCTGGTTCAACGGTGAGGTTTGGGGTAGCCGAGGCGGTGACTCCAATGTACGGATATCGGCTGAAGTGTGCGGTCTGTAAGTGTTGACCACGTTGAGCAGTGAGCTCACTAATTAATAACCATCGTTGGTTACCTACGGTGGGATTGTTAGCGCGTCTACGGTTTTCCTCACCAGTGGCAAGTTTCTGTTCTGTTGCCACTGAGCTCAAGTCGGCCCCTGCTTCGTTCCGGTTATTTGATTCCAATTTGTTTTGCTTTGAACAGCGAGCCTACCTCTCCATGAGCCTTCGTTTGGTGTGGGCCCAAGAGAAGGCTTATTTCTGTTCAATCGAGGTGGGCTCTGCATAGTAGTTCCGTTTATGTGTTCTCTGTGATTTATTTACGGTTGTATTCTTTTTGTGCCTCGTCTGGGTTTTCTTTTGTTTTTGTTCGTTTGTTTGTTTGTTTGTCTGTTGTCAGTTCGTTTGTCTCCCAGCATTGTGGTGCTGTATTGATTTGGTGACGCCAGCTACTGGCTTGTTTGCTGCTGTCGAATGTGTTCCTTCTGAGTGGGTGTGTGTGTGTGTGTGTGTGAGTGTCAGCGTCCAGGCACGGCAACCGAGGTGGCTGCACTCTTTCTCTCTCTCTTCTGCTGGCCTCGTGTGCCTGGGTTAATTCCCTCAACCAGTTTCTTTTGAAGATAAGTACCAACTAGTTTTCTATTATTTTGCTAAATTCAATAGCCAACATTGGATTGTGTTTCACTGTATTCAGTATTTATTTTCTCCTTCTGGGCAGGTACAGAGGCTCCTCCCAGAGCAAGCCGGTCTTCAGGTGGTGGAGTCCCTCACGTTTCTATCCCTGTGTGCACATTTGGTGATTATTATTTTGCAGTGCTAATTTATTGGATTGTGTGTGTTTTTGTGTTTATTTTTCACGTGTGGTGTTTTCAGGATTTCTGCTGTTCTTTCCCTCGGTGCTGCTCATGGTAAGCCTCCCCCCCCCCCTGACCCACTAATGGTGATTCCTGTTACCTGTAGTAGTGTGCCGCATAGCAGTTGAGTGCAGCCTGTTCCTCCCCGTGTGTCGTTAGTGCTTTTCCTGCCCCCCAGTTCTTCTTGTAGATCCATGTAGTATTACCACTGGACGATCGTGATGTGGGGGAATTGAGTACGGGTGGATGTCTGAATTATTTTCTGTATGGTTTATGGCCGCTAATTTTGTTTTACTGTAGTTCCTCATTGACTTTAGCCCTGCCACTTGTACCACCTGCCTGTATGTTGCAATTGTCTGTTTTATGCATGGTTGAACTGATGACTTGGTGGATGTGTTGTATGGTCTGATCAGATCAGTGTCATTGCACCATTATATGCAACTACTGTTTTGAGATGTTTTGTGTCCTATGTTTGTTATTTATTACTTTGAGTTAATAAACCATAACTGTGAACCTATCTCTGGCCTAAGAGTTTTGGAACCTGTGTGCTCACCTACCAAATAGTGGGGTAATATTAATAGTCCTAGGGTTTTTTACCCTAGATGGCGTAGTCGGTTAAACATCAAATTTCGTGCCACTGTTACACATGTAGCAGTCATGTAAAGTTTGAATATTCTCCCACCGTCGGCGATGTCTCCTAACCTCAGAGGGTCTGGTGCTTGTAGTGCTTCTTTTTGGTGAAGATATGTCCGTTCTGACACTAAGTAGTGTCCATTGAGTGCTAGACAGTAGGGCTTTATTGAAACCACAACATCCTGTACAGCAGCTACTAATGTTTGAACATTCATTATGCAACAGTGCCCTCTTGTGTCCTGGAGATCTTTGTCATATTACACTAACTCGTCTAACTGTGATGAGCTGCCTTGGTAGCAGCTTACCCCTCTTGTAGCTTCACATTCATTTTGTGTAAACTGTTGTATTTACTGACCCTGTAACTGGAATTCCCTACTGTTATACATTTCGACTAATCTTCCACTTTGTATGGATATTATGTTGGAGACCAAACTCCACAGGCAACATTCGTGGATACTACAGCTCACCACTAGATGTTTCTGTTTAACCACTAACAAAATAGAAGGGTCCAGCTAACAGTTGTTGTGTCAATATACTATACTTGGTACACTCATTATTTAGTGTTCCCCTGTACCATAGAAGATGGGTACCACGTCGATAGATTAGTTTGCTCTTATATTCCTCATGACACACCTGGAATATGGAATGTGGGTGTGTTGTTTTTACTGTTTTATAGCAGGAAACCAGAGGTTTTGATGGCAAAATAATAATTTAGTCATGCAAGAAATATGTAACCATGTAAATCGTTCATGCATTGTCAAAAGGTAAAAATTGTAATTATTCACAGGCATGTATGTATGCTGTGGCAGCTATAGTGAAATGTTTGTTAGGTGTGCGTGTTTTGATGCCAGCCAGAATCCTGGCCATGACCTCTGGTTGATGCACAATCTGTAAATTATAGAAATGTATACAATTACCATAAACATACATGTATACTTTATTGAACTGTCACAAATGTCCATAATCACATGACCTTGCCTTGGTTCTCAAGTCAGTCACGAAACTGCTCTAAGTTCTCTCACTGGGGGCCTGAATGCTTGTGTTGAACATATGTCTCTCAAACGTTACATTCCTGTGGGGGGTAAAATGTTCATTGAATTTCTCCATTAGTACCTAGAGCTTTATTTTGTCCTCCTGCTGCGTGAATTCAAAGGTGTAAATTTCAAGACCTTCGTCCCCGATGACGTCCAGTAATGTGCTGCTTTGTATTTTTTTAAACTTTTCTTTCAATGCATGTAGCAGTCATGTAAAGTTTGAATATTCTCCCACCGGTGGCGATGTCTCCTAACCTCAGAGGGTCTGTTGCTTGTAGTGCTTCTTTTTGGTGAAGATTTGTCCGTTCTGACACTAAGTAGTGTCCATTGAGTGCTAGACAGTAGGGCTTTATTGAAACCACAACATCCTGTACAGCAGCTACTAATGTTTGAACATTCATTATGCAACAGTGCCCTCTTGTGTCCTGGAGATCTTTGTCATATTACACTAACTCGTCTAACTGTGATGAGCTGCCTTGGTAGCAGCTTACCCCTCTTGTAGCTTCACATTCATTTTGTGTAAACTGTTGTATTTACTGACCCTGTAACTGGAATTCCCTACTGTTATACATTTCGACTAATCTTCCAATTTGTATGGATATTATGTTGGAGACCAAACTCCACAGGACACATTCGTGGATACTACAGCTCACCACTAGATGTTCCTGTTTAACCACAAACAAAATAGAAGGGTCCAGCTAACAGTTGTAGTGTCAATATACTATACTTGGTACACACATTATTTAGTGTTCCCCTGTACCATAGAAGATGGGTACCACGTCGATAGATTAGTTTGCTCTTATATTCCTCATGACACCTGGAATATGGAATGTGGGTGTGTTGTTTTTACTGTTTTATAGCAGGAAACCAGAGGTTTTGATGGCAAAATAATAATTTAGACATGCAAAAAATATGTAACCATGTAAATCGTTCATGCATTGTCAAAAGGTAAAAATTGTAATTATTCACAGGCATGTATGTATGCTGTGGCAGCTATAGTGAAATGTTTGTTAGGTGTGCGTGTTTTGATGCCAGCCAGAATCCTGGCCATGACCTCTGGTTGATGCACAATCTGTAAATTATAGAAATGTATACAATTACCATAAACATACATGTATACTTTATTGAACTGTCACAAATGTCCATAATCACATGACCTTGCTTTGGTTCTCAAGTCAGTCACGAAACTGGTCTAAGTTCTCACTGGGGGCCTGAATGCTTGTGTTGAACATATGTCTCTCAAACGTTACATTCCTGTGGGGGGTAAAATGTTCATTGAATTTCTCCATTAGTACCTAGAGCTTTATTTTGTCCTCCTGCTGCGTGAATTCAAAGGTGTAAATTTCAAGACCTTCGTCCCCGATGACGTCCAGTAATGTGCTGCTTTGTATTTTTTTAAGCTTTTCTTTCAATGCATGTAGCAGTCATGTAAAGTTTGAATATTCTCCCACCGTCGGCGATGTCTCCTAACCTCAGAGGGTCTGGTGCTTGTAGTGCTTCTTTTTGGTGAAGATATGTCCGTTCTGACACTAAGTAGTGTCCATTGAGTGCTAGACAGTAGGGCTTTATTGAAACCACAACATCCTGTACAGCAGCTACTAATGTTTGAACATTCATTATGCAACAGTGCCCTCTTGTGTCCTGGAGATCTTTGTCAAATTACACTAACTCGTCTAACTGTGATGAGCTGCCTTGGTAGCAGCTTACCCCTCTTGTAGCTTCACATTCATTTTGTGTAAACTGTTGTATTTACTGACCCTGTAACTGGAATTCCCTACTGTTATACATTTCGACTAATCTTCCACTTTGTATGGATATTATGTTGGAGACCAAACTCCACAGGCAACATTCGTGGATACTACAGCTCACCACTAGATGTTTCTGTTTAACCACAAACAAAATAGAAGGGTCCAGCTAACAGTTGTAGTGTCAATATACTATACTTGGTACACACATTATTTAGTGTTCCCCTGTACCATAGAAGATGGGTACCACGTCGATAGATTAGTTTGCTCTTATATTCCTCATGACACACCTGGAATATGGAATGTGGGTGTGTTGTTTTTACTGTTTTATTGCAGGAAACCAGAGGTTTTGATGGCAAAATAATAATTTAGTCATGCAACAAATATGTAACCATGTAAATCGTTCATGCATTGTCAAAAGGTAAAAATTGTAATTATTCACAGGCATGTATGTATGCTGTGGCAGCTATAGTGAAATGTTTGTTAGGTGTGCGTGTTTTGATGCCAGCCAGAATCCTGGCCATGACCTCTGGTTGATGCACAATCTGTAAATTATAGAAATGTATACAATTACCATAAACATACATGTATACTTTATTGAACTGTCACAAATGTCCATAATCACATGACCTTGCCTTGGTTCTCAAGTCAGTCACGAAACTGCTCTAAGTTCTCTCACTGGGGGCCTGAATGCTTGTGTTGAACATATGTCTCTCAAACGTTACATTCCTGTGGGGGGTAAAATGTTCATTGAATTTCTCCATTAGTACCTAGAGCTTTATTTTGTCCTCCTGCTGCGTGAATTCAAAGGTGTAAATTTCAAGACCTTCGTCCCCGATGACGTCCAATAATGTGCTGCTTTGTATTTTTTTAAGCTTTTCTTTCAATGCATGTAGCAGTCATGTAAAGTTTGAATATTCTCCCACCGTCGGCGATGTCTCCTAACCTCAGAGGGTCTGGTGCTTGTAGTGCTTCTTTTTGGTGAAGATATGTCCGTTCTGACACTAAGTAGTGTCCATTGAGTGCTAGACAGTAGGGCTTTATTGAAACCACAACATCCTGTACAGCAGCTACTAATGTTTGAACATTCATTATGCAACAGTGCCCTCTTGTGTCCTGGAGATCTTTGTCATATTACACTAACTCGTCTAACTGTGATGAGCTGCCTTGGTAGCAGCTTACCCCTCTTGTAGCTTCACATTCATTTTGTGTAAACTGTTGTATTTACTGACCCTGTAACTGGAATTCCCTACTGTTATACATTTCGACTAATCTTCCACTTTGTATGGATATTATGTTGGAGACCAAACTCCACAGGCAACATTCGTGGATACTACAGCTCACCACTAGATGTTTCTGTTTAACCACTAACAAAATAGAAGGGTCCAGCTAACAGTTGTTGTGTCAATATACTATACTTGGTACACTCATTATTTAGTGTTCCCCTGTACCATAGAAGATGGGTACCACGTCGATAGATTAGTTTGCTCTTATATTCCTCATGACACACCTGGAATATGGAATGTGGGTGTGTTGTTTTTACTGTTTTATAGCAGGAAACCAGAGGTTTTGATGGCAAAATAATAATTTAGTCATGCAAGAAATATGTAACCATGTAAATCGTTCATGCATTGTCAAAAGGTAAAAATTGTAATTATTCACAGGCATGTATGTATGCTGTGGCAGCTATAGTGAAATGTTTGTTAGGTGTGCGTGTTTTGATGCCAGCCAGAATCCTGGCCATGACCTCTGGTTGATGCACAATCTGTAAATTATAGAAATGTATACAATTACCATAAACATACATGTATACTTTATTGAACTGTCACAAATGTCCATAATCACATGACCTTGCCTTGGTTCTCAAGTCAGTCACGAAACTGGTCTAAGTTCTCTCACTGGGGGCCTGAATGCTTGTGTTGAACATATGTCTCTCAAACGTTACATTCCTGTGGGGGGTAAAATGTTCATTGAATTTCTCCATTAGTACCTAGAGCTTTATTTTGTCCTCCTGCTGCGTGAATTCAAAGGTGTAAATTTCAAGACCTTCGTCCCCGATGACGTCCAGTAATGTGCTCCTTTGTATTTTTTTAAACTTTTCTTTCAATGCATGTAGCAGTCATGTAAAGTTTGAATATTCTCCCACCGGTGGCGATGTCTCCTAACCTCAGAGGGTCTTTTGCTTGTAGTGCTTCTTTTTGGTGAAGATTTGTCCGTTCTGACACTAAGTAGTGTCCATTGAGTGCTAGACAGTAGGGCTTTATTGAAACCACATCATCCTGTACAGCAGCTACTAATGTTTGAACATTCATTATGCAACAGTGCCCTCTTGTGTCCTGGAGATCTTTGTCATATTACACTAACTCGTCTAACTCTGATGAGCTGCCTTGGTAGCAGCTTACCCCTCTTGTAGCTTCACATTCATTTTGTGTAAACTGTTGTATTTACTGACCCTGTAACTGGAATTCCCTACTGTAATACATTTCGACTAATCTTCCACTTTGTATGGATATTATGTTGGAGACCAAACTCCACAGGCAACATTCGTGGATACTACAGCTCACCACTAGATGTTTCTGTTTAACCACAAACAAAATAGAAGGGTCCAGCTAACAGTTGTTGTGTCAATATACTATACTTGGTACACACATTATTTAGTGTTCCCCTGTACCATAGAAGATGGGTACCACGTCGATAGATTAGTTTGCTCTTATATTCCTCATGACACACCTGGAATATGGAATGTGGGTGTGTTGTTTTTACTGTTTTATAGCAGGAAACCAGAGGTTTTGATGGCAAAATAATAATTTAGTCATGCAACAAATATGTAACCATGTAAATCGTTCATGCATTGTCAAAAGGTAAAAATTGTAATTATTCACAGGCATGTATGTATGCTGTGGCAGCTATAGTGAAATGTTTGTTAGGTGTGCGTGTTTTGATGCCAGCCAGAATCCTGGCCATGACCTCTGGTTGATGCACAATCTGTAAATTATAGAAATGTATACAATTACCATAAACATACATGTATACTTTATTGAACTGTCACAAATGTCCATAATCACATGACCTTGCCTTGGTTCTCAAGTCAGTCACGAAACTGGTCTAAGTTCTCTCACTGGGGGCCTGAATGCTTGTGTTGAACATATGTCTCTCAAACGTTACATTCCTGTGGGGGGTAAAATGTTCATTGAATTTCTCCATTAGTACCTAGAGCTTTATTTTGTCCTCCTGCTGCGTGAATTCAAAGGTGTAAATTTCAAGACCTTCGTCCCCGATGACGTCCAGTAATGTGCTGCTTTGTATTTTTTTTAACTTTTCTTTCAATGCATGTAGCAGTCATGTAAAGTTTGAATATTCTCCCACCGGTGGCGATGTCTCCTAACCTCAGAGGGTCTGTTGCTTGTAGTGCTTCTTTTTGGTGAAGATTTGTCCGTTCTGACACTAAGTAGTGTCCATTGAGTGCTACACAGTAGGGCTTTATTGAAACCACAACATCCTGTACAGCAGCTACTAATGTTTGAACATTCATTATGCAACAGTGCCCTCTTGTGTCCTGGAGATCTTTGTCATATTACACTAACTCGTCTAACTGTGATGAGCTGCCTTGGTAGCAGCTTACCCCTCTTGTAGCTTCACATTCATTTTGTGTAAACTGTTGTATTTACTGACCCTGTAACTGGAATTCCCTACTGTTATACATTTCGACTAATCTTCCAATTTTTATGGATATTATGTTGGAGACCAAACTCCACAGGACACATTCGTGGATACTACAGCTCACCACTAGATGTTCCTGTTTAACCACAAACAAAATAGAAGGGTCCAGCTAACAGTTGTAGTGTCAATATACTATACTTGGTACACACATTATTTAGTGTTCCCCTGTACCATAGAAGATGGGTACCACGTCGATAGATTAGTTTGCTCTTATATTCCTCATGACACCTGGAATATGGAATGTGGGTGTGTTGTTTTTACTGTTTTATAGCAGGAAACCAGAGGTTTTGATGGCAAAATAATAATTTAGACATGCAAAAAATATGTAACCATGTAAATCGTTCATGCATTGTCAAAAGGTAAAAATTGTAATTATTCACAGGCATGTATGTATGCTGTGGCAGCTATAGTGAAATGTTTGTTAGGTGTGCGTGTTTTGATGCCAGCCAGAATCCTGGCCATGACCTCTGGTTGATGCACAATCTGTAAATTATAGAAATGTATACAATTACCATAAACATACATGTATACTTTATTGAACTGTCACAAATGTCCATAATCACATGACCTTGCTTTGGTTCTCAAGTCAGTCACGAAACTGGTCTAAGTTCTCACTGGGGGCCTGAATGCTTGTGTTGAACATATGTCTCTCAAACGTTACATTCCTGTGGGGGGTAAAATGTTCATTGAATTTCTCCATTAGTACCTAGAGCTTTATTTTGTCCTCCTGCTGCGTGAATTCAAAGGTGTAAATTTCAAGACCTTCGTCCCCGATGACGTCCAGTAATGTGCTGCTTTGTATTTTTTTAAGCTTTTCTTTCAATGCATGTAGCAGTCATGTAAAGTTTGAATATTCTCCCACCGTCGGCGATGTCTCCTAACCTCAGAGGGTCTGGTGCTTGTAGTGCTTCTTTTTGGTGAAGATATGTCCGTTCTGACACTAAGTAGTGTCCAATGAGTGCTAGACAGTAGGGCTTTATTGAAACCACAACATCCTGTACAGCAGCTACTAATGTTTGAACATTCATTATGCAACAGTGCCCTCTTGTGTCCTGGAGATCTTTGTCATATTACACTAACTCGTCTAACTCTGATGAGCTGCCTTGGTAGCAGCTTACCCCTCTTGTAGCTTCACATTCATTTTGTGTAAACTGTTGTATTTACTGACCCTGTAACTGGAATTCCCTACTGTTATACATTTCGACTAATCTTCCAATTTGTATGGATATTATGTTGGAGACCAAACTCCACAGGACACATTCGTGGATACTACAGCTCACCACTAGATGTTTCTGTTTAACCACTAACAAAATAAGAAGGGTCCAGCTAACAGTTGTAGTGTCAATATACTATACTTGGTACACTCATTATTTAGTGTTCCCCTGTACCATAGAAGATGGGTACCACGTCGATAGATTAGTTTGCTCTTATATTCCTCATGACACACCTGGAATATGGAATGTGGGTGTGTTGTTTTTACTGTTTTATAGCAGGAAACCAGAGGTTTTGATGGCAAAATAATAATTTAGTCATGCAAGAAATATGTAACCATGTAAATCGTTCATGCATTGTCAAAAGGTAAAAATTGTAATTATTCACAGGCATGTATGTATGCTGTGGCAGCTATAGTGAAATGTTTGTTAGGTGTGCGTGTTTTGATGCCAGCCAGAATCCTGGCCATGACCTCTGGTTGATGCACAATCTGTAAATTATAGAAATGTATACAATTACCATAAACATACATGTATACTTTATTGAACTGTCACAAATGTCCATAATCACATGACCTTGCCTTGGTTCTCAAGTCAGTCACGAAACTGCTCTAAGTTCTCTCACTGGGGGCCTGAATGCTTGTGTTGAACATATGTCTCTCAAACGTTACATTCCTGTGGGGGGTAAAATGTTCATTGAATTTCTCCATTAGTACCTAGAGCTTTATTTTGTCCTCCTGCTGCGTGAATTCAAAGGTGTAAATTTCAAGACCTTCGTCCCCGATGACGTCCAGTAATGTGCTGCTTTGTATTTTTTTAAACTTTTCTTTCAATGCATGTAGCAGTCATGTAAAGTTTGAATATTCTCCCACCGGTGGCGATGTCTCCTAACCTCAGAGGGTCTGTTGCTTGTAGTGCTTCTTTTTGGTGAAGATTTGTCCGTTCTGACACTAAGTAGTGTCCATTGAGTGCTAGACAGTAGGGCTTTATTGAAACCACATCATCCTGTACAGCAGCTACTAATGTTTGAACATTCATTATGCAACAGTGCCCTCTTGTGTCCTGGAGATCTTTGTCATATTACACTAACTCGTCTAACTGTGATGAGCTGCCTTGGTAGCAGCTTACCCCTCTTGTAGCTTCACATTCATTTTGTGTAAACTGTTGTATTTACTGACCCTGTAACTGGAATTCCCTACTGTAATACATTTCGACTAATCTTCCACTTTGTATGGATATTATGTTGGAGACCAAACTCCACAGGCAACATTCGTGGATACTACAGCTCACCACTAGATGTTTCTGTTTAACCACAAACAAAATAGAAGGGTCCAGCTAACAGTTGTTGTGTCAATATACTATACTTGGTACACACATTATTTAGTGTTTCCCTGTACCATAGAAGATGGGTACCACGTCGATAGATTAGTTTGCTCTTATATTCCTCATGACACACCTGGAATATGGAATGTGGGTGTGTTGTTTTTACTGTTTTATAGCAGGAAACCAGAGGTTTTGATGGCAAAATAATAATTTAGTCATGCAACAAATATGTAACCATGTAAATCGTTTATGCATTGTCAAAAGGTAAAAATTGTAATTATTCACAGGCATGTATGTATGCTGTGGCAGCTATAGTGAAATGTTTGTTAGGTGTGCGTGTTTTGATGCCAGCCAGAATCCTGTCCATGACCTCTGGTTGATGCACAATCTGTAAATTATAGAAATGTATACAATTACCATAAACATACATGTATACTTTATTGAACTGTCACAAATGTCCATAATCACATGACCTTGCCTTGGTTCTCAAGTCAGTCACGAAACTGCTCTAAGTTCTCTCACTGGGGGCCTGAATGCTTGTGTTGAACATATGTCTCTCAAACGTTACATTCCTGTGGGGGGTAAAATGTTCATTGAATTTCTCCATTAGTACCTAGAGCTTTATTTTGTCCTCCTGCTGCGTGAATTCAAAGGTGTAAATTTCAAGACCGTCGTCCCCGATGACGTCCAGTAATGTGCTGCTTTGTATTTTTTTAAACTTTTCTTTCAATGCATGTAGCAGTCATGTAAAGTTTGAATATTCTCCCACCGGTGGCGATGTCTCCTAACCTCAGAGGGTCTGTTGCTTGTAGTGCTTCTTTTTGGTGAAGATTTGTCAGTTCTGACACTAAGTAGTGTCCATTGAGTGCTAGACAGTAGGGCTTTATTGAAACCACAACATCCTGTACAGCAGCTACTAATGTTTGAACATTCATTATGCAACAGTGCCCTCTTGTGTCCTGGAGATCTTTGTCATATTACACTAACTCGTCTAACTGTGATGAGCTGCCTTGGTAGCAGCTTACCCCTCTTGTAGCTTCACATTCATTTTGTGTAAACTGTTGTATTTACTGACCCTGTAACTGGAATTCCCTACTGTTATACATTTCGACTAATCTTCCACTTTGTATGGACATTATGTTGGAGACCAAACTCCACAGGCAACATTCGTGGATACTACAGCTCACCACTAGATGTTTCTGTTTAACCACTAACAAAATAGAAGGGTCCAGCTAACAGTTGTAGTGTCAATATACTATACTTGGTACACACATTATTTGGTGTTCCCCTGTACCATAGAAGATGGGTACCACGTCGATAGATTAGTTTGCTCTTATATCCCTCATGACACACCTGGAATATGGAATGTGGGTGTGTTGTTTTTACTGTTTTATAGCAGGAAACCAGAGGTTTTGATGGCAAAATAATAATTTAGTCATGCAAGAAATATGTAACCATGTAAATCGTTCATGCATTGTCAAAAGGTAAAAATTGTAATTATTCACAGGCATGTATGTATGCTGTGGCAGCTATAGTGAAATGTTTGTTAGGTGTGCGTGTTTTGATGCCAGCCAGAATCCTGGCCATGACCTCTGGTTGATGCACAATCTGTAAATTATAGAAATGTATACAATTACCATAAACATACATGTATACTTTATTGAACTGTCACAAATGTCCATAATCACATGACCTTGCCTTGGTTCTCAAGTCAGTCACGAAACTGCTCTAAGTTCTCTCACTGGGGGCCTGAATGCTTGTGTTGAACATATGTCTCTCAAACGTTACATTCCTGTGGGGGGTAAAATGTTCATTGAATTTCTCCATTAGTACCTAGAGCTTTATTTTGTCCTCCTGCTGCGTGAATTCAAAGGTGTAAATTTCAAGACCTTCGTCCCCGATGACGTCCAGTAATGTGCTGCTTTGTATTTTTTTAAACTTTTCTTTCAATGCATGTAGCAGTCATGTAAAGTTTGAATATTCTCCCACCGGTGGCGATGTCTCCTAACCTCAGAGGGTCTGTTGCTTGTAGTGCTTCTTTTTGGTGAAGATTTGTCAGTTCTGACACTAAGTAGTGTCCATTGAGTGCTAGACAGTAGGGCTTTATTGAAACCACAACATCCTGTACAGCAGCTACTAATGTTTGAACATTCATTATGCAACAGTGCCCTCTTGTGTCCTGGAGATCTTTGTCATATTACACTAACTCGTCTAACTGTGATGAGCTGCCTTGGTAGCAGCTTACCCCTCTTGTAGCTTCACATTCATTTTGTGTAAACTGTTGTATTTACTGACCCTGTAACTGGAATTCCCTACTGTTATACATTTCGACTAATCTTCCACTTTGTATGGACATTATGTTGGAGACCAAACTCCACAGGCAACATTCGTGGATACTACAGCTCACCACTAGATGTTTCTGTTTAACCACTAACAAAATAGAAGGGTCCAGCTAACAGTTGTAGTGTCAATATACTATACTTGGTACACACATTATTTGGTGTTCCCCTGTACCATAGAAGATGGGTACCACGTCGATAGATTAGTTTGCTCTTATATTCCTCATGACACACCTGGAATATGGAATGTGGGTGTGTTGTTTTTACTGTTTTATAGCAGGAAACCAGAGGTTTTGATGGCAAAATAATAATTTAGTCATGCAAGAAATATGTAACCATGTAAATCGTTCATGCATTGTCAAAAGGTAAAAATTGTAATTATTCACAGGCATGTATGTATGCTGTGGCAGCTATAGTGAAATGTTTGTTAGGTGTGCGTGTTTTGATGCCAGCCAGAATCCTGGCCATGACCTCTGGTTGATGCACAATCTGTAAATTATAGAAATGTATACAATTACCATAAACATACATGTATACTTTATTGAACTGTCACAAATGTCCATAATCACATGACCTTGCCTTGGTTCTCAAGTCAGTCACGAAACTGCTCTAAGTTCTCTCACTGGGGGCCTGAATGCTTGTGTTGAACATATGTCTCTCAAACGTTACATTCCTGTGGGGGGTAAAATGTTCATTGAATTTCTCCATTAGTACCTAGAGCTTTATTTTGTCCTCCTGCTGCGTGAATTCAAAGGTGTAAATTTCAAGACCTTCGTCCCCGATGACGTCCAGTAATGTGCTGCTTTGTATTTTTTTAAACTTTTCTTTCAATGCATGTAGCAGTCATGTAAAGTTTGAATATTCTCCCACCGGTGGCGATGTCTCCTAACCTCAGAGGGTCTGTTGCTTGTAGTGCTTCTTTTTGGTGAAGATTTGTCAGTTCTGACACTAAGTAGTGTCCATTGAGTGCTAGACAGTAGGGCTTTATTGAAACCACAACATCCTGTACAGCAGCTACTAATGTTTGAACATTCATTGTGCAACAGTGCCCTCTTGTGTCCTGGAGATCTTTGTCATATTACACTAACTCGTCTAACTGTGATGAGCTGCCTTGGTAGCAGCTTACCCCTCTTGTAGCTTCACATTCATTTTGTGTAAACTGTTGTATTTACTGACCCTGTAACTGGAATTCCCTACTGTTATACATTTCGACTAATCTTCCACTTTGTATGGACATTATGTTGGAGACCAAACTCCACAGGCAACATTCGTGGATACTACAGCTCACCACTAGATGTTTCTGTTTAACCACTAACAAAATAGAAGGGTCCAGCTAACAGTTGTAGTGTCAATATACTATACTTGGTACACACATTATTTGGTGTTCCCCTGTACCATAGAAGATGGGTACCACGTCGATAGATTAGTTTGCTCTTATATTCCTCATGACACACCTGGAATATGGAATGTGGGTGTGTTGTTTTTACTGTTTTATAGCAGGAAACCAGAGGTTTTGATGGCAAAATAATAATTTAGTCATGCAAGAAATATGTAACCATGTAAATCGTTCATGCATTGTCAAAAGGTAAAAATTGTAATTATTCACAGGCATGTATGTATGCTGTGGCAGCTATAGTGAAATGTTTGTTAGGTGTGCGTGTTTTGATGCCAGCCAGAATCCTGGCCATGACCTCTGGTTGATGCACAATCTGTAAATTATAGAAATGTATACAATTACCATAAACATACATGTATACTTTATTGAACTGTCACAAATGTCCATAATCACATGACCTTGCCTTGGTTCTCAAGTCAGTCACGAAACTGCTCTAAGTTCTCTCACTGGGGGCCTGAATGCTTGTGTTGAACATATGTCTCTCAAACGTTACATTCCTGTGGGGGGTAAAATGTTCATTGAATTTCTCCATTAGTACCTAGAGCTTTATTTTGTCCTCCTGCTGCGTGAATTCAAAGGTGTAAATTTCAAGACCTTCGTCCCCGATGACGTCCAGTAATGTGCTGCTTTGTATTTTTTTAAACTTTTCTTTCAATGCATGTAGCAGTCATGTAAAGTTTGAATATTCTCCCACCGGTGGCGATGTCTCCTAACCTCAGAGGGTCTGTTGCTTGTAGTGCTTCTTTTTGGTGAAGATTTGTCAGTTCTGACACTAAGTAGTGTCCATTGAGTGCTAGACAGTAGGGCTTTATTGAAACCACAACATCCTGTACAGCAGCTACTAATGTTTGAACATTCATTATGCAACAGTGCCCTCTTGTGTCCTGGAGATCTTTGTCATATTACACTAACTCGTCTAACTGTGATGAGCTGCCTTGGTAGCAGCTTACCCCTCTTGTAGCTTCACATTCATTTTGTGTAAACTGTTGTATTTACTGACCCTGTAACTGGAATTCCCTACTGTTATACATTTCGACTAATCTTCCACTTTGTATGGACATTATGTTGGAGACCAAACTCCACAGGCAACATTCGTGGATACTACAGCTCACCACTAGATGTTTCTGTTTAACCACTAACAAAATAGAAGGGTCCAGCTAACAGTTGTAGTGTCAATATACTATACTTGGTACACACATTATTTGGTGTTCCCCTGTACCATAGAAGATGGGTACCACGTCGATAGATTAGTTTGCTCTTATATTCCTCATGACACACCTGGAATATGGAATGTGTGTGTGTTGTTTTTACTGTTTTATAGCAGGAAACCAGAGGTTTTGATGGCAAAATAATAATTTAGTCATGCAACAAATATGTAACCATGTAAATCGTTCATCAAAAGGTAAAAATTGTAATTATTCACAGGCATGTATGTATGCTGTGGCAGCTATAGTGAAATGTTTGTTAGGTGTGCGTGTTTTGATGCCAGCCAGAATCCTGGCCATGACCTCTGGTTGATGCACAATCTGTAAATTATAGAAATGTATACAATTACCATAAACATACATGTATACTTTATTGAACTGTCACAAATGTCCATAATCACATGACCTTGCCTTGGTTCTCAAGTCAGTCACGAAACTGGTCTAAGTTCTCTCACTGGGGGCCTGAATGCTTGTGTTGAACATATGTCTCTCAAACGTTACATTCCTGTGGGGGGTAAAATGTTCATTGAATTTCTCCATTAGTACCTAGAGCTTTATTTTGTCCTCCTGCTGCGTGAATTCAAAGGTGTAAATTTCAAGACCTTCGTCCCCGATGACGTCCAGTAATGTGCTGCTTTGTATTTTTTTAAGCTTTTCTTTCAATGCATGTAGCAGTCATGTAAAGTTTGAATATTCTCCCACCGTCGGCGATGTCTCCTAACCTCAGAGGGTCTGGTGATTGTAGTGCTTCTTTTTGGTGAAGATATGTCCGTTCTGACACTAAGTAGTGTCCATTGAGTGCTAGACAGTAGGGCTTTATTGAAACCACAACATCCTGTACAGCAGCTACTAATGTTTGAACATTCATTATGCAACAGTGCCCTCTTGTGTCCTGGAGATCTTTGTCATATTACACTAACTCGTCTAACTGTGATGAGCTGCCTTGGTAGCAGCTTACCCCTCTTGTAGCTTCACATTCATTTTGTGTAAACTGTTGTATTTACTGACCCTGTAACTGGAATTCCCTACTGTTATACATTTCGACTAATCTTCCAATTTGTATGGATATTATGTTGGAGACCAAACTCCACAGGACACATTCGTGGATACTACAGCTCACCACTAGATGTTCCTGTTTAACCACAAACAAAATAGAAGGGTCCAGCTAACAGTTGTAGTGTCAATATACTATACTTGGTACACACATTATTTAGTGTTCCCCTGTACCATAGAAGATGGGTACCACGTCGATAGATTAGTTTGCTCTTATATTCCTCATGACACCTGGAATATGGAATGTGGGTGTGTTGTTTTTACTGTTTTATAGCAGGAAACCAGAGGTTTTGATGGCAAAATAATAATTTAGTCATGCAAGAAATATGTAACCATGTAAATCGTTCATGCATTGTCAAAAGGTAAAAATTGTAATTATTCACAGGCATGTATGTATGCTGTGGCAGCTATAGTGAAATGTTTGTTAGGTGTGCGTGTTTTGATGCCAGCCAGAATCCTGGCCATGACCTCTGGTTGATGCACAATCTGTAAATTATAGAAATGTATACAATTACCATAAACATACATGTATACTTTATTGAACTGTCACAAATGTCCATAATCACATGACCTTGCCTTGGTTCTCAAGTCAGTCACGAAACTGCTCTAAGTTCTCTCACTGGGGGCCTGAATGCTTGTGTTGAACATATGTCTCTCAAACGTTACATTCCTGTGGGGGGTAAAATGTTCATTGAATTTCTCCATTAGTACCTAGAGCTTTATTTTGTCCTCCTGCTGCGTGAATTCAAAGGTGTAAATTTCAAGACCTTCGTCCCCGATGACGTCCAGTAATGTGCTGCTTTGTATTTTTTTAAACTTTTCTTTCAATGCATGTAGCAGTCATGTAAAGTTTGAATATTCTCCCACCGGTGGCGATGTCTCCTAACCTCAGAGGGTCTGTTGCTTGTAGTGCTTCTTTTTGGTGAAGATTTGTCAGTTCTGACACTAAGTAGTGTCCATTGAGTGCTAGACAGTAGGGCTTTATTGAAACCACAACATCCTGTACAGCAGCTACTAATGTTTGAACATTCATTATGCAACAGTGCCCTCTTGTGTCCTGGAGATCTTTGTCATATTACACTAACTCGTCTAACTGTGATGAGCTGCCTTGGTAGCAGCTTACCCCTCTTGTAGCTTCACATTCATTTTGTGTAAACTGTTGTATTTACTGACCCTGTAACTGGAATTCCCTACTGTTATACATTTCGACTAATCTTCCACTTTGTATGGACATTATGTTGGAGACCAAACTCCACAGGCAACATTCGTGGATACTACAGCTCACCACTAGATGTTTCTGTTTAACCACTAACAAAATAGAAGGGTCCAGCTAACAGTTGTAGTGTCAATATACTATACTTGGTACACACATTATTTGGTGTTCCTCTGTACCATAGAAGATGGGTACCACGTCGATAGATTAGTTTGCTCTTATATTCCTCATGACACACCTGGAATATGGAATGTGTGTGTGTTGTTTTTACTGTTTTATAGCAGGAAACCAGAGGTTTTGATGGCAAAATAATAATTTAGTCATGCAACAAATATGTAACCATGTAAATCGTTCATCAAAAGGTAAAAATTGTAATTATTCACAGGCATGTATGTATGCTGTGGCAGCTATAGTGAAATGTTTGTTAGGTGTGCGTGTTTTGATGCCAGCCAGAATCCTGGCCATGACCTCTGGTTGATGCACAATCTGTAAATTATAGAAATGTATACAATTACCATAAACATACATGTATACTTTATTGAACTGTCACAAATGTCCATAATCACATGACCTTGCCTTGGTTCTCAAGTCAGTCACGAAACTGGTCTAAGTTCTCTCACTGGGGGCCTGAATGCTTGTGTTGAACATATGTCTCTCAAACGTTACATTCCTGTGGGGGGTAAAATGTTCATTGAATTTCTCCATTAGTACCTAGAGCTTTATTTTGTCCTCCTGCTGCGTGAATTCAAAGGTGTAAATTTCAAGACCTTCGTCCCCGATGACGTCCAGTAATGTGCTGCTTTGTATTTTTTTAAGCTTTTCTTTCAATGCATGTAGCAGTCATGTAAAGTTTGAATATTCTCCCACCGTCGGCGATGTCTCCTAACCTCAGAGGGTCTGGTGATTGTAGTGCTTCTTTTTGGTGAAGATATGTCCGTTCTGACACTAAGTAGTGTCCATTGAGTGCTAGACAGTAGGGCTTTATTGAAACCACAACATCCTGTACAGCAGCTACTAATGTTTGAACATTCATTATGCAACAGTGCCCTCTTGTGTCCTGGAGATCTTTGTCATATTACACTAACTCGTCTAACTGTGATGAGCTGCCTTGGTAGCAGCTTACCCCTCTTGTAGCTTCACATTCATTTTGTGTAAACTGTTGTATTTACTGACCCTGTAACTGGAATTCCCTACTGTTATACATTTCGACTAATCTTCCAATTTGTATGGATATTATGTTGGAGACCAAACTCCACAGGACACATTCGTGGATACTACAGCTCACCACTAGATGTTCCTGTTTAACCACAAACAAAATAGAAGGGTCCAGCTAACAGTTGTAGTGTCAATATACTATACTTGGTACACACATTATTTAGTGTTCCCCTGTACCATAGAAGATGGGTACCACGTCGATAGATTAGTTTGCTCTTATATTCCTCATGACACCTGGAATATGGAATGTGGGTGTGTTGTTTTTACTGTTTTATAGCAGGAAACCAGAGGTTTTGATGGCAAAATAATAATTTAGTCATGCAAGAAATATGTAACCATGTAAATCGTTCATGCATTGTCAAAAGGTAAAAATTGTAATTATTCACAGGCATGTATGTATGCTGTGGCAGCTATAGTGAAATGTTTGTTAGGTGTGCGTGTTTTGATGCCAGCCAGAATCCTGGCCATGACCTCTGGTTGATGCACAATCTGTAAATTATAGAAATGTATACAATTACCATAAACATACATGTATACTTTATTGAACTGTCACAAATGTCCATAATCACATGACCTTGCCTTGGTTCTCAAGTCAGTCACGAAACTGCTCTAAGTTCTCTCACTGGGGGCCTGAATGCTTGTGTTGAACATATGTCTCTCAAACGTTACATTCCTGTGGGGGGTAAAATGTTCATTGAATTTCTCCATTAGTACCTAGAGCTTTATTTTGTCCTCCTGCTGCGTGAATTCAAAGGTGTAAATTTCAAGACCTTCGTCCCCGATGACGTCCAGTAATGTGCTGCTTTGTATTTTTTTAAACTTTTCTTTCAATGCATGTAGCAGTCATGTAAAGTTTGAATATTCTCCCACCGGTGGCGATGTCTCCTAACCTCAGAGGGTCTGTTGCTTGTAGTGCTTCTTTTTGGTGAAGATTTGTCAGTTCTGACACTAAGTAGTGTCCATTGAGTGCTAGACAGTAGGGCTTTATTGAAACCACAACATCCTGTACAGCAGCTACTAATGTTTGAACATTCATTATGCAACAGTGCCCTCTTGTGTCCTGGAGATCTTTGTCATATTACACTAACTCGTCTAAATGTGATGAGCTGCCTTGGTAGCAGCTTACCCCTCTTGTAGCTTCACATTCATTTTGTGTAAACTGTTGTATTTACTGACCCTGTAACTGGAATTCCCTACTGTTATACATTTCGACTAATCTTCCACTTTGTATGGACATTATGTTGGAGACCAAACTCCACAGGCAACATTCGTGGATACTACAGCTCACCACTAGATGTTTCTGTTTAACCACTAACAAAATAGAAGGGTCCAGCTAACAGTTGTAGTGTCAATATACTATACTTGGTACACACATTATTTGGTGTTCCCCTGTACCATAGAAGATGGGTACCACGTCGATAGATTAGTTTGCTCTTATATTCCTCATGACACACCTGGAATATGGAATGTGTGTGTGTTGTTTTTACTGTTTTATAGCAGGAAACCAGAGGTTTTGATGGCAAAATAATAATTTAGTCATGCAACAAATATGTAACCATGTAAATCGTTCATCAAAAGGTAAAAATTGTAATTATTCACAGGCATGTATGTATGCTGTGGCAGCTATAGTGAAATGTTTGTTAGGTGTGCGTGTTTTGATGCCAGCCAGAATCCTGGCCATGACCTCTGGTTGATGCACAATCTGTAAATTATAGAAATGTATACAATTACCATAAACATACATGTATACTTTATTGAACTGTCACAAATGTCCATAATCACATGACCTTGCCTTGGTTCTCAAGTCAGTCACGAAACTGCTCTAAGTTCTCTCACTGGGGGCCTGAATGCTTGTGTTGAACATATGTCTCTCAAACGTTACATTCCTGTGGGGGGTAAAATGTTCATTGAATTTCTCCATTAGTACCTAGAGCTTTATTTTGTCCTCCTGCTGCGTGAATTCAAAGGTGTAAATTTCAAGACCTTCGTCCCCGATGACGTCCAGTAATGTGCTGCTTTGTATTTTTTTAAACTTTTCTTTCAATGCATGTAGCAGTCATGTAAAGTTTGAATATTCTCCCACCGGTGGCGATGTCTCCTAACCTCAGAGGGTCTGTTGCTTGTAGTGCTTCTTTTTGGTGAAGATTTGTCAGTTCTGACACTAAGTAGTGTCCATTGAGTGCTAGACAGTAGGGCTTTATTGAAACCACAACATCCTGTACAGCAGCTACTAATGTTTGAACATTCATTATGCAACAGTGCCCTCTTGTGTCCTGGAGATCTTTGTCATATTACACTAACTCGTCTAACTGTGATGAGCTGCCTTGGTAGCAGCTTACCCCTCTTGTAGCTTCACATTCATTTTGTGTAAACTGTTGTATTTACTGACCCTGTAACTGGAATTCCCTACTGTTATACATTTCGACTAATCTTCCACTTTGTATGGACATTATGTTGGAGACCAAACTCCACAGGCAACATTCGTGGATACTACAGCTCACCACTAGATGTTTCTGTTTAACCACTAACAAAATAGAAGGGTCCAGCTAACAGTTGTAGTGTCAATATACTATACTTGGTACACACATTATTTGGTGTTCCCCTGTACCATAGAAGATGGGTACCACGTCGATAGATTAGTTTGCTCTTATATTCCTCATGACACACTTGGAATATGGAATGTGTGTGTGTTGTTTTTACTGTTTTATAGCAGGAAACCAGAGGTTTTGATGGCAAAATAATAATTTAGTCATGCAACAAATATGTAACCATGTAAATCGTTCATCAAAAGGTAAAAATTGTAATTATTCACAGGCATGTATGTATGCTGTGGCAGCTATAGTGAAATGTTTGTTAGGTGTGCGTGTTTTGATGCCAGCCAGAATCCTGGCCATGACCTCTGGTTGATGCACAATCTGTAAATTATAGAAATGTATACAATTACCATAAACATACATGTATACTTTATTGAACTGTCACAAATGTCCATAATCACATGACCTTGCCTTGGTTCTCAAGTCAGTCACGAAACTGCTCTAAGTTCTCTCACTGGGGGCCTGAATGCTTGTGTTGAACATATGTCTCTCAAACGTTACATTCCTGTGGGGGGTAAAATGTTCATTGAATTTCTCCATTAGTACCTAGAGCTTTATTTTGTCCTCCTGCTGCGTGAATTCAAAGGTGTAAATTTCAAGACCTTCGTCCCCGATGACGTCCAGTAATGTGCTGCTTTGTATTTTTTTAAACTTTTCTTTCAATGCATGTAGCAGTCATGTAAAGTTTGAATATTCTCCCACCGGTGGCGATGTCTCCTAACCTCAGAGGGTCTGTTGCTTGTAGTGCTTCTTTTTGGTGAAGATTTGTCCGTTCTGACACTAAGTAGTGTCCATTGAGTGCTAGACAGTAGGGCTTTATTGAAACCACATCATCCTGTACAGCAGCTACTAATGTTTGAACATTCATTATACAACAGTGCCCTCTTGTGTCCTGGAGATCTTTGTCATATTACACTAACTCGTCTAACTGTGATGAGCTGCCTTGGTAGCAGCTTACCCCTCTTGTAGCTTCACATTCATTTTGTGTAAACTGTTGTATTTACTGACCCTGTAACTGGAATTCCCTACTGTAATACATTTCGACTAATCTTCCACTTTGTATGGATATTATGTTGGAGACCAAACTCCACAGGCAACATTCGTGGATACTACAGCTCACCACTAGATGTTTCTGTTTAACCACAAACAAAATAGAAGGGTCCAGCTAACAGTTGTTGTGTCAATATACTATACTTGGTACACACATTATTTAGTGTTCCCCTGTACCATAGAAGATGGGTACCACGTCGATAGATTAGTTTGCTCTTATATTCCTCATGACACACCTGGAATATGGAATGTGGGTGTGTTGTTTTTACTGTTTTGTAGCAGGAAACCAGAGGTTTTGATGGCAAAATAATAATTTAGTCATGCAACAAATATGTAACCATGTAAATCGTTTATGCATTGTCAAAAGGTAAAAATTGTAATTATTCACAGGCATGTATGTATGCTGTGGCAGCTATAGTGAAATGTTTGTTAGGTGTGCGTGTTTTGATGCCAGCCAGAATCCTGTCCATGACCTCTGGTTGATGCACAATCTGTAAATTATAGAAATGTATACAATTACCATAAACATACATGTATACTTTATTGAACTGTCACAAATGTCCATAATCACATGACCTTGCCTTGGTTCTCAAGTCAGTCACGAAACTGCTCTAAGTTCTCTCACTGGGGGCCTGAATGCTTGTGTTGAACATATGTCTCTCAAACGTTACATTCCTGTGGGGGGTAAAATGTTCATTGAATTTCTCCATTAGTACCTAGAGCTTTATTTTGTCCTCCTGCTGCGTGAATTCAAAGGTGTAAATTTCAAGACCTTCGTCCCCGATGACGTCCAGTAATGTGCTGCTTTGTATTTTTTTAAGCTTTTCTTTCAATGCATGTAGCAGTCATGTAAAGTTTGAATATTCTCCCACCGTCGGCGATGTCTCCTAACCTCAGAGGGTCTGGTGCTTGTAGTGCTTCTTTTTGGTGAAGATATGTCCGTTCTGACACTAAGTAGTGTCCAATGAGTGCTAGACAGTAGGGCTTTATTGAAACCACAACATCCTGTACAGCAGCTACTAATGTTTGAACATTCATTATGCAACAGTGCCCTCTTGTGTCCTGGAGATCTTTGTCATATTACACTAACTCGTCTAACTGTGATGAGCTGCCTTGGTAGCAGCTTACCCCTCTTGTAGCTTCACATTCATTTTGTGTAAACTGTTGTATTTACTGACCCTGTAACTGGAATTCCCTACTGTTATACATTTCGACTAATCTTCCAATTTGTATGGATATTATGTTGGAGACCAAACTCCACAGGACACATTCGTGGATACTACAGCTCACCACTAGATGTTCCTGTTTAACCACAAACAAAATAGAAGGGTCCAGCTAACAGTTGTTGTGTCAATATACTATACTTGGTACACACATTATTTAGTGTTCCCCTGTACCATAGAAGATGGGTACCACGTCGATAGATTAGTTTGCTCTTATATTCCTCATGACACACCTGGAATATGGAATGTGGGTGTGTTGTTTTTACTGTTTTATTGCAGGAAACCAGAGGTTTTGATGGCAAAATAATAATTTAGTCATGCAACAAATATGTAACCATGTAAATCGTTCATGCATTGTCAAAAGGTAAAAATTGTAATTATTCACAGGCATGTATGTATGCTGTGGCAGCTATAGTGAAATGTTTGTTAGGTGTGCGTGTTTTGATGCCAGCCAGAATCCTGGCCATGACCTCTGGTTGATGCACAATCTGTAAATTATAGAAATGTATACAATTACCATAAACATACATGTATACTTTATTGAACTGTCACAAATGTCCATAATCACATGACCTTGCCTTGGTTCTCAAGTCAGTCACGAAACTGCTCTAAGTTCTCTCACTGGGGGCCTGAATGCTTGTGTTGAACATATGTCTCTCAAACGTTACATTCCTGTGGGGGGTAAAATGTTCATTGAATTTCTCCATTAGTACCTAGAGCTTTATTTTGTCCTCCTGCTGCGTGAATTCAAAGGTGTAAATTTCAAGACCTTCGTCCCCGATGACGTCCAATAATGTGCTGCTTTGTATTTTTTTAAGCTTTTCTTTCAATGCATGTAGCAGTCATGTAAAGTTTGAATATTCTCCCACCGTCGGCGATGTCTCCTAACCTCAGAGGGTCTGGTGCTTGTAGTGCTTCTTTTTGGTGAAGATATGTCCGTTCTGACACTAAGTAGTGTCCATTGAGTGCTAGACAGTAGGGCTTTATTGAAACCACAACATCCTGTACAGCAGCTACTAATGTTTGAACATTCATTATGCAACAGTGCCCTCTTGTGTCCTGGAGATCTTTGTCATATTACACTAACTCGTCTAACTGTGATGAGCTGCCTTGGTAGCAGCTTACCCCTCTTGTAGCTTCACATTCATTTTGTGTAAACTGTTGTATTTACTGACCCTGTAACTGGAATTCCCTATTGTTATACATTTCGACTAATCTTCCACTTTGTATGGATATTATGTTGGAGACCAAACTCCACAGGCAACATTCGTGGATACTACAGCTCACCACTAGATGTTTCTGTTTAACCACTAACAAAATAGAAGGGTCCAGCTAACAGTTGTTGTGTCAATATACTATACTTGGTACACTCATTATTTAGTGTTCCCCTGTACCATAGAAGATGGGTACCACGTCGATAGATTAGTTTGCTCTTATATTCCTCATGACACACCTGGAATATGGAATGTGGGTGTGTTGTTTTTACTGTTTTATAGCAGGAAACCAGAGGTTTTGATGGCAAAATAATAATTTAGTCATGCAAGAAATATGTAACCATGTAAATCGTTCATGCATTGTCAAAAGGTAAAAATTGTAATTATTCACAGGCATGTATGTATGCTGTGGCAGCTATAGTGAAATGTTTGTTAGGTGTGCGTGTTTTGATGCCAGCCAGAATCCTGGCCATGACCTCTGGTTGATGCACAATCTGTAAATTATAGAAATGTATACAATTACCATAAACATACATGTATACTTTATTGAACTGTCACAAATGTCCATAATCACATGACCTTGCCTTGGTTCTCAAGTCAGTCACGAAACTGGTCTAAGTTCTCTCACTGGGGGCCTGAATGCTTGTGTTGAACATATGTCTCTCAAACGTTACATTCCTGTGGGGGGTAAAATGTTCATTGAATTTCTCCATTAGTACCTAGAGCTTTATTTTGTCCTCCTGCTGCGTGAATTCAAAGGTGTAAATTTCAAGACCTTCGTCCCCGATGACGTCCAATAATGTGCTGCTTTGTATTTTTTTAAGCTTTTCTTTCAATGCATGTAGCAGTCATGTAAAGTTTGAATATTCTCCCACCGTCGGCGATGTCTCCTAACCTCAGAGGGTCTGGTGCTTGTAGTGCTTCTTTTTGGTGAAGATATGTCCGTTCTGACACTAAGTAGTGTCCATTGAGTGCTAGACAGTAGGGCTTTATTGAAACCACAACATCCTGTACAGCAGCTACTAATGTTTGAACATTCATTATGCAACAGTGCCCTCTTGTGTCCTGGAGATCTTTGTCATATTACACTAACTCGTCTAACTGTGATGAGCTGCCTTGGTAGCAGCTTACCCCTCTTGTAGCTTCACATTCATTTTGTGTAAACTGTTGTATTTACTGACCCTGTAACTGGAATTCCCTATTGTTATACATTTCGACTAATCTTCCACTTTGTATGGATATTATGTTGGAGACCAAACTCCACAGGCAACATTCGTGGATACTACAGCTCACCACTAGATGTTTCTGTTTAACCACTAACAAAATAGAAGGGTCCAGCTAACAGTTGTTGTGTCAATATACTATACTTGGTACACTCATTATTTAGTGTTCCCCTGTACCATAGAAGATGGGTACCACGTCGATAGATTAGTTTGCTCTTATATTCCTCATGACACACCTGGAATATGGAATGTGGGTGTGTTGTTTTTACTGTTTTATAGCAGGAAACCAGAGGTTTTGATGGCAAAATAATAATTTAGTCATGCAAGAAATATGTAACCATGTAAATCGTTCATGCATTGTCAAAAGGTAAAAATTGTAATTATTCACAGGCATGTATGTATGCTGTGGCAGCTATAGTGAAATGTTTGTTAGGTGTGCGTGTTTTGATGCCAGCCAGAATCCTGGCCATGACCTCTGGTTGATGCACAATCTGTAAATTATAGAAATGTATACAATTACCATAAACATACATGTATACTTTATTGAACTGTCACAAATGTCCATAATCACATGACCTTGCCTTGGTTCTCAAGTCAGTCACGAAACTGGTCTAAGTTCTCTCACTGGGGGCCTGAATGCTTGTGTTGAACATATGTCTCTCAAACGTTACATTCCTGTGGGGGGTAAAATGTTCATTGAATTTCTCCATTAGTACCTAGAGCTTTATTTTGTCCTCCTGCTGCGTGAATTCAAAGGTGTAAATTTCAAGACCTTCGTCCCCGATGACGTCCAGTAATGTGCTCCTTTGTATTTTTTTAAACTTTTCTTTCAATGCATGTAGCAGTCATGTAAAGTTTGAATATTCTCCCACCGGTGGCGATGTCTCCTAACCTCAGAGGGTCTTTTGCTTGTAGTGCTTCTTTTTGGTGAAGATTTGTCCGTTCTGACACTAAGTAGTGTCCATTGAGTGCTAGACAGTAGGGCTTTATTGAAACCACATCATCCTGTACAGCAGCTACTAATGTTTGAACATTCATTATGCAACAGTGCCCTCTTGTGTCCTGGAGATCTTTGTCATATTACACTAACTCGTCTAACTCTGATGAGCTGCCTTGGTAGCAGCTTACCCCTCTTGTAGCTTCACATTCATTTTGTGTAAACTGTTGTATTTACTGACCCTGTAACTGGAATTCCCTACTGTAATACATTTCGACTAATCTTCCACTTTGTATGGATATTATGTTGGAGACCAAACTCCACAGGCAACATTCGTGGATACTACAGCTCACCACTAGATGTTTCTGTTTAACCACAAACAAAATAGAAGGGTCCAGCTAACAGTTGTTGTGTCAATATACTATACTTGGTACACACATTATTTAGTGTTCCCCTGTACCATAGAAGATGGGTACCACGTCGATAGATTAGTTTGCTCTTATATTCCTCATGACACACCTGGAATATGGAATGTGGGTGTGTTGTTTTTACTGTTTTATAGCAGGAAACCAGAGGTTTTGATGGCAAAATAATAATTTAGACATGCAAAAAATATGTAACCATGTAAATCGTTCATGCATTGTCAAAAGGTAAAAATTGTAATTATTCACAGGCATGTATGTATGCTGTGGCAGCTATAGTGAAATGTTTGTTAGGTGTGCGTGTTTTGATGCCAGCCAGAATCCTGGCCATGACCTCTGGTTGATGCACAATCTGTAAATTATAGAAATGTATACAATTACCATAAACATACATGTATACTTTATTGAACTGTCACAAATGTCCATAATCACATGACCTTGCTTTGGTTCTCAAGTCAGTCACGAAACTGGTCTAAGTTCTCACTGGGGGCCTGAATGCTTGTGTTGAACATATGTCTCTCAAACGTTACATTCCTGTGGGGGGTAAAATGTTCATTGAATTTCTCCATTAGTACCTAGAGCTTTATTTTGTCCTCCTGCTGCGTGAATTCAAAGGTGTAAATTTCAAGACCTTCGTCCCCGATGACGTCCAGTAATGTGCTGCTTTGTATTTTTTTAAACTTTTCTTTCAATGCATGTAGCAGTCATGTAAAGTTTGAATATTCTCCCACCGGTGGCGATGTCTCCTAACCTCAGAGGGTCTGTTGCTTGTAGTGCTTCTTTTTGGTGAAGATTTGTCAGTTCTGACACTAAGTAGTGTCCATTGAGTGCTAGACAGTAGGGCTTTATTGAAACCACAACATCCTGTACAGCAGCTACTAATGTTTGAACATTCATTATGCAACAGTGCCCTCTTGTGTCCTGGAGATCTTTGTCATATTACACTAACTCGTCTAACTGTGATGAGCTGCCTTGGTAGCAGCTTACCCCTCTTGTAGCTTCACATTCATTTTGTGTAAACTGTTGTATTTACTGACCCTGTAACTGGAATTCCCTACTGTTATACATTTCGACTAATCTTCCACTTTGTATGGACATTATGTTGGAGACCAAACTCCACAGGCAACATTCGTGGATACTACAGCTCACCACTAGATGTTTCTGTTTAACCACTAACAAAATAGAAGGGTCCAGCTAACAGTTGTAGTGTCAATATACTATACTTGGTACACACATTATTTGGTGTTCCCCTGTACCATAGAAGATGGGTACCACGTCGATAGATTAGTTTGCTCTTATATTCCTCATGACACACTTGGAATATGGAATGTGTGTGTGTTGTTTTTACTGTTTTATAGCAGGAAACCAGAGGTTTTGATGGCAAAATAATAATTTAGTCATGCAACAAATATGTAACCATGTAAATCGTTCATCAAAAGGTAAAAATTGTAATTATTCACAGGCATGTATGTATGCTGTGGCAGCTATAGTGAAATGTTTGTTAGGTGTGCGTGTTTTGATGCCAGCCAGAATCCTGGCCATGACCTCTGGTTGATGCACAATCTGTAAATTATAGAAATGTATACAATTACCATAAACATACATGTATACTTTATTGAACTGTCACAAATGTCCATAATCACATGACCTTGCCTTGGTTCTCAAGTCAGTCACGAAACTGCTCTAAGTTCTCTCACTGGGGGCCTGAATGCTTGTGTTGAACATATGTCTCTCAAACGTTACATTCCTGTGGGGGGTAAAATGTTCATTGAATTTCTCCATTAGTACCTAGAGCTTTATTTTGTCCTCCTGCTGCGTGAATTCAAAGGTGTAAATTTCAAGACCTTCGTCCCCGATGACGTCCAGTAATGTGCTGCTTTGTATTTTTTTAAACTTTTCTTTCAATGCATGTAGCAGTCATGTAAAGTTTGAATATTCTCCCACCGGTGGCGATGTCTCCTAACCTCAGAGGGTCTGTTGCTTGTAGTGCTTCTTTTTGGTGAAGATTTGTCCGTTCTGACACTAAGTAGTGTCCATTGAGTGCTAGACAGTAGGGCTTTATTGAAACCACATCATCCTGTACAGCAGCTACTAATGTTTGAACATTCATTATACAACAGTGCCCTCTTGTGTCCTGGAGATCTTTGTCATATTACACTAACTCGTCTAACTGTGATGAGCTGCCTTGGTAGCAGCTTACCCCTCTTGTAGCTTCACATTCATTTTGTGTAAACTGTTGTATTTACTGACCCTGTAACTGGAATTCCCTACTGTAATACATTTCGACTAATCTTCCACTTTGTATGGATATTATGTTGGAGACCAAACTCCACAGGCAACATTCGTGGATACTACAGCTCACCACTAGATGTTTCTGTTTAACCACAAACAAAATAGAAGGGTCCAGCTAACAGTTGTTGTGTCAATATACTATACTTGGTACACACATTATTTAGTGTTCCCCTGTACCATAGAAGATGGGTACCACGTCGATAGATTAGTTTGCTCTTATATTCCTCATGACACACCTGGAATATGGAATGTGGGTGTGTTGTTTTTACTGTTTTGTAGCAGGAAACCAGAGGTTTTGATGGCAAAATAATAATTTAGTCATGCAACAAATATGTAACCATGTAAATCGTTTATGCATTGTCAAAAGGTAAAAATTGTAATTATTCACAGGCATGTATGTATGCTGTGGCAGCTATAGTGAAATGTTTGTTAGGTGTGCGTGTTTTGATGCCAGCCAGAATCCTGTCCATGACCTCTGGTTGATGCACAATCTGTAAATTATAGAAATGTATACAATTACCATAAACATACATGTATACTTTATTGAACTGTCACAAATGTCCATAATCACATGACCTTGCCTTGGTTCTCAAGTCAGTCACGAAACTGCTCTAAGTTCTCTCACTGGGGGCCTGAATGCTTGTGTTGAACATATGTCTCTCAAACGTTACATTCCTGTGGGGGGTAAAATGTTCATTGAATTTCTCCATTAGTACCTAGAGCTTTATTTTGTCCTCCTGCTGCGTGAATTCAAAGGTGTAAATTTCAAGACCTTCGTCCCCGATGACGTCCAGTAATGTGCTGCTTTGTATTTTTTTAAGCTTTTCTTTCAATGCATGTAGCAGTCATGTAAAGTTTGAATATTCTCCCACCGTCGGCGATGTCTCCTAACCTCAGAGGGTCTGGTGCTTGTAGTGCTTCTTTTTGGTGAAGATATGTCCGTTCTGACACTAAGTAGTGTCCAATGAGTGCTAGACAGTAGGGCTTTATTGAAACCACAACATCCTGTACAGCAGCTACTAATGTTTGAACATTCATTATGCAACAGTGCCCTCTTGTGTCCTGGAGATCTTTGTCATATTACACTAACTCGTCTAACTGTGATGAGCTGCCTTGGTAGCAGCTTACCCCTCTTGTAGCTTCACATTCATTTTGTGTAAACTGTTGTATTTACTGACCCTGTAACTGGAATTCCCTACTGTTATACATTTCGACTAATCTTCCAATTTGTATGGATATTATGTTGGAGACCAAACTCCACAGGACACATTCGTGGATACTACAGCTCACCACTAGATGTTCCTGTTTAACCACAAACAAAATAGAAGGGTCCAGCTAACAGTTGTTGTGTCAATATACTATACTTGGTACACACATTATTTAGTGTTCCCCTGTACCATAGAAGATGGGTACCACGTCGATAGATTAGTTTGCTCTTATATTCCTCATGACACACCTGGAATATGGAATGTGGGTGTGTTGTTTTTACTGTTTTATTGCAGGAAACCAGAGGTTTTGATGGCAAAATAATAATTTAGTCATGCAACAAATATGTAACCATGTAAATCGTTCATGCATTGTCAAAAGGTAAAAATTGTAATTATTCACAGGCATGTATGTATGCTGTGGCAGCTATAGTGAAATGTTTGTTAGGTGTGCGTGTTTTGATGCCAGCCAGAATCCTGGCCATGACCTCTGGTTGATGCACAATCTGTAAATTATAGAAATGTATACAATTACCATAAACATACATGTATACTTTATTGAACTGTCACAAATGTCCATAATCACATGACCTTGCCTTGGTTCTCAAGTCAGTCACGAAACTGCTCTAAGTTCTCTCACTGGGGGCCTGAATGCTTGTGTTGAACATATGTCTCTCAAACGTTACATTCCTGTGGGGGGTAAAATGTTCATTGAATTTCTCCATTAGTACCTAGAGCTTTATTTTGTCCTCCTGCTGCGTGAATTCAAAGGTGTAAATTTCAAGACCTTCGTCCCCGATGACGTCCAATAATGTGCTGCTTTGTATTTTTTTAAGCTTTTCTTTCAATGCATGTAGCAGTCATGTAAAGTTTGAATATTCTCCCACCGTCGGCGATGTCTCCTAACCTCAGAGGGTCTGGTGCTTGTAGTGCTTCTTTTTGGTGAAGATATGTCCGTTCTGACACTAAGTAGTGTCCATTGAGTGCTAGACAGTAGGGCTTTATTGAAACCACAACATCCTGTACAGCAGCTACTAATGTTTGAACATTCATTATGCAACAGTGCCCTCTTGTGTCCTGGAGATCTTTGTCATATTACACTAACTCGTCTAACTGTGATGAGCTGCCTTGGTAGCAGCTTACCCCTCTTGTAGCTTCACATTCATTTTGTGTAAACTGTTGTATTTACTGACCCTGTAACTGGAATTCCCTATTGTTATACATTTCGACTAATCTTCCACTTTGTATGGATATTATGTTGGAGACCAAACTCCACAGGCAACATTCGTGGATACTACAGCTCACCACTAGATGTTTCTGTTTAACCACTAACAAAATAGAAGGGTCCAGCTAACAGTTGTTGTGTCAATATACTATACTTGGTACACTCATTATTTAGTGTTCCCCTGTACCATAGAAGATGGGTACCACGTCGATAGATTAGTTTGCTCTTATATTCCTCATGACACACCTGGAATATGGAATGTGGGTGTGTTGTTTTTACTGTTTTATAGCAGGAAACCAGAGGTTTTGATGGCAAAATAATAATTTAGTCATGCAAGAAATATGTAACCATGTAAATCGTTCATGCATTGTCAAAAGGTAAAAATTGTAATTATTCACAGGCATGTATGTATGCTGTGGCAGCTATAGTGAAATGTTTGTTAGGTGTGCGTGTTTTGATGCCAGCCAGAATCCTGGCCATGACCTCTGGTTGATGCACAATCTGTAAATTATAGAAATGTATACAATTACCATAAACATACATGTATACTTTATTGAACTGTCACAAATGTCCATAATCACATGACCTTGCCTTGGTTCTCAAGTCAGTCACGAAACTGGTCTAAGTTCTCTCACTGGGGGCCTGAATGCTTGTGTTGAACATATGTCTCTCAAACGTTACATTCCTGTGGGGGGTAAAATGTTCATTGAATTTCTCCATTAGTACCTAGAGCTTTATTTTGTCCTCCTGCTGCGTGAATTCAAAGGTGTAAATTTCAAGACCTTCGTCCCCGATGACGTCCAATAATGTGCTGCTTTGTATTTTTTTAAGCTTTTCTTTCAATGCATGTAGCAGTCATGTAAAGTTTGAATATTCTCCCACCGTCGGCGATGTCTCCTAACCTCAGAGGGTCTGGTGCTTGTAGTGCTTCTTTTTGGTGAAGATATGTCCGTTCTGACACTAAGTAGTGTCCATTGAGTGCTAGACAGTAGGGCTTTATTGAAACCACAACATCCTGTACAGCAGCTACTAATGTTTGAACATTCATTATGCAACAGTGCCCTCTTGTGTCCTGGAGATCTTTGTCATATTACACTAACTCGTCTAACTGTGATGAGCTGCCTTGGTAGCAGCTTACCCCTCTTGTAGCTTCACATTCATTTTGTGTAAACTGTTGTATTTACTGACCCTGTAACTGGAATTCCCTATTGTTATACATTTCGACTAATCTTCCACTTTGTATGGATATTATGTTGGAGACCAAACTCCACAGGCAACATTCGTGGATACTACAGCTCACCACTAGATGTTTCTGTTTAACCACTAACAAAATAGAAGGGTCCAGCTAACAGTTGTTGTGTCAATATACTATACTTGGTACACTCATTATTTAGTGTTCCCCTGTACCATAGAAGATGGGTACCACGTCGATAGATTAGTTTGCTCTTATATTCCTCATGACACACCTGGAATATGGAATGTGGGTGTGTTGTTTTTACTGTTTTATAGCAGGAAACCAGAGGTTTTGATGGCAAAATAATAATTTAGTCATGCAAGAAATATGTAACCATGTAAATCGTTCATGCATTGTCAAAAGGTAAAAATTGTAATTATTCACAGGCATGTATGTATGCTGTGGCAGCTATAGTGAAATGTTTGTTAGGTGTGCGTGTTTTGATGCCAGCCAGAATCCTGGCCATGACCTCTGGTTGATGCACAATCTGTAAATTATAGAAATGTATACAATTACCATAAACATACATGTATACTTTATTGAACTGTCACAAATGTCCATAATCACATGACCTTGCCTTGGTTCTCAAGTCAGTCACGAAACTGGTCTAAGTTCTCTCACTGGGGGCCTGAATGCTTGTGTTGAACATATGTCTCTCAAACGTTACATTCCTGTGGGGGGTAAAATGTTCATTGAATTTCTCCATTAGTACCTAGAGCTTTATTTTGTCCTCCTGCTGCGTGAATTCAAAGGTGTAAATTTCAAGACCTTCGTCCCCGATGACGTCCAGTAATGTGCTCCTTTGTATTTTTTTAAACTTTTCTTTCAATGCATGTAGCAGTCATGTAAAGTTTGAATATTCTCCCACCGGTGGCGATGTCTCCTAACCTCAGAGGGTCTTTTGCTTGTAGTGCTTCTTTTTGGTGAAGATTTGTCCGTTCTGACACTAAGTAGTGTCCATTGAGTGCTAGACAGTAGGGCTTTATTGAAACCACATCATCCTGTACAGCAGCTACTAATGTTTGAACATTCATTATGCAACAGTGCCCTCTTGTGTCCTGGAGATCTTTGTCATATTACACTAACTCGTCTAACTCTGATGAGCTGCCTTGGTAGCAGCTTACCCCTCTTGTAGCTTCACATTCATTTTGTGTAAACTGTTGTATTTACTGACCCTGTAACTGGAATTCCCTACTGTAATACATTTCGACTAATCTTCCACTTTGTATGGATATTATGTTGGAGACCAAACTCCACAGGCAACATTCGTGGATACTACAGCTCACCACTAGATGTTTCTGTTTAACCACAAACAAAATAGAAGGGTCCAGCTAACAGTTGTTGTGTCAATATACTATACTTGGTACACACATTATTTAGTGTTCCCCTGTACCATAGAAGATGGGTACCACGTCGATAGATTAGTTTGCTCTTATATTCCTCATGACACACCTGGAATATGGAATGTGGGTGTGTTGTTTTTACTGTTTTATAGCAGGAAACCAGAGGTTTTGATGGCAAAATAATAATTTAGACATGCAAAAAATATGTAACCATGTAAATCGTTCATGCATTGTCAAAAGGTAAAAATTGTAATTATTCACAGGCATGTATGTATGCTGTGGCAGCTATAGTGAAATGTTTGTTAGGTGTGCGTGTTTTGATGCCAGCCAGAATCCTGGCCATGACCTCTGGTTGATGCACAATCTGTAAATTATAGAAATGTATACAATTACCATAAACATACATGTATACTTTATTGAACTGTCACAAATGTCCATAATCACATGACCTTGCTTTGGTTCTCAAGTCAGTCACGAAACTGGTCTAAGTTCTCACTGGGGGCCTGAATGCTTGTGTTGAACATATGTCTCTCAAACGTTACATTCCTGTGGGGGGTAAAATGTTCATTGAATTTCTCCATTAGTACCTAGAGCTTTATTTTGTCCTCCTGCTGCGTGAATTCAAAGGTGTAAATTTCAAGACCTTCGTCCCCGATGACGTCCAGTAATGTGCTGCTTTGTATTTTTTTAAGCTTTTCTTTCAATGCATGTAGCAGTCATGTAAAGTTTGAATATTCTCCCACCGTCGGCGATGTCTCCTAACCTCAGAGGGTCTGGTGCTTGTAGTGCTTCTTTTTGGTGAAGATATGTCCGTTCTGACACTAAGTAGTGTCCAATGAGTGCTAGACAGTAGGGCTTTATTGAAACCACAACATCCTGTACAGCAGCTACTAATGTTTGAACATTCATTATGCAACAGTGCCCTCTTGTGTCCTGGAGATCTTTGTCATATTACACTAACTCGTCTAACTGTGATGAGCTGCCTTGGTAGCAGCTTACCCCTCTTGTAGCTTCACATTCATTTTGTGTAAACTGTTGTATTTACTGACCCTGTAACTGGAATTCCCTACTGTAATACATTTCGACTAATCTTCCACTTTGTATGGATATTATGTTGGAGACCAAACTCCACAGGCAACATTCGTGGATACTACAGCTCACCACTAGATGTTTCTGTTTAACCACAAACAAAATAGAAGGGTCCAGCTAACAGTTGTTGTGTCAATATACTATACTTGGTACACACATTATTTAGTGTTCCCCTGTACCATAGAAGATGGGTACCACGTCGATAGATTAGTTTGCTCTTATATTCCTCATGACACACCTGGAATATGGAATGTGGGTGTGTTGTTTTTACTGTTTTATAGCAGGAAACCAGAGGTTTTGATGGCAAAATAATAATTTAGTCATGCAACAAATATGTAACCATGTAAATCGTTTATGCATTGTCAAAAGGTAAAAATTGTAATTATTCACAGGCATGTATGTATGCTGTGGCAGCTATAGTGAAATGTTTGTTAGGTGTGCGTGTTTTGATGCCAGCCAGAATCCTGGCCATGACCTCTGGTTGATGCACAATCTGTAAATTATAGAAATGTATACAATTACCATAAACATACATGTATACTTTATTGAACTGTCACAAATGTCCATAATCACATGACCTTGCCTTAGTTCTCAAGTCAGTCACGAAACTGCTCTAAGTTCTCTCACTGGGGGCCTGAATGCTTGTGTTGAACATATGTCTCTCAAACGTTACATTCCTGTGGGGGGTAAAATGTTCATTAAATTTCTCCATTAGTACCTAGAGCTTTATTTTGTCCTCCTGCTGCGTGAATTCAAAGGTGTAAATTTCAAGACCGTCGTCCCCGATGACGTCCAGTAATGTGCTGCTTTGTATTTTTTTAAACTTTTCTTTCAATGCATGTAGCAGTCATGTAAAGTTTGAATATTCTCCCACCGGTGGCGATGTCTCCTAACCTCAGAGGGTCTGTTGCTTGTAGTGCTTCTTTTTGGTGAAGATTTGTCAGTTCTGACACTAAGTAGTGTCCATTGAGTGCTAGACAGTAGGGCTTTATTGAAACCACAACATCCTGTACAGCAGCTACTAATGTTTGAACATTCATTATGCAACAGTGCCCTCTTGTGTCCTGGAGATCTTTGTCATATTACACTAACTCGTCTAACTGTGATGAGCTGCCTTGGTAGCAGCTTACCCCTCTTGTAGCTTCACATTCATTTTGTGTAAACTGTTGTATTTACTGACCCTGTAACTGGAATTCCCTACTGTTATACATTTCGACTAATCTTCCACTTTGTATGGACATTATGTTGGAGACCAAACTCCACAGGCAACATTCGTGGATACTACAGCTCACCACTAGATGTTTCTGTTTAACCACTAACAAAATAGAAGGGTCCAGCTAACAGTTGTAGTGTCAATATACTATACTTGGTACACACATTATTTGGTGTTCCCCTGTACCATAGAAGATGGGTACCACGTCGATAGATTAGTTTGCTCTTATATTCCTCATGACACACCTGGAATATGGAATGTGGGTGTGTTGTTTTTACTGTTTTATAGCAGGAAACCAGAGGTTTTGATGGCAAAATAATAATTTAGTCATGCAAGAAATATGTAACCATGTAAATCGTTCATGCATTGTCAAAAGGTAAAAATTGTAATTATTCACAGGCATGTATGTATGCTGTGGCAGCTATAGTGAAATGTTTGTTAGGTGTGCGTGTTTTGATGCCAGCCAGAATCCTGGCCATGACCTCTGGTTGATGCACAATCTGTAAATTATAGAAATGTATACAATTACCATAAACATACATGTATACTTTATTGAACTGTCACAAATGTCCATAATCACATGACCTTGCCTTGGTTCTCAAGTCAGTCACGAAACTGCTCTAAGTTCTCTCACTGGGGGCCTGAATGCTTGTGTTGAACATATGTCTCTCAAACGTTACATTCCTGTGGGGGGTAAAATGTTCATTGAATTTCTCCATTAGTACCTAGAGCTTTATTTTGTCCTCCTGCTGCGTGAATTCAAAGGTGTAAATTTCAAGACCTTCGTCCCCGATGACGTCCAGTAATGTGCTGCTTTGTATTTTTTTAAACTTTTCTTTCAATGCATGTAGCAGTCATGTAAAGTTTGAATATTCTCCCACCGGTGGCGATGTCTCCTAACCTCAGAGGGTCTGTTGCTTGTAGTGCTTCTTTTTGGTGAAGATTTGTCAGTTCTGACACTAAGTAGTGTCCATTGAGTGCTAGACAGTAGGGCTTTATTGAAACCACAACATCCTGTACAGCAGCTACTACTGTTTGAACATTCATTATGCAACAGTGCCCTCTTGTGTCCTGGAGATCTTTGTCATATTACACTAACTCGTCTAACTGTGATGAGCTGCCTTGGTAGCAGCTTACCCCTCTTGTAGCTTCACATTCATTTTGTGTAAACTGTTGTATTTACTGACCCTGTAACTGGAATTCCCTACTGTTATACATTTCGACTAATCTTCCACTTTGTATGGACATTATGTTGGAGACCAAACTCCACAGGCAACATTCGTGGATACTACAGCTCACCACTAGATGTTTCTGTTTAACCACTAACAAAATAGAAGGGTCCAGCTAACAGTTGTAGTGTCAATATACTATACTTGGTACACACATTATTTGGTGTTCCCTTGTACCATAGAAGATGGGTACCACGTCGATAGATTAGTTTGCTCTTATATTCCTCATGACACACCTGGAATATGGAATGTGTGTGTGTTGTTTTTACTGTTTTATAGCAGGAAACCAGAGGTTTTGATGGCAAAATAATAATTTAGTCATGCAACAAATATGTAACCATGTAAATCGTTCATCAAAAGGTAAAAATTGTAATTATTCACAGGCATGTATGTATGCTGTGGCAGCTATAGTGAAATGTTTGTTAGGTGTGCGTGTTTTGATGCCAGCCAGAATCCTGGCCATGACCTCTGGTTGATGCACAATCTGTAAATTATAGAAATGTATACAATTACCATAAACATACATGTATACTTTATTGAACTGTCACAAATGTCCATAATCACATGACCTTGCCTTGGTTCTCAAGTCAGTCACGAAACTGCTCTAAGTTCTCTCACTGGGGGCCTGAATGCTTGTGTTGAACATATGTCTCTCAAACGTTACATTCCTGTGGGGGGTAAAATGTTCATTAAATTTCTCCATTAGTACCTAGAGCTTTATTTTGTCCTCCTGCTGCGTGAATTCAAAGGTGTAAATTTCAAGACCGTCGTCCCCGATGACGTCCAGTAATGTGCTGCTTTGTATTTTTTTAAACTTTTCTTTCAATGCATGTAGCAGTCATGTAAAGTTTGAATATTCTCCCACCGGTGGCGATGTCTCCTAACCTCAGAGGGTCTGTTGCTTGTAGTGCTTCTTTTTGGTGAAGATTTGTCAGTTCTGACACTAAGTAGTGTCCATTGAGTGCTAGACAGTAGGGCTTTATTGAAACCACAACATCCTGTACAGCAGCTACTAATGTTTGAACATTCATTATGCAACAGTGCCCTCTTGTGTCCTGGAGATCTTTGTCATATTACACTAACTCGTCTAACTGTGATGAGCTGCCTTGGTAGCAGCTTACCCCTCTTGTAGCTTCACATTCATTTTGTGTAAACTGTTGTATTTACTGACCCTGTAACTGGAATTCCCTACTGTTATACATTTCGACTAATCTTCCACTTTGTATGGACATTATGTTGGAGACCAAACTCCACAGGCAACATTCGTGGATACTACAGCTCACCACTAGATGTTTCTGTTTAACCACTAACAAAATAGAAGGGTCCAGCTAACAGTTGTAGTGTCAATATACTATACTTGGTACACACATTATTTGGTGTTCCCCTGTACCATAGAAGATGGGTACCACGTCGATAGATTAGTTTGCTCTTATATTCCTCATGACACACCTGGAATATGGAATGTGGGTGTGTTGTTTTTACTGTTTTATAGCAGGAAACCAGAGGTTTTGATGGCAAAATAATAATTTAGTCATGCAAGAAATATGTAACCATGTAAATCGTTCATGCATTGTCAAAAGGTAAAAATTGTAATTATTCACAGGCATGTATGTATGCTGTGGCAGCTATAGTGAAATGTTTGTTAGGTGTGCGTGTTTTGATGCCAGCCAGAATCCTGGCCATGACCTCTGGTTGATGCACAATCTGTAAATTATAGAAATGTATACAATTACCATAAACATACATGTATACTTTATTGAACTGTCACAAATGTCCATAATCACATGACCTTGCCTTGGTTCTCAAGTCAGTCACGAAACTGCTCTAAGTTCTCTCACTGGGGGCCTGAATGCTTGTGTTGAACATATGTCTCTCAAACGTTACATTCCTGTGGGGGGTAAAATGTTCATTGAATTTCTCCATTAGTACCTAGAGCTTTATTTTGTCCTCCTGCTGCGTGAATTCAAAGGTGTAAATTTCAAGACCTTCGTCCCCGATGACGTCCAGTAATGTGCTGCTTTGTATTTTTTTAAACTTTTCTTTCAATGCATGTAGCAGTCATGTAAAGTTTGAATATTCTCCCACCGGTGGCGATGTCTCCTAACCTCAGAGGGTCTGTTGCTTGTAGTGCTTCTTTTTGGTGAAGATTTGTCAGTTCTGACACTAAGTAGTGTCCATTGAGTGCTAGACAGTAGGGCTTTATTGAAACCACAACATCCTGTACAGCAGCTACTACTGTTTGAACATTCATTATGCAACAGTGCCCTCTTGTGTCCTGGAGATCTTTGTCATATTACACTAACTCGTCTAACTGTGATGAGCTGCCTTGGTAGCAGCTTACCCCTCTTGTAGCTTCACATTCATTTTGTGTAAACTGTTGTATTTACTGACCCTGTAACTGGAATTCCCTACTGTTATACATTTCGACTAATCTTCCACTTTGTATGGACATTATGTTGGAGACCAAACTCCACAGGCAACATTCGTGGATACTACAGCTCACCACTAGATGTTTCTGTTTAACCACTAACAAAATAGAAGGGTCCAGCTAACAGTTGTAGTGTCAATATACTATACTTGGTACACACATTATTTGGTGTTCCCTTGTACCATAGAAGATGGGTACCACGTCGATAGATTAGTTTGCTCTTATATTCCTCATGACACACCTGGAATATGGAATGTGTGTGTGTTGTTTTTACTGTTTTATAGCAGGAAACCAGAGGTTTTGATGGCAAAATAATAATTTAGTCATGCAACAAATATGTAACCATGTAAATCGTTCATCAAAAGGTAAAAATTGTAATTATTCACAGGCATGTATGTATGCTGTGGCAGCTATAGTGAAATGTTTGTTAGGTGTGCGTGTTTTGATGCCAGCCAGAATCCTGGCCATGACCTCTGGTTGATGCACAATCTGTAAATTATAGAAATGTATACAATTACCATAAACATACATGTATACTTTATTGAACTGTCACAAATGTCCATAATCACATGACCTTGCCTTGGTTCTCAAGTCAGTCACGAAACTGCTCTAAGTTCTCTCACTGGGGGCCTGAATGCTTGTGTTGAACATATGTCTCTCAAACGTTACATTCCTGTGGGGGGTAAAATGTTCATTGAATTTCTCCATTAGTACCTAGAGCTTTATTTTGTCCTCCTGCTGCGTGAATTCAAAGGTGTAAATTTCAAGACCTTCGTCCCCGATGACGTCCAGTAATGTGCTGCTTTGTATTTTTTTAAACTTTTCTTTCAATGCATGTAGCAGTCATGTAAAGTTTGAATATTCTCCCACCGGTGGCGATGTCTCCTAACCTCAGAGGGTCTGTTGCTTGTAGTGCTTCTTTTTGGTGAAGATTTGTCCGTTCTGACACTAAGTAGTGTCCATTGAGTGCTAGACAGTAGGGCTTTATTGAAACCACATCATCCTGTACAGCAGCTACTAATGTTTGAACATTCATTATGCAACAGTGCCCTCTTGTGTCCTGGAGATCTTTGTCATATTACACTAACTCGTCTAACTGTGATGAGCTGCCTTGGTAGCAGCTTACCCCTCTTGTAGCTTCACATTCATTTTGTGTAAACTGTTGTATTTACTGACCCTGTAACTGGAATTCCCTACTGTAATACATTTCGACTAATCTTCCACTTTGTATGGATATTATGTTGGAGACCAAACTCCACAGGCAACATTCGTGGATACTACAGCTCACCACTAGATGTTTCTGTTTAACCACAAACAAAATAGAAGGGTCCAGCTAACAGTTGTTGTGTCAATATACTATACTTGGTACACACATTATTTAGTGTTCCCCTGTACCATAGAAGATGGGTACCACGTCGATAGATTAGTTTACTCTTATATTCCTCATGACACACCTGGAATATGGAATGTGGGTGTGTTGTTTTTACTGTTTTATAGCAGGAAACCAGAGGTTTTGATGGCAAAATAATAATTTAGTCATGCAACAAATATGTAACCATGTAAATCGTTTATGCATTGTCAAATGGTAAAAATTGTAATTATTCACAGGCATGTATGTATGCTGTGGCAGCTATAGTGAAATGTTTGTTAGGTGTGCGTGTTTTGATGCCAGCCAGAATCCTGTCCATGACCTCTGGTTGATGCACAATCTGTAAATTATAGAAATGTATACAATTACCATAAACATACATGTATACTTTATTGAACTGTCACAAATGTCCATAATCACATGACCTTGCCTTGGTTCTCAAGTCAGTCACGAAACTGCTCTAAGTTCTCTCACTGGGGGCCTGAATGCTTGTGTTGAACATATGTCTCTCAAACGTTACATTCCTGTGGGGGGTAAAATGTTCATTGAATTTCTCCATTAGTACCTAGAGCTTTATTTTGTCCTCCTGCTGCGTGAATTCAAAGGTGTAAATTTCAAGACCGTCGTCCCCGATGACGTCCAGTAATGTGCTGCTTTGTATTTTTTTAAACTTTTCTTTCAATGCATGTAGCAGTCATGTAAAGTTTGAATATTCTCCCACCGGTGGCGATGTCTCCTAACCTCAGAGGGTCTGTTGCTTGTAGTGCTTCTTTTTGGTGAAGATTTGTCAGTTCTGACACTAAGTAGTGTCCATTGAGTGCTAGACAGTAGGGCTTTATTGAAACCACAACATCCTGTACAGCAGCTACTAATGTTTGAACATTCATTATGCAACAGTGCCCTCTTGTGTCCTGGAGATCTTTGTCATATTACACTAACTCGTCTAACTGTGATGAGCTGCCTTGGTAGCAGCTTACCCCTCTTGAAGCTTCACATTCATTTTGTGTAAACTGTTGTATTTACTGACCCTGTAACTGGAATTCCCTACTGTTATACATTTCGACTAATCTTCCACTTTGTATGGACATTATGTTGGAGACCAAACTCCACAGGCAACATTCGTGGATACTACAGCTCACCACTAGATGTTTCTGTTTAACCACTAACAAAATAGAAGGGTCCAGCTAACAGTTGTAGTGTCAATATACTATACTTGGTACACACATTATTTGGTGTTCCCCTGTACCATAGAAGATGGGTACCACGTCGATAGATTAGTTTGCTCTTATATTCCTCATGACACACCTGGAATATGGAATGTGTGTGTGTTGTTTTTACTGTTTTATAGCAGGAAACCAGAGGTTTTGATGGCAAAATAATAATTTAGTCATGCAACAAATATGTAACCATGTAAATCGTTCATCAAAAGGTAAAAATTGTAATTATTCACAGGCATGTATGTATGCTGTGGCAGCTATAGTGAAATGTTTGTTAGGTGTGCGTGTTTTGATGCCAGCCAGAATCCTGGCCATGACCTCTGGTTGATGCACAATCTGTAAATTATAGAAATGTATACAATTACCATAAACATACATGTATACTTTATTGAACTGTCACAAATGTCCATAATCACATGACCTTGCCTTGGTTCTCAAGTCAGTCACGAAACTGCTCTAAGTTCTCTCACTGGGGGCCTGAATGCTTGTGTTGAACATATGTCTCTCAAACGTTACATTCCTGTGGGGGGTAAAATGTTCATTGAATTTCTCCATTAGTACCTAGAGCTTTATTTTGTCCTCCTGCTGCGTGAATTCAAAGGTGTAAATTTCAAGACCTTCGTCCCCGATGACGTCCAGTAATGTGCTGCTTTGTATTTTTTTAAACTTTTCTTTCAATGCATGTAGCAGTCATGTAAAGTTTGAATATTCTCCCACCGGTGGCGATGTCTCCTAACCTCAGAGGGTCTGTTGCTTGTAGTGCTTCTTTTTGGTGAAGATTTGTCCGTTCTGACACTAAGTAGTGTCCATTGAGTGCTAGACAGTAGGGCTTTATTGAAACCACATCATCCTGTACAGCAGCTACTAATGTTTGAACATTCATTATGCAACAGTGCCCTCTTGTGTCCTGGAGATCTTTGTCATATTACACTAACTCGTCTAACTGTGATGAGCTGCCTTGGTAGCAGCTTACCCCTCTTGTAGCTTCACATTCATTTTGTGTAAACTGTTGTATTTACTGACCCTGTAACTGGAATTCCCTACTGTAATACATTTCGACTAATCTTCCACTTTGTATGGATATTATGTTGGAGACCAAACTCCACAGGCAACATTCGTGGATACTACAGCTCACCACTAGATGTTTCTGTTTAACCACAAACAAAATAGAAGGGTCCAGCTAACAGTTGTTGTGTCAATATACTATACTTGGTACACACATTATTTAGTGTTCCCCTGTACCATAGAAGATGGGTACCACGTCGATAGATTAGTTTACTCTTATATTCCTCATGACACACCTGGAATATGGAATGTGGGTGTGTTGTTTTTACTGTTTTATAGCAGGAAACCAGAGGTTTTGATGGCAAAATAATAATTTAGTCATGCAACAAATATGTAACCATGTAAATCGTTTATGCATTGTCAAATGGTAAAAATTGTAATTATTCACAGGCATGTATGTATGCTGTGGCAGCTATAGTGAAATGTTTGTTAGGTGTGCGTGTTTTGATGCCAGCCAGAATCCTGTCCATGACCTCTGGTTGATGCACAATCTGTAAATTATAGAAATGTATACAATTACCATAAACATACATGTATACTTTATTGAACTGTCACAAATGTCCATAATCACATGACCTTGCCTTGGTTCTCAAGTCAGTCACGAAACTGCTCTAAGTTCTCTCACTGGGGGCCTGAATGCTTGTGTTGAACATATGTCTCTCAAACGTTACATTCCTGTGGGGGGTAAAATGTTCATTGAATTTCTCCATTAGTACCTAGAGCTTTATTTTGTCCTCCTGCTGCGTGAATTCAAAGGTGTAAATTTCAAGACCTTCGTCCCCGATGACGTCCAGTAATGTGCTGCTTTGTATTTTTTTAAACTTTTCTTTCAATGCATGTAGCAGTCATGTAAAGTTTGAATATTCTCCCACCGGTGGCGATGTCTCCTAACCTCAGAGGGTCTGTTGCTTGTAGTGCTTCTTTTTGGTGAAGATTTGTCAGTTCTGACACTAAGTAGTGTCCATTGAGTGCTAGACAGTAGGGCTTTATTGAAACCACAACATCCTGTACAGCAGCTACTAATGTTTGAACATTCATTATGCAACAGTGCCCTCTTGTGTCCTGGAGATCTTTGTCATATTACACTAACTCGTCTAACTGTGATGAGCTGCCTTGGTAGCAGCTTACCGCTCTTGTAGCTTCACATTCATTTTGTGTAAACTGTTGTATTTACTGACCCTGTAACTGGAATTCCCTACTGTTATACATTTCGACTAATCTTCCACTTTGTATGGACATTATGTTGGAGACCAAACTCCACAGGCAACATTCGTGGATACTACAGCTCACCACTAGATGTTTCTGTTTAACCACTAACAAAATAGAAGGGTCCAGCTAACAGTTGTAGTGTCAATATACTATACTTGGTACACACATTATTTGGTGTTCCCTTGTACCATAGAAGATGGGTACCACGTCGATAGATTAGTTTGCTCTTATATTCCTCATGACACACCTGGAATATGGAATGTGTGTGTGTTGTTTTTACTGTTTTATAGCAGGAAACCAGAGGTTTTGATGGCAAAATAATAATTTAGTCATGCAACAAATATGTAACCATGTAAATCGTTCATCAAAAGGTAAAAATTGTAATTATTCACAGGCATGTATGTATGCTGTGGCAGCTATAGTGAAATGTTTGTTAGGTGTGCGTGTTTTGATGCCAGCCAGAATCCTGGCCATGACCTCTGGTTGATGCACAATCTGTAAATTATAGAAATGTATACAATTACCATAAACATACATGTATACTTTATTGAACTGTCACAAATGTCCATAATCACATGACCTTGCCTTGGTTCTCAAGTCAGTCACGAAACTGCTCTAAGTTCTCTCACTGGGGGCCTGAATGCTTGTGTTGAACATATGTCTCTCAAACGTTACATTCCTGTGGGGGGTAAAATGTTCATTGAATTTCTCCATTAGTACCTAGAGCTTTATTTTGTCCTCCTGCTGCGTGAATTCAAAGGTGTAAATTTCAAGACCTTCGTCCCCGATGACGTCCAGTAATGTGCTGCTTTGTATTTTTTTAAACTTTTCTTTCAATGCATGTAGCAGTCATGTAAAGTTTGAATATTCTCCCACCGGTGGCGATGTCTCCTAACCTCAGAGGGTCTGTTGCTTGTAGTGCTTCTTTTTGGTGAAGATTTGTCCGTTCTGACACTAAGTAGTGTCCATTGAGTGCTAGACAGTAGGGCTTTATTGAAACCACATCATCCTGTACAGCAGCTACTAATGTTTGAACATTCATTATGCAACAGTGCCCTCTTGTGTCCTGGAGATCTTTGTCATATTACACTAACTCGTCTAACTGTGATGAGCTGCCTTGGTAGCAGCTTACCCCTCTTGTAGCTTCACATTCATTTTGTGTAAACTGTTGTATTTACTGACCCTGTAACTGGAATTCCCTACTGTAATACATTTCGACTAATCTTCCACTTTGTATGGATATTATGTTGGAGACCAAACTCCACAGGCAACATTCGTGGATACTACAGCTCACCACTAGATGTTTCTGTTTAACCACAAACAAAATAGAAGGGTCCAGCTAACAGTTGTTGTGTCAATATACTATACTTGGTACACACATTATTTAGTGTTCCCCTGTACCATAGAAGATGGGTACCACGTCGATAGATTAGTTTACTCTTATATTCCTCATGACACACCTGGAATATGGAATGTGGGTGTGTTGTTTTTACTGTTTTATAGCAGGAAACCAGAGGTTTTGATGGCAAAATAATAATTTAGTCATGCAACAAATATGTAACCATGTAAATCGTTTATGCATTGTCAAATGGTAAAAATTGTAATTATTCACAGGCATGTATGTATGCTGTGGCAGCTATAGTGAAATGTTTGTTAGGTGTGCGTGTTTTGATGCCAGCCAGAATCCTGTCCATGACCTCTGGTTGATGCACAATCTGTAAATTATAGAAATGTATACAATTACCATAAACATACATGTATACTTTATTGAACTGTCACAAATGTCCATAATCAAATGACCTTGCCTTGGTTCTCAAGTCAGTCACGAAACTGCTCTAAGTTCTCTCACTGGGGGCCTGAATGCTTGTGTTGAACATATGTCTCTCAAACGTTACATTCCTGTGGGGGGTAAAATGTTCATTGAATTTCTCCATTAGTACCTAGAGCTTTATTTTGTCCTCCTGCTGCGTGAATTCAAAGGTGTAAATTTCAAGACCGTCGTCCCCGATGACGTCCAGTAATGTGCTGCTTTGTATTTTTTTAAACTTTTCTTTCAATGCATGTAGCAGTCATGTAAAGTTTGAATATTCTCCCACCGGTGGCGATGTCTCCTAACCTCAGAGGGTCTGTTGCTTGTAGTGCTTCTTTTTGGTGAAGATTTGTCAGTTCTGACACTAAGTAGTGTCCATTGAGTGCTAGACAGTAGGGCTTTATTGAAACCACAACATCCTGTACAGCAGCTACTAATGTTTGAACATTCATTATGCAACAGTGCCCTCTTGTGTCCTGGAGATCTTTGTCATATTACACTAACTCGTCTAACTGTGATGAGCTGCCTTGGTAGCAGCTTACCCCTCTTGTAGCTTCACATTCATTTTGTGTAAACTGTTGTATTTACTGACCCTGTAACTGGAATTCCCTACTGTTATACATTTCGACTAATCTTCCACTTTGTATGGACATTATGTTGGAGACCAAACTCCACAGGCAACATTCGTGGATACTACAGCTCACCACTAGATGTTTCTGTTTAACCACTAACAAAATAGAAGGGTCCAGCTAACAGTTGTAGTGTCAATATACTATACTTGGTACACACATTATTTGGTGTTCCCCTGTACCATAGAAGATGGGTACCACGTCGATAGATTAGTTTGCTCTTATATTCCTCATGACACACCTGGAATATGGAATGTGTGTGTGTTGTTTTTACTGTTTTATAGCAGGAAACCAGAGGTTTTGATGGCAAAATAATAATTTAGTCATGCAACAAATATGTAACCATGTAAATCGTTCATCAAAAGGTAAAAATTGCAATTATTCACAGGCATGTATGTATGCTGTGGCAGCTATAGTGAAATGTTTGTTAGGTGTGCGTGTTTTGATGCCAGCCAGAATCCTGGCCATGACCTCTGGTTGATGCACAATCTGTAAATTATAGAAATGTATACAATTACCATAAACATACATGTATACTTTATTGAACTGTCACAAATGTCCATAATCACATGACCTTGCCTTGGTTCTCAAGTCAGTCACGAAACTGCTCTAAGTTCTCTCACTGGGGGCCTGAATGCTTGTGTTGAACATATGTCTCTCAAACGTTACATTCCTGTGGGGGGTAAAATGTTCATTGAATTTCTCCATTAGTACCTAGAGCTTTATTTTGTCCTCCTGCTGCGTGAATTCAAAGGTGTAAATTTCAAGACCTTCGTCCCCGATGACGTCCAGTAATGTGCTGCTTTGTATTTTTTTAAGCTTTTCTTTCAATGCATGTAGCAGTCATGTAAAGTTTGAATATTCTCCCACCGTCGGCGATGTCTCCTAACCTCAGAGGGTCTGGTGCTTGTAGTGCTTCTTTTTGGTGAAGATTTGTCCGTTCTGACACTAAGTAGTGTCCATTGAGTGCTAGACAGTATGGCTTTATTGAAACCACAACATCCTGTACAGCAGCTACTAATGTTTGAACATTCATTATGCAACAGTGCCCTCTTGTGTCCTGGAGATCTTTGTCATATTACACTAACTCGTCTAACTGTGATGAGCTGCCTTGGTAGCAGCTTACCCCTCTTGTAGCTTCACATTCATTTTGTGTAAACTGTTGTATTTACTGACCCTGTAACTGGAATTCCCTACTGTTATACATTTCGACTAATCTTCCACTTTGTATGGATATTATGTTGGAGACCAAATTCCACAGGCAACATTCGTGGATACTACAGCTCACCACTAGATGTTTCTGTTTAACCACAAACAAAATAGAAGGGTCCAGCTAACAGTTGTAGTGTCAATATACTATACTTGGTACACACATTATTTAGTGTTCCCCTGTACCATAGAAGATGGGTACCACGTCGATAGATTAGTTTGCTCTTATATTCCTCATGACACACCTGGAATATGGAATGTGGGTGTGTTGTTTTTACTGTTTTATAGCAGGAAACCAGAGGTTTTGATGGCAAAATAATAATTTAGTCATGCAAGAAATATGTAACCATGTAAATCGTTCATGCATTGTCAAAAGGTAAAAATTGTAATTATTCACAGGCATGTATGTATGCTGTGGCAGCTATAGTGAAATGTTTGTTAGGTGTGCGTGTTTTGATGCCAGCCAGAATCCTGGCCATGACCTCTGGTTGATGCACAATCTGTAAATTATAGAAATGTATACAATTACCATAAACATACATGTATACTTTATTGAACTGTCACAAATGTCCATAATCACATGACCTTGCCTTGGTTCTCAAGTCAGTCACGAAACTGCTCTAAGTTCTCTCACTGGGGGCCTGAATGCTTGTGTTGAACATATGTCTCTCAAACGTTACATTCCTGTGGGGGGTAAAATGTTCATTGAATTTCTCCATTAGTACCTAGAGCTTTATTTTGTCCTCCTGCTGAGTGAATTCAAAGGTGTAAATTTCAAGACCTTCGTCCCCGATGACGTCCAGTAATGTGCTGCTTTGTATTTTTTTAAACTTTTCTTTCAATGCATGTAGCAGTCATGTAAAGTTTGAATATTCTCCCACCGGTGGCGATGTCTCCTAACCTCAGAGGGTCTGTTGCTTGTAGTGCTTCTTTTTGGTGAAGATTTGTCAGTTCTGACACTAAGTAGTGTCCATTGAGTGCTAGACAGTAGGGCTTTATTGAAACCACAACATCCTGTACAGCAGCTACTAATGTTTGAACATTCATTATGCAACAGTGCCCTCTTGTGTCCTGGAGATCTTTGTCATATTACACTAACTCGTCTAACTGTGATGAGCTGCCTTGGTAGCAGCTTACCCCTCTTGTAGCTTCACATTCATTTTGTGTAAACTGTTGTATTTACTGACCCTGTAACTGGAATTCCCTACTGTTATACATTTCGACTAATCTTCCACTTTGTATGGACATTATGTTGGAGACCAAACTCCACAGGCAACATTCGTGGATACTACAGCTCACCACTAGATGTTTCTGTTTAACCACTAACAAAATAGAAGGGTCCAGCTAACAGTTGTAGTGTCAATATACTATACTTGGTACACACATTATTTGGTGTTCCCCTGTACCATAGAAGATGGGTACCACGTCGATAGATTAGTTTGCTCTTATATTCCTCATGACACACCTGGAATATGGAATGTGGGTGTGTTGTTTTTACTGTTTTATTGCAGGAAACCAGAGGTTTTGATGGCAAAATAATAATTTAGTCATGCAACAAATATGTAACCATGTAAATCGTTCATCAAAAGGTAAAAATTGTAATTATTCACAGGCATGTATGTATGCTGTGGCAGCTATAGTGAAATGTTTGTTAGGTGTGCGTGTTTTGATGCCAGCCAGAATCCTGGCCATGACCTCTGGTTGATGCACAATCTGTAAATTATAGAAATGTATACAATTACCATAAACATACATGTATACTTTATTGAACTGTCACAAATGTCCATAATCACATGACCTTGCCTTGGTTCTCAAGTCAGTCACGAAACTGCTCTAAGTTCTCTCACTGGGGGCCTGAATGCTTGTGTTGAACATATGTCTCTCAAACGTTACATTCCTGTGGGGGGTAAAATGTTCATTGAATTTCTCCATTAGTACCTAGAGCTTTATTTTGTCCTCCTGCTGCGTGAATTCAAAGGTGTAAATTTCAAGACCTTCGTCCCCGATGACGTCCAGTAATGTGCTGCTTTGTATTTTTTTAAGCTTTTCTTTCAATGCATGTAGCAGTCATGTAAAGTTTGAATATTCTCCCACCGTCGGCGATGTCTCCTAACCTCAGAGGGTCTGGTGCTTGTAGTGCTTCTTTTTGGTGAAGATTTGTCCGTTCTGACACTAAGTAGTGTCCATTGAGTGCTAGACAGTATGGCTTTATTGAAACCACAACATCCTGTACAGCAGCTACTAATGTTTGAACATTCATTATGCAACAGTGCCCTCTTGTGTCCTGGAGATCTTTGTCATATTACACTAACTCGTCTAACTGTGATGAGCTGCCTTGGTAGCAGCTTACCCCTCTTGTAGCTTCACATTCATTTTGTGTAAACTGTTGTATTTACTGACCCTGTAACTGGAATTCCCTACTGTTATACATTTCGACTAATCTTCCACTTTGTATGGACATTATGTTGGAGACCAAACTCCACAGGCAACATTCGTGGATACTACAGCTAACCACTAGATGTTTCTGTTTAACCACTAACAAAATAGAAGGGTCCAGCTAACAGTTGTAGTGTCAATATACTATACTTGGTACACACATTATTTGGTGTTCCCCTGTACCATAGAAGATGGGTACCACGTCGATAGATTAGTTTGCTCTTATATTCCTCATGACACACCTGGAATATGGAATGTGTGTGTGTTGTTTTTACTGTTTTATAGCAGGAAACCAGAGGTTTTGATGGCAAAATAATAATTTAGTCATGCAACAAATATGTAACCATGTAAATCGTTCATCAAAAGGTAAAAATTGCAATTATTCACAGGCATGTATGTATGCTGTGGCAGCTATAGTGAAATGTTTGTTAGGTGTGCGTGTTTTGATGCCAGCCAGAATCCTGGCCATGACCTCTGGTTGATGCACAATCTGTAAATTATAGAAATGTATACAATTACCATAAACATACATGTATACTTTATTGAACTGTCACAAATGTCCATAATCACATGACCTTGCCTTGGTTCTCAAGTCAGTCACGAAACTGCTCTAAGTTCTCTCACTGGGGGCCTGAATGCTTGTGTTGAACATATGTCTCTCAAACGTTACATTCCTGTGGGGGGTAAAATGTTCATTGAATTTCTCCATTAGTACCTAGAGCTTTATTTTGTCCTCCTGCTGCGTGAATTCAAAGGTGTAAATTTCAAGACCTTCGTCCCCGATGACGTCCAGTAATGTGCTGCTTTGTATTTTTTTAAGCTTTTCTTTCAATGCATGTAGCAGTCATGTAAAGTTTGAATATTCTCCCACCGTCGGCGATGTCTCCTAACCTCAGAGGGTCTGGTGCTTGTAGTGCTTCTTTTTGGTGAAGATTTGTCCGTTCTGACACTAAGTAGTGTCCATTGAGTGCTAGACAGTATGGCTTTATTGAAACCACAACATCCTGTACAGCAGCTACTAATGTTTGAACATTCATTATGCAACAGTGCCCTCTTGTGTCCTGGAGATCTTTGTCATATTACACTAACTCGTCTAACTGTGATGAGCTGCCTTGGTAGCAGCTTACCCCTCTTGTAGCTTCACATTCATTTTGTGTAAACTGTTGTATTTACTGACCCTGTAACTGGAATTCCCTACTGTTATACATTTCGACTAATCTTCCACTTTGTATGGATATTATGTTGGAGACCAAATTCCACAGGCAACATTCGTGGATACTACAGCTCACCACTAGATGTTTCTGTTTAACCACAAACAAAATAGAAGGGTCCAGCTAACAGTTGTAGTGTCAATATACTATACTTGGTACACACATTATTTAGTGTTCCCCTGTACCATAGAAGATGGGTACCACGTCGATAGATTAGTTTGCTCTTATATTCCTCATGACACACCTGGAATATGGAATGTGGGTGTGTTGTTTTTACTGTTTTATAGCAGGAAACCAGAGGTTTTGATGGCAAAATAATAATTTAGTCATGCAAGAAATATGTAACCATGTAAATCGTTCATGCATTGTCAAAAGGTAAAAATTGTAATTATTCACAGGCATGTATGTATGCTGTGGCAGCTATAGTGAAATGTTTGTTAGGTGTGCGTGTTTTGATGCCAGCCAGAATCCTGGCCATGACCTCTGGTTGATGCACAATCTGTAAATTATAGAAATGTATACAATTACCATAAACATACATGTATACTTTATTGAACTGTCACAAATGTCCATAATCACATGACCTTGCCTTGGTTCTCAAGTCAGTCACGAAACTGCTCTAAGTTCTCTCACTGGGGGCCTGAATGCTTGTGTTGAACATATGTCTCTCAAACGTTACATTCCTGTGGGGGGTAAAATGTTCATTGAATTTCTCCATTAGTACCTAGAGCTTTATTTTGTCCTCCTGCTGAGTGAATTCAAAGGTGTAAATTTCAAGACCTTCGTCCCCGATGACGTCCAGTAATGTGCTGCTTTGTATTTTTTTAAACTTTTCTTTCAATGCATGTAGCAGTCATGTAAAGTTTGAATATTCTCCCACCGGTGGCGATGTCTCCTAACCTCAGAGGGTCTGTTGCTTGTAGTGCTTCTTTTTGGTGAAGATTTGTCAGTTCTGACACTAAGTAGTGTCCATTGAGTGCTAGACAGTAGGGCTTTATTGAAACCACAACATCCTGTACAGCAGCTACTAATGTTTGAACATTCATTATGCAACAGTGCCCTCTTGTGTCCTGGAGATCTTTGTCATATTACACTAACTCGTCTAACTGTGATGAGCTGCCTTGGTAGCAGCTTACCCCTCTTGTAGCTTCACATTCATTTTGTGTAAACTGTTGTATTTACTGACCCTGTAACTGGAATTCCCTACTGTTATACATTTCGACTAATCTTCCACTTTGTATGGACATTATGTTGGAGACCAAACTCCACAGGCAACATTCGTGGATACTACAGCTCACCACTAGATGTTTCTGTTTAACCACTAACAAAATAGAAGGGTCCAGCTAACAGTTGTAGTGTCAATATACTATACTTGGTACACACATTATTTGGTGTTCCCCTGTACCATAGAAGATGGGTACCACGTCGATAGATTAGTTTGCTCTTATATTCCTCATGACACACCTGGAATATGGAATGTGGGTGTGTTGTTTTTACTGTTTTATTGCAGGAAACCAGAGGTTTTGATGGCAAAATAATAATTTAGTCATGCAACAAATATGTAACCATGTAAATCGTTCATCAAAAGGTAAAAATTGTAATTATTCACAGGCATGTATGTATGCTGTGGCAGCTATAGTGAAATGTTTGTTAGGTGTGCGTGTTTTGATGCCAGCCAGAATCCTGGCCATGACCTCTGGTTGATGCACAATCTGTAAATTATAGAAATGTATACAATTACCATAAACATACATGTATACTTTATTGAACTGTCACAAATGTCCATAATCACATGACCTTGCCTTGGTTCTCAAGTCAGTCACGAAACTGCTCTAAGTTCTCTCACTGGGGGCCTGAATGCTTGTGTTGAACATATGTCTCTCAAACGTTACATTCCTGTGGGGGGTAAAATGTTCATTGAATTTCTCCATTAGTACCTAGAGCTTTATTTTGTCCTCCTGCTGCGTGAATTCAAAGGTGTAAATTTCAAGACCTTCGTCCCCGATGACGTCCAGTAATGTGCTGCTTTGTATTTTTTTAAGCTTTTCTTTCAATGCATGTAGCAGTCATGTAAAGTTTGAATATTCTCCCACCGTCGGCGATGTCTCCTAACCTCAGAGGGTCTGGTGCTTGTAGTGCTTCTTTTTGGTGAAGATTTGTCCGTTCTGACACTAAGTAGTGTCCATTGAGTGCTAGACAGTATGGCTTTATTGAAACCACAACATCCTGTACAGCAGCTACTAATGTTTGAACATTCATTATGCAACAGTGCCCTCTTGTGTCCTGGAGATCTTTGTCATATTACACTAACTCGTCTAACTGTGATGAGCTGCCTTGGTAGCAGCTTACCCCTCTTGTAGCTTCACATTCATTTTGTGTAAACTGTTGTATTTACTGACCCTGTAACTGGAATTCCCTACTGTTATACATTTCGACTAATCTTCCACTTTGTATGGACATTATGTTGGAGACCAAACTCCACAGGCAACATTCGTGGATACTACAGCTCACCACTAGATGTTTCTGTTTAACCACTAACAAAATAGAAGGGTCCAGCTAACAGTTGTAGTGTCAATATACTATACTTGGTACACACATTATTTGGTGTTCCCCTGTACCATAGAAGATGGGTACCACGTCGATAGATTAGTTTGCTCTTATATTCCTCATGACACACCTGGAATATGGAATGTGTGTGTGTTGTTTTTACTGTTTTATAGCAGGAAACCAGAGGTTTTGATGGCAAAATAATAATTTAGTCATGCAACAAATATGTAACCATGTAAATCGTTCATCAAAAGGTAAAAATTGCAATTATTCACAGGCATGTATGTATGCTGTGGCAGCTATAGTGAAATGTTTGTTAGGTGTGCGTGTTTTGATGCCAGCCAGAATCCTGGCCATGACCTCTGGTTGATGCACAATCTGTAAATTATAGAAATGTATACAATTACCATAAACATACATGTATACTTTATTGAACTGTCACAAATGTCCATAATCACATGACCTTGCCTTGGTTCTCAAGTCAGTCACGAAACTGCTCTAAGTTCTCTCACTGGGGGCCTGAATGCTTGTGTTGAACATATGTCTCTCAAACGTTACATTCCTGTGGGGGGTAAAATGTTCATTGAATTTCTCCATTAGTACCTAGAGCTTTATTTTGTCCTCCTGCTGCGTGAATTCAAAGGTGTAAATTTCAAGACCTTCGTCCCCGATGACGTCCAGTAATGTGCTGCTTTGTATTTTTTTAAGCTTTTCTTTCAATGCATGTAGCAGTCATGTAAAGTTTGAATATTCTCCCACCGTCGGCGATGTCTCCTAACCTCAGAGGGTCTGGTGCTTGTAGTGCTTCTTTTTGGTGAAGATTTGTCCGTTCTGACACTAAGTAGTGTCCATTGAGTGCTAGACAGTATGGCTTTATTGAAACCACAACATCCTGTACAGCAGCTACTAATGTTTGAACATTCATTATGCAACAGTGCCCTCTTGTGTCCTGGAGATCTTTGTCATATTACACTAACTCGTCTAACTGTGATGAGCTGCCTTGGTAGCAGCTTACCCCTCTTGTAGCTTCACATTCATTTTGTGTAAACTGTTGTATTTACTGACCCTGTAACTGGAATTCCCTACTGTTATACATTTCGACTAATCTTCCACTTTGTATGGATATTATGTTGGAGACCAAATTCCACAGGCAACATTCGTGGATACTACAGCTCACCACTAGATGTTTCTGTTTAACCACAAACAAAATAGAAGGGTCCAGCTAACAGTTGTAGTGTCAATATACTATACTTGGTACACACATTATTTAGTGTTCCCCTGTACCATAGAAGATGGGTACCACGTCGATAGATTAGTTTGCTCTTATATTCCTCATGACACACCTGGAATATGGAATGTGGGTGTGTTGTTTTTACTGTTTTATAGCAGGAAACCAGAGGTTTTGATGGCAAAATAATAATTTAGTCATGCAAGAAATATGTAACCATGTAAATCGTTCATGCATTGTCAAAAGGTAAAAATTGTAATTATTCACAGGCATGTATGTATGCTGTGGCAGCTATAGTGAAATGTTTGTTAGGTGTGCGTGTTTTGATGCCAGCCAGAATCCTGGCCATGACCTCTGGTTGATGCACAATCTGTAAATTATAGAAATGTATACAATTACCATAAACATACATGTATACTTTATTGAACTGTCACAAATGTCCATAATCACATGACCTTGCCTTGGTTCTCAAGTCAGTCACGAAACTGCTCTAAGTTCTCTCACTGGGGGCCTGAATGCTTGTGTTGAACATATGTCTCTCAAACGTTACATTCCTGTGGGGGGTAAAATGTTCATTGAATTTCTCCATTAGTACCTAGAGCTTTATTTTGTCCTCCTGCTGAGTGAATTCAAAGGTGTAAATTTCAAGACCTTCGTCCCCGATGACGTCCAGTAATGTGCTGCTTTGTATTTTTTTAAACTTTTCTTTCAATGCATGTAGCAGTCATGTAAAGTTTGAATATTCTCCCACCGGTGGCGATGTCTCCTAACCTCAGAGGGTCTGTTGCTTGTAGTGCTTCTTTTTGGTGAAGATTTGTCAGTTCTGACACTAAGTAGTGTCCATTGAGTGCTAGACAGTAGGGCTTTATTGAAACCACAACATCCTGTACAGCAGCTACTAATGTTTGAACATTCATTATGCAACAGTGCCCTCTTGTGTCCTGGAGATCTTTGTCATATTACACTAACTCGTCTAACTGTGATGAGCTGCCTTGGTAGCAGCTTACCCCTCTTGTAGCTTCACATTCATTTTGTGTAAACTGTTGTATTTACTGACCCTGTAACTGGAATTCCCTACTGTTATACATTTCGACTAATCTTCCACTTTGTATGGACATTATGTTGGAGACCAAACTCCACAGGCAACATTCGTGGATACTACAGCTCACCACTAGATGTTTCTGTTTAACCACTAACAAAATAGAAGGGTCCAGCTAACAGTTGTAGTGTCAATATACTATACTTGGTACACACATTATTTGGTGTTCCCCTGTACCATAGAAGATGGGTACCACGTCGATAGATTAGTTTGCTCTTATATTCCTCATGACACACCTGGAATATGGAATGTGTGTGTGTTGTTTTTACTGTTTTATAGCAGGAAACCAGAGGTTTTGATGGCAAAATAATAATTTAGTCATGCAACAAATATGTAACCATGTAAATCGTTCATCAAAAGGTAAAAATTGTAATTATTCACAGGCATGTATGTATGCTGTGGCAGCTATAGTGAAATGTTTGTTAGGTGTGCGTGTTTTGATGCCAGCCAGAATCCTGGCCATGACCTCTGGTTGATGCACAATCTGTAAATTATAGAAATGTATACAATTACCATAAACATACATGTATACTTTATTGAACTGTCACAAATGTCCATAATCACATGACCTTGCCTTGGTTCTCAAGTCAGTCACGAAACTGCTCTAAGTTCTCTCACTGGGGGCCTGAATGCTTGTGTTGAACATATGTCTCTCAAACGTTACATTCCTGTGGGGGGTAAAATGTTCATTGAATTTCTCCATTAGTACCTAGAGCTTTATTTTGTCCTCCTGCTGCGTGAATTCAAAGGTGTAAATTTCAAGACCTTCGTCCCCGATGACGTCCAGTAATGTGCTGCTTTGTATTTTTTTAAGCTTTTCTTTCAATGCATGTAGCAGTCATGTAAAGTTTGAATATTCTCCCACCGTCGGCGATGTCTCCTAACCTCAGAGGGTCTGGTGCTTGTAGTGCTTCTTTTTGGTGAAGATTTGTCCGTTCTGACACTAAGTAGTGTCCATTGAGTGCTAGACAGTATGGCTTTATTGAAACCACAACATCCTGTACAGCAGCTACTAATGTTTGAACATTCATTATGCAACAGTGCCCTCTTGTGTCCTGGAGATCTTTGTCATATTACACTAACTCGTCTAACTGTGATGAGCTGCCTTGGTAGCAGCTTACCCCTCTTGTAGCTTCACATTCATTTTGTGTAAACTGTTGTATTTACTGACCCTGTAACTGGAATTCCCTACTGTTATACATTTCGACTAATCTTCCACTTTGTATGGATATTATGTTGGAGACCAAATTCCACAGGCAACATTCGTGGATACTACAGCTCACCACTAGATGTTTCTGTTTAACCACAAACAAAATAGAAGGGTCCAGCTAACAGTTGTAGTGTCAATATACTATACTTGGTACACACATTATTTAGTGTTCCCCTGTACCATAGAAGATGGGTACCACGTCGATAGATTAGTTTGCTCTTATATTCCTCATGACACACCTGGAATATGGAATGTGGGTGTGTTGTTTTTACTGTTTTATAGCAGGAAACCAGAGGTTTTGATGGCAAAATAATAATTTAGTCATGCAAGAAATATGTAACCATGTAAATCGTTCATGCATTGTCAAAAGGTAAAAATTGTAATTATTCACAGGCATGTATGTATGCTGTGGCAGCTATAGTGAAATGTTTGTTAGGTGTGCGTGTTTTGATGCCAGCCAGAATCCTGGCCATGACCTCTGGTTGATGCACAATCTGTAAATTATAGAAATGTATACAATTACCATAAACATACATGTATACTTTATTGAACTGTCACAAATGTCCATAATCACATGACCTTGCCTTGGTTCTCAAGTCAGTCACGAAACTGCTCTAAGTTCTCTCACTGGGGGCCTGAATGCTTGTGTTGAACATATGTCTCTCAAACGTTACATTCCTGTGGGGGGTAAAATGTTCATTGAATTTCTCCATTAGTACCTAGAGCTTTATTTTGTCCTCCTGCTGAGTGAATTCAAAGGTGTAAATTTCAAGACCTTCGTCCCCGATGACGTCCAGTAATGTGCTGCTTTGTATTTTTTTAAACTTTTCTTTCAATGCATGTAGCAGTCATGTAAAGTTTGAATATTCTCCCACCGGTGGCGATGTCTCCTAACCTCAGAGGGTCTGTTGCTTGTAGTGCTTCTTTTTGGTGAAGATTTGTCAGTTCTGACACTAAGTAGTGTCCATTGAGTGCTAGACAGTAGGGCTTTATTGAAACCACAACATCCTGTACAGCAGCTACTAATGTTTGAACATTCATTATGCAACAGTGCCCTCTTGTGTCCTGGAGATCTTTGTCATATTACACTAACTCGTCTAACTGTGATGAGCTGCCTTGGTAGCAGCTTACCCCTCTTGTAGCTTCACATTCATTTTGTGTAAACTGTTGTATTTACTGACCCTGTAACTGGAATTCCCTACTGTTATACATTTCGACTAATCTTCCACTTTGTATGGACATTATGTTGGAGACCAAACTCCACAGGCAACATTCGTGGATACTACAGCTCACCACTAGATGTTTCTGTTTAACCACTAACAAAATAGAAGGGTCCAGCTAACAGTTGTAGTGTCAATATACTATACTTGGTACACACATTATTTGGTGTTCCCCTGTACCATAGAAGATGGGTACCACGTCGATAGATTAGTTTGCTCTTATATTCCTCATGACACACCTGGAATATGGAATGTGGGTGTGTTGTTTTTACTGTTTTATTGCAGGAAACCAGAGGTTTTGATGGCAAAATAATAATTTAGTCATGCAACAAATATGTAACCATGTAAATCGTTCATCAAAAGGTAAAAATTGTAATTATTCACAGGCATGTATGTATGCTGTGGCAGCTATAGTGAAATGTTTGTTAGGTGTGCGTGTTTTGATGCCAGCCAGAATCCTGGCCATGACCTCTGGTTGATGCACAATCTGTAAATTATAGAAATGTATACAATTACCATAAACATACATGTATACTTTATTGAACTGTCACAAATGTCCATAATCACATGACCTTGCCTTGGTTCTCAAGTCAGTCACGAAACTGCTCTAAGTTCTCTCACTGGGGGCCTGAATGCTTGTGTTGAACATATGTCTCTCAAACGTTACATTCCTGTGGGGGGTAAAATGTTCATTGAATTTCTCCATTAGTACCTAGAGCTTTATTTTGTCCTCCTGCTGCGTGAATTCAAAGGTGTAAATTTCAAGACCTTCGTCCCCGATGACGTCCAGTAATGTGCTGCTTTGTATTTTTTTAAGCTTTTCTTTCAATGCATGTAGCAGTCATGTAAAGTTTGAATATTCTCCCACCGTCGGCGATGTCTCCTAACCTCAGAGGGTCTGGTGCTTGTAGTGCTTCTTTTTGGTGAAGATTTGTCCGTTCTGACACTAAGTAGTGTCCATTGAGTGCTAGACAGTATGGCTTTATTGAAACCACAACATCCTGTACAGCAGCTACTAATGTTTGAACATTCATTATGCAACAGTGCCCTCTTGTGTCCTGGAGATCTTTGTCATATTACACTAACTCGTCTAACTGTGATGAGCTGCCTTGGTAGCAGCTTACCCCTCTTGTAGCTTCACATTCATTTTGTGTAAACTGTTGTATTTACTGACCCTGTAACTGGAATTCCCTACTGTTATACATTTCGACTAATCTTCCACTTTGTATGGACATTATGTTGGAGACCAAACTCCACAGGCAACATTCGTGGATACTACAGCTCACCACTAGATGTTTCTGTTTAACCACTAACAAAATAGAAGGGTCCAGCTAACAGTTGTAGTGTCAATATACTATACTTGGTACACACATTATTTGGTGTTCCCCTGTACCATAGAAGATGGGTACCACGTCGATAGATTAGTTTGCTCTTATATTCCTCATGACACACCTGGAATATGGAATGTGTGTGTGTTGTTTTTACTGTTTTATAGCAGGAAACCAGAGGTTTTGATGGCAAAATAATAATTTAGTCATGCAACAAATATGTAACCATGTAAATCGTTCATCAAAAGGTAAAAATTGCAATTATTCACAGGCATGTATGTATGCTGTGGCAGCTATAGTGAAATGTTTGTTAGGTGTGCGTGTTTTGATGCCAGCCAGAATCCTGGCCATGACCTCTGGTTGATGCACAATCTGTAAATTATAGAAATGTATACAATTACCATAAACATACATGTATACTTTATTGAACTGTCACAAATGTCCATAATCACATGACCTTGCCTTGGTTCTCAAGTCAGTCACGAAACTGCTCTAAGTTCTCTCACTGGGGGCCTGAATGCTTGTGTTGAACATATGTCTCTCAAACGTTACATTCCTGTGGGGGGTAAAATGTTCATTGAATTTCTCCATTAGTACCTAGAGCTTTATTTTGTCCTCCTGCTGCGTGAATTCAAAGGTGTAAATTTCAAGACCTTCGTCCCCGATGACGTCCAGTAATGTGCTGCTTTGTATTTTTTTAAGCTTTTCTTTCAATGCATGTAGCAGTCATGTAAAGTTTGAATATTCTCCCACCGTCGGCGATGTCTCCTAACCTCAGAGGGTCTGGTGCTTGTAGTGCTTCTTTTTGGTGAAGATTTGTCCGTTCTGACACTAAGTAGTGTCCATTGAGTGCTAGACAGTATGGCTTTATTGAAACCACAACATCCTGTACAGCAGCTACTAATGTTTGAACATTCATTATGCAACAGTGCCCTCTTGTGTCCTGGAGATCTTTGTCATATTACACTAACTCGTCTAACTGTGATGAGCTGCCTTGGTAGCAGCTTACCCCTCTTGTAGCTTCACATTCATTTTGTGTAAACTGTTGTATTTACTGACCCTGTAACTGGAATTCCCTACTGTTATACATTTCGACTAATCTTCCACTTTGTATGGATATTATGTTGGAGACCAAATTCCACAGGCAACATTCGTGGATACTACAGCTCACCACTAGATGTTTCTGTTTAACCACAAACAAAATAGAAGGGTCCAGCTAACAGTTGTAGTGTCAATATACTATACTTGGTACACACATTATTTAGTGTTCCCCTGTACCATAGAAGATGGGTACCACGTCGATAGATTAGTTTGCTCTTATATTCCTCATGACACACCTGGAATATGGAATGTGGGTGTGTTGTTTTTACTGTTTTATAGCAGGAAACCAGAGGTTTTGATGGCAAAATAATAATTTAGTCATGCAAGAAATATGTAACCATGTAAATCGTTCATGCATTGTCAAAAGGTAAAAATTGTAATTATTCACAGGCATGTATGTATGCTGTGGCAGCTATAGTGAAATGTTTGTTAGGTGTGCGTGTTTTGATGCCAGCCAGAATCCTGGCCATGACCTCTGGTTGATGCACAATCTGTAAATTATAGAAATGTATACAATTACCATAAACATACATGTATACTTTATTGAACTGTCACAAATGTCCATAATCACATGACCTTGCCTTGGTTCTCAAGTCAGTCACGAAACTGCTCTAAGTTCTCTCACTGGGGGCCTGAATGCTTGTGTTGAACATATGTCTCTCAAACGTTACATTCCTGTGGGGGGTAAAATGTTCATTGAATTTCTCCATTAGTACCTAGAGCTTTATTTTGTCCTCCTGCTGAGTGAATTCAAAGGTGTAAATTTCAAGACCTTCGTCCCCGATGACGTCCAGTAATGTGCTGCTTTGTATTTTTTTAAACTTTTCTTTCAATGCATGTAGCAGTCATGTAAAGTTTGAATATTCTCCCACCGGTGGCGATGTCTCCTAACCTCAGAGGGTCTGTTGCTTGTAGTGCTTCTTTTTGGTGAAGATTTGTCAGTTCTGACACTAAGTAGTGTCCATTGAGTGCTAGACAGTAGGGCTTTATTGAAACCACAACATCCTGTACAGCAGCTACTAATGTTTGAACATTCATTATGCAACAGTGCCCTCTTGTGTCCTGGAGATCTTTGTCATATTACACTAACTCGTCTAACTGTGATGAGCTGCCTTGGTAGCAGCTTACCCCTCTTGTAGCTTCACATTCATTTTGTGTAAACTGTTGTATTTACTGACCCTGTAACTGGAATTCCCTACTGTTATACATTTCGACTAATCTTCCACTTTGTATGGACATTATGTTGGAGACCAAACTCCACAGGCAACATTCGTGGATACTACAGCTCACCACTAGATGTTTCTGTTTAACCACTAACAAAATAGAAGGGTCCAGCTAACAGTTGTAGTGTCAATATACTATACTTGGTACACACATTATTTGGTGTTCCCCTGTACCATAGAAGATGGGTACCACGTCGATAGATTAGTTTGCTCTTATATTCCTCATGACACACCTGGAATATGGAATGTGTGTGTGTTGTTTTTACTGTTTTATAGCAGGAAACCAGAGGTTTTGATGGCAAAATAATAATTTAGTCATGCAACAAATATGTAACCATGTAAATCGTTCATCAAAAGGTAAAAATTGTAATTATTCACAGGCATGTATGTATGCTGTGGCAGCTATAGTGAAATGTTTGTTAGGTGTGCGTGTTTTGATGCCAGCCAGAATCCTGGCCATGACCTCTGGTTGATGCACAATCTGTAAATTATAGAAATGTATACAATTACCATAAACATACATGTATACTTTATTGAACTGTCACAAATGTCCATAATCACATGACCTTGCCTTGGTTCTCAAGTCAGTCACGAAACTGCTCTAAGTTCTCTCACTGGGGGCCTGAATGCTTGTGTTGAACATATGTCTCTCAAACGTTACATTCCTGTGGGGGGTAAAATGTTCATTGAATTTCTCCATTAGTACCTAGAGCTTTATTTTGTCCTCCTGCTGCGTGAATTCAAAGGTGTAAATTTCAAGACCGTCGTCCCCGATGACGTCCAGTAATGTGCTGCTTTGTATTTTTTTAAACTTTTCTTTCAATGCATGTAGCAGTCATGTAAAGTTTGAATATTCTCCCACCGGTGGCGATGTCTCCTAACCTCAGAGGGTCTGTTGCTTGTAGTGCTTCTTTTTGGTGAAGATTTGTCAGTTCTGACACTAAGTAGTGTCCATTGAGTGCTAGACAGTATGGCTTTATTGAAACCACAACATCCTGTACAGCAGCTACTAATGTTTGAACATTCATTATGCAACAGTGCCCTCTTGTGTCCTGGAGATCTTTGTCATATTACACTAACTCGTCTAACTGTGATGAGCTGCCTTGGTAGCAGCTTACCCCTCTTGTAGCTTCACATTCATTTTGTGTAAACTGTTGTATTTACTGACCCTGTAACTGGAATTCCCTACTGTTATACATTTCGACTAATCTTCCACTTTGTATGGACATTATGTTGGAGACCAAACTCCACAGGCAACATTCGTGGATACTACAGCTCACCACTAGATGTTTCTGTTTAACCACTAACAAAATAGAAGGGTCCAGCTAACAGTTGTAGTGTCAATATACTATACTTGGTACACACATTATTTAGTGTTCCCCTGTACCATAGAAGATGGGTACCACGTCGATAGATTAGTTTGCTCTTATATTCCTCATGACACACCTGGAATATGGAATGTGGGTGTGTTGTTTTTACTGTTTTACAGCAGGAAACCAGAGGTTTTGATGGCAAAATAATAATTTAGTCATGCAAGAAATATGTAACCATGTAAATCGTTCATGCATTGTCAAAAGGTAAAAATTGTAATTATTCACAGGCATGTATGTATGCTGTGGCAGCTATAGTGAAATGTTTGTTAGGTGTGCGTGTTTTGATGCCAGCCAGAATCCTGGCCATGACCTCTGGTTGATGCACAATCTGTAAATTATAGAAATGTATACAATTACCATAAACATACATGTATACTTTATTGAACTGTCACAAATGTCCATAATCACATGACCTTGCCTTGGTTCTCAAGTCAGTCACGAAACTGCTCTAAGTTCTCTCACTGGGGGCCTGAATGCTTGTGTTGAACATATGTCTCTCAAACGTTACATTCCTGTGGGGGGTAAAATGTTCATTGAATTTCTCCATTAGTACCTAGAGCTTTATTTTGTCCTCCTGCTGCGTGAATTCAAAGGTGTAAATTTCAAGACCTTCGTCCCCGATGACGTCCAGTAATGTGCTGCTTTGTATTTTTTTAAGCTTTTCTTTCAATGCATGTAGCAGTCATGTAAAGTTTGAATATTCTCCCACCGGTGGCGATGTCTCCTAACCTCAGAGGGTCTGTTGCTTGTAGTGCTTCTTTTTGGTGAAGATTTGTCAGTTCTGACACTAAGTAGTGTCCATTGAGTGCTAGACAGTAGGGCTTTATTGAAACCACAACATCCTGTACAGCAGCTACTAATGTTTGAACATTCATTATGCAACAGTGCCCTCTTGTGTCCTGGAGATCTTTGTCATATTACACTAACTCGTCTAACTGTGATGAGCTGCCTTGGTAGCAGCTTACCCCTCTTGTAGCTTCACATTCATTTTGTGTAAACTGTTGTATTTACTGACCCTGTAACTGGAATTCCCTACTGTTATACATTTCGACTAATCTTCCACTTTGTATGGACATTATGTTGGAGACCAAACTCCACAGGCAACATTCGTGGATACTACAGCTCACCACTAGATGTTTCTGTTTAACCACTAACAAAATAGAAGGGTCCAGCTAACAGTTGTAGTGTCAATATACTATACTTGGTACACACATTATTTGGTGTTCCCCTGTACCATAGAAGATGGGTACCACGTCGATAGATTAGTTTGCTCTTATATTCCTCATGACACACCTGGAATATGGAATGTGGGTGTGTTGTTTTTACTGTTTTATAGCAGGAAACCAGAGGTTTTGATGGCAAAATAATAATTTAGTCATGCAACAAATATGTAACCATGTAAATCGTTCATCAAAAGGTAAAAATTGTAATTATTCACAGGCATGTATGTATGCTGTGGCAGCTATAGTGAAATGTTTGTTAGGTGTGCGTGTTTTGATGCCAGCCAGAATCCTGGCCATGACCTCTGGTTGATGCACAATCTGTAAATTATAGAAATGTATACAATTACCATAAACATACATGTATACTTTATTGAACTGTCACAAATGTCCATAATCACATGACCTTGCCTTGGTTCTCAAGTCAGTCACGAAACTGCTCTAAGTTCTCTCACTGGGGGCCTGAATGCTTGTGTTGAACATATGTCTCTCAAACGTTACATTCCTGTGGGGGGTAAAATGTTCATTGAATTTCTCCATTAGTACCTAGAGCTTTATTTTGTCCTCCTGCTGCGTGAATTCAAAGGTGTAAATTTCAAGACCTTCGTCCCCGATGACGTCCAGTAATGTGCTGCTTTGTATTTTTTTAAGCTTTTCTTTCAATGCATGTAGCAGTCATGTAAAGTTTGAATATTCTCCCACCGTCGGCGATGTCTCCTAACCTCAGAGGGTCTGGTGCTTGTAGTGCTTCTTTTTGGTGAAGATTTGTCCGTTCTGACACTAAGTAGTGTCCATTGAGTGCTAGACAGTATGGCTTTATTGAAACCACAACATCCTGTACAGCAGCTACTAATGTTTGAACATTCATTATGCAACAGTGCCCTCTTGTGTCCTGGAGATCTTTGTCATATTACACTAACTCGTCTAACTGTGATGAGCTGCCTTGGTAGCAGCTTACCCCTCTTGTAGCTTCACATTCATTTTGTGTAAACTGTTGTATTTACTGACCCTGTAACTGGAATTCCCTACTGTTATACATTTCGACTAATCTTCCACTTTGTATGGATATTATGTTGGAGACCAAATTCCACAGGCAACATTCGTGGATACTACAGCTCACCACTAGATGTTTCTGTTTAACCACAAACAAAATAGAAGGGTCCAGCTAACAGTTGTAGTGTCAATATACTATACTTGGTACACACATTATTTAGTGTTCCCCTGTACCATAGAAGATGGGTACCACGTCGATAGATTAGTTTGCTCTTATATTCCTCATGACACACCTGGAATATGGAATGTGGGTGTGTTGTTTTTACTGTTTTATAGCAGGAAACCAGAGGTTTTGATGGCAAAATAATAATTTAGTCATGCAAGAAATATGTAACCATGTAAATCGTTCATGCATTGTCAAAAGGTAAAAATTGTAATTATTCACAGGCATGTATGTATGCTGTGGCAGCTATAGTGAAATGTTTGTTAGGTGTGCGTGTTTTGATGCCAGCCAGAATCCTGGCCATGACCTCTGGTTGATGCACAATCTGTAAATTATAGAAATGTATACAATTACCATAAACATACATGTATACTTTATTGAACTGTCACAAATGTCCATAATCACATGACCTTGCCTTGGTTCTCAAGTCAGTCACGAAACTGCTCTAAGTTCTCTCACTGGGGGCCTGAATGCTTGTGTTGAACATATGTCTCTCAAACGTTACATTCCTGTGGGGGGTAAAATGTTCATTGAATTTCTCCATTAGTACCTAGAGCTTTATTTTGTCCTCCTGCTGAGTGAATTCAAAGGTGTAAATTTCAAGACCTTCGTCCCCGATGACGTCCAGTAATGTGCTGCTTTGTATTTTTTTAAACTTTTCTTTCAATGCATGTAGCAGTCATGTAAAGTTTGAATATTCTCCCACCGGTGGCGATGTCTCCTAACCTCAGAGGGTCTGTTGCTTGTAGTGCTTCTTTTTGGTGAAGATTTGTCAGTTCTGACACTAAGTAGTGTCCATTGAGTGCTAGACAGTAGGGCTTTATTGAAACCACAACATCCTGTACAGCAGCTACTAATGTTTGAACATTCATTATGCAACAGTGCCCTCTTGTGTCCTGGAGATCTTTGTCATATTACACTAACTCGTCTAACTGTGATGAGCTGCCTTGGTAGCAGCTTACCCCTCTTGTAGCTTCACATTCATTTTGTGTAAACTGTTGTATTTACTGACCCTGTAACTGGAATTCCCTACTGTTATACATTTCGACTAATCTTCCACTTTGTATGGACATTATGTTGGAGACCAAACTCCACAGGCAACATTCGTGGATACTACAGCTCACCACTAGATGTTTCTGTTTAACCACTAACAAAATAGAAGGGTCCAGCTAACAGTTGTAGTGTCAATATACTATACTTGGTACACACATTATTTGGTGTTCCCCTGTACCATAGAAGATGGGTACCACGTCGATAGATTAGTTTGCTCTTATATTCCTCATGACACACCTGGAATATGGAATGTGGGTGTGTTGTTTTTACTGTTTTATAGCAGGAAACCAGAGGTTTTGATGGCAAAATAATAATTTAGTCATGCAACAAATATGTAACCATGTAAATCGTTCATCAAAAGGTAAAAATTGTAATTATTCACAGGCATGTATGTATGCTGTGGCAGCTATAGTGAAATGTTTGTTAGGTGTGCGTGTTTTGATGCCAGCCAGAATCCTGGCCATGACCTCTGGTTGATGCACAATCTGTAAATTATAGAAATGTATACAATTACCATAAACATACATGTATACTTTATTGAACTGTCACAAATGTCCATAATCACATGACCTTGCCTTGGTTCTCAAGTCAGTCACGAAACTGCTCTAAGTTCTCTCACTGGGGGCCTGAATGCTTGTGTTGAACATATGTCTCTCAAACGTTACATTCCTGTGGGGGGTAAAATGTTCATTGAATTTCTCCATTAGTACCTAGAGCTTTATTTTGTCCTCCTGCTGCGTGAATTCAAAGGTGTAAATTTCAAGACCTTCGTCCCCGATGACGTCCAGTAATGTGCTGCTTTGTATTTTTTTAAGCTTTTCTTTCAATGCATGTAGCAGTCATGTAAAGTTTGAATATTCTCCCACCGTCGGCGATGTCTCCTAACCTCAGAGGGTCTGGTGCTTGTAGTGCTTCTTTTTGGTGAAGATTTGTCCGTTCTGACACTAAGTAGTGTCCATTGAGTGCTAGACAGTATGGCTTTATTGAAACCACAACATCCTGTACAGCAGCTACTAATGTTTGAACATTCATTATGCAACAGTGCCCTCTTGTGTCCTGGAGATCTTTGTCATATTACACTAACTCGTCTAACTGTGATGAGCTGCCTTGGTAGCAGCTTACCCCTCTTGTAGCTTCACATTCATTTTGTGTAAACTGTTGTATTTACTGACCCTGTAACTGGAATTCCCTACTGTTATACATTTCGACTAATCTTCCACTTTGTATGGATATTATGTTGGAGACCAAATTCCACAGGCAACATTCGTGGATACTACAGCTCACCACTAGATGTTTCTGTTTAACCACAAACAAAATAGAAGGGTCCAGCTAACAGTTGTAGTGTCAATATACTATACTTGGTACACACATTATTTAGTGTTCCCCTGTACCATAGAAGATGGGTACCACGTCGATAGATTAGTTTGCTCTTATATTCCTCATGACACACCTGGAATATGGAATGTGGGTGTGTTGTTTTTACTGTTTTATAGCAGGAAACCAGAGGTTTTGATGGCAAAATAATAATTTAGTCATGCAAGAAATATGTAACCATGTAAATCGTTCATGCATTGTCAAAAGGTAAAAATTGTAATTATTCACAGGCATGTATGTATGCTGTGGCAGCTATAGTGAAATGTTTGTTAGGTGTGCGTGTTTTGATGCCAGCCAGAATCCTGGCCATGACCTCTGGTTGATGCACAATCTGTAAATTATAGAAATGTATACAATTACCATAAACATACATGTATACTTTATTGAACTGTCACAAATGTCCATAATCACATGACCTTGCCTTGGTTCTCAAGTCAGTCACGAAACTGCTCTAAGTTCTCTCACTGGGGGCCTGAATGCTTGTGTTGAACATATGTCTCTCAAACGTTACATTCCTGTGGGGGGTAAAATGTTCATTGAATTTCTCCATTAGTACCTAGAGCTTTATTTTGTCCTCCTGCTGAGTGAATTCAAAGGTGTAAATTTCAAGACCTTCGTCCCCGATGACGTCCAGTAATGTGCTGCTTTGTATTTTTTTAAACTTTTCTTTCAATGCATGTAGCAGTCATGTAAAGTTTGAATATTCTCCCACCGGTGGCGATGTCTCCTAACCTCAGAGGGTCTGTTGCTTGTAGTGCTTCTTTTTGGTGAAGATTTGTCAGTTCTGACACTAAGTAGTGTCCATTGAGTGCTAGACAGTAGGGCTTTATTGAAACCACAACATCCTGTACAGCAGCTACTAATGTTTGAACATTCATTATGCAACAGTGCCCTCTTGTGTCCTGGAGATCTTTGTCATATTACACTAACTCGTCTAACTGTGATGAGCTGCCTTGGTAGCAGCTTACCCCTCTTGTAGCTTCACATTCATTTTGTGTAAACTGTTGTATTTACTGACCCTGTAACTGGAATTCCCTACTGTTATACATTTCGACTAATCTTCCACTTTGTATGGACATTATGTTGGAGACCAAACTCCACAGGCAACATTCGTGGATACTACAGCTCACCACTAGATGTTTCTGTTTAACCACTAACAAAATAGAAGGGTCCAGCTAACAGTTGTAGTGTCAATATACTATACTTGGTACACACATTATTTGGTGTTCCCCTGTACCATAGAAGATGGGTACCACGTCGATAGATTAGTTTGCTCTTATATTCCTCATGACACACCTGGAATATGGAATGTGGGTGTGTTGTTTTTACTGTTTTATAGCAGGAAACCAGAGGTTTTGATGGCAAAATAATAATTTAGTCATGCAACAAATATGTAACCATGTAAATCGTTCATCAAAAGGTAAAAATTGTAATTATTCACAGGCATGTATGTATGCTGTGGCAGCTATAGTGAAATGTTTGTTAGGTGTGCGTGTTTTGATGCCAGCCAGAATCCTGGCCATGACCTCTGGTTGATGCACAATCTGTAAATTATAGAAATGTATACAATTACCATAAACATACATGTATACTTTATTGAACTGTCACAAATGTCCATAATCACATGACCTTGCCTTGGTTCTCAAGTCAGTCACGAAACTGCTCTAAGTTCTCTCACTGGGGGCCTGAATGCTTGTGTTGAACATATGTCTCTCAAACGTTACATTCCTGTGGGGGGTAAAATGTTCATTGAATTTCTCCATTAGTACCTAGAGCTTTATTTTGTCCTCCTGCTGCGTGAATTCAAAGGTGTAAATTTCAAGACCTTCGTCCCCGATGACGTCCAGTAATGTGCTGCTTTGTATTTTTTTAAACTTTTCTTTCAATGCATGTAGCAGTCATGTAAAGTTTGAATATTCTCCCACCGTCGGCGATGTCTCCTAACCTCAGAGGGTCTGGTGCTTGTAGTGCTTCTTTTTGGTGAAGATTTGTCCGTTCTGACACTAAGTAGTGTCCATTGAGTGCTAGACAGTAGGGCTTTATTGAAACCACAACATCCTGTACAGCAGCTACTAATGTTTGAACATTCATTATGCAACAGTGCCCTCTTGTGTCCTGGAGATCTTTGTCATATTACACTAACTCGTCTAACTGTGATGAGCTGCCTTGGTAGCAGCTTACCCCTCTTGTAGCTTCACATTCATTTTGTGTAAACTGTTGTATTTACTGACCCTGTAACTGGAATTCCCTACTGTTATACATTTCGACTAATCTTCCACTTTGTATGGACATTATGTTGGAGACCAAACTCCACAGGCAACATTCGTGGATACTACAGCTCACCACTAGATGTTTCTGTTTAACCGCTAACAAAATAGAAGGGTCCAGCTAACAGTTGTAGTGTCAATATACTATACTTGGTACACACATTATTTGGTGTTCCCCTGTACCATAGAAGATGGGTACCACGTCGATAGATTAGTTTGCTCTTATATTCCTCATGACACACCTGGAATATGGAATGTGGGTGTGTTGTTTTTACTGTTTTATAGCAGGAAACCAGAGGTTTTGATGGCAAAATAATAATTTAGTCATGCAACAAATATGTAAACATGTAAATCGTTCATCAAAAGGTAAAAATTGTAATTATTCACAGGCATGTATGTATGCTGTGGCAGCTATAGTGAAATGTTTGTTAGGTGTGCGTGTTTTGATGCCAGCCAGAATCCTGGCCATGACCTCTGGTTGATGCACAATCTGTAAATTATAGAAATGTATACAATTACCATAAACATACATGTATACTTTATTGAACTGTCACAAATGTCCATAATCACATGACCTTGCCTTGGTTCTCAAGTCAGTCACGAAACTGCTCTTAGTTCTCTCACTGGGGGCCTGAATGCTTGTGTTGAACATATGTCTCTCAAACGTTACATTCCTGTGGGGGGTAAAATGTTCATTGAATTTCTCCATTAGTACCTAGAGCTTTATTTTGTCCTCCTGCTGCGTGAATTCAAAGGTGTAAATTTCAAGACCTTCGTCCCCGATGACGTCCAGTAATGTGCTGCTTTGTATTTTTTTAAGCTTTTCTTTCAATGCATGTAGCAGTCATGTAAAGTTTGAATATTCTCCCACCGTCGGCGATGTCTCCTAACCTCAGAGGGTCTGGTGCTTGTAGTGCTTCTTTTTGGTGAAGATTTGTCCGTTCTGACACTAAGTAGTGTCCATTGAGTGCTAGACAGTATGGCTTTATTGAAACCACAACATCCTGTACAGCAGCTACTAATGTTTGAACATTCATTATGCAACAGTGCCCTCTTGTGTCCTGGAGATCTTTGTCATATTACACTAACTCGTCTAACTGTGATGAGCTGCCTTGGTAGCAGCTTACCCCTCTTGTAGCTTCACATTCATTTTGTGTAAACTGTTGTATTTACTGACCCTGTAACTGGAATTCCCTACTGTTATACATTTCGACTAATCTTCCACTTTGTATGGATATTATGTTGGAGACCAAACTCCACAGGCAACATTCGTGGATACTACAGCTCACCACTAGATGTTTCTGTTTAACCACAAACAAAATAGAAGGGTCCAGCTAACAGTTGTAGTGTCAATATACTATACTTGGTACACACATTATTTAGTGTTCCCCTGTACCATAGAAGATGGGTACCACGTCGATAGATTAGTTTGCTCTTATATTCCTCATGACACACCTGGAATATGGAATGTGGGTGTGTTGTTTTTACTGTTTTACAGCAGGAAACCAGAGGTTTTGATGGCAAAATAATAATTTAGTCATGCAAGAAATATGTAACCATGTAAATCGTTCATGCATTGTCAAAAGGTAAAAATTGTAATTATTCACAGGCATGTATGTATGCTGTGGCAGCTATAGTGAAATGTTTGTTAGGTGTGCGTGTTTTGATGCCAGCCAGAATCCTGGCCATGACCTCTGGTTGATGCACAATCTGTAAATTATAGAAATGTATACAATTACCATAAACATACATGTATACTTTATTGAACTGTCACAAATGTCCATAATCACATGACCTTGCCTTGGTTCTCAAGTCAGTCACGAAACTGCTCTAAGTTCTCTCACTGGGGGCCTGAATGCTTGTGTTGAACATATGTCTCTCAAACGTTACATTCCTGTGGGGGGTAAAATGTTCATTGAATTTCTCCATTAGTACCTAGAGCTTTATTTTGTCCTCCTGCTGCGTGAATTCAAAGGTGTAAATTTCAAGACCTTCGTCCCCGATGACGTCCAGTAATGTGCTGCTTTGTATTTTTTTAAGCTTTTCTTTCAATGCATGTAGCAGTCATGTAAAGTTTGAATATTCTCCCACCGGTGGCGATGTCTCCTAACCTCAGAGGGTCTATTGCTTGTAGTGCTTCTTTTTGGTGAAGATTTGTCAGTTCTGACACTAAGTAGTGTCCATTGAGTGCTAGACAGTAGGGCTTTATTGAAACCACAACATCCTGTACAGCAGCTACTAATGTTTGAACATTCATTATGCAACAGTGCCCTCTTGTGTCCTGGAGATCTTTGTCATATTACACTAACTCGTCTAACTGTGATGAGCTGCCTTGGTAGCAGCTTACCCCTCTTGTAGCTTCACATTCATTTTGTGTAAACTGTTGTATTTACTGACCCTGTAACTGGAATTCCCTACTGTTATACATTTCGACTAATCTTCCACTTTGTATGGACATTATGTTGGAGACCAAACTCCACAGGCAACATTCGTGGATACTACAGCTCACCACTAGATGTTTCTGTTTAACCACTAACAAAATAGAAGGGTCCAGCTAACAGTTGTTGTGTCAATATACTATACTTGGTACACACATTATTTGGTGTTCCCCTGTACCATAGAAGATGGGTACCACGTCGATAGATTAGTTTGCTCTTATATTCCTCATGACACACCTGGAATATGGAATGTGGGTGTGTTGTTTTTACTGTTTTATAGCAGGAAACCAGAGGTTTTGATGGCAAAATAATAATTTAGTCATGCAACAAATATGTAACCATGTAAATCGTTCATCAAAAGGTAAAAATTGTAATTATTCACAGGCATGTATGTATGCTGTGGCAGCTATAGTGAAATGTTTGTTAGGTGTGCGTGTTTTGATGACAGCCAGAATCCTGGCCATGACCTCTGGTTGATGCACAATCTGTAAATTATAGAAATGTATACAATTACCATAAACATACATGTATACTTTATTGAACTGTCACAAATGTCCATAATCACATGACCTTGCCTTGGTTCTCAAGTCAGTCACGAAACTGCTCTAAGTTCTCTCACTGGGGGCCTGAATGCTTGTGTTGAACATATGTCTCTCAAACGTTACATTCCTGTGGGGGGTAAAATGTTCATTGAATTTCTCCATTAGTACCTAGAGCTTTATTTTGTCCTCCTGCTGCGTGAATTCAAAGGTGTAAATTTCAAGACCTTCGTCCCCGATGACGTCCAGTAATGTGCTGCTTTGTATTTTTTTAAACTTTTCTTTCAATGCATGTAGCATTCATGTAAAGTTTGAATATTCTCCCACCGGTGGCGATGTCTCCTAACCTCAGAGGGTCTGTTGCTTGTAGTGCTTCTTTTTGGTGAAGATTTGTCCGTTCTGACACCAAGTAGTGTCCATTGAGTGCTAGACAGTAGGGCTTTATTGAAACCACAACATCCTGTACAGCAGCTACTAATGTTTGAACATTCATTATGCAACAGTGCCCTCTTGTGTCCTGGAGATCTTTGTCATATTACACTAACTCGTCTAACTGTGATGAGCTGCCTTGGTAGCAGCTTACCCCTCTTGTAGCTTCACATTCATTTTGTGTAAACTGTTGTATTTACTGACCCTGTAACTGGAATTCCCTACTGTTATACATTTCGACTAATCTTCCACTTTGTATGGACATTATGTTGGAGACCAAACTCCACAGGCAACATTCGTGGATACTACAGCTCACCACTAGATGTTTCTGTTTAACCACTAACAAAATAGAAGGGTCCAGCTAACAGTTGTAGTGTCAATATACTATACTTGGTACACACATTATTTAGTGTTCCCCTGTACCATAGAAGATGGGTACCACGTCGATAGATTAGTTTGCTCTTATATTCCTCATGACACACCTGGAATATGGAATGTGGGTGTGTTGTTTTTACTGTTTTATAGCAGGAAACCAGAGGTTTTGATGGCAAAATAATAATTTAGTCATGCAACAAATATGTAACCATGTAAATCGTTCATCAAAAGGTAAAAATTGTAATTATTCACAGGCATGTATGTATGCTGTGGCAGCTATAGTGAAATGTTTGTTAGGTGTGCGTGTTTTGATGCCAGCCAGAATCCTGGCCATGACCTCTGGTTGATGCACAACCTGTAAATTATAGAAATGTATACAATTACCATAAACATACATGTATACTTTATTGAACTGTCACAAATGTCCATAATCACATGACCTTGCCTTGGTTCTCAAGTCAGTCACGAAACTGCTCTAAGTTCTCTCACTGGGGGCCTGAATGCTTGTGTTGAACATATGTCTCTCAAACGTTACATTCCTGTGGGGGGTAAAATGTTCATTGAATTTCTCCATTAGTACCTAGAGCTTTATTTTGCCCTCCTGCTGCGTGAATTCAAAGGTGTAAATTTCAAGACCTTCGTCCCCGATGACGTCCAGTAATGTGCTGCTTTGTATTTTTTTAAACTTTTCTTTCAATGCATGTAGCAGTCATGTAAAGTTTGAATATTCTCCCACCGGTGGCGATGTCTCCTAACCTCAGAGGGTCTGTTGCTTGTAGTGCTTCTTTTTGGTGAAGATTTGTCCGTTCTGACACTAAGTAGTGTCCATTGAGTGCTAGACAGTAGGGCTTTATTGAAACCACAACATCCTGTACAGCAGCTACTAATGTTTGAACATTCATTATGCAACAGTGCCCTCTTGTGTCCTGGAGATCTTTGTCATATTACACTAACTCGTCTAACTGTGATGAGCTGCCTTGGTAGCAGCTTACCCCTCTTGTAGCTTCACATTCATTTTGTGTAAACTGTTGTATTTACTGACCCTGTAACTGGAATTCCCTACTGTTATACATTTCGACTAATCTTCCACTTTGTATGGACATTATGTTGGAGACCAAACTCCACAGGCAACATTCGTGGATACTACAGCTCACCACTAGATGTTTCTGTTTAACCACTAACAAAATAGAAGGGTCCAGCTAACAGTTGTAGTGTCAATATACTATACTTGGTACACACATTATTTAGTGTTCCCCTGTACCATAGAAGATGGGTACCACGTCGATAGATTAGTTTGCTCTTATATTCCTCATGACACACCTGGAATATGGAATGTGGGTGTGTTGTTTTTACTGTTTTATAGCAGGAAACCAGAGGTTTTGATGGCAAAATAATAATTTAGTCATGCAACAAATATGTAACCATGTAAATCGTTCATCAAAAGGTAAAAATTGTAATTATTCACAGGCATGTATGTATGCTGTGGCAGCTATAGTGAAATGTTTGTTAGGTGTGCGTGTTTTGATGCCAGCCAGAATCCTGGCCATGACCTCTGGTTGATGCACAACCTGTAAATTATAGAAATGTATACAATTACCATAAACATACATGTATACTTTATTGAACTGTCACAAATGTCCATAATCACATGACCTTGCCTTGGTTCTCAAGTCAGTCACGAAACTGCTCTAAGTTCTCTCACTGGGGGCCTGAATGCTTGTGTTGAACATATGTCTCTCAAACGTTACATTCCTGTGGGGGGTAAAATGTTCATTGAATTTCTCCATTAGTACCTAGAGCTTTATTTTGTCCTCCTGCTGCGTGAATTCAAAGGTGTAAATTTCAAGACCTTCGTCCCCGATGACGTCCAGTAATGTGCTGCTTTGTATTTTTTTAAACTTTTCTTTCAATGCATGTAGCAGTCATGTAAAGTTTGAATATTCTCCCACCGGTGGCGATGTCTCCTAACCTCAGAGGGTCTGTTGCTTGTAGTGCTTCTTTTTGGTGAAGATTTGTCCGTTCTGACACTAAGTAGTGTCCATTGAGTGCTAGAGAGTAGGGCTTTATTGAAACCACAACATCCTGTACAGCAGCTACTAATGTTTGAACATTCATTATGCAACAGTGCCCTCTTGTGTCCTGGAGATCTTTGTCATATTACACTAACTCGTCTAACTCTGATGAGCTGCCTTGGTAGCAGCTTACCCCTCTTGTAGCTTCACATTCATTTTGTGTAAACTGTTGTATTTACTGACCCTGTAACTGGAATTCCCTACTGTTATACATTTCGACTAATCTTCCAATTTGTATGGATATTATGTTGGAGACCAAACTCCACAGGACACATTCGTGGATACTACAGCTCACCACTAGATGTTTCTGTTGAACCACAAACAAAATAGAAGGGTCCAGGTAACAGTTGTAGTGTCAATATACTATACTTGGTACACACATTATTTAGTGTTCCCCTGTACCATAGAAGATGGGTACCACGTCGATAGATTAGTTTGGTCTTATATTCCTCATGACACCTGCAATATGGAATGTGGGTGTGTTGTTTTTACTGTTTTATAGCAGGAAACCAGAGGTTTGGATGGCAAAATAATAATTTAGACATGCAACAAATATGTAACCATGTAAATCGTTCATGCATTGTCAAAAGGTAAAAATTGTAATTATTCACAGGCATGTATGTATGCTGTGGCAGCCATAGTGAAATGTTTGTTAGGTGTGCGTGTTTTGATGCCAGTCAGAATCCTGGCCATGACCTCTGGTTGATGCACAATCTGTAAATTATAGAAATGTATACAATTACCATAAACATACATGTATACTTTATTGAACTGTCACAAATGTCCATAATCACATGACCTTGCCTTGGTTCTCAAGTCAGTCACGAAACTGGTCTAAGTTCTCACTGGGGGCCTGAATGCTTGTGTTGAACATATGTCTCTCAAACGTTACATTCCTGTGGGCGGTAAAATGTTCATTGAATTTCTCCATTAGTACCTAGAGCTTTATTTTGTCCTCCTGCTGCGTGAATTCAAAGGTGTAAATTTCAAGAGCTTCGTCCCCGATGGCGTCCAGTAGCAGGACGTGTCCCGTGTGCGTGTGGGTGTCTTGTGTTGTGCTATATTTAAAATCAATATCTCTTGATGGAACCCACGCCTCTGTCTTATGTGATGTACGAACCTGTGTTGCCTGATTAGTAATTTTAAAGGGTTTACTTATATCTCCCTGTGCGCCAACCCCCCATAGGTGGCGTAGTCTGGTTGGTTTATCATTTTACGATTTCCCATTTGGTCACATAAGCGTATGACCATTCACACCGGACATGTCAGCGTATTCAGCGCGGTAGCGGGAAGCCCCGTCTTTAAATGCACTTGGCCAATGTCTGTCACGAGACCCAGACAGACAAAACATGGACCCAAGTGCGTAACCGCAAACAAACGGGTTTTATTCAAGGGTTCGGGGAATGGGACAAAGTCAAACAATCTAAAGGGTGAGCAGGTGATGTCCGCCACTGGTGGTAACACACTGGAGAGTAGGCGGCTGTGCTCGGCGACCAGGACCCAATATGGCAGGCATGGAGTCAGGGACAGGCAGGAGTCGGCACCGGAGGGCTGGAGAACCAGGGAGAGCCGGGGACGGACCGGGGTCGAAGCCAGGAGCAGGTGAGTCGGACGGGCAGGAGTCGGCACCGGAGGACTGGAGAGCCAGGGAGAGCCAGAGACGGACCGGGGTCGAAACCAGGGGCTGGAGAGTCAGGCGGAGTCAGGCAGGCAGGAGTCGGCACTGGAGGATTGAAGAGGCTGACAGACAGACAGGGGAAACACAGGCACAGACGGGAAACGAGCAAACACCGGGAGATAACAGCCAAACAGACGTGAAGAAGTCAGGAGTCAGAATAGCTTGCCGAGGAGTACACCGTGGTTCGCAGACGGACTGACAAGCAGTGAGTGAGAGAGGCGAGTATAAGTAGTGGAAACCCCGGGAACTAAACGAGCGTGAACGAGGAGTGCAGGTGAGTAGAATGATTGAATAAACTCAGGATTGTCACAAACCAGGAAGTGCAGGTGAGACGGATGATTACAGCTATGGTGAAGGGAGGAGGGCGAGTGAGAGAGATAATCTAATGAGGGTCTAAACAAGAAAGTACAGGTGCAGTGAATGAACAGACAACGCGGGGAAGGAGCAGTACAACACGGTAGAGTGAACCTGATAGACTAACAGGTGGGTAACAATGAAAAACACACACGAAAAAATCCCAAGCCCAGAGCGACACCGTGACAATGTCTTTAGGTGCACATAGCCATGTTTCCCTCTCTCTCACTATAGTAAACACAATATGTGTTTCTCTGGTTGTATTTCCTTACTTTAAACGTTGTTTAGAAAGCAGCACTGCACCTATAGTGCAACTTGACACTTTGATAAGGCCAGTGGAATATTTGACATCGTTCTAAATCATGTAGGCTGATCATTGTCAAAGCCTTTATTCACTCCCGGTACAAGAAAAGCGAACGCGTTTGAACCCCTTCCAAAAGTTACGATAAACTCTACCTCTTTGCCAACAGTCACTTTGCCTACATAGGGTAAATAAATTATTAAATAGTGACTTATGGACCTCAGTTTTGCCCAGTGGCTTGTTGACTAGATTTATCAAACCAAGTAGGAAATACTGAATGACAAGAACGAAATTACTTTTTTTTTTTATAGCTCAAGTGGTCGACAGAAGACCGATTGAGGCTCTTCTTGCATTAAGAATACTCCGACGAAGAAATCTAAAGCGATATCTTGCTTCTTCCTATTAAGAACATAAAAGCTCCACCACTATTACCTACCGCATATTTGACTGGACAGCGTGACAACTTCAAAGGTATTTCAGTTTGTGTGTTTATGTAGGATAGTCAATGCCCTTGTAGTGCAGATCTGATATGATAACCCCAATATTGATAGCTTTCCAGCGTTTGTTTCAGGCAGTTGTAAGCGAGTGGTAATATTTTGCAGACAGTCGCTAGTTTTTTGAGGTATTCCCTGTGTCAACACATGCATTGATAACACAGTTGACATGAATTGTACAGCGGTGCCTATAGCTTTCAATGGGATTTTGGCTGAATACGCGCAGAGCCTGGCGGTGAAGAGCTTCTCCCGACGGACCCCCTCCTCACAGAACAACAGCGGTAACCACAGCACACACACACACACATACATACACATGCACACACACACTGACACTTTTATCGCAAACATAAACACACATACACACACACTACTCCACCTGACACAGTGCTTCCACTTGCTGAACGTCCTGTGCCTTCATCTGCTGGCTGTGATGTAAGAGACTAATAATACAACTATTAAAAATATTACCCACATATATTGCACATATGCACAGGAGACAGCAGTGCTGCAGCAAGGCATTCCTTTGCCTCAGGCTCCACTGGCAGGACTAGTACAGCAAAAGTCCAGGACTACGCAGTAGGCTGTCCAGGCTGTGGATGCCGGTGAGAACCCACACATGTTTGCACTTCCGGCAAACACAGCTGGCACAGCAAGAATGAAGAGGAGGCTCACATTTATAGCACCAGGTCCAGGTCCGGTCCCGGTCTACATGCCTCAACCAGCTGCACCTCTGCCAGTCTGTCCAGAGGGTCCCACCACCTCCATACCAAGGCCCATTGCACCAAGGCCCATTGCTCCATCACCTCTCCTCTGCACAACTCAGCCAGCTGCACCACAGGGTTCCATCACTGCGCTCTGAAGGCCCATTGCCCCACTGCACGACTCAGCCACCTGCAACACAGGGTCTCAGCTGAAAAGGCATCAGGTCACGGGCGAAACGGTGTCAGAGTCGCCTAAAAGTCACTCAGTCTCCTGTGCAACAGCATCGGAGTCACCTAAAAGTGTCTCAGTCTCAGAAAAACCTTTATCATCTTCAGCCAAAACTGCATCAGGTCTCGGAAAAACGACCTCTGGCCAAAAGTCGTCAGTCTCCGGCCAAACGGCATCGGAATCACCTAAAAGTGTCTCAGTCTCAGACAAAACTACATCGTCTTCAGAGGAAACGGCCGCGATCTAAAAGTTATCAGTCTCGGAAAAATCGCTGTCAAGCTCAGACCAAACAGCGTCATGTCTCAGAAAAAAAACTGTCAGCAAAAACTGCTTCAAACTGAACGGCCTCAGGAAAAACGGCGTCAGACAAAATGGCATCAGCCTTACATGGAACATTTGTCAGAAAAAAAGTTGTCATATAGCCTAGCGTTGGCCTGAGGAGGGAGCTATTGACTAGCTTAGTGAATTAGCAAAAGTAGCTAGCAGCTTTTACGGTGTTCTTTCTGTTAACTGGCACAGCAATCCAATATATTTGTGATATAATAGGAAGTTGTTTTTATATATGTGATATAATAGGAAGTCGTTTTTTTCTGCAAGGTATTTCACTCGTGAAAACTTTCAGAACCAGTTAATCAACCGTCTCTGATCAACACCAAAGATTCTAGAGCGCTCTGCTTTAGAATCTATGATTCATGACATGTATATCATCTGCATGCGATTACCTAGTTACGTCTGATGAACGTTGAGAAACTCTGAGTAAAGGGGTTCTGATATCTCCTTTGAATATGTAAAGGAATAATGCCATGTTATGCACGAAACCGCCGAGTAAGCTTGATTCGAGTTAGGACCCTTAAATTAAATTGGAAGTTAGCAAGTGCAAATGTCTATTTGTGTTGTCATAACTTTGTTGTTGTTTTTTGTTCTCGTTCTCAAGCTAACGCACTGACGTTGATAAAACTGCATTAGCTTGACATGGTGTAAGAATGAATAACAGTCTAAAGTCATTTGCGCTTATCTTTAATTTACCTCCATTCTATTTGTAACCTCCAGACAATGGACCGAGTTAAAGAGTATGACAGCTTGAAGGAACAACTTGAAAATGGTAAGTTGTAGGGGATCATGCTTTCAGTTAGGTGTGATTTAACCGTTAGCAGAGCAAACATCTTAATACAAATGTAATGCAGAGGTATGTATAAACACGTCTTAACGCAGTGATATTGACTTTTGTGTTAATGCTGTAACCTTTAACCTAATGCACCACACTCATACACTGATTCATACTTCATTATTTTCACAGTCTTGTATAAACTAATTTTTGACATTGACATAAACAATTATAACAATTTAACATTATGTCTCTTATTAATATCTCTTAAGTTAGAACATGTCATACCGTAAGGGAAAGTAGAGAAGACTAAAACACAAATGAAATTAATGTTATGCGCCTGCTAACATAGCAAGAAGGATAGCGGGATTGGGGCACTTTTACCCGTCAACCCAGAAAGACACCAGTGTATCACAGGGTGTATCACAGTTAATATCACAAGTGTTTAAGCCATTTAGTACTAAATGTCTATTATTTTTGCAGAAGTTAACAGTGTGGATGATCAAACTCTGGCAGCAGGTAAGTCTATGTGGCCACCAAAAATAATTGCCACAGAGCTATTATTTTATTGTCTAGATGCATGGTTACATGTTCTAGTTCCAAAGGAGTCTGTATACTGTGTGTACTATTTTTTCTGTTGTTTCTGCTGTTGTCTTTTGTAGATGAGGAAGATGAAGCAAATGAGGTTCAGAGGTTCAGTCCATGAGGTAATGGCATGATCTGATGTGATGTTCGTTACGTGTAAGTTTGGGCAACTGCCCAACACATAAAGTCATTAGAAAACCTTTACATTTTTATCTCAAACCAGCACATTTTTAAAATGAAAACACCACATTGCATAAATATAATGGTTAGAAGCGTACAAAGTAAAAAGAGGATATGCATACTTTCACTGTTTGTGTTTGTAGGATTCCAGTTCTGAGTCAACAAGAGGCAGTAGTGCAGAGTCAAGCACAGCTGGAAAAATTTTGCATCTCAGGCTCAACAGTGACTCAACTGCTGTCAGGGTCAGATGAAGGTGCTGTGATAGGTCCGAATTTGACACCAAGGAGTATGGTGGAGGGAAATGAGAAGTCTTGGTACAATAGTGAACACGTGAAGGCTTCTGCCACAGTATCACACAATCCCATTATGCCCTCTTGTAAGTACTGTGTTTTCTAACCAGATTTTTTTTTTTTTTTTTTTTTACAAAAAAATTAAGGAAAGATTAACGTCTCATGTATTAAGAGAAGGATCCACTGCTCCTCAAAATATAATTTGTAACCCATAGACCTGTTGTTTGAGGTCATCAAGTTCTGTATGTAGAACAAAAACAGGACAATTTCTGAGAAAATGTCAACCAAGGGTAGCAAGTTAACTTTTTTAGTTTAATTTGCTCTATGTGTTAGCTTCAGCTGTCAGTCCACTAGATCAATGTTGTATTGTACCATATTTTCTTGCCAGCTTGAAGTCTCATTTCAAAGCTTGTTTCAAAGATAGTTTCAAGACATTTTTAAATTAGTTTGGTGCACCAGAAGCTACAAATATTGAAACTTAAAGGCATACCAGTCAAGACTGCTTTTTTGTATCTCTAGAGCTCCCACACCACTTATTTATTTATTTATTTTTACATAGCAATAATATTGTTTATTCTCAGAAATCCATGTCAATTTACTTGCAAATCAAAGACTAGGAACCAGCAATGATTTTGTAAGTTGACTGACAAGACATATGGTTTTATCCGGTTTCAGTTGTTTCCTCTGACTTGGTGTTTCCTAACCTAAAAATGTTGCCTGGTATGCCTTTAAGTTGTTAGTCGATTGGTGTCACTGTTTGTTACTATTTTCTGAGGTTGTGAATGAGGCTCAAATAACAAATCCAATTACAATGTATAAAACATTGTGCTTGATGCATGTCCTCTTGTGTGTTGGTATCCCCTAGTATATCTTCCACGTATTCCATATGTGGACAGCTCCTTAATCAGATACGATGAAAGCATTCTCCTTGGAGAAGGAACCTTTGGTCAGGTCTATGGAGGCTCCTACCAAGGTACACCTGCAGCTGTGAAGAGAATAATGTTGGGAGGTGCCAAAGCTGACGAAAAGGACATCCACCACGAAATTAATGTGTCTCTGTAAGAATTTTTCATTTCAATACATTTTCTCAATGTGCTGTATTTAGCTTTGTTACTTTTGAATACTTGAAGTAAATTGTATAATCTTAATGAAATTACTGTAGTAAAAGTGTCTGTTGAAAAAATGATAAATTAGATTAAATTAATTCATAAAATTCCTTGTATCATTCTATCCATGTAACTAGCAAGGCAGGAAGGAGTAGGCAACCTGAGATGACTTTGTTGTGAAGGAGTAAGATTACATTGTGCTGTTTTTAATATTCACAGGAGACTGTCACATCCTAACATTGTTAGGCTTCTGGCGGCAGCTCGCTAGCCTGGGTGTGCCCATACTGCCTATGACGCTGCATTTTCATTTCGCGAGCAAGTCAGTCTGGCCAAGCTGCCTATCTAAACCATTTCTGCTCCGGCAGGAATATGGGTCCAATGAAAATCGAGCATTTCAAAATGGCAATGACGCGGTAGTTTGGAAACCGGAAATCTATCTCAGTCACTGTCAACATGGCGAACGTGGAGCAAACGCAAGATTTCAATGCAGCTGTAGCTGCTGTTTTGGACGAATTCAAAGGGAAGTTCTCTCTGAAAATACAGCAAAGGGCAGCCCTTGAAGCATTTGTTGCGGGAAAGGACGTTTTCGCAATGCTACCGACTGGCTTCGGTAAAAGTTTAATTTAGCAGTTAGCCCCGCTGGTAGCCAAGTCGATTGGGCTTTGCGAGAACGCTGTTGTTGTGGTCATTTCGCCTTTGATCGCACTGATTCGTTTTTCGAATATCAATATTAAATGACCAACACCAGCCACTCTCATGTTCACCTCACAAGTCCGACAAAAATCATTTAACGCCATTTCTATATGACTACAGGCTACTACAACTTTTTGTTTGGATCAAGCAGGTTCTTTTGCTGGGTATACGTCAGAGGGCAGAGGGGTGTGATTGATTGAAGCTTCGTCCAGTAGGAAACAGAGGCATTTGAAAGAGGCGGGTTAAGCCCGCCTTCTGAGAAATGGGTTTACAACACAGCTTGGCCAGACCAATGCTCGCAGAGCATTGACAAGTCGCGATAGCCAGGCTAGCAGCTCGCAGTGATACCTGTTTTTTGTTGGCTACTGAGTACATTCATGGAGCTCCACTTGACGTTGTCATCAACTCTGACAGCTGCACCGTAAAGGTATTTTTGCTATTGTTACTTCAGCTACCTGCTGTTGATATGCTGAAATGTCTCATGTCTTTGTTTGGGAAAGTCAATTGTTGTTTGTTTATTGTCAAGCCATATGTACAGGTTGCAGACACAGGGTTTGAAATTGCAGCGCTCCTCAGGCCCACAGTGAATATTAAACATCTTATAGACATGACAATAAAACAATGACAAAACATAACAATATAAACATTGCAAAAAGTACAATAAGGCTTGTATGTAATACAAATAAGTAAAACACACAATGTGTACAGCAGTAAAGCTTAAATGTTATTTAAGTAGCAGTGTCATTAGTTGCAGTGCAAAAAATGTACATTGAAATTACTGTGGAGCAGTGGGAGAGGAACTCTACAGGAGAGATGTGTCTTTGATGTGTCTTGGGGAGAGGGAAGTGGTGTGTGGGGGGATCAGAGGGGGAAGGGAGGGAGTTCAGCACCCTGACAGCTTGGTGGATGAAGCTTTCTTTCAGTCTGCTGGTCTTGGCCCGGAGGCTCCTCAGTCTCTTTCCTGATGGCAGCAGACTGAAGAGGCTGTTGGATGGGTGGGTGGGATCACCTGCAATGCCGATGGCTTTGCGGGTGAGGCAGGTGCAGTAGATGTCCTGCAGGGAGGGGAGAAAGACACCCATGATTCTCTCAGCTGCTCTCACTAGTCAGTGTAGCTTTTTTCGGCAGGACACAGTGCAGGTGCTGTACCACACAGTGATGCAGCTGGTGAGGATGCTCTCTATGGTGCCTCTGTAGAAGGTGCTCATGATGGGAGCTGGGGCTGTGGCTTTCCTAAGCTTGTGCAGGAAGTAGAATCGCTGTTAAGCTTTACTGGCCAGTGATGCAGTGTTCTTTGACCAGGAGGGGTCCTCAGAGATGTGCACACCCAGGAACTTGGTGCTGCTTACTCTCTCCACAGTAGTTCCGTTTTGAGGGGGACGTGCTGTGTGTGTGCTCTCCTGAAGTCTATGCAGGGTTCCCACGGTCATGGAAATCCTGGAAAAGTCATGGAAATTGAAAATGTAATTTTCCAGGCCTGGAAAAGTCATGGAATTTTGTAAATTCACTGACAGTTTTGGAAAAGTGGAATTTTAGTTTCCTCCTAACACAACTACAGCATTCTGTTATCATTAGGCCTTTAGAGTCGACAATAAATGCATTGGCAGTATTTTCAATGTGAAACATTTCATATTTAGCCCTAAAAGTATGCTATGTTCTATACACTTAAGGTGCTGTGAAGTCATGGAAAATTCACTTTAGGTCATGAAAAAGTCATGGAAAAGTTTTGAAATGTTGTCAGTGAAAAAGAGTGGGAACGCTGTCTGACTCAAACTGCCTGCAGTCTTCCTGTCAGGAAATCCAGCAGCCAGTTGCACATTGAGGTGTTGAAATAAGACGTCCACTGACATCTACTAACTATTTGTCTCCTCAGCTGGAAGGACATGATGACGACTTCATTGCTCTTGATCTGGCAATGGCGACTGAGTACATCCCCATGGGCAATCCGCAAACAACGAGAGCTAGCTGCTCTCATGGCATCAAAGACCCCACCACATGCTCTCCTAAGTCTCAGTGAGAAGTACCACTTTTTGTGTTTACTGCTGAATTATGAGCCACAATCCCGACCCACTGCCTCAGAAGTAGTGGAATTTTTCAAAACAGGGCTTGGCCTGGACTTAGAGAGCCGGCATGGCTATAAGTGGTAAGGAGTGTTTTTTTTTTTTTTTTAAGTGTTTTGTAGTTGTTCCTGGTATGCCTCAAAGTCAAGTTTCAGGCTTTACAGTTAAGAATGGCTAAATCCCAATGTACATCATACAAATATTTTTTAAGTCACATGTGCAAATACACATATGGTTAATGATGTCATTTCAATTCAAATTAAATATGGGAAACTAGAGCCGTGTTTTTTATTTCTCTGTTTTATTCAGAAAGTCCTATTGAACATGGTCTGAAAAACATGCAGAGATCATGAAACACAACATCCCTGATTCCAAGCCCCCCATTCCCTCCTGTTTTCACTCTCTTTCCCTCAGCATAGTTATATAACTCATTTGCCTCTGCAAATGTTGAGGGTGTTTGAGCCCCATTTCTGTTCATCCACATCATCAGTTCATCCACCAACTTCATGTAAGCAGCCAGGCAGCCATTGACTGTATGTGGAAACCAGAAACCTTCCAGAATGGTCCCACACAAGCGTCGGAACTCTTTATTGGAGACCAGCAACTGCTCATCCATGTCACATATGAAGTGGCTGGCATAATGAAGGAGATCTGGCTCCACTTGGCATAACATGTTGACAAACCCTGTGGGGTGGGGTTATTGGTATTTTACAAGGTTTCCAAGCATGCATACTGGATAAAACTTAGCACTGCATTGCAAATTACAATACCAGGAGGTGGTGTGATGTAGAGCACATCAGGTTTCCCAAAAGGACCAGGAGCATGGTGTTGTTTTCTTATGTCATGCGTGTTCCAAAGTCTCTGTTCCAAATCCAGTTCCTCCTGAAGTAGACGAAGGTGGGTGTACTGCAGGCAATTGCTATTTCAAAAGAAATGGGAATAAATATCTTCAGACATTCATCTTTTCACCTTGGAAGATACTGTCTAAATTCCAATATCTCCCCCCAAAAAGACAAAACCAGCCGTCATTTCTATAAAGATAACATCCTTTTTTTAATGTATTTTTGATACAGTAGGGAGAATCCATAGGTTGTGTGTGCATTGCCTGGTATGCCTTTAACTCTGGGTTCATGGTTTACAGTTAGGTATGATATTGGGATTTACACAAATGATTTGTTATTTCCAAAGCAAAGACCTTAACTTACATGTGTACAGGATTGTCCAGTTCGAGCAGGTCAGCCTCTATCATCCCCTAAGCATATGATTATAAAAACACAAAAAATTACTCTATTGTTGGATAACAACAGTTTATGATATCTAGTAAACTAAAAGTAATGAGTGCGAGAAGCCACACTGGATGCTTTTAAAGTTAGAACTTTCTTTAGCATAGTATACACTGGTGGTTCCAATGAAGTGAAAGGAGGCGTGAAAAGGCTACATTGTGCTATGAAATAACATCCAATCAACTTGGTACAGATCAATTACAAGGTGAAGTGGGTAGTGATAGAAGGTAGAAGAGCGTATGTCAAGGGCTCCTGGTCTTTTATATCAGAGAGTTTTAAGAAAGAGTAAATCATTTAAGAATCTTTGTCTATATGGCTGTATTCTGACAGAGTACAAACACAACATGCCTGTGCACTTCAAACCCAGCAATAACCCAAGACAGTCATTGGTTCAAGTACCATCCCTGAAAAATGTCTGGTTTAGTCGACTTATAGATATATATATATTTATTTATTTATTTATTTATTTATTTATTTTTTTCCCCTAAATGCATGCATGCATAAATGTGGACATTTTCAGTAATTATGTCAATTTTTTACACCATTTGCTGGAATACCTCAAACCTTGTCAGCCATTTTTTGGTCCATGTCCGCTTCAACATAGAGTTGAAGCTTTCAGCTCTCTAAAAAAAAGAAAGAAAAACAATTAGCAAAAATCCACATCAAAGTTATTACCATTCTTATGTACAGTCTATGATTATTACATATATATATAGTACAGGCCAAAAGTTTGGACACACCTTCTCATTCAATGCGTTGTCTATATTTTCATGACCAGAATATAAGACATGTTTAAAGGTACTTCACACTTTTTTGTTAAGTACATAATTACCGCCAAGGAGGTTATGTTTTTGCTCGCGTTGGTTTGTTTGTTTGTCCGTGAGTTAGTTTGTTTGTTTTTTTGTTTGTTAATTGTGTAACTCAGAAAGTTGTGGATTTTGACGAAATGTTCAGGATAGATCAGAATTTGGCCAACTTACAACTGATTTTTGGTGGTGATCCGGATCACCATCTGGATTAAGGATTTTTTTGAAAGGATTCTTCACCATTGCAAGATAGGGCCAATTTCGAAATTTTTGCTCATAACTCTACGAATAATGCTCAGAATGCTTGGTTACTCATCAAACATGTCTTCATTCACAGTTTTGATGTTTTCAGTGAGAATCTACAATGTAAATAGTCATGAAAATAAAGAAAACACTTTTTTTTTTAAATACCTGGTTGCGCACAGATGTCCCCATTCTGAAGGCTTGCCAAGCTTGCTCTCCAAGTTGGCGTACCTGAAATGCGATCTGCATTTGACCAACAACAAGGTTCTCCTTTCCTCTGTCGCTTCTGATCATTTTAGGACACCCTTAAAATATATGAGGAAAATCATTGTGTTTTTGGCCTCATCCACATGTTCAATTGCTGTCATGAGCACTTCAATAACAAAGACACTAAATTACACACCTCCCTCTTTCACAACAGTGTCATAGAAGTATCTCGCTACAAATTTTTGCTTGCGGTTAGAGGTGCCCACTTTCAGCCATAGAAGCCTCCGTGAAAACCTGAGTACAGAAAAAATATAATGTGTAAACAGGTTGCCACAGTTTTTTCACCTACATATAATAGCTTCATGCTGAAATGATGGCAGATTTGAAGTATACATACAGGTTTTGATTGCTAATAAATATTGTCAACATACTGGAGAATGTGTAGTTTAAGTGTAGGACTGCCAAATCATAGTCTTGTAGTAATACTTTGTACTTTGATGTTGCTGGACCATTTAAGACAAGAGTGCTGTGGCAGATGTAATCCATATCACCCCAAATTCAAATGAGATAATGCAAAAGACACTGGCCCTTGGGTATAAGTTCATTCTTAAGGTTCACGTATAAAATAGACCAGGTAAAATAGATCAGGTAAGTAAACATTGCTGAGTGCCTGAATCTCTGTGGCATTTCATTATATTGCACATTAGGTACAAGCCCCTGCCACAGAGCTGCAAGAACAACACCTACCTGGTCAGCGACCTGAACATCTTCTTTGCACGCTTTGAAGCACAAAATAACACCCACCCACAGAAAATGCCACCCCTCTATGACCAGACTCTGTACCTGTCTGCGGCCAGCGTGAAGAGGACACTCTCCACCATCAACCCACGCAAAGCTGCAGGCTTAGACAACATCCCAGGCCGTGTGCTGAAGGACTTCGCAGAGGAGCTAAAGGATGTCTGTCTAAAGGACATCTTTAACACTTCTTTGGAGCAAGCCATCGTCCCATCATGCTTCAAAGCCGCCACCATAATACCTGTGCCAAAGAAATCATCACCATCCTTTCAACGACTACCGTCCTGTGGCACTGACTCCCATCATCATGAAGTGCTTTGAACGGCTAGTCAAGTCACACATCAAGTCCATCCTCCCCCCAACCTGGACCCCTTCCAGTTCGCATACCGAGCCAAATGTTCCACAGAGGATGCAATCTGCTCTGCCCTACACCCAGCCCTGGACAAAATGGACTCGTGAGAATGCTGTTCATAGACTTCAGTTCGCTATTCAACACAATAATACCACGACAACTCATCTGTAAACAGGACAAGTTGGGTCTCAGCACCTCCCTCTGCAACTGGCTGCTAGACTTCCTCAGCCAGAGACCACAAGCTGTACGTGTCGGCAACAATACCTCAAGCACCATCACTCTGAACACAGGGGCTCCCCAAGGCTGTGTGCTCAGTCCTTTGCTTTTCACCCCGCTGACACATGACTGCACAACAACCTACAACACCAACTACCTCGTAAAGTTTGCAGACGACACAACTCTGGTGAGTCTCATCACCAAGGGTCGCCAAGAGAAGACAACCCCCTCCTGCTGAATGTCAGCAAGATCAAGGAGATTGTTGTCAACTTTCAGAGAGGCCACACTCAACACCCGCCACTGACCATCGATGGTGCTGCTGTGGAGAGAATGAGCAGCACAAAATTCCTGGGGTAGCACATCAGTGATGACCTCTCCTGGACCGCTAACATTGCATCACTTGAGAAGAAAGCCCAACAGCGCCTCTACTTCCTGTGAAAACTGAAGAGGGCAAGTGCTTCACCACCTATGATGACCACATTCTACAGAGGAACTATCAAAAGCATCCTCTCCAGCTGCATCACTGTGTGGGGCGGAAGCTGCACAGACTACAGCAGAAGAGCCCTGCAGCACATAATGAACACAGCTAGAAAAATCATTGGAGCCCCACTCCCCTCCCTGCAAGACATATAAATCACCCGCCTTACCCGCAAACTGCTCACAATTGTCAATGATGCAAGCCACCCCACACACAATCTGTTCAGCCTCCTGCCCTCTGGGAGGAGGTACAGAAGCCTCCGTTCATGCACCACAAGATTCACCAACAGCTCCATCCACCAGGCCGTCAGCATGCTGAACAGTAGGAAACGTAATTTCAATTCCTTTTATGTCTAGCACATGTCAAGAATTGACAATAAAGCTGACTTGACCCCAATTTCAATAAAAGCATGCAAAGTTGCTTACCATCGATATTCCAGGTATCATTTGGACCATGGCTGTGGTAATTTCTTCTGTGGATCTTCTTTTGGCCTGGATATCGTCTTGCTACACCACTTGCATCCACATCTCTCATGAAGTTAGCAACATCATTCCTATATTAAAATTTATTTAAAACCAACTTAATAAAACTTAATAAAAGCTACAGTCATAAAAATGATTATAAGCCATTGAAAACATCATCGACCTGTAGCAAGGCCGCACTCCCCTGACATCACGAACACGCTTCAGCATTGCTCTAATGCCTTGATCAGGTGACCAGTGTCAGTGATCAGACTCATTAGCTTTATGACATGAAGGGGCATGCATACAAATTTGTGTGAAACTGGAATAGGTCTAGTGTTTACTTTGCTAAAAATGGCAAAAAAAGTTTCCTTCAATCGGTCTTGTTTGGCCCTAACTAGCCACATAGCCCACTGTTCACATCATTCATCACCTTTACATAATCCACCCGTCTATCTTAATGTAGCCGTTAGCCACCCCCACCCAAATATGCACTTAGGCACTTTATCCTGGCCCTTCTCCCTCCTCCCCCTAATGCACAAATAGCCTGCAAAACTTAACAGACTTTTACACCCAGTAACCATATGTGACCCCCAGGGGGAGCACTAACCAGTACAATTTGCTATTCAATCTAAACGTTAACCAAACCCACAAGCAGGGGATCCCAATGAAGGGAACAATGAAGGAGAGAGAGGGACTGGAGTATTAAAATCAATATTTTTATTTTCAATAACAACACATAAATAACACACATTCAGTCCTTGGACCCACACTCCGTGAGGGCAACAACAATTAGAATGGACAGTTCGTAATGGTTCAAACAATTCAGCACACAAGGAAATACAACAATGCACACATCAGTAGCTGTAGTTACACTGCATGCCAATGGCCACACAAAGAGAAAAGAAAAAAATAAATTTAAACAAACCAATGAAGCAACAAAAACACAAAGTGGCCACAACCAAAATGTGTTACCCCCGGCCCAAAGGACCCACAACTTACGCACTGTACACACACACACACCACGCACTTAGGCATGCAAACACCCAGCCCACTGGTAGCGATTGTCCACTACGCTCCGTGAGCCGCCCCCTCACACCAACGCACGGACACGCACACACACACACACACACACACACACACACACGTCAAACTAAAAAGAAATGGAGCACAGGAAAAACAGTGGCTGGGGTGGCGCAGAGTGCTCCACCTGCAAGGAAACATGGTTAAAGTATACCACCATATACCTCATTTTACATGCTTAGTCACAGAGGCAGTCTGAACGGGGTAAGATGTAAAAAAAAAAACCTACGCTACCTGTAGGAACGCCAGCCACAACGTGGAATCAGGGGTTAATTGGTCGCCTTCACAGCAAAGTTGATACACTGGGTCTCGCGGTCCTCAGCCAATCGCTGATGTTCAAACTACAATAAATTCATGCCGCATGAACATAATGCATATAAACGCTCGACGCGTTACAGAGAAAGAAAAACAACACTTACGTTCCGTAGACACAGGCAGACCACAGCACGCCACAAGATTACGGCAGCACGAAGGATTATTAACGTGAGCTGTAGTACAACACAAAAGGCAAATCAGCTTCCACATCAGTAAACGAAATTAACACGGCACAGACGTGCAAGCAGAGAACTTACTTTCTTGCCAACGAGATCCAAAACGCGAGGCCAGTAAGCAAAAGGCCAGTTCATAAAGACACAAGCCAACCAGGCAAAGATAAAGCACAACCGGCAGACAACCCCAAACAGAGAACAAAACGAGTGGGAAACGCAGCTACTTTTAAGGCATCATGCCACTTACCAGGGCACCTGATCTTCATTAGGATCACGCCCACTTCGCTACACCGTACCCATTGAAGGCACTTACTGCCAATCGAGCAACCCCTTGCCCATGTTACACATATGCATGTGACAATAAAACTAATTTGTATCCTTGTGAGTACTCTGTTAGGGAAGGATACTTCTTTCATCCTCATTCTGAGCCGACATTTTGGAAATATCTCTGGAAAACAGACAATTAAACTGTCATTACAAAATAGTAGAAAACTGCAGAGGACTTGGACAAATAAATAGGTAATTTCAACTAAAGGAAATGTGACTACTAAAGTGGATAGCAAAAGTTTGTTCACCACTTGAAACAACTATATATAATTTTCTCTTCTTTTGAAGCAACTACTTGATTTTGACATGCTACTGTTCAATTGAAACAGTTATATTTCAGAAATAAATTGAAATAACTGAATCAATAGTAATATGCATCATACTGACTAGAGCTGTAATAACAGCTCAGAGAAGCTACAATACATACATGCTGTGGGTAATTTTAGATAATGTGTTTTTAATGTGAAAGAGCCATTTCAAAATCACCCCCCACACCCACATGAAGATGATATACTTGTAATTTAAACACACTGTGCATACAATAGGTAGTTTAAGAAACATGAAAAATAAAGTTTTACACAAATTATCCTGGACCACTTGGGATTTTCTTGGGACTTGGGACCACACTTTGAGAAATACTGCCTTTACTCATATTAAAAGTTCTTAGCAAATATGTTGTAGCATATGGATCTGCTGCTAACTAGTTTCTTTTGTTCGGCTAGCTAGTGTTAGGCACATTTCCTCCTATCACAGTGTCTCTGAGTTAGGTTAACGGCAAGGGGGTGTATTCGTTTTAAATGTTAGAAATGTGCATTGCATTACTTCACTTTCTAACCAAAGCTTGGTTAGGTAACCAAAGTCGTAAGCATCAACTTACCGCTGTACTGGCAGAAACCCGCAAATTTCAGCCCTGACACGCTGTTGACACAGGCTGTTGAGACCGCATTCAGATCGTCGCGTCGCGTGTTGATGACGCAGTTTGATTCTTCAGCCAAGTTGTGTTTGATGTCCTCCGGTTGCCATAGAGACTACACAGACGGTTGTGTTGATCCGAGACGGTTGATTAACTGGTTCTGAAAGTTTTCACGAGTGAAATACCTCGCAGATAAAAACAACTTCATATTATATGACATATATAAAAACAACTTCCTATTATATCACATATATGTTGGATTGCTGTGCCAGTTAACAGAAAGAACACTGTAAAAGCTGCTAGCTACTTTTGCTAATTCACTAAGATAGTCAATAGCTCCCTCCTCTGGCCAACGCTAGGCTATATGACAACTTTTTTTCTGACAAATGTTCATGTGAGGCTGATGCCGTTTTGTCTGACGCCGTTTTTCCTGAGTCTGAGGCCGTTCTGTTTGAAGCAGTTTTTGCTGACAGAGTTTTTTCTGAGACATGACGCTATTTGGTCTGAGCTTGACAGCGATTTTTCCGAGACTGATAACTTTTAGATCGAGGCTGTTTCCTCTGAAGACGATGTAGTTTTGTCTAAAGATGATAATGTTTTTTCTAAGACTGAGACACTTTTAGGTGATTCCGATGCCGTTTGGCAGGAGACTGACGACTTTTGGCCAGAGGTCGTTTTTCCGAGACCTGATGCAGTTTTGGCTGAAGATGATAAAGGTTTTTCTGAGACTGAGACACTTTTAGGTGACTCCGATGCTGTTGCACAGGAGACTGACGACTTTTGGCCCGAGGTCGTTTTTTCTGAGACCTGATGCAGTTTGGTCTGAAGATGACAAAGGTTTTTCTGAGTGACTTTTAGGCGACTCTGACACCGTTTCGCCCGTGACCTGATGCCTTTTCAGCTGAGACCTAATGCTTTTTCGATTGAGTCTGACACCTGAGTCTGAGATCTGAGGATGTCCTAAAATTAACACCGTACGCCCGACTGGTGATCGTCGGGCAGGACAGTGGGACGACCATAGACATTTTATACATGTATAAGACATATACATGTATAAGATGTCTATGGGGACGACAACAGGTCACACATTTGAATTTCGCACAGAGTTGTCAGGTCGGTGGAATTCTTGGCTCCCCCTAGACTCTGCAGGGCCTGATCAGCAGGAGGTCGCGGCATTTCTAACAATGCAAGGAAGTGTCTTGATTGCAGTTGGTAGTGTATTTTGTTCAGAGAATTTGACCTAGTGTCATGAGTTGCCACTGTAGGAAAACCCATCATTCAGGTTGTTTAAGTCAATGTTTCTGTCAATGCAAAAGTAAAGCATGCATTCATATGACAGGCTATCTGACAAAGAGCAGACTGTTACGATTTACAAAGTTTTCATACACTAACCAAAATTGTAATTCAAGTTGTTGAATGCCGTGGCATCGTACTCCTGGTACCAAATGGCAACATTATGAGGTGACTCGTAAAGGATGTTGTGGCAACATCTTTCCTGGTACCTAATGGCAATGTCGCACAGCAGCCATGTCACCAACGTCGCGGCAATGTGTTTTCTGGTCTCAAATGGTAACGTTAGGCATGTTCGAGTTTCCAGTTTCCAACGAGTTTCCAACGAGAATTGCTGGTCACAGCAGGGGGTGGACATAAAAATGCGAAAGATAAAGTCGAACACAAATCTTAAACAAGAGTGAGCTCATACCTCCCCGATCTCCGTTGCAGAGGCATGTGTTGTGTGTGCTGGATAAGGGAGGGCGGGTGTTGTAGTTCTCTACTGGCTATGTATAGTGGGGTGCACTGAGAGTTTAATTCAAGTCGAGTCTTTCTTTTTTTTAATATTGAACACATTAACCCTTAGAACTCTGAGCGTTTTTTTGGATTTTTTGCATATCGGTCTTTGAATACATGTACAAGAGCTTCAGGGAGGTGCACTGTAGTATCTTGACTACAAAAAGTCACACGCACACCAAGGGTCCACTTATATCTTTTATATTAAGAGAACTGAAAGGCACATGACATACACGTCTGGAGAAAAACCCTTTTCTGACGAAGAACACCTGTACTCAGTGTTATATATAACTGTAAAACATATACTGCCACCTAGTGGTCTTCAGGTAAAAATAAACAAGTTACTACACCCCCCCACCATTAAGCTAAGAACATCTTATAATGACACACTATCAAAATCCTTAGTGTATAACTCCTGTGATGACAGACTTCATTACAAATTGTCACTACACACAACATACTATACAAACGTTACAATTTTTTTTTTTTTTTTTTTTTTTTTAAACTAAGGAAGTACATGGCCTGTCTTCCATGAGATCACAAGGCGCATTCTTGCCTTTTTGGGAACCTGATCTCATTGCTACTTAACATAGTCTTTCAAGTAATGCGGTGACGCCCGGTCTCTGGTGGAGCGGCGCAACACTGCTGGTGGAACACCTGGTGTTTTAAGTCCCTCCGGAACTGGACTGCGGTGCTGTGGCTGGTCAACCAGAAACGGTGGCTCTTTCTCGTGTTGTGCTGCTGATGTTTCCCGCTCTTTCTCGTGTTGTGCTGCTGATGTTTCCCGCTCCTCATCCTGACTGGCCTCTGGAGGTTCAGCATCCTTCCCCGGTGACGGTGGTGAGGATTCAGGGTGACGAGTTCTCACCTGGTCCACATGTCTCCTCATGCGCTGGCCGTTACCCAAAATGACGATGTAGGAAACGGGACCTGTGGATGACTCCACTGTGGCAGGAACCCATTTTGGTCCCAGGCTGTAGTTCCTGGCGTACACAGCGTCTCCAGGACAGAACCTTCTCAACCAAGCTGTCTTGTCATGGTTTTCTTTCTGTTTCAGCTGTTTTTGTTCAATTCTGGTTTTTATGTCCGGTTTCACCAGGTCAAAAGCTGACCTCAGCCTTCGATTCATCAACATTTCTGCTGGTGATAATCCTGTTGTTGTCTGTGGTGTAATACGGTAACTGAATAAAAATCTGGATACTCGTGCCTCTATGCTACCTCCTTTCATTTTCTTTACCCCCTCCTTGAAGGTCTGCACTGCACGTTCTGCTAACCCATTGGAGGATGGATGAAATGGGGCAGATGTTATATGCTGAATCCCATTTTGTGCCATAAACTGGTGGAATTCTGAACTAGTAAAGCAGGTACCATTATCCGAGACTAGTATCTGAGGAAGACCCTGCGCTGCAAAACACTGCAGCTTTTCAATGGTTGTCTGAGTTGTGCTTCCATTGGTGGGGTAAACCTCTAGCCACTTGGAATGGGCATCAATGATTATTAGAAACATTTTACCTAGATAAGGTCCTGCATAATCAATATGAATACGTGACCATGGCTTCTCTGGCCACTCCCACGGGTGCAGTGGTGCATTTGGTGGGGCTTTCCTGTTTTGCTGGCATTCCTGACACATGCTCACCTCATGCTCTATGTCCTGGTCCAACCTTGGCCACCACAAGTAAGACCTGGCCAGGGCTTTCATGCGCGAGATGCCTGGGTGTGACTGATGAAGTGCCTTCAGAAGGGCTGCACGCCCCTGCGGAATAATTACTGTTCGCGCTCCCCAGAGGATACACCCATCCTGAGCACTCAGCTCCATTCGCCTACTGTAATATGGCTCAGGGTCTTTTACCTCTGGCCACCCACTTAGGACCACCCACTTAGGACATAGTTGTGTACCCTAGACAGTGTAGGGTCTTTTGATGTCCACTTTCTGACCTGTGACACATTGAGGGGCACGTCATCCATGTGTTCCATCATCAGCACACGCTCTGGCTTCTCTCCCTCTTCCTGTGCGGTTGGAACAGGGAGCCTACTGAGTGCATCAGCATTGCTGTGGAACTTCCCCGGCTTGTAGATTATCTTATACTCATAGGCCCTGAGCAGAACGGACCATCTCTGGATTCTGGGTGAGACCATGTGGGGCACCGGCTTGGTCTCATGAAACAGTGTAATCAATGGCTTATGGTCTGTTGTGATTGTAAATTTACGCCCATATAAGTACTTGTGGAATCTCTGTATTCCAAAAATGACAGCTAAGCCCTCTTTATCTAGCTGAGAGTATCGTTTCTCTGAAGAGGAAAGAGTTCTTGACATAAACCCTAGTGGTCTCTCAGTCCCATCAGACATCCTATGTGACAGCACTGCTCCTACCCCATAGGGGGATGCATCACATGCTAGGATCAGTTCCTTGTCGGCTGAATAGTGCACTAACACTCTGGCTGACTGAAGGAGTTCCTTGGACTTGCGGAATGCCTCCTCTTGCTTGTCTGCCCACACCCATTTCTCATCCTTCCTGAGTAGCTGGTGCATTGGGGCCAGCAGCGTGGACAGGTTTGGGAGGAAACGGTTATAGTAATTTAAGAGACCCAGATAAGCCTTTAGCTCTGTGACATTTCCTGGTGTTGGGGCTTCACTGATTGCCTTAACCTTTGACTCTATGGGGTGTAAACCCTGTGCATTTACCTTATGGCCTAGGTAACGTACCTCGTCCTGAAGCAGCTCACACTTTGACCTCTTCAAGCGTAACCCGGCCTCCCCCAAGCGTCCCAACACTTTATTTAAGTTCTGGAGGTGATCCTGGTCATTTACTCCTGTCACCAAAATGTCGTCAAGGTACACAGCCACCATGGGTATGCCCTGCAGCAGATTCTCCATGGTCCTTTGAAAAACAGCTGGAGCTGAGGACACTCCAAAAGGTAAGCGGTTGTAAGTGAAAAGACCCTTGTGCGTATTGACTGTAAGATATTTCTTTGAGTCCTCATCCATGAGTATCTGTGCATAGGCGTGGCTCATGTCTAATTTAGAGAACTGTTGTCCCCCCGACAAAGCTGTAAACAGGTCTTCAATCTTGGGTATCGGGTATTGCTCTAACAGGGATACACGATTCACAGTGAGCTTGTAATTGCCACACAATCTAATTGAGCCATCAGGTTTCAATATGGGCACCACTGGACAGGCCCACTCTGAATGCTTAACTGGTGTGATTATTTGTTCCTTTATCAGGCGGTTAATCTCTGCTTCCACCTTGGTGCGCATGGCAAAAGGAATCTGACGTGGGCGGAAATATCTGGGCGCAGCGCCTGGCATGATGTTGATGCTAGCTTTGACTCCCTTCAAAGTCCCCAACTCATCTTTGAACACCTCTTCGTGGCGTGCCAAAACCTGCTCCACTGTCAGCTTCCCTTCTCCTGCTATCATCATCTTATGGATCTCTGCCCAGTTCAATCTTAACTGCTCTAACCAGCTCCGACCTAGCAGGCTGGGTCCAGTACCACTCACTACATAAAGAGGCAATGTCTTTGTCTAGTTTTGACACTTAACATCCACATTAGCTACTCCGAGCACTTCTATGTTTTCACCTGTATATGTTTTTTATTTCAGGCTAGTGGGGCTTATTTTGGGCTTCTTCACATTTTCCCACTGTTTCCTGAATACTGATTCATTCATCAGGGTAATGCTACATCCAGTGTCCAGCTCAAATTTGAATTTTTTTTTTTTTAACTTGTAACTCAACGGTAAATGGCTTTACCTTTGCATGAGCGTCGTGCATGTTGTACATTGAAAATGCCTGCTCTGTGTCCTCCTCTGTCTCTCCTGCCTCAGCAGTGACATGATGCGAGCGACTACTACCACTGGGAGCTCTACTTTGCACACCAATTCGGCCATTTTTCTCCTTGTTTTGCTTAAAGTCCTTGTGTTTCTTTTTATTTCGGCATGCACGCCCAATATGGCCTATTTTCCGACATGAATGGCATTTCTCCTGCTTAAAACGGCATGAGGCGGGATCGTGTCCGCCATTACATCTATAGCAAGCTTTGCCCTCTTCTCCTGCTCCGTTTTCCGTTCGCCTGAATGGTGCGCCTGTTCTCCCCCTTTCCTTTATGCTGTTGCATGATGCCTTCCCTTGTAAATCTTGCGTATTTTTGTAAGCAGACTCCATAACTACTGCGATTTTCAGAGCCTTTTCAAAAGTTAGATTGGTTTCAGCAAGTAGTCTTCTTTGCATAGTCTCATCGTTTATCTCACACACTAGTCGGTCACGAAGCATTTGTGATAACGTTGTGCCGTAATTACAGTCTTGTGCGAGCTTTCTAAGTTGTGCTACGTACTCCTGTACAGACTCATTCGGCTGTCTCACGCGCGAGTCGAATCTGAAACGCTGCACAATCTCGCTGGGCCTTGGGTTAAAATGGTCTTTTAGCAAGGTCACCAGTTCTTCAAACGACCGATCTCCTGGCTTGTCAGGGCTCACTAAATTTCGCATCAGACTGTAGGTTTGAGCGCCAACAACACTTATGAGAACAGACTTTTGCTTACCAACATCCTCAATTCCATTTGCTGAAAAAAAAATGCTGCAGGATTTCTACATATTCTTCCCAGCTCTGCGTGTTCTGGTCGAATGCTGTCAACGTCCCTATAGTCGACAACGCCATCTTCTCGGTGTAGCTTGTCCAGCTAGCTTTTCCCTCTCGAAGAAAAAAAAAGTTGCTGGTTATCTCTCACTACTCGCCAACAAAACCTTCAGCGTGGAGTCCTCGTCGCCAATATGTAGTATCTTGACTACAAAAAGTCACACGCACACCAAGGGTCCACTTATATCTTTTATATTAAGAGAACTGAAAGGCACATGACATACACGTCTGGAGAAAAACCCTTTTCTGACGAAGAACACCTGTACTCAGTGTTATATATAACTGTAAAACATATACTGCCACCTAGTGGTCTTCAGGTAAAAATAAACAAGTTACTACATGCACTATTAAGTGTCTTATATCATTTTTCTCAGCAGAACCTAGGCAACATGATAAAATGGAGATGATTTTATTTTAACCTACTATGGAAACATGACAGAGCAATAATTATGAAAAAAATGTAAAATCCGATTCAGATTTTTTAAAATAAATAAGTGTAAACAAGGTCAAACATAGAGATTAAAGCTTTTTTTATTGGCTAAAACTGTAAACACAATTGTTCTTAAACAAATTCAGTCACAGTTCATGAAATAAATCTCACAAAAAAATATATATTGTCATATAGCAGCAATCTGTTACAGGCGTTTTTATAATGGGTCACCAGTAACCCATGAGGTATGATGGCTGTCACACACCCTAACACATAAGTTCAAGGTTATTTACAGACTTAAAAGATAAATAAACACTTATTTGAACAAATCTCATTGAAATGTGCAATATAATCTTCAAAAACAAACAAATACTGTCATATAGCACCAATCTGTTACAGGCGTTTTTATAATGGGTCACCAGTAACCCATGAGGTATGATGGCTGTCACACACCCTAACACATAAGTTCAAGGTTATTTACAGACTTAAAAGATAAATAAACACTTATTTGAGCAAATCTCATTGAAATGTGCAACATAATCTTCAAAAACAAACAAATACTGTCATATAGCAGCAATCTGTTACAGGCGTTTTTATAATGGGTCACCAGTAACCCATGAGGTATGATGGCTGTCACACACCCTAACACATAAGTTCAAGGTTATTTACAGACTTAAAAGATAAATAAACACTTATTTGAACAAATCTCATTGAAATGTGCAATATAATCTTCAAAAACAAACAAATACTGTCATATAGCACCAATCTGTTACAGGCGTTTTTATAATGGGTCACCAGTAACCCATGAGGTATGATGGCTGTCACACACCCTAACACATAAGTTCAAGGTTATTTACAGACTTAAAAGATAAATAAACACTTATTTGAGCAAATCTCATTGAAATGTGCAATATAATCTTCAAAAACAAACAAATACTGTCATATAGCAGCAATCTGTTACAGGCGTTTTTATAATGGGTCACCAGTAACCCATGAGGTATGATGGCTGTCACACACCCTAACACATAAGTTCAAGGTTATTTACAGACTTAAAAGATAAATAAACACTTATTTGAACAAATCTCATTGAAATGTGCAATATAATCTTCAAAAACAAACAAATACTGTCATATAGCACCAATCTGTTACAGGCGTTTTTATAATGGGTCACCAGTAACCCATGAGGTATGGTTGCTGAACAAAGTTCAAGGTTATTTACAGATTGAAAATAAAGTTAAATGAAACTAATCAAATTAAAAAAGATTCAAGTTAAAGCTAATCACATTAAAATGTACAATATGAACTTCATCAACAAACAGATATGGTCATGGAACAGCAATTGATACTAGAACTAATATTGTCATGAACAGCAGTATATAGCAAATATAACAAGTAACAATTTGGAACTGCAATTTAGAACACAACACATCGAAGAACAGAATATTTTTTGCCAACACTGGATATGTGTGTGTGTGTGTGTGTGTGTGTGTGTGTGTCTACGCATGCCACTCAGCAAAACAATTGCGGTCCAGCTGCAGGCAAAGAGGCACGTCACAGGCCTGACATTTCCATGGTGTGCAGTTACGAATGCCTTTTGCAGAGCAATGCTGGCATCTCCTGCGTCCGGCCGTGGCTTTGTTGGATCTGTTCCCCACCTCTTCAGCACATTCAACAGGAAGATGGGTGGTCTGCCTGTGCACTGGCACTCCTGATGGCTCCACCTCGCACAGCTCTCCCGCCAGCTGTAAGAGGAAGGCCTTGTGACTCAGGGGCTTCTGCTGGCTGGCCTGAGCCAGCTCCAGATGGAGGATGTAGGCATTGGTGCTTGCAATGTCAAAGAAGTGCAGGAACAGGGTGCGGTAGGAGCGGCTCACCCTCCTGTGTGCAGAGTAGTACTGGATGAGTTGATCAGAGCGATCAACTCCACCCATGTACTTGTTGTACTGCACCACAGGAACGGGACAAGGGATCTCCATGGTGCTGTATCTCCCATCTCTGCTCTTCACCTTCCTCCTGACAGTGTCGCCTGCATGCGCTGCATGGATTGTTGAACAGACTGACACCTCCCTTGTGTCCATCCATTTTACAAAGACCATGGGATCTTGCCTCAACCAGCGCATCGTGCCACGTGGTGTTTTCCTTGTCATGACACCTTGGCTGGGAGGACACCCCTTCCTCCCTTTCCTGTAGGTGCCACAGGCTCCCATTTTGAGGTTGGACAGGTCAGTGAAAAGTGTGGGACTCGTATAAAAATTGTCCACATACACGTGGTACCCAGTACCCAAAAAGGCTGGCTGCACAAGGCCATCACAGCATCATACGACAGCCCTTTTTCTGAGCTGTCGAATGTTTTGCCGACGTACACTGAGAAGTCCACGGTGTAGCCATTGCTGGAGTCGGCCATCACAAACAGCTTGATGCCCCACCTGGTCGGCTTATTTTTTATGTACTGCGTGAAACCCGTCTTGGCCTTGGTGGCGACCATCCTTTCATCCACTGCCAGCTCCCTCCTTGGATGGTAGGATGACTTGCAGGCCACTCGCATGTGGTCCAGCAGGGGCTGTACACGGAACAGGCGGTTGTGGTCGAGTGTGCCCTTCTGCGAGTCGTTCTGCTGGTCCCCCTCCAGGTCACTCAAGTGGATGTTCCACAGCAAGGACTGGAACCGAGCCCTGTCACGGTTTCGCTCTGGGCTTAGGAATTTTCGTATGTGGGTTTTCTCTGTCACCTAATTACTAGTCGTTTAGGTTCACTCTACCGTGTTTCACCGCACCTGCACTTCCTGGTTTAGACCCTCATTAGATTATCCCTCTCACTCGCTCCCCTCGTTTCACGATTACGGTAATCATCCTTCTCACCTGCACTTCCTGGTTTGTGATCATCACGAGTTTCAATCATTCTACTCACCTGCCCTCCTCGTTCACGCTCGTTTAGTTTCCCGGGGTTTCCACTACTTATACTCGCCTCTCTCACTTCCTCCTTGTCAGTCCGTCTGCGAACCACGGTGTATTCCCTCGGCAAGCTATTTGACTCCTGACTTCTCTGCGTCTGTTTGGCTGTGTATTCCTGGTGTTGCTCGTCTCCCGTCTGTTCCTGTGTTTGCCCCTGTCTGTCTGTCAGAATCTCCTGTCCTCCGGTACCGACTCCTGCCTGCCCTCGACTCTGCCCTGCTCTACTGCCCTGGTGAACGACTCCTGCCTGCCCTCGACTCTGCCCTGCTCTACTGCCCTGGGGAACGACTCCTGCCTGCCCTCGACTCTGCTCTGCTCCACTGCCCTGGTAACGACTCCTGCTCGGCTGACTCTCCTGCTCCTGGTCTCGACCTCCGCCTGCCCTCGACTCTGCTCTGCTCTACTGCCCTGGTAACGACTCCTGTCCGGCTGACTCACCTGCTCCTGGTCTCGACCTCCGCCTGCCCTCGACTCCGCTCTGCTCTTCTGCCCCTGGTTTCGACCATCGCCTGCCCACGACTCTTCGCCCGCTTCCGGGAGTGGGTTTTCACCGCCCGTCTGCCTGGGTGTTTCACCGCGTCTTGGTGGATACCTACCGGCTCTCCGGAGCTATTGACTTTGTCCCTTTTTCCCCCAACCCTTAATAAACAATCTTTGAGGTTACGCATTTGGGTTCATCTGTCTGTCTGTCCAGTCCTCGTGACAGTACGGACTGACCAAAGAACGAACCCAGCGGACCTCACTATGGACCAGGGCCAGTCTCCTGAGCCCCTGTCCGCCTTACAACGGCTGGAACTTTCCGACAGGGAGCTGGGCCGCGTCTCTAGTGACGTGGCCTCCTTAATGAACACCACCGACCTCTTACGTCAGCTGGTATTGCTGCTTCAGCAGCAGGGGTCTGACCAGGCTCAACAGCTCTCCCGGGTCTCTGCCCGAGTCACGTCCTCGAGAGTCAGCGATCCTTTGGCTCCCTCTGCTGGACACTCTGCCCCGTCACCTGCTCTGGCAAGCCTGCCCATTGCCACTGGCTGCCCCGAGCCCAGGATTGGGCTACCGGAGCGGTTCGGGGGGGAACCCGAGGAGGTCATTGCTTTTATCACTAACTGCCAGCTCACCTTTGACCTCCAGCCGCGGAACTTTTTATCGGAGGCGGCACGGGTGGCATTCACCATAAATCTACTGACTGGGCGGGCCAGACTATGGGGAACTGCTGAGTATCAGCGTCGTTCGCTGATCTGCAGGTCTTTTGATTCCTTCGCAGCGGAATTAAAGAAGGTTTTTGGTGCTGGTTCTCCTGCGGCTGACGCTTCCCGGAAGTTACTGGAGATTCGTCAGGATAATCGGACAGTAACTGATTTTTCCATTGACTTTCGAACGCTCGCCAGTTTGAGCCACTGGAACGAAGAGGCTTTGGTCGACGCATTCCTTCACAGTTTGGCAGATTATATGAAGGAGGAGCTAGTTTCTCACGAGGCTCCCACTACCCTGGACGAGGCGATTGCACTCGCTACTCGTATTGATCGGCGAGTACAGGCTCGCCGCCGGGAGAAGGGTCGTTCCAGTCAGCCCTCTCGTCGTTCTACTGATGGTGGAGCCGCTTACCCCAGTCGCTTTTCCAGCCCCCGTCAGGACTTTCCCAAGCCCATGGAGGTCGATCGCACATCCCTCTCTCCTTCTGAACGACAACGACGTCTGGTGGGGGGACTTTGCCTGTACTGCGGGGGAGAGGGTCATCGCGTCACTACCTGTCCAGTTAAAGGAACTAGCTCACCAGAAGGAGGGGGCGTGCGGTTGACTGCAGCCTCCACGAACGCTCCCAGGGGAGACAGACCCCTCCTGCGGGTCGTTCTTCAGCTCCCTTCTCTGTCTCGCCCACTCACTGCCCTCGTTGATTCAGGTTCAGAGGCCAACATCCTGGATATCACTCTGGCCCAGCAGATGGGGTTAGAGGTCCTTCGCCTACCGTCTCCAGTTCCTGCTCGAGCCCTGGATGGTCATTTGTTGGGTCCGATAACCCACATCACCGAGGCAGTGGGAATGTTGACTTCAGGTAACCACCAAGAGAGGATTCGTTTCCACATCCTCTCATCCCCCCGTGAGCCCGTCGTCCTTGGGTTACCGTGGCTCCGTCTACATAACCCCGCATCGACTGGCGGACTGGAACTGTATTAGAGTGGGGGCCGGATTGTCATCAGTCCTGTCTTCGGTCGGCTGCCCCCTCTACTCCGCCAGCCCCCTCTACTACACCTCCGGACATCTCCCGGGTTCCTGATTGTTACCACGATCTGCAGGAGGTGTTTAGCAAAGCCAAGGCCACCTCCTTGCCGCCTCATCGCCCCTACGACTGCGCCATCGACCTGGTGTCTGGAGCTACTCCTCCCCGTGGTCGCCTCTACTCCCTCTCGGGTCCAGAAAGGAGAGCGATGGAGGAGTACATTGCGGACTCCCTGGCGGCAGGCATCATCCGTCCTTCTTCCTCACCGGCAGGCGCAGGATTTTTTTTCGTGGGGAAGAAGGACGGTTCCCTCCATCCCTGCATCGACTACCGGGGGTTGAATGACATGACTGTTAAAAATAGGTACCCTCTGCCACTACTCGCCTCTGCGTTTGAATCCCTCCAGGGGGCCACGGTGTTTACTAAGCTTGATCTCCGTAATGCTTACCACCTTGTTCGCATCCGGGAGGGCGACGAGTGGAAGACGGCGTTCAATACCCCCAACGGACACTATGAATACTTGGTCATGCCGTTTGGACTTACCAATGCCCCCGCCGTCTTCCAAGGACTAGTCAATGACGTGCTGAGAGACATGTTGGATAGATTTGTGTTTGTTTACCTGGACGACATTTTAATATTCTCCAAGGACCTAGAAGAACATAAGCAGCACGTCAGACTAGTCCTCCGTCGCCTCCTGGAGAACTCGCTTTTTGTGAAGGCTGAGAAGTGCGAGTTCCACGCCAAGACCGTGGCCTTCCTGGGGTACATTGTGGCAGAGGGTGCCATTCAGATGGACCCTACCAAGGTGTCTGCTGTCACCTCCTGGCCAGTCCCCGAAAACCGTAAACAACTGCAACAGTTCTTAGGCTTCGCAAATTTCTACAGGCGATTCGTTCGCAATTACAGTTCGGTTGCCGCACCCTTGACAGCCCTCACCAGTACTAAACTGTCATTTTTGTGGACTACCGCGGCAGAAGAAGCCTTCCGCAATCTGAAGCATCGGTTCACGTCCGCCCCCATACTTCAGGTCCCCGATCCAGAGAGACAGTTCGTGGTGGAGGTGGATGCGTCCGACATTGGCGTCGGTGCTGTATTGTCGCAGCAGCGCCCTGAGGACAACAAGCTTCATCCCTGCGCCTACTTTTCCCGCCGCCTATCACCTGCTGAACAAAATTATGACATCGGGGACCGGGAACTCCTCGCCGTTAAGTTGGCCCTGGAAGAATGGCGGCACTGGTTGGAGGGGGCGTCCGTGCCATTTATAGTCTGGACAGATCACAAAAATCTTGAATACATCAGATCCGCCAAAAGACTCAATCCCCGGCAAGCCCGGTGGTCACTGTTTTTCTCACGGTTTAATTTTTGTCTGTCTTTTCGCCCAGGTTCCCGTAACACCAAGCCGGACGCCCTCTCCCGTCAATTCCTGAAAGATGGCGACGTTCTCCTTGGTCCCGCCTCCATCCTGCCTGATTCCCGGGTCGTGGCGGCACTTTCCTGGGACATTGAGGGGCAGGTACAGAGGGCCCTCCAGGACCAACCCGGTCCCAGCGCCTGTCCTGAGGGAAGGCTCTTCGTGCCTGAGGCCCTCCGCGCCCAGGTCCTGCAGTGGGGGCACGACTCCCTCCTGGCTTGTCATCCCGGAGCTACCCGCACCAGCCTCCACATCGCTCGGCGTTTCTGGTGGCCCCGTCTGGAGAGGGAGGTCCGGGAGTATGTTCAAGCCTGTTCGGTGTGCAACCGAAACAAGACATCCAACCGACCACCCGCTGGTCTTCTCCAGCCTCTGCCCGTTCCCTCTCGTCCCTGGTCCCACATCAGCCTGGACTTTGTTACTGGACTGCCTGCTTCGGAGGGAAAGACTGTTATCCTGACGGTGGTGGACAGGTTCAGCAAAATGGCCCACTTTATACCACTCCCCAAACTCCCGTCAGCTAAGGAAACCGCGCAGGCAGTCCAGCAGCACGTCTTCCGCCTCCATGGCATCCCATCCGATGTGGTCTCCGACCGTGGTCCCCAGTTCACCTCTACCTTCTGGAAGGAGTTCTGCAACCTTCTGGGGGCCACGGTCAGCCTCACCTCTGGCTTCCACCCTCAGGCGAATGGACAATCGGAACGGGCCAACCAAGAGCTGGAGAAGGCCCTGCGTTGTGTGGCCTCCCGGGACCCCCTCTCCTGGGCCAGTCGGCTGGTGTGGGTCGAATATGCCCATAACTCCCTCACCAGTTCTGCTACTGGCATGTCTCCGTTTCAGTGTGTGTATGGGTACCAACCTCCCTTGTTCCCCAGCCAGGAGGGAGAAGCATCCTGTCCCTCTGCCCTCGCCAACGCCCGTCGCTGCAGGAGGACCTGGGCTCGGGCTCGGGCGGCACTCCTGAGAGCCGTCGCCTCGTACTCGGCCGGAGCCAACCGCCGCCGAACTCCGGCTCCTGTATATCGCGTTGGGCAGAGGGTCTGGCTGTCCACCAAAGACCTTCCTGTCCGGGTGGAGTCCCGGAAACTGGCGGCGCGCTTCCTGGGTCCCTTCATAGTGGAGCGGGTTATCAGTCCCACGGCAGTCCGACTCCGACTCCCCACTACCATGAGGGTCCACCCGACGTTTCACGTCTCCCGGATAAAACCTGTACGGGTGAGCCCTCATACACCTGCGGAGCCTCCACCACCCGCTCCACGACTGCTTGATGGGGACCCCATCTACACGGTGCGTCGCCTTCTCCGGTCCCGACGGAGAGGCCGGGGCATACATTACCTGGTGGACTGGGAGGGTTACGGTCCTGAGGAGAGGTCTTGGGTCCCGGCGAGCAGGATTCTGGACCGTTCCCTCATTGATGACTTCCACCGAGAGCATCCCGACCAGCCGACTCGCCGTCGGGGCCGTCCCAGGGTCTCCTCCCAGCCTGTCCGGGCTCCTCCGCCTCTGGCTGTGGTTCCACCCGCCAGAGGAGCCCGGGATACTACGGAGGATGCTGCCCTGCTATCGGACCGGTCTGAGGAGTTCTGATCCCCTGTCTCTCCCCTCCCTCCCACCCGGTTGGTGTTTTTTTTTTTTTTCTTGGGTCCTTCTGGGGCCGTCCCTTGGGGGGGGGGGTTCTGTCACGGTTTCGCTCTGGGCTTAGGAATTTTCGTATGTGGGTTTTCTCTGTCACCTAATTACTAGTCGTTTAGGTTCACTCTACCGTGTTTCACCGCACCTGCACTTCCTGGTTTAGACCCTCATTAGATTATCCCTCTCACTCGCTCCCCTCGTTTCACGATTACGGTAATCATCCTTCTCACCTGCACTTCCTGGTTTGTGATCATCACGAGTTTCAATCATTCTACTCACCTGCCCTCCTCGTTCACGCTCGTTTAGTTTCCCGGGGTTTCCACTACTTATACTCGCCTCTCTCACTTCCTCCTTGTCAGTCCGTCTGCGAACCACGGTGTATTCCCTCGGCAAGCTATTTGACTCCTGACTTCTCTGCGTCTGTTTGGCTGTGTATTCCTGGTGTTGCTCGTCTCCCGTCTGTTCCTGTGTTTGCCCCTGTCTGTCTGTCAGAATCTCCTGTCCTCCGGTACCGACTCCTGCCTGCCCTCGACTCTGCCCTGCTCTACTGCCCTGGTGAACGACTCCTGCCTGCCCTCGACTCTGCCCTGCTCTACTGCCCTGGGGAACGACTCCTGCCTGCCCTCGACTCTGCTCTGCTCCACTGCCCTGGTAACGACTCCTGCTCGGCTGACTCTCCTGCTCCTGGTCTCGACCTCCGCCTGCCCTCGACTCTGCTCTGCTCTACTGCCCTGGTAACGACTCCTGTCCGGCTGACTCACCTGCTCCTGGTCTCGACCTCCGCCTGCCCTCGACTCCGCTCTGCTCTTCTGCCCCTGGTTTCGACCGTCGCCTGCCCACGACTCTTCGCCCGCTTCCGGGAGTGGGTTTTCACCGCCCGTCTGCCTGGGTGTTTCACCGCGTCTTGGTGGATACCTACCGGCTCTCCGGAGCTATTGACTTTGTCCCTTTTTCCCCCAACCCTTAATAAACAATCTTTGAGGTTACGCATTTGGGTTCATCTGTCTGTCTGTCCAGTCCTCGTGACAAGCCCGGGTCATTACTGACGCTGCAAAGGTGACACCCAGCACAGGGTTCCTCGACCAGTAATCTTCCACACTTGGGAGCTTCATAATGGCAGTGTGCTGCAGCAGCCCCAAGAAGAGGTAAAACTCCTGGACATCCACATCCACCCACGCATAACTCTTACCAGCTGCATTCACGGCGGCATATGTGTTGGTGTAGTTGCACAACTCGCGAACAACAGCTGGTGAAAAAAAAAGCCGAAACAGGTTGGCAGGAGAGTGTCTGACAGTGGTGTCCACCTGTACACCTGGGGTTTGTCGTATTTTCTGAGAAATAGTCAAGGAGGAAGTTTTCCTGTTCAACAGGTCTTTATTTGCGTTCACCGAGAGGAAGCCTGACCACAACAGAGCATCTCCTAGCCATCCTCCTTTCCTGTTCCATTCTGACTGCTTTTAAGCTACACACATCTGTATCATGTTGACTAGTGTCCAAATTCAGACACAGTGACTTCCAGTCTGTTATCCTTACAAGGGTGACTCCCAAATAGCACACACATAGGTAATGGTTCCTCTGTCAGCAGTTCTCCTGCTGCTGAGTCTCCTGCATGCCACACACACACACATTCTATTCCTGTCACACAGACTTTCAGACTCCACAGAAAGACACTTTCAAAAATTACCACATTCCTCCCTTTTTCGGAAGCCTATGCTTCTCGAAACACAATAAACAGCATTTTTACATCATTATTATACACACCATGCGATCACCCAAATTTTCCCGGTGACAGTCTCATCTGACTATCTGCAGAATATCCCTTAACCATTGAAACCTCAAGGTATATTCTTCCTAGTCTGATTCTCAATGATACATATTCCTGACATCAAACATCATTCTGACATCATTTTGATCTTTCAGAAGGTTCCATAACTTTGATTTCCAGAATACTCTGAAAACTCTTTCTTAAGAGATATCTCTCTCTTACATTTAACATTACAACAAGCTACTAAATGCAAATTCATTCTTATCAAAGTCCCATTGATAATAATCCTAAAAAAGAAAATAACAATAAAACCCTTTCATTTTCAATGAATTTTCCTTTCTGTGTACGTACATGTCAGTTTTTCATTCTTGTTACTGTATTGCAATCTTTATGAAGTGTGACGCATATAAGTATGTGAATTTCATTTCATGTTGTTATGCAATGAGTGTACCAGAATATACAGGTTACTGTTTTTCGAATCTACTCTATATTTGTCTAAGTGTATACTGCTCCTTCCTGCCAGGGCTGGTCGACAGTTCCTTGTATTCCACAAAAATCTTCTTTTCCCAAAGTCTCCTCCCTTTGAGGCTTATCATCCAGAACAGCATAAGGAAGCGCAGTTGATAATTCCCATTCGTCTCAGTCAATGTCCTCCACTTCATCAGCCAACCCCGACAGGACCTTTTGAGATCTAACCTGTCCTGCCACTATCCTCATGAACAAGATTCTCAGACAGAAAACAAACCAAAAAACAAAACAAAAGAAAACAAATGAAACAAATGAAAAGAAACAATGAGAAGAATGCCTTCAATTAAAGTAGCTATTTTGACAAACCATGCAGCAAAAGAACCAAAGGTAGTTTTAATCCAATGATCAAACCCACTGACCAATCTTAGTATCCCGACAGGCATTTTCTGCAAGTTCAATACTCATAAAGTTAAATAATTACCAAATGAAACATGAGATACACTTCTATTATCTAATGCATACCCAATAGTTCAATCCTGTATTGCATTAACACATGCACAAAACCCCACTCTTCTGGCAGAACATTCTACAATCCCCCACTCTGGGCCACTGGCTGGCCCACCAAATAATTTGCCAGAGAGACATTTTGATGTTCTAATGATGAATAATGACTTTTCACATGCCTTAGATTTAAAGATCATGACACTTAACATCATATTATCGTACTTTAGTTCTCATAATATTTTCAAAATTCACAGTTCCTAATCCCACCAAGCATTCATAACCACTACCAAATAATGGTTTTAAACAGTCATGCACATACGGTAATTCATAATAACACTAAGTAGGATTTAGAAAACACTTTTTACATTCTTGATCATTATATTCTAAAGTACCAAAATAACAATGAGATGCATAACAATCATTGGAGGTCATGCCTGTGCACATTCATAATAGTTTTCCCACAGATGATAAGTTTTTGCAGTAAACTCATCCCAATCATACCAACTATTATCCCAAAATGGCAAATAAATATCATCAGGGCTTCGAGAAATACTTCTCTTAGCATGGCAATACACACCACCCGTATTATGAACCCATGAAACCAAAGAACACTTTATCTTATCACTACCCCATGTAGGTGAACTGAACCCAATTTTAGCACAACTTCCTAATTGGTAATTAATAACTTCATCAGCAGTAACAACATATGTATTTCTCCAGCATCTATATTTTTTACACTTCAGTTGTTAATTAATACTTTCAATAACTGGACCTTCAGGTTAACAGAAGTAATACACGCCAGGAGTCTACCAAAGTTGTACATGGCAACCATTCTTTGGACCTAATTCTGCAACATATAACATCTGGAGTTTCTTTAAAGAACACATGGATTGAGCAATTAATGACTGTTCAAGCATCATTCACTGTTTGCATAGTGAATCAAACTCTCTAGCTTTTAATGCTACATCCTTTACCATTTCATCTGCTAAGGCATTGCCTCATGTAATTAAATCATTTCCCTTTTTCATGCACCTGACACCTACAAATAACTAATGAATAGGTTACATCATAGCAATTAATAACAATTATATTTCACCCAAATGTTGAATTGGAGAGCCATCTGATTTTTTAAACTCTCTCTGTTCCCACTAAGTACCATGGACAGCAGACACTACACAGCATGCTATCAGTAAAAATAGTAACTTTCAACAGCTAACAAACAAACCTCAGTAAGCACCTTTAACTCTGCTAATTGTGCTGAACACAGTTGCTTACAAGGAATGCACATTACAGAAGTCTCTACTTCTCTTAACTGAATAACACTAAATCCTGCATATGTCTTATTGTTATAATTATAGCTAGAACCATTCACAAAAAACACCAAACCAGATTCAAGAGGTTAACTTTTCTAATATGGCCATAATTTAGAAAAGACTAAAGAATCTACTCATTTATGAAAAGTTCCTTCATAATCCAGGGGAATCCTATCTACTAGATTAGTTGCTATATCACATGTCTTAAAAGCAACATCTGGACAAAAGACAAATCATTATACTTTCCAGCATACTCTTAGTTAGAAATCTGATAAACACGCATCACTGATAAAGAACAAGACACCCTCTCAAGACACATAGAGACACATATGCCACAGGCCGCCCACAGACACCCTCTGAAATGTACACTCTATTTTTAGACCTAATTTGCACAGTACATCCCAGCCCAAAGGATTTACAGGGTTAAAGAAGACAACAATATTGGTATAACTATGATATGTGTTCCTACCTGAACTATGACTGCAGAAAATGGAAGCAATTAAACTTGTCCTAATGACCTTCCCTAACTCATCTTTCTTAATATGTGAGACATAAATATTAACACAAATATATAAATGTGCAAGTGTAAGTGGCTCCAGTATCACTAATAATGATAGTGTGTGTCCTTGTATTATTGCACAAATATGTAGTTCCTTATCTAGTCCCTAAGTTACCTGACAGACTATATCTAATTCAAAAGCTAATCAATAATGCCCCATGGGATCAAGATTCACATGACATACCACTGGAGACTCTGACCACCGGAAATCCGACCCCACCTACCCCCGCGACAGTCTGTTGGAGTTTTTGGGCACGAGAAGGAAATAGCGTCCACACCCCCACTAGGTCAGCACTGGACATCCTGAGGGGTCATTTGAGCAAGCCTTGTCCGTGCACCATCCTGTAGCTCTGCGCTAAAAGGGGCATAGCCACTGAATTGCACAGCTGTCACATTGTTGGTGGTCCTTGCTGGAACTGTGGCTATGAGAAAGACGCACACATGATGATGAGTTCAGCGCAATATTGAGCAGTGCAGTAGCTGGACAACGATTTGGCTAGGCAGCTCGCAAAGCAGCCCAGACACGGGTACAGTTTTTTATGAAGGATATGTGTCCAAGTAGCGGAATCTTCCACTATCAGATCCAAATCAGCCTGTACAATGCATCAGTCAAAGCGTCTTGCTGATAATAATTCCAAGCAAATACTTAATGTCCTTGAGAGCAAATGTCTGGCCCTCAGTCTGGTCTTCAGATGTCATAATCCATGCTCCCACATCTTCTTGAAGCGAGGGGCGACGTGAAATCAGACCCTGTGCGTCAGTATGTCTCCAAGGCTAGTAATGCAAATCACAACCCTTAACACTAATGGGCATTTATGTTACAAATAAATATTCTAACTAAACCCTTCGTGAATGGTGTCAATCTTTGTTTATATGTGTTCACATCCCTTAATTTACCAAGGGTGTTTTTCATTTTATCATATAATAACGGAGCCTATAGCATTATCATATACTTCATCTTCCCCCTGTTCACCTATGACAGCGGCGATGCAGCTATGCAAATTCTCAACATGGGTCTCATTCTGATCCTGCATCAAACTGTCAGTGGAGCGTCCTCCGGCACATGCCCCCACATACGCTGTACAGAAAGTGCACACAAATCTTCATCAGTGATGGTTTTACCAACATTCTTATATATATATATTCTATAGCTGTATAAATTAATTAAATCAAATTCTCATCATGGCTCAAACAAGCCAATACATCCCTCTAATTGTACAAAAATCCTAAGATCCAATGTTTCCATTTTGGTCATGGATCACAATCCTTTTTGTACACTTTTCCCATTAACATAAATTTTTCAAATTTACTTTCAAACCACTCATTTTCATGCATTACTTGCTCAAGCAGCATCAACTCCCTTGTACACTAATTTTAACAACTGCTATCATGTAATCCACAAAACAACCTACAACTAGATGTCACCTTGTTCACTATGCTTATGTAAGAGCACACACAAAAGGTTAGTCTGGAGATATTAATTACCCACTCTTAGCAAATGAATAGCTCTGGTATTCTTTAAATCTGTCCATTTTACAAATTTGAAATAAACAACTAAACTATTACAACATATTTTATATTGTAAGCTCTTTTCTTATTCTTCTTATTATTATTTTTATATATTTTTTCTTATATATATATTGTATATATATAGGTCAATATTTGCTTCACCATCTCCCCACTTTCCAGCTATGCATTGATAAAGAAATAGCTGGACCCAATAAATGGTTAGCATCTTAAAAAATAAAAGTTACATTTCCCTGAATGATTAGTCACACTTCATGCACGGGGTGCTAAAAAAAGAAATGACAGCTGTTACCGGTAAGCCACTGAACCAAACCTTAGTCAGCACCACAGACCTGAGGTGACACAGAGATCACTCCATCCCAAGTTAGACACACAGTTGACCCTCCAAAGGGCACACGCGCAAGCATAGGCGCCTTTGGCCAGGACACAGGAGATGACACTTTCACCCCAGACAGGCAGCAGTGTAGTCTCTCAAGCATCCTAACTGGACAAGATGCATATCTCAACTCTAGAGGCAGGGAATACAAATGTTAAAACAAAAATACAGTTACAGTGTAAGGTGCCATGCTTCACAGAAGCGCAGTTTCCTTACTCAGAAAGATTTAACGCTCATATGAAACAGAAAGCATTCATCCTATGAGCAAAACTTTCGCATCACGAGAAAACAGTCTCGTCATTCAGACACATTTATTACGAAGACATTAGGGTTACTCTCTTTTTCCGGCCCGACCTGGCTGCACCCTCAACAGGCCTTGCACTGGGGATTGTGGGCTTATTAAGCGAGCCAATCTTGAAACAGGGACCACAACCATCAGTTCCTTGAGGAGGGCTTACCAATATTTTGACAATTAATTTAGATTCCCTACATCCACGACAACCCAGTCGTGGGCTAGCGCTTATCTCTTATCTCATTATTCATCTTTACACTTGTGGCCCACGTCTCCTCTGTCGATCCTATTTTAAACTAAGCTATGAGATACGTGGCCTCTGACAGGCACAATATCCTTTCACATGCAAACAAAGGATACTGCAAACAGGACTTTACTCGAAGACAATGACACAGACAATGCAACAAAACACAGTTAAAACCTGTGAAGCAAGTTAGATGACACAACATAAGACAATATTGAGTCATGCAACATCAAAAGGACCTGCAATCAGCCTGTGGATGCACCACAGACAAATGACAAAATCCTCTTTTTCTGACCTGATGTTTATCGATGAAGACAAAGATGAGCAGAAAAAAATCCTCCTGAACCTTTCTTATTTCCCACACAAGTTCGTGGGGCGATGGACCCAAAATTTCTTAATAGCCAATCACAATAATTTAGTAACTTACCCAAGCCAATCAGTATGGATCCAATTAAAGAACGCAAACCGTTCGTGACGCCAAATGTCGTATTTTCTGAGAAATAGTCAAGGAGGAAGTTTTGCTGTTCAACAGGTCTTTATTTGCGTTCACCGAGAGGAAGCCTGACCACAACAGAGCATCTCCTAGCCATCCTCCTTTCCTGTTCCATTCTGACTGCTTTTAAGCTACACACATCTGTATCATGTTGACTAGTGTCCAAATTCAGACACAGTGACTTCCAGTCTGTTATCCTTACAAGGGTGACTCCCAAATAGCACACACATAGGTAATGGTTCCTCTGTCAGCAGTTCTCCTGCTGCTGAGTCTCCTGCATGCCACACACACACACATTCTATTCCTGTCACACAGACTTTCAGACTCCACAGAAAGACACTTTCAAAAATTACCACAGGTTCTTAGTGGCCTGAATCGTAGAGCTGGTGGCGCCATGTCCACATCCTTCTCTGTCTTCCACTCCACTGGAGAGAGAGTAGCCCTTCTTGCCCTCTTCAATGGTTGGTGGGGTTGGTGGTCACCTCTACAATATAAAAAATACACACTTAGTAATTTCCCATACATCTAAACCAACAAAATTGGCTGTGCGCCTTGAACATTGCACAGCACTGTTCATAAGCATAGAGATTATACCACTTTAGGTATGTCATCAAATACATATTACAAACAAACGTATCAAACCGTGCAGTGACAAAGTGTTACATTACATTACATTGCATGACATTCAGCTGACGTCTTTTTCTAAAGTAATTTACAAACGAGGACATAATCACCACAATCAGTTCAAGCATTATACATATAACAACAAAGCTGTACTATCTGTATCTGTAGTATCAAAAAAACATTTTATTTACAATTTAGCCTTCATTCGGATCAGTAAAATTAGTGCTAGCTTTCACATGACATAAGACATTTCAACCTACAGAAATTACTTCAGACCGCCCACAAAATAATATAACCCCCAACACCAAATGAAGTAAAAGTGAGTAACCAAAATAGTTTATCAAAACCTTATTAGGGACACACCATCATCTAGTACGTCTGCAAAACTATTACACGACTGTCACCACTTTTTCTCACTCCGTGTGTCTCCCTGTCACGCTTTGAATCTGTCACTTCTACTTCGCAAAAAAGTGACTTGCGGGAGATAATACTATATCCCTTAGGCGGCGGGGATTAGCTTTTCCAATGAGGACGACAATCGGATGTCACTGTATATTTACAATAAAGTGAATGTCAAAACATTATTTCGCTGTCAAACTTATAAACAACTTACTTTGGTTCAGATGCAGATGCAGCAGCAGAAGAAGTAGGTGGGATGTTCTCCTCGTCGTCACTGCCTTCACTGAAACTCGACTCCGTGTCAAATTCGCCACCGTCAACCTCGATGTCATCCCACATCGACAACACCTCATTCACACTGAAACCTCTCAAAGGACGGCTCATATTTTTCTTCTAATTGTGTAATTTTAATAAATGAGCTGAGTGAGTACGAATGACAAGACACTGCACAACACCTGAGAGACTGACTTTGACAACACTACGCTAACTACGCCCACTTTACCGCTCACTTTACCGCCCACTTTACTCCAGTCAGGACACTCACTGATCACAAAACTGTTTCCGGTGGATTGACCACTTTCTGGGCAATGTACATGTTGTATCCTGCAGTATATAGATCAGTGAAATCCTACATGTGAATGAATGACGTTTGTTTTGTTTCGTGTGTGCTGTTTCATATGATAATAAATGGACATTCGTAGCTTTTCTTTGCCGCGACTATCATGTCACAACATTCTAACAACATTTCGGTCGTGGTATTATTTACATCTTGTTAAAATAATGACAGTTTCATTTCTACAACATGTAACCACACATATATGGTATCAAAATGATGTCTGAAGTGTACCGTGTTGAAACACACAGGAAGGACTTCGTCATAAGGCATTGGTTTTTTTTAAATCGTGTCAGTGTGCTGTGTGACACAACCGGCACGCCGGCGTGCCGCTCGAGTTCTAAGGGTTAAAACAAAACGAGTTGCATGAAAACTAAGACAGCGAAACAATAAAATAATGACCATAAATATGAATTTAATACAGACAACCGAATAGAAATGAGATTAATAATTAAATAAATAAAAGGCCAGGCTTCACAGCGTCAGATACACGCATCAGAACAAGCTGAAACTAGAGAGATAGGTCTTCAAATTGGATTTAAATAACGTAAACTTTAGATGACAAGTTTAGTGGGGGAGCACCGGACAATGCACCTGCACAGACATCAGTGAACTTTTAACCAACTACGGCAAAGCAGCGTCACCAAGGCGTTAGCTAGCCGCTAGCAGTTGTGTGGAAGCAAGTCAAACGCAGCTGTTGTCAGGTTACCATCAGAGCGGTGTAGAAAGAGAGTTGCAACACGTCCCAACTTCTGGGTTATGGAGACGCCAAAACTTCCAAACAAAAGGCAGAGATCCATTGATTTCTATTGCTCGTCAAGAACAATCACAGGTAAGTTTAAACGTTTTTTACATTTTAAAGCATTTCTTATCAAAAGTATACTGTTTTACAAAGTCAACTTTGTATTTGATTTGTATGAAATGTCAATGTTGATGTTAAAAAAAATATTGTTTAGGTACCTAACTGAAAGCTTATTGGCATTGCTATGGATGTTAACTTAATCAATGTGATAATTTTACTAAAGTCAGGTAACTTTTTGTTGTAAGGTGACATTATGTAAAGTTGTTGTAGTTATAGCCTGCTTTTATCAGTACTGGTTGTTAATTGATTAAAATTGGTATATATTCATACATCCCTTATTTGGTTTTAGCTGTTATCCAGATTAAATTTAACCACTGTAACTACAGATATTCAGTTTCTATTTTAATTAGTCTCGGAGAAAACAAATTTAGATATTGATGACGTGGGGTACATTAGGGAAAATTTGGCAAAATTGATGACGTGGGGTACATTTGGGAAAATCAGTGGGTATTGTTAGATTGGTTTGCTGCGGTGTTTGGTTGTTTGTCAGCTGAGGTAATGTGGTAGGTGTCACGGTGTCGTTTTGGGCTTGGGTTTTTTTTTCGCTTAGTTACTTGTGTCTACCACCTGTTCGTCATTTTGGTTTGTCTTCCTTGTTCATCACTCCTCTTCCGCGGTTACTCCTGTGGTAATTTTTGTAAGTGTCTTTCTGTGGAGTCTGAAAGTCTGTGTGACAGGAATAGAATGTGTGTGTGTGTGGCATACTGCAGACTCAGCAGGAGAAAACTGCTGAGAGGAGAACCATTACCTAGGTGTATGCTATTTGGGAGACACCCTTGTAAGGATAACAAACTGGAAGTCCACTGTGTCTGAATTTGGACACTAGTTAACATGATACTGATGTGTGTAGTTTAAAAGCAGTCAAAATGGAACTGAAGGTGAGGATGGCTAGGAAATGCTTCTGTTGCGGTCAGCTTCCTCTCGATGAACACGAATAAAGACCTGTGAACAGTAAACTTCCTCCTTGACTATTTCTCTGAGAAAACGACATATTTGGCATCACGAATGGTTTGCGTTCTTTAATTGGATCCATACTGATTGGCTTGGGTAAGTTAATAAATTATTGTAATTGGCTATTAAGAAATTTTGGGTCCATCGCCCCACAAACTTGTGTGGGATATAGGAAATGTTCAGGAGGATTTTTTCTGTTCATTTTTGTCTTCATCGATAAAACATCAGGTCAGATGAAGAGGATTTTGTTATTTGTCTGTGGTGCATCCGCAGGCTGATTGCAGGTCCTTTTCATGTTGCATGACTCAATATTGTCTTATGTTGTGTCATCTAACTTTATTCACAGGTTTAACTGTGTTTTCGTTTAATTGTCTGTGTCATTGTCTTCGAGCTAAAGTCCTGTTTGCAGTATCCTTTATTTGCATGTGAAAGGATATTGTGCTTGTCAGAGGCCACGTATCTCATAGCTTAGTTTAAAATAGGATCGACAGAGGAGACGTCGGCCACAAGTGTAAAGATGAATAATGAGATAAGCGCTAGCCCACGAATGGGTTGTCGTGGATGTAGGGTTTTAAATTAATCTGTCATTGTTTTTGGCACGCCCCCTTCGAGGCCCCATGGTCATGGTCATGGTCCCTGTGTTAGATTGGCTCGCTGCATAAGCCCATGATCCCGGGTGCAAGGCCTGCTGTGGGCGTAGCCAGGTCGGGCCGGAAAAAGAGAGTAACCCTAATGTCTTCGTAATAAATGTGTCTGAGTGACGAGACTGTTTTCTCGTGATGCCAAAGTTTTTGCTCATAGGATGAATGCTTTGTGTTTTAATATGAGCGTCAAATCCTTATGAGTAAGGAAACTGTGCTTTTGTGAAGCATGGCACCTTACACTGTAACTGTATTTTTAGTTTTAACATTTGTATTCCCTGCCTCTAGAGTTTGAGATATGCATCTTGTCCAGTTGGGATGCTTGAGAGACTACATTAATGCCTGTCTGGGGTGAAAGTGTCGTCTCCTGTGTCCTGGCCAAAGGCGCCTATGCTTGCGCGTGTGCCCTTCGGAGGGTCAACTGTGTGTCTAACTTGGGATGGAATGATTTCTGTGTTGCCTCAGGTCTGCGGTGCTGAGTAAGGTTTGGTTCAGTTGTTACTGCAGAACAGCTGTCATTTCTTTTTTAGCGCCCTGTGCATGAAGAGTGACTAATCATTCAGGGAAATGTAACTTTTATTTTTTAAGATGGTAACCATTTATTGGTCCAGCTATTTCTTTATCAATGCATAGCTGGAAAGTGGGGAGATGGTGAAGCAAATATTGACCTATATATATACAATATATATATAAGAATAAAAAAATATAAAAATAATAATAACAAGAATAAGAAAAGAGCTTACAATATAAAATATGTTGTAATAGTTTAGTTGTTTATTTCAGATTTGTAAAATGGACAGATTTAAAGAATACCAGAGCTATTTATTTGCTATGAGTGGGTAATTAATATCTCCAGACTAACCTTTTTGTGTGTGCTCTTACATAGGCATAGCGAACAAGGTGACATCTAGTTGTAGGTTGTTTTATGGATTACATGATAGCAGTGTTAAATTAGTGTACAAGGGAGTTGATGCTGCTTGAGCAAGTGATGCATAAAAATGAGTGGTTTGAAAAGTAAATTTGAAAAATTAATGTTAATGGGAAAAGTGTACAAAAAGACTGTGATCCATAACCAAAATGGAAACATTGGATCTTAGGATTTTGTACAATTAGAAGGATGTGGTGGCTTGTTTGAGCCATGTTGAGAGTTTGATTTAATTAATTTATACAGCTATAGAAATATATATATATATATATATATATAAGAATGTTTGGTAAAACCATGACTGATGAAGATTGTGTGCACTTTCTGTACAGCGTATGTGGGGGCATGTGCCGGAGGACGCTCCACTGACAGTTTGATGCAGGATCAGAATGAGACCCATGTTGAGAATTTGCATAGCTGCATCGCCGCTGTCATAGGTGAACAGGGGGAAGATGAAGTATATGATAATGCTATGGCTCTGTTATTATATGATAAAATGAAAAACACCCTTGGTAAATTAAGGGATGTGAACACATGTAAACAGAGATTGACACCAGGGGCGTCGCTAGGTTGTGAAAACATTCGGGGCTTTAGCCCAGAAGTTAGAGTGTTGTTTGAGCGGGGGTTCAGGGGTTTCTCCCCCGAGAAAATTTTAAAAATCGAACTGATGAAAATGCAATTTTAGCGTTGTTTAAGAATGAAAAGAAAGGACAATCGCCATGAGTCATGACTTACGTCGAATAGGTATTACAGGATAACCTGTAAGGAGTCTCTTCTGGCAAAGTGCTAACCACACCAGACCAGCATTTATCGAAAGGCTGACTGTGGCTGGGGCTGCTTTTCACGAACCTGCGCTGATCGAAACGCTCTCATGGGTTGCCGTTGCAGTAGCCAACGCCACACTCTCGGTCTGCACCTCTTGTCCACTCTCTGCACTTTTTCCCCTAAAAAAAATTCTAATGTCCATCTTTTAAACACGGATCTCACTATAGCTAGAAACACGAAATAGCCCTACGCATAGAAAGAATACCGACGTCTTGAATTTGTGACATATTGTAACAAATGATTCTAAAGCTGCCCATATATGGTCCCGCAAGATTTTCCAGGAGCGCTCTAGAATCTTTGGTTTTCACTGGCTACAATGTTTCATTTGGGACTACTGGTAATGCAACCACACAAAAGTCTCTTATACGGGCCTATTTTCATCATTACCATCATTACTTATTTACTTTTTTGACGGCACAGAGATCCGGGGCTATTCCCAGGAGATCCGGGGCTATAGCCTCGAATGCCCAGGTCTACCGACGCCCATGATTGACACCATTCATGAAGGGTTTAGTTCAGAATATTCATTTGTAACATAAATGCCCATTATGTTAAGGGTTCTGGTTTGCATTACTAGCCTTGGGGACATACTGACACACAGGGTCTGATTTCACGTCGCCCCTCGCTTCAAAAAGATGTGGGAGTATGGATTATGACATCTGAAGACCAGACTGAGGGCCAGACACTTGCTCTCAAGGACATTAAGTATTTGCTTGGAATTATTATCAGCAAGACGCTTTGACTGATGCATTGAACAAGGCTGACTTGGATTTAGTAGTGGAAGATTCCACTACTTGGACACATATCCTTCATAAAAAACTGTACCCGTGTCTGGGCTGCTTTGCGAGCTGCCTAGCCAAATCGTTGTCCAGCTACTGCACCGCTCAATATTTCGCTGAACTCATCATCATGTGTGCGTCTTTCTCATAGCCATAGTTCCAGCAGGGACCACCAACTGTGTGACAGCTGCGCAATTCAGTGGCTATGCCCCTTCTCACGGAGGGCTAGAGGATGGATGCGCGGACAAGGCTTGCTCAAAATTACCCCTCAGGATGTCCAGTGCTGGCCTTGTGGGGGTGTGGACACTATTTCCTTCTTGTGCCCAAAACTCCAGCAGACTGTTGCGGGGGTAGGCGGGGGTCGAATTCCAGTGGTCAGAGTCTCCAGTGGTATGTCATGTGAATTTTGATCCCATGGGGCATTATTGATTAGCTTTTGAATTAGATACAGTTTGTCAGGTAACTTAGGGACTAGATGAGGAATTACATATTTGTGCAATAATACAAGGACACACACTATCATTATTAGTTGATACTGGAGCCACTTACGCTTACACTTATATATTTGTGTTAATATTTATATCCCACATATTAAGAAAGATGAGTTAGGAAAGGTCATTAGGACAAGTGTAATTGCTTCCATTTTCTGCAGTCACAGTTCAGGTAGGAACACATATCACAGTTATGCCAATATTGTTGTCTTCCTTAACCCTGTAAATCTTTTGGGCTGGAATGCACTGTGCAAATTAGGTCTAAAAATAGAGTGTACATTTTAGGGGGTGTCTGTGGGCGGCCTGTGGCATATATGTCTCTATATGTCTTGAGGAGGTGTCTTGTTCTTTATCAGTGATGCGTGTTTATCAGATTTCTAATTAATGTTAGTATGTTGGAAAGTAGAATGATTTGTCTTTTGTCCAGATGTTACTATTAAGACATGTGATATGGCAACTAATTCAGTGGATAGGATTATGAAGGAACTTCTCATGAATGTGTAGATTCTTTAGTTTTTTCTAAATTATGGCCAGATTTAGAAAGTTAACCTCTTGAATCTGGTTTGGTGTTTTTTGTGGATGGTTCTAGCTATAATTATGACAATAAGACATATGTAGGATTTAGTGTTATTCAGTTAAAAGAAGTAGAGACTTCTGTAATGTGCATTCCTTGTAAGCAACCGTGTTCAGCACAATTAGCAGAGTTAGCAGAACATGTCCATGGTACGTAGTGGGAAACAGAGAGAGTTAAAGAAAATCAGATGGCTCTCCAATTCAACATTTGGATGAAATATAATTGTTATTAATTGCTATGATGTAACCTATTTGTTGGCTATTTGTAAGTGTCAGGTGCATGAAAAAGGGGAATGATTTAATTACATGAAGCAATGCCTTAGCAAATGAAATAGTAAAAAATGTAGCATTAAGGGCTAGAGAGTTTGATTCACTATGCAAACAGTGAATAATGCTTGAACAGTCATTAATTGTTCAATCCATGTGTTCTTTAAAGAAACTCCAGATGTTATATGTTGCAGAATTAGGTCCAAAGAATGGTCGCCATGTATAACTTTGGTAGACTTCTGGCGTGTATTACTTCTGTTAACCCGAAGGTCCAGTTATTGAAAGTATTAACATACAACTGAAGTGTAAAAATATAAATGCTGGAGAAATACATATGTTGTTGCTGCTGATGAAGTTATTAATTACCAATTAGGAAGTTGTGCTAAAATTAGGTTCAGTCCACCTACATGGGGTAGTGATAAGATAAATTGTCCTTTGGTTTCATGGGTTCATAACACGGGTGGTGTGTATTGCCATGCTAAGAGAAGCATTTCTCGAAGCCCTGATGATATTTATTTGCCATTTTGGGATAATAGTTGTTATGATTGGGTTGAGTTTACTGCAAAAACGTATAATTTGTAGGAAAACTATTATGAATGTGCACAGGCACGGCCTCCAATGATTGTCATGCATCTCAGTGTCATTTTGATACTTTAGAATATAATGATCAGAATGTAAAAAGGTGTTCTCCAAATCCTACACAGTGTTATTATGAATTACCGTATGTGCATGACTGTTTAAAACCATTATTTGGTAGTGGTTATGAATGTTTGGTGGGGTTAGGAACTGTGAATTTTGAAAACATTATGAGAACTGAAGTATGATAATATGATGTTAAGTGTGATGATCTTTTAATCTAAGGCATGTGAAAAGTCATCATTTATTCATCATCATTAGACCATCAAAATGTCTCTCTGGCAGATCATTGGTGGGCCTTTGGCCCAGAGTGGGGATTAGTATTCTGCCAGAAGAGTGGGGTTTTGTGCATGTATTAATGCAATGCAGGATAGTTCAATTGGGTATGCATTAGATAATAGAAGTGTAGCTCATGTTTCATTTGGTAATTATTTAACTTGCAGAGAATGTCTGTCGGGATACTAAGATTGATCAGTGGTTTGATCATTGGATAAAACTACCTTTGGTTCTTTTACTGCATGGAATACTGTGGAATACAAGGAACTGTCGACCAGCCCTGTCAGGAAGGAGCAGTACACACTTAGACAAAATATAGAGTAGATTCGAAAAACAGTAACCTATATATTCTGGTACACTCATTGCATAACAACATGAAATAAAATTCACATACTTATATGCGTCACACTTCATTTCAGGATTGCAGAACAGTAACAGAATAAAAACTGACATGCACGTACACAGAAAGGAAAATTCAGTGGAAAATGAAAAGGTTTTATTGCTATTTTCTCTTTCAGGATTATCAATGGGACTTTGATAAGAATGAATTTGCATTTAGTAGCTTGTTGTAATGTTAAATGTAAGGAACTAGTTGCATGAAGAGAGATATCTCTTAAGAAAGAGTTTTCAGAGTATTCTGGGAATGAAAGTTATGGAACCTTCTGAAAGATCAAAATGATGTCAGAATGATGTTTGTGAAATATGTGTCATCGAGAATCAGACTAGGGAGAATATACCTTGAGGTCTCAATGGTTAAGGGATATTCTGCAGATAGTCAGATGAGACTTTCACCGGGAAAATTTGGGTGATTGCATGTTGTGTTGTGTGTGATAATGATGTAAAATGCTGTTTATTGTGTTTCGAGAAGCATAGGCTTCCGAAAAAGGGAGGAATGTGGTAATTTTTGTAAGTGTCTTTCTGTCGAGTCTGAAAGTCTGTGTGACAGGAATAGAATGTGTGTGTGTGTGGCATACTGCAGACTCAGCAGGAGAAAACTGCTGAGAGGAGAACCATTACCTAGGTGTATGCTATTTGGGAGACACCCTTGTAAGGATAACAAACTGGAAGTCCACTGTGTCTGAATTTGGACACTAGTTAACATGATACTGATGTGTGTAGTTTAAAAGCTGTCAAAATGGAACTGAAGGTGAGGATGGCTAGGAGATGCTTCTGTTGCGGTCAGCTTCCTCTCGATGAACACGAATAAAGACCTGTGAACAGTAAACTTCCTCCTTGACTATTTCTCAGAGAAAACCACACTCCCTACACCTGCACTTCCTCGTCACCCTCCCTGCGGGTGAGGCGAATGATCAGCGATCGTGAGACGAGGGAGGCAGGTGAGGGAGATATAATAACAAGAGGAGTCTTGTTATTATCTCCCTCACCTGCCTCCCTCATCTCACGATCGCTGATCATTCGCCTCACCCGCACTTCCTGGTTTGTGACCGTCACGTAATCATTCAATCAGTCTCCTCACCTGCACTCCTCGTTTCACGCTCGTTTAGTTTCCCGGGGTTTTCACTATTTAGACTCACCTCTCTCACTCTCTTATTGTCAGTCCGTCTGCGAACCACGGTGAATTCCTTCGGCAAGCTTTACGACTCCTGGCTCTCCTGCGTCTATCTGGTTATACCTCCCTCTGTTCGTATCCTGTCTGCTCCTGTTGTTCCCCTGTCTGTCTGCAATCATCTCCAGTCCTCTGGTGCCAACGTCTGCCTGGCCCCTGACTCTGCTCGACTCTCCTGCCCTGGCTTCGACCCCGGTCTGCCCCTGGCTTTCCCTGGCTCTCCAGTCCTCCGGTATCGACCCTCGCCTGTCTCAGACCCTGCTCTACGCTCCAGCCCCTGGTTCTGACCTCCGCCTGGCTCCGACCCTGCTCTACGCTCCAGCCCCTGGTTCCGACCTCCGCCTGGCTTCGACCCTGCTCTACGCTCCAGCCCCTGGTACCGACCATCGCCAGTCATCGACCCTGCTCAACGCTCCTGCCCTGGTATCCCACTCCTGCCAGCCCTCGACTCTGATCCATGCTCCTGCCCCAGCACCTGTCCTCAACGCCTCTCCTCACTCCTGTCCCCGGTACCAACCACAGCCCGTCCATGACTCTGCCCACCTTACCTGGACCCGGACACGGGGTTTCCCCTGCCCGTCGCCTTGTGTGCTCAGGCGAACGAATCGCCAGTGACTCATCAGCCCAACCGGGCTTCTGACTTTGTCCCAATTCCCTAACCCTTAAATAAAGTCTTTTTGAGGTTATGCTATTGGGTCCGTCCTTCTGTCAGTCTGGTACCCTATGGACCAGGATCCCCCCTCCGAGTCTCTGTCCGCTTTACAGCGACTAGAGATGTCAGAAAGGGAGATTGACCGCGTCTCCAGCGACGTTGCCTCCTTGATGGGCACCACTGATCATATCCACCAGCTGGTTCTGCTTCTTCAGCAGCAGGGGAATGCTCAAGCACAACAGCTCACCCAAATCGCAGCACGAATCACTCCCTCGGGGCTGGGTGTTCCTGTGGCTCCCTCTGCTGGACCCCCGGTATTGTCATCTCCTTAGGCAAGCGTTTTGTCAGCCATTGGCGGTCCCGAGCCCAGGATAGGCTTGCCGGAGCATTTTGGGGGGGATCCTGAGGAAGTGCAGCCGTTTATCATGAACTGCCGTCTCACGTTTGATCTTCAGCCGCGGAATTTCTCTACAGAAGCGGCTCGTGTGGCGTTCACTATTAACCTGCTGACGTGGTGGGCCAGACTATGGGGAACCGCCGAGTATTAACGACACTCGCCAGCCTGCACTTCATTTGAGGCATTCGCTGCTGAGCTCAAGAAGGTATTCGGCGCCGGCTCTCCAGCAGCAGACGCCTCCCGTGGATTAATGGAGCTTCGTCAGGGGAAAAGAACTGTAGCCGATTACTCCATTGATTTTCGCACACTTGCCAGTAGAAGCCTCTGGAACGAGGAGGCGCTCACCGACGCCTATTTGAATAGCTTGGCGGATTATATGAAGGACGAGCTGGTTTCACATGAGAACCCCACAACCCTGGATGAGGCTATAGCCCTCACCATCCGTATCGATCGACGAGTGCAAGCTCGTCGCCGGGAGAAGGGACGGTCTGGTCAGCCCGCTCGTCGCTCCACAGAGGGAGGGGCCTCCTTCTCCAGTCGTTCCGCCAGCCTCCGTCAGGACATGGCAGAACCTATGGAGGTCGATCGTGCATCACTCTCTCCGGCAGAACGACAACGCCGATTGGCGGGAGGATTATGCCTGTACTGCGGGGGAGAGGGTCATCGCGTTTCCTCCTGCTCAGTAAAAGAGAGAGCTCACAAGTAGGGGGCATCCGGTTGAGCTCGGCCTCCAGGTCGTCCTACAGCTCCCCACTCTGTCTTGCTCACTCCCGGCTCTTATTGACTCTGGCTCTGAGGCCAACATCTTGGATATTGCCCTCGCCCAGCAGATGGGGATAGAGGTCCATCGTCTCCCCTCTCCGGTACCTGCTCGAGCGTTGACTCCACCAGCACCCTCTTCGACGCCTCCGGATACCTCCAAGGTCCCCGTCTGCTACCATGACCTTCTGGAGGTCTTCAGCAAGGCCAAAGCTACGTCTCTGCCACCCCACCCGCCGTATGACTGCGCAATCAACCTGGTTTCCGGAGCCATTCCTCCCCGAGGGCGTCTCTATTCACTCTCTGGTCCTGAGAGGCGGGCGATGGAGGAATACATCGCGTACTCCTTAACACTAGAAGTCCCAGAGAGGGGCCATTTGGCCTTTTTACCTACAAAAACCACAAGAGGGCCAATTGGCCCCAAGTCCCCCCTGTGGACACTGATTTTGTTATGGAAATGTGGCTGTTAGTGGCACACGGCCGGAGCCACTTGAACCTGTATGGGGGAGGGGACACACCTTACAGCTCAGGAGGTTCTTTTGAGAGCAAGAGTTCTGAGATGGATAAATACCTCAGTGAACATAGCCATAAAGACTTAAACTGGACTATGAGCTGTATGCAGTGGAAAGGATCAACAGGAAGGATGGGATCAACACACTGACATTTAACAACAAAACAAAACATATTTACAAAGAATGAAAAACCATGCATTATGAGTGAAATACATTTGAGCAGTCACTCACAATCCTGGCACTGCCATTGCTCCTTTCGGCATTTCCCACATGTATATCGGTAGCAGTCAACACAGTGCACAGTTGCATGATTGTCCGTACATATAATTTTAGCCTGACACTTGGCTCTTTTTCCTAGTTGTGGTGTGGAGGGTTGTTGCCGAAATAATTGTTCCTTTTGGGCCTTTTTCATACCGACGTGGGAGTGAGCCAACTCTCTTGCAAGCTCCAGCAGGAAATCCACCCGTCTCTCCTGCCTCCCGATGCATAATTGATAGAGCATGTGTGCATTCAGTGCTGCAATATCTATCATGTTATAAAACACTGCTACTGGCCAGCGCCTGTTCCTGCGCGGACAGTGTACTCCCGCACCATCTGGTCCATGACATCGACGCCGCACTTTGTTGTGTTGTAGAGTGTGATGGTGTTTGGCTTCTTTTTGGTGGTATCCTGTGTCTGAATCATGCTGTGCATGCTGCTGAGAACATCTACAGTCTTCTTCCGCTTGGGCGCATACACCGTCAGTGTAGCACCAGTGGTTGAAAATACTTGGGTGGTAAATTCATTGCGGTGCATCTGTCTAGTTGACAGTGGAATTTCTTGGCGAATCTTGTTGACTGTGCTGAGGATGGTTGTATTCCGGCTAAGTAGTCGTTTTGCAAGTGACAGTGATGTAAAGAAATTGTCTGTGGTAACATTTCTGCCCTTGTCCAGGAATGGTTCCATCAGCCTCATGACTACACTCTCAGATACTCTCTCCCCACGAGGCTGAGAGGCCGAGAGGCCGAGACGTATTGTGTTTTCAAGTCACACGCCACCCAAAACTTGATCCCAAACTTGTCTGGTTTAGATGCAATGTACTGTAGGAAACAGCAGCGAGTCTTGGAAGGGAAAAGTTGTTCGTCGATGGTGATGTGTCGACCAGGGATGTAGGATGTGATGCAGTTGGTGACAAACAATCCCCATATGTTCGAAATTGCAGCAAACTTATCGGTCTGTGCTCGCTCGCTGCGGGTGTCTCTGTCATCAAAGCGCAGGTGATGCATGATGTTTTCGAAACGCCCTCGGGACATGCTTTCGATGATCTGTGGGCTTCCCAGGTTTTTCGACCAGCAGTCACGCAGTGATGGTACCCTGATGATTCCCCGCATGATGGTGATGGAAATAAATGCCATTAGTTCAGGGAGGCCCATGAACCAATCCACATGCTCCGTTTGCTTTGCATGTTGAACTGTACAGTCTCGAATGATACCAAGCATGTCCAGAGTGATGAAACACAGGAAGCTCTGAAGACGACTTGTGATTGACCTCCTGGCCTTAGCTGTTGGCTCTCCATCTGCATTGTATGGCGATGGCGGGGTGAAATGTGGACCCGTTCCCACCTGTTCTTCATGCCATACTGTGCTGTCTTTCGCAGTCTCTGTCACATCAGTCCCCAGCCGAGCTCTCTTTTTTGGTTGGGGAGCAGTCTCCTCATCTGTAGTGTGAAAAAAATGTAATTATGAGCAATGGGAAAGTCAAATGATATCACAAATGCAAGCATGGTGCTATATTTTCCAACTTCCTCACTGAAATGAAATGTAAAATAGGAAATAATATGAAATGAAATCTTACCTGAAGACGACTGAGACAGCTCGGAGTCTGAATCCACCTGAAGGTTGATGTCTTCTCCATCCGAGTCGCAAGGGTTTGCTCCATCCAGGATCATTTCCAGTGCCTGTTGAATGTTGAATCTCTGCATCTTTGTTCCTTGGAGAGGAGCTTCTTTCACCACAAAATTCTTGAGGGAACTGAAGTGATAGTCCATGTGCACTGAGGTATTTATCCATCAAACAATTGTCTGGTTGCATGAGTCGTTATGTCACATGAGTCGTTATGGTTACATGGGACATTCATGGGACATTCACATGTTCACATTTTAGAATAGAATGTGTTTTTATTCCTCATTCTCACATTCACACAAAAGTAGCCAACATGACTTCACCACTGTAAGGTGTGACCCAGGGGCGTCGCCAGACATATTTTACTGGGGCAGGTGCCCCAGTACTGGTCTGTAGTGCCCCAGTATAAATTTCACCAGTAAAAAAAAAACACTTTAGAGTTTTAGGTCTACATGCCATAATCTACAGAATGCGCACATAGCTTCTTAATATGCAAACTTAAGCTGTCTTTTAGCTAACTGGCATATGCCTATTATCCTTGTTGATTCATGTAACTGAGCTCCCACACATTTCTGGAGACTGCTATCTTACATCTACGATGTTTGATGAGCATATCAACATAATCTGATATGATTGTATAGTTTGAAGCACTATTTATGTTTTTTTTATGATAAATAACTGCTAAAAAATGTTTTGCTTGTGTGCTCGCATTAATTCTCTGTGCCCCAGTACAGTAATAGGTCTAGTGACGCCCCTGGTGTGACCCCCTCACCCCACTCACTGCCACTAACAGCCTCATTACCATAACAAAATGAGTGATTAGTGTATTCGGGAAAAGCGGTCGGGCGAAATGGCCCCTATGTGGGTCTTCTAGGTAGACAGAAAAATGCTGGGACTTCTAGTGTTAACGGCTGGCATCATCCGCCCCTCCTCCTCTCCAGCAGGCGCAGGCTTCTTCTTTGTGGGGAAGAAAGATGGAGGTCTTCGCCCCTGTATCGACTACCGAAAGCTGAATGACATCACCGTGAAGAATAGGTACCCTCTGCCACTGCTCGCCACTGCATTCGAGTCTCTCCAGGGGGCCATGGTCTTCACTAAGCTTGACCTCAGAAATGCCTATCACCTCATTCGCATCCGGGAGGGGGACGAGTGGAAGACGGCCTTCAATACCCCCAACGGCCACTACGAGTATTTGGTCATGCCATTCGTGCTCACCAACGTCCCCTGCCGTTTTCCAGGGACTTGTTAACGACGTGCTGCGTGATATGTTGGATAGATTCGTCTTTGTTTACCTAGATGACATTTTGATATTCTCCAAGACTCTGGAAGAACACAAGCAGCACGTTTGTTTGGTCCTCCTTCGCCTCCTGGAAAACTTGCTATTCAGGAAAACAGAGAAATGCGACTTTCGCGCAAAGACCGTGGCCTTCCTGGGGTACATTATGGCAGAGGGTGCCATCCAGATGGATCCAGCGAAGGTGTCAGCCGTCACCTCTTGGCCGATCCCTGAAAACCGCAAACAACTACAACAATTCTTGGGATTTGCTAACTTCTACAGGCGGTTTATCCGCAACTATAGTGCTGTCGCTGCCCCCCTGACAGCGCTTACCAGCACTAAGCAGCTCTTTTCTTGGACTACGGCCGTGGATAATGCCTTCACCACACTCAAAAAAAAGTTCATGTCTGCACCCATCCTTCAGGTGCCAGACCCTGAAAGACAATTTGTGGTGGAGGTTGACGCACCAGCCATCACATCGCCCGGCGGTTTTGGTGGCCCACCCTGGAGAGGGAGGTCCGGGAGTACGTCCAAGCCTGCCCGGTCTGTAGCCGTAATAAAACCTCCAATCGACCACCTGCTGGCCTTCTCCAACCTCTGCCCGTGCCTTCTCGTCCCTGGTCCCACATCAGCCTGGATTTTGTCACTGGACTGCCTGCCTCGGAGGGGAATACAGTTATACTTACCGTGGTGGATCGATTCAGCAAGATGGCCCACTTCATTTCCCTCCCTAAGCTTCCGTCTGCTAAGGAGACCGCGCAGGCAGTTCAGCTGCATGTCTTCCGCCTCCACGGCATCCCCACTGATGTGGTCTCCAATCGTGGCCCCCAGTTCACCTCCACTTTTTGGAAGGAGTTTTGTCGTCTACTGGGGGCCACGGTCAGTCTCACCTCCGGTTTCCACCCCCAGGCCAATGGGCAATCTGAGCGGGCGAACCAAGAGCTGGAGAAGGCCCTCCGATGTGTGGTTTCCCAGGACCCCCTCTCCTGGGCCAGTCGGCTGGTGTGGGTAGAATACGCCCACAATACACTCACCTGTTCGTCCAGGGGCATGTCACCCTTTCAGTGTGTTTATGGATATCAGCCTCCTCTGTTTCCCAGCCAGGAGGGAGAGGTCTCCTGCCGCTCTGCTCTGGCCAACGCCCGCCGTTGCAGGCGGACCTGGGCTCGAGTGAGGGTTGCGCTTCGGAGAGCCGTCGCCTCTTATTCTGCCTGGGCCAATTGCCGCAGGACTCTGGCTCCAGAGTATTGTGTGGGTCAACGGGTCTGGTTGTCGGCTAAGGACCTCCCTGTCTGGGTAGAGTCCTGTAAATTGGCAGCTCGCTTTCTGGGTCCCTTTTTGGTGGAGCATGTCATCAGCCCCACGGTGGTCCGCCTCCGATTCCCTACTATCATGAGGGTCCACCCGACGTTCCACGTCTCCCGGATTAAACCTGTACGGGTGAGCCCTCATACACCTGTAGTGCCCCCACCACCCGCCTCTCCTCTCCCGACAACGCCTCTCCTCTCTCCTGCCCCCGGTACCGACCACAGCCCGTCCACGACTCTGCCCACCTCACCTGGACCCGGACACAGGGTTTCCCCTGCCCGTCGCCTTGTGTGCTCCGGCGAACGAATCGCCATTGACTCATCAGCCCAACCGGGCTTCTGACTTTGTCCCAATTCCCCAACCCTTAAAGAAAGTCTTTTTGAGGTTACACTATTGGGTCTGTCCTTCTGTCAGTCTGGTACCCATGACAGTAGGTATCATTTACTGCGATTGCTAATATGGATACTGCCATTTCGGTCCATTTCTAATTTCTAAGGTTTCAGAATGTGAATGCGGTGTCTACGTTTTATTTGTCATGCACAACTTTGCATGCACGCATCTCCCAACTTCATTGTAATACGTTATGTGTTGACTACAATTTATTTTCAGATTCGGCCAACATGAACACGCTGGTGTCTTTTGCGGTGCTGTGTCCTCGTCTGGCTCCAGTTGTTCCTCCTGTTCAACACCTTGTTCATTTTTCTTCTGTAGTTAATTTCTGCTTAATTCCAACCATGGTTAACCGAGGCTTTCTAAAGTTATCCCTGGCCCCAAATGGAAATACTTTGTTGTTCTTGATCTCTCTCGCTGTCCCTCTATTTTTCTCTCTATCACACACACACACACGCACACAATATTCTTGTTTTAATCATTTTTAATAAAAAATCTTGTTTATTGAATAACTTTTGTACCAGTTATTCCGGTCTATCAGCTCTAACATAAATTTTAAATGTGATTACTTGCTTGTATGGTTAGTTCTGTTACTGTCGGCTCAAGGATAACGAGTGGATGTTTAATGGATACATGGCTTCATCTTAAACTCTTCATAATCCTGACTGACCATCAAAAGAACTAAACGTAATAAAGATAAAAAAAAACCCTTTTGATTTCACAAAACAGGTAAGTGCTAAGAGTACAATAGATCTGATTCAACTTTGTCATTACACATGTATTGGGTAACAAAATGTGGTTTAGCATCTCGAGTGCAAAGAGCAGCAAGTGTGAGATTTAAAGTATGTATAGTATAGTGTAGTAAATTATGTACAAATAAATAGGGCATTATGAACGGGAATATTAGACATGATGTATTATAAACATACAGTGCTGTCACGGGACCCAGACAGACAAAACACGGACCCAAGTGCGTAACCTCAAACAAACGGGTTTATTGAAGGGTTCGGGGAATGGGACAAAGTCAAACACCCTAAAGGGTGAGCAGGTGATTGCCGCCACTAGTGGTAGCACACTGGAGGGTAGGCCGCTGTGCTCGGCGACCAGGACCCAATGGCAGGCGCGGAGTCAGGGACAGGCAGGAGTCGGTACCGGAGGGCTGGAGAACCAGGGAGAGCCGAGGACGGACCAGGGTCGAAGCCAGGAGCAGGTGGGTCGGACGGGCAGGAGTCGGCACCGGAGGGCTGGAGAACCAGGGAGAGCCGAGGGCGGACCGGGGTCGAAGCCAGGAGCAGGTGAGTCAGACGGGCAGGAGTCGGCACCGGAGGACTGGAGAACCAGGGAGAACCAGGGGCGGACCGGGGTCGAAACCAGGGGCTGGAGAGTCAGGCGGAGTCAGGCAGGCAGGAGTCGGCACCAGAGGACTGAAGAGGCTGACAGACAGACAGGGGAAACACAGGCACAGACGGGAAACGAGCAAACACCGGGAGATAACAGCCAAACAGACGTGAAGAAGTCAGGAGTCAAAATAGCTTGCCGAGGAGTACACCGTGGTTCGCAGACGGACTGACAAGGAGTGAGTGAGAAGTAGTGGAAACCCCGGGAACTAAACGAGCGTGAACGAGGAGTGCAGGTGAGTAGAATGATTGAATAAACTCAGGATTGTCACAAACCAGGAAGTGCAGGTGAGACGGATGATTACAGCGATCGTGAAGCGAGGAGGGCGAGTGAGAGAGATAATCTAATGAGGGTCTAAACAAGGAAGTACAGGTGCAGTGAATAAACAGACAACGCGGGAAGGAGCAGTACAACACGGTAGAGTGAACCTAATAGACTAACAGGTGGGTAACAATAAAAAACACACACGAAAAATCCCAAGCCCAGAGCGACTCTGTGACAAGTGCTATGGATGTGCGCTAATTATATATAGAATATAGGCTACATGATTTGCATGAAGTACGGATGGATGAAGTCGGATTAAGTACAGTTAATGTCATTGGGCATGTGTAATGGTATGGTGTATTACTAATACTCAAATTGGTAACTTGTTTATGTATGTGCAAACAAAGCAACCAACCTTGTAAAGCTAGCAGTTCTCACGTAGCCTAGCCAAGCTAACACATTTCTCTCGTCAAAGTAATCAATGCAGTACTTTCAGTTGCCAATCCCACCACTCAAAAGCATAACTAACACAAGCATACATACAATAGTGAAAATGGTTAGAATATACTTGTATGTGGTTTATTTTGACATTTACCGTGCAACAATGCGCGCCCTCCCACAGAAGAACATGAGAGCTTACGGTTTGTTTGGAACTGTTGAGGCTCACATAAACCATGTGACCACTGTCGCAACCATAGACAGTAGAAGAGAATGGACCGTGGCGTTGTTTTCAATGGGAGCCGTTGAAGAACGATTCTGAACATTTTAATTGGTCACCAGGCAACTGCGCAAGCGTGTGGTGATTTCCATTTTCAGCACAATTTCAGATAAACGTTTCTTACAAGACAATAACACCAGCCTCTCCGATTTAGAACAATGCCAATATCACAAAGTCCTTGTGGCAGGATAGTCGGCAGCGGAGCAGACAGAGAGAGGCCAAACTGTATTCCTCACAAGGAATATTTCTTATTTTTTTTCCTTTTCACGTTTTTCTTAAAAACCGTGCAAATATTTACAGTGGAGAAAAACAAAAACTCAAATGCAAAAATGCAAACCAAAAAACTTGTGAAAATGAGAAAATAAATAGGCGTTAGTTTGCCAGGCTAAGTCAGAAAGACCCTGCACAAAACTCTATTAACAGCCGAAAGACACTTAACTTCCACTTCAAGACTCTCCCCCCAACTGAAGCTCTGGGGCCTAAGGGCTCATTTCCACCGCCTTGACCATGTTCAGCGCGTAGCCGTGTTCAGCGTGTGGCCGTATTCTGAGCATATGACCATTTCCACCAGACATCTCTGCGTATTCAGTGCGGGAGCGGGAAGCCCCGTCTTTAAATGCACTTGGCCAATGTCTTTAGGTGCACATAGCCATGTTTCCCTATCTCTCACTTTAGTAAACACAATATGTGTTTCTCTGGTTTTATTTCCTTACTTTAAACGTTGTTTAGAAAGCAGTACTGCCCCTATAGTGCAACTTGACACTTTGATAAGGCCAGTGGAATATTTGACATCGTTCTAAATAATGTAGGCTGATCATTGTCAAAGCCTTTATTCACTCCCGGTACAAGAAAAGCGAACGCGTTTTAACCCCTTCCATAAAGTTATGATAAACTCTACCTCTTTGCCAGCAGTCACTTTGCCTACATCGGGTAAATAAATTATTAAATGTAGTGACTTATGGACCTCAGTTTTGCCTAGTGGCTTGTTGACTAGATTTATCAAACCAAGTAGGAAACACTGAATGACAAGAACGAGGTGGCTATTTTTTATAGCTCGAGTGGCCGACAGCAGACTAGCGATTGATGCTTTTCTGTATTGAGAATACTCCGAAGAAGAAATCTTCAGCAAAATCTTGCTTCTTCCTATTAAGAACATAAAAGCTAAACCACTATTATACCTACAACATGTTTGACTGGACAGTGTGACAACTTCACAGGTATTTCAGTTTCTGTGTTTATGTAGGCTAGTCAATGCCCTTGTAGTGCAGATCTGATATGATGCCAATATTGATAGCTTTCCAGCGTTTGTTTCATGCAGTTGTAAGCGAATGGTAATATTTTGCAGACAGTCGCGAGGTTTTTGAGGTATTCCCTGTGTCAATACATGCATTGATAGCACAGTTGACATGAATTGAATAGCTGTGCCTAGAGCTTTCAATGGGATTTTAGCTGAATATGCGCAGAAAAATAGACTCGGTTTCTATTCTCTAGCTGCAGTCCGTATTCTGAGCGTAGTCCACGCTCAGAATACGCTCAGAACACGGTTGCGGTGGGAATGGTCTCATCTGCTAACGTGCATTCTAAATGAATACGGACAGAATACGGACAGAATATGGCCATGCGCTAAATACGCAGAGAGTGCGGTGGAAATGGGCCCTAATACATAGCACAGCTAGCTGCAGCCCCTCCCACGGGATAGCCCAAATGCAAACATAAATTAATTAACTAAATAACAACGTTGTAATTACCAAATAATAACTGAAAGAAACAAAAACAAAATACTAGACCTGTCGACTGGGTAAGCACTGCCCCCAAACCCACCTCACTTGCATCCGTGTAGACAATAAAAGGGTAGCTGAAGTTCGGATGGCCCAACACCGGAGGAGACACCAGGTGCTGTTTGAGCTCCTCAAAGGCCTGCTGACACTCTTGGGTCCACCTAAACTTGGCTCCCTTGCGTTTTAGTGCATTGAGCGGCACAGCTATTTGTGAGAAGTTGGGAACAAACCGGTGGTACCACCCGGCCATCCCCAAAAATCTCTGAAGAGACTTTAGCGTGGTAGGTACTGGGTACTGTTGAACAGCTGTGGTCTTTTCTGGATCAGCCTGGATTCCTTCAGCTGATACAAGATGTCCCAGAAACTTAAGGCTCTTTTCGGCAAAACTGACTTTTTTTCATGTTCACCGTCAGTCCAGCTTTTCTCAGTGCACAGAAGACCTGTTGGATGTCTTGGAGGTGCTGCTGGACATCCCTGGAATAGATGATGTTGTCGTCTAGGTACATAAAGCATATCCGTCCTTTCAAATTAACCAAAACAGTCTCCATTAAACGTTGGAAAGACGCGGGAGCATTCCGCAGTCCAAAAGGCACAACTTTAAAATGGAACTGGCCTTTGGAGCACACAAAAGCAGTTTTCAGCTGGCTCTCTTCTGCCATTTCTACCTGCCAATACCCACTATTTAAATCTATAGTGGAAAAGATGGTGGCTCCCGCTAGCGACTCAAGGATCTCGTGGATAGTGGGTAGCGGGTAGGCATCCGGAAGGGTAATAGCATGACCAAGGACTTCATCCCAGGACTGATCCTGCCATGTGACTGAGACCGCAGGGGGTGGCACTGCTGAAAAGAGAGCGATGGTGGTAGAGACTACACCCTTATCTGGCTGTGACAAAAAGTTAAACTTCTCTTGCGGTCTTGAAGAGAACCAGTATTGCTATTCCTTCACATTGAGCTGCATTCCGCTGTTGGAAATGAAGTCCAGGCCCAAAACCAGGGGAAAAGCGAGGGATTGGGCAGGTAGGACAACACATGGTAGGTCACATTGGTGGCCTGACACACAGACAGTCCGTTCCGTCCAGCCTAGTGGGTGCTTTGCAGAACCATCTGCCAAGAACAATGGTCCGTTCGACCAAGGATTCAGCTTTGGTGAGGTTCGAAGGTCTTTTCACAGACGCTCATTCATCAGTGAGAATGAAGCTCCTGTGTCTAAAGTAGCTATCCCACTCCAGTTCCCTATTGTCAAAGGCACGGTTAACTGGCGGGGAACCTTAAAGGAGTTGCAACCAAAATGCATCGGTTCAGAAGGACAACAGCACAGGTCACTGTTATCCACATCAGCATGCGTCACCAGTGAGAACTGTGGGCCTGATGATGGCACAGGTGGTTGATGGTCTTGTGCATGTTTCCCCGGTTTAGAGCCCTTTTGATTAGGGAACTTTGGGCAGCTGCCTGGTGGATGGCCAACCTCTTTGCATCTCCAGCAGAATACAGTGGTCTGCTTTGGAGGAGGTGCTTCCTGTCTCCCACTGTCAGACTTGGTGGTGGCCTTCATGGCAGGCTTTTGTCGTTGTTCGAACTTTTCTTTGTCCTTCTCCAGCTGCTGCCCGACGCGAACAAGAGCACCCATGAGTGAAGGTTCACACCACTACTTTTAGTCTTGGTATTCTTTGTGAATACATGCCCAGGAGGCTTCGTTTTGTGCCAGCCTCTGCATAGTGAAAGTCGGTAAGTTGCACACAATTGGTGAACAGTTAAACTTGGTGCCATTTTCAAATGAAACAGTGAACGCATTAAAAATCGTCGCTATTATTCCATCCAACTGGTCGAGACTGCTGATGTTGCAGGATTGGCCAATTTACTGGTTTATTAGCATGGTGATGCAGCTAGGTAGGACTTTCTGTTATGTAAACCACTGCAGACCAGAGCTACAGTAGAACTGGGGTGCTGTGGCGCACCCGTACCATAAATGGGCAAGCGCCCATGGTGACATGGGTTCAGGTCTGGCCTGGGTCATTTCTCAACCCTTGCCCATCTCTCTCCCAACTCACTTCCTGTCAATATCTCCACTGACCTACCAAAACAAAGGCACAAAAAGCCCAAAAATATACTAAAAAAAAGAACTACAGCAGAGCATGTTTCAGTGCGTTTGTGCAAGAAAATGGGCTCGATTAGAGAAAGTGTGTTGGAGTCTGCACAGATGGTGCCAGGGCAATGGGGTCGCCAGAGCTAGGGTGACCAGATGGGATTGTCTTAAATTCCGGATGTTTCCGGGGAAATTCGGGAGGGAGGGGGGGGGGGGGGGGGGGGGGGGGGGGTCATAGAGAATAAATGTATGTTCTGTGTGGGGGGGGTTGATGATAGCCTACATAGGCAATAACACCTGTCACAAACATGTTTTTATTTAAAGATCAAGTCTATCATTCTTTCATTAATATTTCTCCCACCAGCCATGTCGAGCGCTTATCGCGAGAGAGGACTCCTTATCATTGTCTAAGCAGGCTTTGTGACTTCATGGGGGATCCAAAATGGCAAACCATATTACTGCACAAGATTTTTATGCAAAGCCATGAAGTGTCCATGGATATGAAATATTCAAGCCATTTTTTCGAAAACAATGTATTTCTGTTATAATCGGCATGTTTCGTGAACTCTGGGTAACTAGCCCAACGCGAAAACCGTAATAAAACTTCATATACGCTTCACATGAATGTATTGGTGCGCATACAGCGCATTGGTGATGTTCTTCAAACTGTTCTACGTCAATCAAGACCATCCACGAGCCAATTGATGCATGGGGTGGGGAGAAGGGAAATTTACTGCACAGGAGGCAGTGCAGTGGATTTTTGAATCGTTTTGTTTTGGACAGGGTTTTTTTGTACACTTTAGTGACTGCCCTGTTTGTATAATACAGTGTATAAACACTGTAGTTTGCTTCTGTATAATAGGTTCCTTGTTGAATATCTGTATTTGTATTTGTATTGTCTAATATTTCTATAAAGAAAATTTGTCAATGCACTTTTTGCCCTTTTTATCAATATCCCATAGGTGGAATAAGAAAAAAATGATGTTTACTGTGTTTATGCTTCTGTCATTCTATTCCAGAATGACTGACATCCAATCCAAATCCAAGCAAGAATCCTCAAAGTCTTGGCTTTCAGTAGAGACCAAGGTTTTGTTTCTAGGCAAAGGGGTTCTCAAGTTATAGGCCTAGAGGTTTGATTCTGGTTATACAGCTTTGGTAACCAAATGTCCTTTTGGAGTTTCCAAAAAGGACCCAAGACAAACGCATGGACATACCTATTGAAAAAAATGTGTAAAAAAATCAGGCCTTGATCTTTTGCCTCCATTTTTTTACTGTATGAGGGTAAGACCTGTGTCTGTGGCCTCATTATTGCTGCACATTGCTGCACCTGTGTTTTGACCACAGGTTCCTGAAATTATAGGTCTCAGTTCCTTTATAGGCTCACATGTTGGACGGAAAGTAAAACCTTCATTCTAACCTCTGTACCTCTGTAATAGTGCATCACAGAATCACCCAGATACTTTAGAAATAATCCTGAGTGTTACCTTTCCAATGATACCAAGAACACATCTGAGTCTAAAACTATGTAGGAACTGTGCTACTTATAACTTGGGCATTCCAGTTTCGCAAATAAACTTGAAATAGGGCTGGAATTTTAAGGGGCTAAAATCATATGAGCTACACGGAATTAACAAAAAAAAGTTTAAAAGGCCAGTGAAGAGCCAAAGGCCAGCAGGGAAACTGACGATTTGACAGTGTGTACTGACAAACAATTATCAACATACACAGGACTGTAAGTCGTGATTGCATCATTTAATATTACAAAATATATTCATACGAGCTTATTTTAAACAAATAAGGTCAGCCACACAGCCGTGTTACATTGATACACCCAATTTGCCTGTTAGAAAGCTAACCGGAGCCAACGCTATATGTTAGAAAATACGTTAGTTAGCCTGCAACATCCTGTATGTTACGAGTTTGGCTGCTAATGTAAATATCCTGAGCATCAATCAGTTACCTGAAAGGAAGGCTTCAAAACTGTTATGCTTATCAAATGGTTTAATGCCCTGTGAATTTAAAAGATGCTCAGTAACTGAAACTGTAATCTATTTTGTTGATGAACAGCAGCTGCCAAAACAAAAATCTACATGCCATTGGCACTTGCCAGGTGCTAATTTTGAGCCCTGTAGCTACTATGCATTTTCAGGCCATTTTAATATTTTATTAGCTTTTTACTTTACAACAGTACACCTTATTACTTTGACATGCGTCAGCAGTTATTAACATACATTTGGTGATTCAGACAGCCACATATTATACATTTCTTGTAAAGAAAGCGAGGGCAAACAGTCTCTCGACCGTGCAATTTACACTGTGTCAGTACAGTTTGAAGATCGTTTTTCTTCATATATTGACTCAGTTCTCGAAACATTGTATACTGTAGGGTTACCTACCTACCTGGAGGGATATTCCAGATGCTTTTTGCGATTACTGGTGCAGTTGTAACAGGCACAGGACTCAGGCATGCTGTATTTGAGGAAGGCGACACCATTGATTTCTATGAGATCAGTGGACGACACATTCCCGTTTTGATCATGGTGGCGGGCCTCCATGGAATCACAGGATTACGTCACCAGTGCTCTCTTTCTAGTTTTACTTCTATGGGGTCATTTAGTCTGCCCCAGCAAGACCGATCCAATCAGCGAACAGAGGGTGTGTTCAATAGCCATGACATTGACCTTGTGTGCTACATTGGAATTGTAGTGCTTAGGTAGACTAATTGCATATGTGACAACCAGGCGTTAGCGATTGGGTAAAGGCAGAGGCACTTGTTTTAAACTTCAGCAGTCCACACCTCCAGGAAGAAATCGTTTCTGGCGGTGTCTGGTCCAGACCCTCTGTACAAAATGAAATGACGTACGAGGGGCTGGTTTACCAGGCCAGGTCCAAATGTTCTTACATGACACAAACTGTCCCTTGTTAGATGTTTTTAAAAATAATATATGGCTCAGGCAACTGGCAAACATCAGACATTTCTCTCGTTTAAATGAACTGAATTTCCTTTTTCTTTTTTTTCGGGGGTGGTGTCATGTTGATTCAAATGTGTATTGCCCCCCCACCGTTTAGGCCGCCAGTGAACATGAACATTTACAAAGCTGACGTATATGCTACCACAACCAAGAAATAGCATAACACAAGCAAACAGTGAGGTTTACATCAGTTAGTGCTTTTATAGCTTTGCAGAAAATACATTATAGGATCCCAAGGACATAAAAGCAGGAAAGGATGCATTTATTTCATTTGTACGCTCTGGTAAACCATTTTATAAATATTTAAATCATTACACTAGTGAAATTGATAACATTTTGTGCAATTTAGAGGCACTTGATGCAATTAAGAGATTCATAAACTTTTACAATTTCATATTTAAATACACACCTGAAAATTAAGATTTAACATATATCACCCATAAAGCAAAAACAGTAAGCATTTCATCAGTAACGGTTTCAGGACAAAGAGTTTTGTTCATGGCCAGGGCAGCATCAGGACCAACATGAGCAGCATGCCAACACTGAGCACCAAGGAAGCCTGGTGATTGACCCTTCCTCCAGTAAGGGAAGTAGTAACTGAGAAAACACAGAGCAATACATAACGTAAATAACAAACAGTAACGTAAATAAATTTGACATCAAAACCAGAAGTAACCAGCAGCAACGCTGATGTAATGATGTGCTGGTGAATGGTTTTTTTTTGTTGCTCCATTTAGCTAGTGTTAACCGTCGGTTCATTATTCAGTCCATGTTGTTGTATTATATTTTCTCATTTTTTTCCTACTGCCAGCATTCTGTGACCTCAAACAACAGCACTATGGAGTGAATTACACCCAATTTCTCCTTTAACTTGCTACACGTCGCCTGCCATTTTAAGTTTTTGTTCGAAATTGTGCAGTACTTCTTGCTTACACATACTTTGACCTACCATAAAATGCTTGATCTCCTTGGGAAACTCAGACCTTGTAGATTTGATTGATTTGGAAAATAACTGTTATGCACTGACAAAGAGCCACAGACAAAAGAACATATATTTTATATTGATGAATGATTTACAATGATATTCTAAGTAGATGAAAATGACCACATTCCAGCCCTCCAGTACCTCCAGTCTCTTGGAAAGACACCTTGGTCTTGTGTACAATATTTTGTGAAGCTAGGGAGCTTTTTATCACCTATGTTTGGCGTTATTTTGCATTGTATGCCTACACCCTGAGGCCTATGGTTGACTTCATTGATGTTAAATTGAAGGCAACTCTTCCTAACCAGGAAATATCAGTCTGGTGCGTCTAGTAAAAGGAAGGGAGTGCAAGCTGAATCTGAAGTCACTGGTTGGCTATCAGGGCTCATATCTCAAAGACCATATTTTGCACAGGTAAGTGGGTGTGCTCCATAGATTCAGTCAAAAAAAAAAAAAAAAAAAAAAACAGTCTGGCAACACATTGAAGTAGAAAGTGGCAAGTTCTGAAAAGTGAGTTTTGTTGAATGCAGCACCATTCGTTTGGTTTGAGCTGAATTATGGATCTAATAAATAAATTGTCGACAAAACAGCATGGATATTTTATTTCTATGGATTCTTACCAACATTTCAACACTAACGTTGTCAGGATCAAGAGCACAATACAGCCCAAAATGAGTACCTTTGAAGTGGGGGATGGCCATGGCCATTTTGAAACGTTACATGTGATACAAAATAGATTAATTAATCTAAAAAACACAATAGTTAAATAGATTCCTAGAGCTTTCGGAAAATATATGGCATCACTGTGGTACTTCCTGTATAATGCATACAATGAGGGAGGGTGCGGTGTTTGAAAATGAGCCAGATCGGCACCAGGTTGGGTTAGGGACAGAATTAATACCCAGTATTGTAAAAGAGGGAATGTTATTTTAATTATGGTTATAAATCAATCATTCTATTAAAGTATAGTTCCTTACATAATTGGGGCCAAGCAACTTTGCTGCGAAGGCATTCTAAGTGTTTCTATGGTTTCTTATTGGGGCTAAGCAGCTTTGCTGCGAAGGCACCTGTAAAATACATTTTAAGGTAATTTGCATACACTCCCAGGGTGGGGGGAGAACAGCTCTGAGGGGGATGTAGACCTAAAAACATGGGAGAGCTCAAAAAGATGGGATGGCCACCTGCTGGCCGAAGACTAAAAAACATGGAACAGAGGGGCCCGCCACTATTAATTTGAGGCCCCTCCCAATTAGAAAATGGCTGCGGGTAAACGTCATGCCAGTCCTAAAAATGGCTGACCTAAAACGTCACTGACGGCCATGTTGGTGGGTAGGGCCGCCACCATTAATTACGAACCTAGATTGAAATGACAAAAAAAGAAAATGTGCCCTGATTGGTCAGAGCAGGCCAGCTTCCGCATGCCCCTCCCAAGAGGAAAGAGGGGTGGCCTCTGGAAGGGAGGGGCGCCACCATTAATCTGAAAAGCTGGGTGTGTGATAGGGAAACTGGATGATTCTGATTGGCTGAGGGAAAGGGGGATGGCGTCTGTGAGTGAGGAAAGACGTCATCAGGTGCATTTTCTATAAAAGAGGATGGACAGAGCCCCGAGTTCAGAGCTGGGTGATTTGAACTTTGCCTTTGCTGAGCAAAAAGGAACTTAGGCTTAAATGTTTCCACGACACACCCTTAGTGTTTCTATGGTTTCTTATTATTGGGGCCAAGCAGCTTTGCTGCGAAGGCACCTTATTGTGTTTGTATGGTTTCTTATTGGGCCAAGCAGCTTTGCTGTGAAGGCACCTATAGTGTTTGTATGGTTTCTTATTATTATTGGGGCCAAGCAGCTTTGCTGCGAAGGCACCCTTAGTGTTTCTATGGTTTTTTATTGGGGCCAAGCAGCTCTGCTGCGCAGGCACCCTTAGTGTTTCTATGTTTTTGGGGCCAAGCAGCTCTGCTGTGCAGGCACCCTTAGTGTTTCTATGTTTTTTTTTTAAACATCTTTCTTCTGTATGTGGTTTCTATGGCAGCCCATAGAACCGTATGGTAAAAAGTTGTGAAATTTTGCACACTCGTTCTGGACAGTCCCATGATTCTTTTCAGCAAATTTTATGTTGCCACCTCAACCCCTCTAGCGCCACCAACTGGTCAAAGTTGGAGGTACATTTCTGCATGTAACTTTTAAACGGTACATCCGATTTTCAAACACTTGGTATCTTTGGAATCCTTGGACCATGCCAAGTTCAATGCACCCCATGACGTCAATTTCCGCCTAGATAGATTTTCCGCCATTTTGAAAAATGTAAAAAGTGAAACTAATTTTTCACAGGTCACAATTTTTGACCAATTTTCATGAAAATTGGTATATATGATCTTTGGACTGAGCCGCATTCAGGAACCTATGTGGCAATTTGATCAGTGAAAGCGTTTTTGTGTTACAGCCAATCGAATTGGGCGGCAAAGCCAGCAAACAGGAAGTGAGGTCATATCTCGGCAACACTTTGATGTATCTTAACCAATCTTGGTCATGTGACTGCTGACTACGTCAGAAGAGGTCATGACAAATTTGGTGCAATTCGGCCACTAGGGGGCGCTACAATTAGCAACAATTAGCTACAATTAGCTTTTTGGGTTAGCAACAATAAGTTAATGTCTGGCCATATTATGGGATTTCCGATTCATGGTCACTACCAATTTTTTAGGTTAGCATAACTATTCGGCCGCCATATTGGAGTAAGTCAAAATGTTTTCCACTAACAACATATTTTAGCCAATCGTCACAAAACTTGAAACAGATGATGTTCAGACCATGCCTGACCCATGTGATGATGTGATTTTATTATCTGTCAAAGTGTTCAGCCATCACAGCCAATCGAATTCGATGGCGAAGCCGCCAAACAGGAAGTGAGCTTATATTTCAGCACTGCTTTGACATATTGCAACCAAACTTCAAATCTGTACCCAAGACCCCACTCAAACTCTACCTACCAAATTTCGTCACATTTGGCCACTAGGAGGCGCTATAATGAGCAGAAATGTGTTTTGTGTCATATTTCATGAGAACCTATTTTGTATGGGAAGTCTATGGCAGCCCATAGAACCCTAAACCAAAAGCGACCAAAGCGACCAGAGCGACGGAAGTCATTGTTTCTCTATGGAGGGTCGGCGAATTGGGCGAACAAAGCGAATTCGCCGGCAGCGAAGCGAACTGGGCAACCAGAGCGAAAAAGAGAAGTTAAAAGTCAGTTAACTTTATGCTAATGAGCTATGACACGGTTCGGCGAATACCGCGAATACCAATCGGAATACATTGATTTACCAACGTCCGACAATCAGGTGGGTTCGAGGAAACAAACGGTGTAACTTTAGTACCTAGTTCCTACTTTGTATTAAAAATGGCAACGGAGAAGCTCATCACAGCAGTGGCAGGCTCTTCGGTTCACTACGACCCAGCCCTGTTTTTCTACAGGGATGCAAACAGTTCTAACTAAAAAGTAAATTGATGTACTCAGTCAGCGGCTTAAATAATTCATGAATTACTGTATGAATATGAATATTTTTCAGCTGTCAGTGCATGTAGACATTTTATACTCTTTTATTCCGTTATTAACCAAACATGCCAAAGTTCAAGTACATCGATGTTTTGCCCTACGCATATACATGTATTGCCGCTTTTACAACTGTTTTGTATGTTGTATGTTGCCACCTCAACCTCTCTAGCGCCACCAACTGCTCAAATTTGGAGGTACATTTCTGCGTGTAACTTTTGAACCGTATATCCAATTTTAAAAATCTTGGAATATTTGAAATCTTTGGACCATGCTGAATGCAATGCTCATTATGATGTCAATTTCACCCTAGATAGATTTTCCGCAATTTTCAAAAATGTCGAAAGTGAAACAAAATTTTCACAGGTCACAATTTTTGACCAACTTCCATGAATATTCGTATATTTGAACTTTCGAGCCACACACAAACCATCGGACTATGCCTAACACACTTGATGATGTGACTTTATTGTCTGTCAAACTGTTCAGCACTCACAGCCAATCAAATGTGAAGGCAAAGCTGCCAAACAGAATGTGGCCTTATATCTCAGCCAGACTCAGCTGTATTGGTGTGAAACTTCTTGTGAGTGCTTATGACTGTCTCTGTGGCCTGAGTTCATTCTGTTGGAATGGCAACTTAGGTCTTATTTGCTGCTTGGCCCCTCATCGCTGCTTGCAGCTATATTTATTATTATTATTTAACATTTTTCTTCCGTATGTGGTTTCTATGGCAGCCCATAGAACCGTATGGTAAAAAGTTGTGAAATTTTGCACACTCGTTCTGGACAGTCCCATGATTCTTTTCAGCAAGTTTCATCTTGCCACCTAAACCTCTCTAGCGCCACCAACTGGTCAAAGTTGAAGGTACATTTCTGCATGTAACTTTTGAACCGTACAACCAAAAACTTGGTTTCCTTGGAATCCTTGGACCATGCCGAGTTCAACGCACCCTATGACGTCCATTTCCGCCTAGATAGATTTTCCGCCATTTTGAAAAATGTTGAAAACGAAACTAAAGTTTCACAGGTCACAATTTTTGACGGATTCTCATGAAAATTGGTATATTGCATCTTTGGACCGATCCGCAAAAATTGATCAGATGGATTTTTGATTTTGATAATCGTTTGACCGTGACAGCCAATCGAATTAGGCAGCGAAGACACCAAACAGGAAGTGAGCTCATATCTCCGCAGCCCTTTGACATATCACTACTAAATTTAGTAGAGTATCACTACACCACTTCCCAAGGAGACACACCAAATTTGGTGCAATTCAGCCACTAGAAGGCGCTGTAATGAGTAAAAATGTTTTTTGGTTCATATCGGTTTATATCTCTTAATGTGTTTTCATATAAGACTTTATTTTCATTTCTGATTAAAGTTTGGTATGTCCCAATGATGACCCAATCCAGCTTTTCACATCAGCCAATCCAGTTCAGCGGGAAAGCCACCAACAGGAAGTAAGCTTATATCTTGGCAATGCTTTAACACATCATTGCTCTATGCTGTAATGATATCAAACTACTTGTGGGTGGTTATGGCCGTCTCTGTGGCCTGAGTTCATTCTTTTGGAATGGCAACTTAGGTCTTATTCGCTGCTTGGCCCCTCATCGCTGCTTGCAGCTATATTTCACTTAAATATTGTATAAAGTGTATATGTTTTTTTGTTCTAAATGGTCCAAAGATCTAACATTTTGAAATAGAAAGCTAATTTTATGTCACATGTTAGATTATGATTCTACAACTAGTTCCTTTGTATTCTTAAGTCAAATTGGAACATACAGCACTGTCGCAAAGCACAACATTACTGTTTAGTTAAGTGGAGGTTGATAAGGCTAGGAATCCTGGGATGGAATGGCAGCCTTGATTAAGGGTCCGAAATGAATGACCATTCATTTGTGTCACATACGTGTATGGACATTCCGTTGGGCTGGGTAGGTGCACCTACCTTGCCCTGGTACAACAGTAACGTCCAGAGTGGTGGTGGTGGTGTTGGTGTTGGTGTCAGTGTTATTACTGGGGTTGCTGGTGACATTGGCCAAGGGGGTGCTAGTGGCCGTAGTGGCCACAGAAGCTCTCCCTCCCTTCAAGCCCAGACCCAGCAATTCAAGCTCCGACTGCAGCTGCTCAGCAATCCAGGCCTTGATGACGGAGTTGTTCTCAAAGGTCTTCAGGTCATTTATGTTCACTGAGCCAAGGAGTCCTTGAACATTACTGACACTTAGGTTCTGAAATGGGCGTCAGATAAAACAATAAGTTAAACAATGTTTACTCACCTCTTTAAATGTAAAAACGAAAAAAAAATTATGGAGTAATTTTACCTTCTTTCACTTTACTCAGTATGATTACTTTCAAAGCACTTTAGCAATTCACTTTAAAGTAAAATAACTAGAATCTAGAATTTGTCAGCAAAATTGCAAAAAAGCATTGTTATTTTTAAATACATTTGGAATATTTAATTATTAGGAGCTAAATATTTCAGTTTTTAACACTAAAAATGTAGTTTAACTACTTTGATTACATGCAGTTTGCCAGCCACAGTTTTTCACTGATGCCAATTTAACCTGTTACAATAAATCATGGTACAGCCTTGCTCCTCACCTCATGCCACCCCCCCCCCCCCCCACACACACACACACACAGCATGCACAGCTCATACCACCCCCACACACACAGCCCGCAGCATATAGTCTTGCTTCCCGCCTGATGCCCCCCCGCCCCACACACACAGGACACAGCCCTAGCAGTCCCTAGCTCATGCCCCTTCACCCTCCTCTCCTCACCCCACCACACACACACAGTACGCAGCATATAATCTTTCTCCTGGCCTCATGTCCCCCCCAATACAGCATGCAGGACACAGCTGCTGCGCCCCCGGCTCATGCCCCCTCACTGCTTCGCCTTACACACATCCCTTACCTCCCCCTCCTCCCTCCCCCCGACACACACACAGCATACAGCCGTGCTCCCCACCTCATGCCACCTCCCTACACCTTCCACACACAAGGGACACAGCCCTCACACCCTCACGGCTCAAGCTCCCCCTCCCACACACAGCAAATAGCTTTGCTCCCCGCCTCATGCCGCCCTCAGCCCCTCCCCCACCTCATCGCTGTAAGCTGCACGCGCAGCGCCATCCCCCCACACACATAGCCCATCATTGCCCACAACAGACAGTCCTTCCGCTCAACCCCAACTGAACTGCATTTTATCCCACCCCCCCATCACCTATTCTACCTCTGCCCTTCATCTGGTAGCTATCCCCTCAACTGCATTCTATGCACTTTACAGCCTCCCTCCCCATTCACAGTTTAGATTAACAATCAGCAGTTTCACTGCATGTTCTGCTCTACCCAGTATGTCTATACATAACTATACATATAACAATCCTTGTATATATATCCTTGTATCCTTGTACTACAATGCATCAGCAGTTACCGTGACGACATCAGGGTTGAGGCTGAGGAAGGTAGTGATATCCATGCTGATGTTCTGCGTTGCCAGGCTAAGCACGTCTGTGAGGGAAGCACCACCTATCGGACAAAGGCAGTAAATTAAATGCAGTATACTGAAATTTATATACTGCAATAACATACAGTACACTCTCTATAATGATAGTATATATACATTATAATCAACTACTCACGACTCAATGTAGACTACACAATGAGAACACAAATCAATGAATCTATCAATCTATCAAGGAACATCTGTTTTTCAGTCTGTCTGTTCCACACAGAACTCTCGATAAATTTGTTCCACTGAGATCAATTTTGTAGGTGTTTTGCTAATGGCATGAGTGAGTGCAGTGGCAAGTTTTATGCTGTTTCCTGGTCCCCCCGAGGGGGTTCACCAGGTATTGCAGTGACCCTGTCTGTCTGTGTGTGTGTGTCTCTGATTGCGCTTGTTAGGATAGAAAATGGCCAATGTATCAATAAAACAAGCTTCAATTGCCTTTTGTCTGTGTGTCAGTCTGGGTACCATAGTCACTTCCCCTCTCACACAACATGGTTGCAATAACGGGTTCTGCACTAGTATAAATTTCTAAATGTGTCTGAATATTTGCAAAGGACTCAAAGGCTACAATTTTACATCAAAAGTCTCTTTAAAGTCATATTTGTGCACCTCAAGGCTCATCTACTCTACACACACACAGATACACACAAACACACCAAAATCAATTTCAACTTTATTATTTCATTTGAAGCAATAGAAGTGTTGTTTTAGCAATATTCAGTCCACCCAGTATTTCGAGGGCTAATTTTAAGATAGTTGTGGCTTAAAATTCAAGAATGTTCGGCAGCTTTTCTAAAAAAGTTGCAATAAAAGTTGCACAGTTTTAGCTATTTTGTTGCAAAAAGTTTGTGGGAATAAGTCAAGTATGAACAGTTTTTTCATCAAAAATGTTTACTGCATCTTCTAAACAAAGCAAGGAGACTCAAAGTTTAGTGAGAAATGATGATGGGACAAAAGTTACGGTGAAAGTTTCAAGGTCGCAATTAATGGGTGGGGATTGGCTGAATTCGCGTTGAAAGATACAATCACAGTATCACAAAATCCTGGAGGTTCTGGTTTTTGGCAAGCATCACTCTGCTGTGAAGTGAAATGGCAGGTTGAGTCATCTGCTACTACAAGCTCAGGCAAAGACGCTTGAGACTTTTATAGAGCTTGTCCAGGCCCTGCATGCCTACCTAGGTAGGAAGTGATGAGGTGGTAGTAGGATGTGGTGGCGGTGGTGCTCCTCTGCTCTCTCACAAAGCTAAAGGCACGTTTGGCAATGCTGTAGAGAACCGTCTTCTGTTGGGTGGAGCAGGACGTCAGGTCCGTAGCCTCTGTGTTCCTGTGAAGGGGTAAGGGGGAGAAGCAGAACAGGTAGAGGAGAGGGCTTGAGCATGCGAGTACTGGTTTGGCTGGGTGGACACAGGATAAGGTGGAGGCAGTAAATCAGCATAGCATAAGGGAGAGTAAGATGCATGGTGAGATAACGCTGTAGGTGGGATTGTCAATACCTGATCCACACCGCCTGCCCAATTTGTTGCAGGCAACCAAAGCTATTTTAAATGTAAATAAATGTGTAATACAGACTTTGTGAAATAAATAGACCACCATATATTTTGCTTAGCTGTCAGGCATTTCAGTGCCCTTTATCTGGTACAGATTGGGAAGACAAATGCTTCTTTTCCCAGTAAGTAATTACATGCACAGAATGAATCATGCAGGCGGCATGGTACCGACTGGGAGAAATAAAAAGGAAAAAGTAATTGGGGATGTCATAACAGCCAATCACATACTTAGAAACTAGTCAAAACCATAGGAGCCTATCAGATGTTGACATATGGCTGATCAGCTGATCTCACAAACATATCACTTGCCACAGTGAGTTCAGGAAAAACTAAGGAACATGGCTGTTGTGCTCTTTAAGTGCACTGGCACTGAGGCATGAGGTGCACACTGCACTCACTTCAGGCTGTCTGATGTGATGTTGCTCAGTACGCTGGTGTCCAGAGAACAGAGGTTAGAGCCGATGGCATTGATCTCCTCGCTGCCTAGCGTGTTGTTGACTACACTCAGGTACTTCATGATGACTGCTTTACTCTGCAATCAGAGACACAATGATTATTAACACATGAGAGCAGCGTTTAGTAGTGTGTGTGTGCTTTTAGGTGGATTTTAAAGCAGCACTATGCAATTTTTTTCAAGTTATTTAATCGTCTTTATAAGTCGGTAGATGCTTAAATAAGTCATTACCAGGCAAATTTCTCGACTGCCCCTACTGTCTATGGACAGAATACCATACTTGCAATATCTGGGTGTCTGCCCCGCCACCCTTATACCTACTAAGTCTTGAATATTGTGAGAAGGCTTCTCGGAGAAGCAGGATCACGGTAAATTCTAAAGAAATTCTGACTTTACTTACCTCGATGACTACTTTCGTGACAGTGTCCATTTACTTGGAGTCACTTGGGGGGAGCTCCATTGAGAAAAAGCACTTAAAGTTGCATAATATCTCTTTAAAGTGTGTTTTAAAGTGGGGTTTTCTGTGCTTGTGTGCGTGCAGTGTGTGATGTGAAAAAATGTGTATAAATACATTCCTATTCCACTTCTCTTCTCCGGCACATGTATGAGTGTGCATGTGGAAGACAGAAAGTTAAAGCAGTATATTGCATGTGTGTGAGCAAAAGAGAGAGAAAAAGAGTGAGAAAGAGAGAGCATGTGAGTGCAAGAAAAAATGCTGCTACGACATGTATCCTCTTCTCTTACCTCTGTAGTGTTCCACTCTCCATTGTCTGTGTTGAAGAGGGCCGCCAGCGTGTCTATGGTGGTAATGCTCCACTTACTGATGTCGTTTGGGGTGGCCACATGGGCCGTAGAGCCAAGGACTTGGAGCTCAGAGTCCTTTATACCATCTGGATATGCCTGGTAGAACACAATATAGACAGCATCAGCACCGTCTTACAAATTAAACCCATAGCCAGGACCCAACTTTGGGTTTGTTTTGTCTTGGTTTTGTTTTGTTAATGTTTTTTTTTTTTTTTTAACTTAAGATTACATGTCTGTTAAGTGTATTTATTATTTTATTATATCATATTTGTTATATTACTTTCATTCTAAGTGCCCATACTGTGATAGCAAATGGACCCTGGAGTGAAAATCCTTGCGTCCAAGTTTGTATACTTAAACTTTGCCAATAAGGAAGATTCTAATTCTGAATGAGACAATGATAGACAATACAAATGTGAAAATAGAATATTATCATATGTGAGATATTGCATAATGCCTGACTTCACACAAATACTAACTGGTACAAATTTCAACTGGTACTAAATGTTGCTGTTACATCTACTTTTAGTAATCTGTTAAACAGCAAAAAAGGAAAAGGTCTAACCATCTGTTGGGAGTAATATCAGAGGAGTTACCTGATTCAACTTGGCTAGGATGACAGTTTGGAAAGATTCATCGTCCACCTTTTCTGTTACTGTGGCCAGGTTGTTCTTCAGGATGTCCACGTCTAGGCAGAGGTTGAACTGTGCCGCATCATAGCCAAATGGGAAGGACGGGTCATTGATGGTTGATTCAGTAATGTTCCCAAGTATGCATCCTGGAGTAAAATATAAAAAAGTGAGACCAGCTGCTAAATGAAGCTGTGATGGAGTGACCATCACTAGAGTTGTGGGTGTGCTCTGACTGCCATCCCAACGAGTCTGGCTCTTTGGTGTTGCGGTCAGAGCCCCAGTTTGGTAACCTGGGTTCGAAGCCGGGTGGGGTGACTTCTCCTCCCCTTCGCTACAGAAGCGCACTCTCTGCAAGTAATTCCTTGTCAAATATTTTGGTTTCTTTCTTTAGCTATTTTTGTTTATATTTAGTGTCATTTAATTTTTCACCTGATTTGACTTATTTGAAGTATGGCAAGCACACTGTAAAAAGCAAAACTGATCATAGGTAAATGTAGGATGGCAGAGCATGGTAATGTAAGGTGGATAGGACAGCATAAGTAAAGTGACTAAGAGCTGTGTGATTTCCTTACCAGCTCCACGCCTAAATCGCCTTGAGTTGCACTGTCTGAAGAGCCTCCTCAGTTTCCTCTTCTGGACCCTCTGTTTCCTCATGAAGGGCAGGAAGGACCTGAGGAATGTCCGTTTCTCCGCCTGTCAAAGAAATCGGGAGACATATGCTTTTTCTGGAACCTTCTTGTACTAAAGTCAATAGTGCAGGTACATGGGCTATACAAACGTGGAGAGATCAAGTTCAAGATAATCTACTGACCTGAAACCTATTTGATTGAACATTTGCAAAAGACTTGCTATATTGTTCTTGCTACATTGTTCTTTGATCCCATGGTGGGTGGGGGGCTGTTGTGATATTTTTTCTTACATTTTGTGTATGCTGCATTTACATCTTGAAATATGGTAAAAAAAAAATGAATCACCATGATAAAGTGGTCCCAGAATGTACGTGTGAGGTAAAGCGGGAGGATGCCCAGGTCCTGCAGAGTCTGCTGATTCCATGTGGATGCGTGTCTAAAGACAGTAAGGACATGAGAAATACACAAGATGCATTCTGTATGTTACCCCATAACCAATGACAAGTCTAAAGTCATGGACCTGGTTTCCCCGAAGCCTTCTTAAATGCTACATCATTCTTAAGTTGTACTTTAACCTCTGCGGGTGACGATACAATTCTCGAAATTATCATAGTTAAAGTATCTTCCATGTGTCATATGTTTGTATGAGTGGTCTGGCGCACTCTTAAGCTTTATCATAAAACAGTGCTTAAGCTTAAACAGACAAAATGTCATGTTGGTGTCAATATGTGTGCACTTACTGCCAAGGAATATTTCCATATGGTTGAATTACATTTTGCATTTTATTTAATAAAAATGTGAAGATGCCAGATGTGCTTTGCTTTATTTGTCCTATCATTTTAAAATGCAAACATTTAGAAAAACATTTAGAATACTTAGAAAAGACAACTTTGGTTTTAGCACAGCAAGAGATGTTGTCGGGAAACAAGGCCATGATTGATAAAAAAATGAGTTTAAATGCATACTACATACTTAATGGTCATTTCTAAATTATTTACTGTTCACCTTTTTGGTTAATTTTTGGGTGTCTAAAAGTTATACAGTGATTGTATATCGCCATATATACCCATATTTAGTGTTTCCAGAAAGAAGGAGGGTTTCTATGGCTGTGACCTGGGCATCAGTAAAGTCCGGACAGTTCCTGAGCTTCTCCAGAATGTCACCGTCGGAGTTCTGGATGTATGTACCATCCAAGTTGCACACCATGTTGCCAAGAATGTCCAAGTCTGCCCCACTAATGTTGAAACTAGTGATACCCTATGGTGCAAGTCACACAGGGAAAACCGTAACAAACAAACACATTTTCTGCAGAACCAGAAGAAACCTAATCATCATTAGCACACACTGTCTTTACTACATTCTAAAACTATTTGTTGGTATTAATGAATTGTCAAGTCACTCTATGTAGGGGTGAACTGCTGCAGTGACAAAATTTGACCGAAAAATCTAATGATACTAAATGTAATGAATATATAATATTCTAAATGTACAAAATCAGTGAAACTAAAATGGAAACACCTATACACTTAATATTAATGTATTTTTATATATTTTTCATGAACATACTTGCAAATCTTCTCAGAACTGAATGCACTACCCACAGTGATAGTCAACTTGGCTTCCGAAGCTAAAATCCAGCAGCATATATTACATGTGACCTGATCCTACCTTTGCAGTTCAGGCAACTAATACCATTACTTAACTCTTTCACCAGGTTAAAGTAACACTAAAGCACTAAAGTAACACTAAAGCACCTCTTCCGTCACCTTAAAGGTTGGAAGTGGAAATGTCCATTATCTCTGTCGTAATTAATTTAGCCTACCACATCCATACAATCGCATGCACATCTATCCAGTTTGTTATCCATGTTTAGCACCGGCTTTGGAAATAATGATGTTCTCAGACAAGGTGCAGTATGTTGCTTGAGTATGTTGATGTAGCTTGAGCGGTCATATTGGAGTTGCCGCAAAATTTTTCCCTTTTTTAACATTTTTTTTTTTTTTTTTCACCGATTTTTCGTCAACGATTCCCGGGACACTGAAACTCGGGGGGACATGAATGTTTGTAGGCATGTAGCCCTAGAAGTTTGTGAGCGAATAACGCCTTTTGGTCCCCCAGGGCAACCCCCCCGCTGTGCCAGTGTCCGTTAAAGAGGGGGAGACCGGCAAAAGTTTTTGCTGAATAACTCAATGAACGTTTCACCCAACAACATGAAATTTTTGTTATATGTCGTGTTACAGAGTTGTATCGACCCAGCCCATAAACGCTCACTTGAAGCATAGCGCCACCTAGTGACATGGGTAAATGCAAAAATTGGGACTTTGAACTGCCAATATCTTGGACCGAGAAGGTGGGAACTGCGCAAAATACGTCATGCACGATCACCACACCTCTAACACCACAGCACATGCCATAAAATGTGGTCCATAGGGGGCGCTGTAATTGTAGAAAATGACATTTTGCCGATTATCTAGAGAATGCTTATGTTTACAACTATTTTTTTTTTATCATGACATCTATTGACCCTCACGCATGGAAAACACTGATCGACGCCCACTTCCAACGAGAACAATTTCCATGAAATTTTAACATTGCGAAAACGAATCTGAACAAACTCGTCATAGGCCGTTCATGTGAATCTCACCAAATTTGGTATATGTCATCTACAGACAATGCTGACAAAAAGTTATCAAAGGATTTATCTTGAGATAAACCGTTCCGAAGTTACACGTCAATGAACATTTAACACGTAGCTTAAAATTCTTCAAATGTCCATATCTTGGCTTTTAATTGCTGAAATTTGGTCAAAGTTGACATGCCATCTCTAAACTGCTTTCTTTTCATGTGTACAACATTTTGTGACATTTTGTCATAGGGGGCTATGTTTATCGCCGAAGCTAGGTGTTGAAAAGCAGTTTTTGTTATAATTTTGCCCAAGACAACGATTTTGTGTTAGTATGCTGGTGTTACAGAGGCGTATCGACCCAGCCCATAAACACTTACTTGAAGCATAGCGCCACCTAGTGATATGGGTAAATGCAAAAATTGGGACTTTCAACTGCCAATATTTTGGACCGAGAAGGTGGGAACTGCACAAAATATGTCATGCACGATCAGCACAAAGACCTCTAAAACCACAGCACGTGCCATACAATTTGGTCCATAGGGGACGCTGTAATTGTACAAAATCTCATTTTGCCTATTCCTTGCCTTCACAAATCACTCCTACACACTACACAAACACACACAATGTCATTTTTTCAGAACCCACTTCCAGGAAATCATTTCCACAGAAATTCTCACCTCAAAACAATGCTCTACCACACACTCATCATACCAACAATTCCCACATTTCAATATACTGCGGCGGTCATACCATGTATATCTAGTTAAACTACAATGTATTGTGACATGAGAAATTAATGCACAAAGTAGGCCTTATGGCATTGCTTGCTATTTATGTTAGATTGTGAAATGGTAAATTTGAAACAGTCTAGCAATAGCAAGATAGGTGAAAAATAAAAACTTGCCCCAACAGTCTATCCTGTAAGAGCCATTTGCATTGTCTCCAGTTAAAATCTTGAACATTTAATTAGAAAAACATTGCTGAGACAGGCGACAGTGTTTTAGTGACTGCATTGCTACACACCGGCGCGGGAACAGGGGGGGCTGGGGGGGCGGTAGCCCCCCCTGGTGGTGGAGCCTCAAAACTGACATGAACATAAAACAAAAGTGACTTGAAAATATATTTGTTTATTTATTTGTTTTCATTTGGCTCTGCTGATTTTATATGATGTAGGAAGATGAGGGCTACATTTTAGTTATTTAAAAAAGGAGTTAATTAAAACTTAATATGTAGCCTAGTGGACCATCAGAATTTTTTTTTTGCAGCGACGTTGTTGACGTTCAGCTTTTCAGCGCGCGAAATTACAACAGGAAGCCAGTACGAGTCGACCGTCTGTATCTGTCATCTTTTTATTACGTGGATGGTGGGTGGTTCTAACACGATTGATTGACTTATTCAAATCACATAATTTGGTCAAGTGTGCACATTAAACTGGCAGTAGGGTATATCATATTTTTGAAGAAAATTACCATGGGTGTCTAAATATTTTAACGCACAGAGTTCACAGTGCAGGAGCATTTTGTTCACAGTGCAGGAGCTGTGCATGTGTGAATGTTAGCACATTTCCAGCTTGGTAGCTGTGTTGGGTGTGTTAAACCGTGTGGATTTAAGTCATATGATCAAGACAGCATTTTAAGGTAAGGCCATTTGCTTATTAATTTTGCCCGCTGTGTCGTGTTCACTTGAGCCTATTTGGTATGCCTTGAACAAGTGCAGGTGTTGCTAGCATCGTGCTTTGAAGTTGACTCCGATGTAAAATGTTCCTTTAAAACAGCGTGTCCCATGCTCTTCATGTTTTACTTTTACTTTTCTTGATGGAGAGTGTGAAATACCGTTGTATCACTTTTATGAGCGATTTTTGCAACAGAACACTAAGGGCTCTATTTTCACGATCATATGCACATTGTTTAAAGTCTGTCGCGCAAGTTGCTTTGGGGGTGTTCCCGAGACAATATGCTATTTTGACGACGGGAAAAGTGAACATTGCGCCTGGCGCATGGTTCAAAAGGGTTGGTCCTAAGTTACCTAATTAATCATAGGTGTGTTCGGGGCGTAACATGCAATAAATCAATCAGAGTTTATACGCTCATTCCCTTTAAAAGCCAGCCGCGCTTTGTCCATGGCTTGTTGATATTACGATGGCAGGTTTCAGGAGCGTTTTTCTTTGAAGACCGATCGGCTCGTGCATGAGCAGTTAATCTTCCAGGATGGATATTTAAGTCTGTTTTTTACACTTACTGTTTCCCTTTGGGTATGAACACTGTGTGTTCCCTTTGGTTATGAACAGTGTATGTTTATTAAAAAAACTGATTGCTCAATAAATGTGCATTATTGCAAAATATGTATCAGTGGTAATGTCGTTGCACTTAGTAAATAATCAGATTCGTAGTCGTAGGCAATTGGACATCTTTTTGGAGCTTGAAGACGTTTTAAGCCCTGTTGTTGGCATGATGTATGTGTTAATAACCATGCATTTAGTGGATCGTCCCCTAACAGCGACTCATCAAGAGGGGGATCCCTCTCGTTATATCCCAAAGTGTTGTGCGCCCATAAAATAGCTTTTCAGCAATGCGCAACTGACGACAGACCAGGGTTTTGTTGGTCACTGGCGATTTAATTTTTGCGTCCTTATAATAGCATCTGGCACGCTTTGCGCCAGACCACACCTCTTCTTTTCGCTGACACACCCGTGATGGCGCAGTGTCATCTGCTATCTAGACAACGTGATTTTTTGCCTGAAAAAATGAAAGGTGCGCTGGCACAGAATAGTAATGACACCATGCGCATGTCGCAAATGCACAGTGCGCCGCGGCATGATAGGGCCCTAAGTTAGTGTCACTAACCCATAGTAGTAGGATGGGTGGGTTCATGGATTTCGGTCTGTTGATTGAGAGAACCATGGTGTTTGCGTTTGTTCTGTTTCGCGTGCGCGTGTGCGTTAAAATGCAGGAAATTGCATCTAAGAAATACAAAATTTTCGTGGGGAGGACCCCCAAACCCCCCTTCATCAAAATGTCCACGGCCACGTCACAGCCCCCCCTGCCGACAATATCTTCCCGTGCCGCTGTTGCTACATTATTACTGAAATAGTGGGCAAAATCTCCATACTGCCCTGTTATATGTTGCTACTTCTTTCTTTGAGCAAATAAAGTTCTAAATTCAACTGAATGTTCGACAAGTCCAGCAGCAATAACACCAACGAATGCAGGCTGGTCCCATGTTTACTCTAGTGCGATGTCTTTGTCTATCACGGTCCCGTTTTCTTATCCTGGCCTTGCGACATACCCTTTCTTTCTTTGCAGGCTCTGCAAAGCTGGCTGTAGCTATCTTCTATTTATACATATCTGCCGAGTCCGCTCTATTCTTATGTCTCTCATTCCAACTATAGAGAGACGGGCCACTCCTCCAAACTTGCATAGTGTGGTTATAGTCCATGGAGGTCAGAGAAGCAAATTCAAAGTGCCTTTTACCCGGTTACAAGTTCATAAACCACTGAAATGATTTTGGAAACATTATTTTAAAATAGAATCTGACTGCAAGCTGATTTAGTGAGTTAGTGAATCAAATGTGTAGTATTGGATTATAGCTTCTGAAGCCAGGATGCCCATCCCTGACTATTCCTCAGCACTTACCAAACAGCTTCTAGCATTATTCCATAGTCTGGTCTTAATACTGAGCCCACTGGAAATGACAGAGAAGTCTGCAGCGCTGAGAGCTTGGAAGTAGGACTTGCAATTCGTCTTGTCTACCGTTGAATAGCTGAGACGAGGAAAATTGCAGAAATAAGCAAAGACAAATACAGTCAAATTAAAAGAAACAACACTATTCAAAATTGATAAATCATCTACAGTGTAAACCAAAGAGGTGTAAACCAACAACTGTTTGTTGTCAGTCACTTACTCATAGTAAAGCAGCATGTCTGTGGGGAAGTCTGTGAAGTTCTGTGAGTCTTGGCTCTTTACGTGGTTGTACATGCAAGTCAGCTATGAAGCCAAAAAATATGGGATTGCAACCATTAAATGTTGCTCGGACTATCTAACAAACACACATACACAAATACATATAGTAGCGATGTTGGGATTGCAGTAGGAGCCATGGAAGGCCAAACAAAATTATGTAGACATAAAATACAAGTTTGCAAGAAACAAAACAGGAATCCACACTGAAGAAGTGGCATGACCAAAAGGGCATAGCCTAAATTCCATCCTCTTCCTTAAATTAGCTCTGGCTAAACTACTCACCTGCGGCTCTGTCAGCACCACCTTACGACGTTGGTGCCGTGGCCTGCAAGCTCGGACCAGGCGTTGCACCTTCGCCTTTGATACGGTCTGCACTGAGCTGCAGGAAAACCCTTGCAACACAAATGGGGACAGCCTGTGTGCACAACAATGGCACAGTGTGAGTCATGATGAACGATAACACTGAACCGAGTTTAAGAAATAGCCACACACAGAGCTAAAATATTATGGAGCACAACACAGCATTTACTATGAGTCAGGAATAATAATTCATTAAAAGTTACAGCATTTTTGGTCCTCAATTTAAGGTTTAAGTTGACAAAATAGAGGCTTCACTTTGTAACATTGTTTTAAACTCCATTTTGAAATGATTTGTGTTAACTGAATTTTGAATGTACCGACTTGGATGACAAGGGTTAGCTGATCAGCTGATGTTAACACAGAATCTAAATTGTGAATCACGAAGGCAATGTTCTAACAAGGGCCCTGGCATTCAAAATGAGGCTTTGAGAACTTTGTAAGTGTACAAATCATTTATTAAAAAGGTTGTTTTACAGGTAGTAGCCTACTTTGGTCAAATACCACCACCTACTAAAATATGGAGGCAGCTTGAAGATATAGCTATTGTTAGAGTATAAAAAAACCTCAAACTTGCTCCACACTTTCTTGGTAATGTAACAAGGGCCCTAGCATTCAAAATGACGCATTGAAAACTCTGTAACCGTACCCGAATATGAGCATTGTGAGCCTATTCCACAGACACGGTCATATTGGAGTTGCCGCGAAATTTTCCCCCTTTTTTTTTTTTTTTTTCCTCACCGATTTTTCGTCAACGATTGCCGGGACACTGAAACTCGAGGGGACATGAATGTTTGTAGACATGTAGCCCTAGAAGTTTGTGAGCGAATAACGCCTTTTGGTCCCCCAGGGCCACCCCCCCACTGTGCCAGTGTCCCTTAAAGAGGGGGAGACCGGCAAAAGTTTTTGCTGAATAACGTTTCACCCAACAACATGAAATTTTTGTGATATGTCGGTGTTAAAGAGACGTATCGACCCAGCCCATAAAAGCTCACTTGAAACATAGCGCCACCTAGTGATATGGGTAAATGCAAAAATTGGCATTTTGAGTTGCCAATATCTTGGACCGAGAAGGTGGAAACTGCGCAAAATATGTCATGCACAATCAGCACAAAGACCTCTAAAACCATAGCACGTGCCATACAATTTGGTCCATAGGGGGCGATGTAATTGTACAAAATGTCATTTTGCCTATTATCTAGAGAATGCTAATGTTTACAACGATTTTTTTTTTATCGTGAAATGTATTGACCCTCACGCATTGAAAACACTGCCCGACGCCCACTTCCAACGAGATCAATTTCTGTGAAATTTTAACATTGCGAAAACGAATCTGAACGAACTCGTCATAGGCCGTTCATGTGAATCTCACCAAGGTTGGTATATGCCATCTACAGACAAAGCTGACAAAAATGTATTAAAGGATTTATCTTGAGATAAACCATTTCGAAGTTACACGTCAATGAACATTTAACACGTAGCTTAAATTCTTCAAAAGTCCATATCTTGGCTTTTAAATGCTGAAATTTGGTCAACGTTGACATGCCATCTCTAATCAGCGTTCTGTTCATATGTACTAAATTTTGTGACATTTCGTCAAGGGGGGCGATGTTTATTGGCGAAGCTAGGTGTCAAAAAACTGTTTTTGTTAAATAACTCGTCAACAATTTTGCCCAAGACAATAATTTTGTGTTAGTATGTCGGTGTTACAGAGGCGTATCGACCCAGCCCATAAACACTCACTTGAAGCATAGCGCCACCTAGTGATAAGAGTATATGCAAAAATTGTAAATTTGAGTTGCCGAAGCTAGGTGTCAAACAACAGTTTTTGTTAAATAACTCGTCAACAATTTTGCCCAAGACAACGATTTTGTGTTAGTTTGCTGGTGTTACAGAGGCGTATCGACCCAGCCCATAAACACTTGAAGCAAAGCGCCACCTAGTGATATGGGTAAATGCAAAATTTGGGATTTTGAACTGCCAATATCTTGGACCGAGAAGGTGGGAACTGCACAAAATACGTCATGCACGATCAGCACAAAGACCTCTAAAACCACAGTACGTGCTATACAATTTGGTCCATAGGGGGCGCTGCAATTGTACAAAATCTCATTTTGCCTATTGCTTGCCTTCACAAATCACTCCTACACACTACATAAACACACAGAATGTCATTTATTCAAAACCATTCAATTCCATGCCTACTTCCAGGAAATCATTTCCACAGAAATTTTCACCTCACAACACTGCTCTACCACACACTCATCATGCCAACAGTTCCCACATTTCAATATACTGTGGCAGTCATACCATGTACCGCTATGCGGTACGTCTAGTTTTACACTGAAGTTTTCCTTTAACAATACCTCGTCTGAGAGACAAAGATATAACTGTCATAAGAAGTCATACTCTCTCCTCTGAGTTATCATCTTTTTTAGTTCATTATCATCTCTTGTGTAATGCTGACAATATACTGTGCATGTGAAACTTACTTCTCTGTGTCATCTACAGCAGATGCGACTGTGTTGAAGAGCATCAGAGCCTGCCCAAAACAATGACCATTGTATTAGTGTTAAATTAAAGGAGTGACATTTCAGTACACTGCAATATGCTTTATCGCACAACAATCCTGACATTTAACAAGTAATACCTATAAATACATTTATAGCTTGACATAGTTGTATTGTCTACGGTGACACATTCTTTAGAATAAAATTGTTTTAGTCACAACTGTCAAGTGGTGCTATTATATTACCTTACCTTATCTTACCCTAATGTGTAATAAACACATTACATCTTGCCATGTGTCACTGTCCCCTACTAAATGTAGTACTAAATGCCTGCTGAGTTACCTGTTGGGGCTCCCATGTTTTCTTGTTGATTTCTGTTATGCTGGACGAGCTGGAAGATGTCAACAGAACTCGAGGTATTGAGCCAGCCAGTGCATCAGGGACATTTGTCATCAGCTGCATTATACTCTGATCGATGGAGATTATCTGTTGCATTAATGCAAAACACACACAGACATACACACACGATTTAACACATTTCAGATAAAAAATGATCTTTTTAAATGATACAACTCATCACCAAACTCTGTGACCACCTTCTTGACGTAGACCTGCTGGACAATGCTGGGTGCAGTCAGCATGTTTTGGATGAATATGCTGTTTGTGGTTGTGGTGAGGAGCTGTGAGGACACGATACTGGATATGATTGTCGTTGGAACACCTTGGATGAGGGTTCCCAGGGAGACCAAGGAGGCAGCTGTATTGATCTAAAAAATGGGGGGAAGCATTTTTGGAAACATGAATTACAAAGATTGGATAGATCAACAGACAGACAGACAGACAGACAGACAGACAGACAGACAGACAGACAGACAGACAGACAGACAGATAGATAGATAGATAGATAGATAGATAGATAGATAGATAGATTTTGGGCTGTTGATCATTTAACACACTGTCATTTAGCCATTAAAAAATAACACAGAGATCACATAAAACCTCTCCCCTTAAGAAAAGACACTACACTCAATGGCAACAAAATATTGTAGCTAACAGACACCCATCAAATACCTGCATGGTCTGTGTGATGGACTGGATGATGGCATTGGCCTGCCCCTGGTTCCAGCCGCTGACCAGACTGAGCGTGCTCAGTGAGGACACGATCACACTTGATGGGGTGGCACTGATCTGGCCCACTGTCAGACTGGTGCTGTCATTGCCTAGCGACTGGATGGTGCCAGGAGAGAGCTCAGGCAGGTTGGCAACAAGAGCAGCAGAAACCTTAACAGAAGAGAATGAATTACAGGGAAATAAATAAGATGCAGGGCAATGCTACAGGCCAACTGTGTGCAAAATATTAATCACAACCTAATTTAACAGTCTAACCAAACAGCACATTTGGACATGTAATTCAAATCATAACAAACAGAGATTGCTACCTCAGGTGCAGTTCCATTGCAGTACAGTTTTAGGCGGTCCAGCATTGTTATACTGTCCTTCTCACCCAAATTCTCGTATGCAGACAGAGGGACAAAGCACACAAAGTGGCCAGGCAGGCTACGGAATACACAGAACAGTGAAAAACAGGGTTGGGAGAAATCAGCCATGAATATCAAAATTAGACATGTAAATCAAGTTATATATTCCATGAATATCATAGTTTGAATGAACCTATTTTGGCAAATCTGTAATGAAAACTGACATGTTTTGCATATACGGTTTAGTGAATTTAATGTAAAGCTTGGCAGAGACTGAGCAGAATAGCCTACATGTTCAGTCATGCAGGTAAAACGCTTCTGTGTACTTGTCAGATCACTAAAAAACTCTTTCAATGAACCCTGTATAGAAAAGGCCTTACACTTTTATACTTTTATAAGTAAGGGATAATGGACGACATGGTGTTCGGATATGAGAAAGTTAATGCACGTTCGAGGTGGTAATGCGACCACGACACAAAGCGGACTCCATTATCCCGCTTATACCACGGTTACCCCACTTGTCTGATGTTAGTTTCAGGTAATCATTTCCACGTTTTAATTGCTAAAACAAACTTTTTTTGTAGAACTACTTCCATCCGCCACAAGATGTGTCTTTTCATAACTTACTGGACAAACTGCCGTTGCTAATTCCAAACTGGAAGTTGCTATGGCCAAGAGCCAGTTGTTAGTTCCATGCCTTTGATGGTCAAGCTAGCTATTCCAAAGTTCTGTTAAGCCTTGCTTAGCAAAATCACGTTAGTAGAGAGTTCAAATGCAGTGTGACAGCACTAAAAGACGATCTCAGAGGCATATAACATGCACACAACTTTGTGTTCTTCCATCTGCTCATTATTTGCTAAAGCTGTCACATCTTTACTGTTTATTTACAGTTCACCACGAACTTGGCACATTGATACATAAACATGATACGGTCGGAAAGCACGGACTAGTTCACAGGTGTGCGTATATAGAAAGTTAATAACCGTTCTAAAGGACGCATCGCAATGTGAAATTGAAGGAAGCCGTGGTATAAAGGGTTATAATACATACAATAAAGCTTAATGATTGATATTAGTATTTTTAACTATACAGTATCTCACAAAAGTGAGTACACCCTTCACATTTTAGCAACAAATTGCTATATCTTTTCAAGGGACAATACTACAGAAATGAAACTTGGATATGTTTTCCAGTAGTAGTAGTAGTAGCTTGTGTAGCAGTATTGATTTACTATCCTCTGAAAACAACTTCACACACAGTCATCTTTGTGTGATTGTGGTGTATATGGGGTGACTGCTCCTTTAAGACCATGGAGCAGTCTGTCGTCGCATTGGTGTCGTCATCACTGGTGCCGAGAGCCACCAATTGCCGATTCCCTTAGTTTTATAAAAGCGGAGCGGCGACTGCTGTAAGGTAAGTGTTCAATTGTAGCTATTTTTATCTGCTACCTGCTTGGTAGCTGACCTTACACATGTATTGTACTAACACAAGTTATTTTTTATTAGGCTTTGGGCCAGATCTCCGTGTGTGTTTGCCTCCGTACGGCTGGATTTTGTGCTCCCGTGCATCCTTGTTTTTTTGAATCGCCTCATCTGGTAGCGTCGTGGGCCTCCACCCGTGGGTTGTCGGCTTTCGGCGAGCTGCTGTCTTGTCACCGCGAGTGTACTGCAGAAACTGTGTGCTTGTTTGTGTGTGTGAGTGATTGTGGGTGGGCTCGTCGTGACTGCGGGGCGTTTGTGTGTTGGGGAAGACCTGTGCGCGTGTGAGTGTGTTTGAGGGAGGTTATGTGGGTAGTATTTTCTTTTCTTCTTTTTTTGGTTTAATTGCTACTTGTTTTTGTGGATTTTGTGGTTTCTTTTGGTTCATTTTCATTACTTATTAGGGAAGTGAGAGTTCTCTATTAGTTTTGTTCTGTTTAGTGGGATTTATTTTGACTTACTGCCTTTGTGTTTTTGTTGCTTCTTTCCTTGATTGTGTTTTTCTTTTGTTTGGTATTTCCTTTGTTATATCACGCTCGTGGCAGTCCAGCCCGGGATTTGGGCCACCCTCCTCTTCCTTCAGTTCTGATTGCAGTGCAAAGTGTGTGTAGAGCACCCTACGGGGCCAGTGTGTGGTGATTTTTGTTGGTGGGCAGTTTAACTGTGGGGGGTTGCTGTGCCATTGAACGTGACGCCATTTTGTTTGCAGTGCTATTCTGGGGTGGGTTGCTTGATGTTGTGTGTTCTATTCCTTTTAGGAGTTGGGGTCGCTAGCAGGGAGGCCTGACATCTGGTGGCGGGTACTTGCTTGTGTGACTCACCTCACAGTAGTAGTAGTAGTATCTTTGACAGGGTTGCTGTGTGTGTGTGTGTGTGCGCGTGTCGGCGCGCTTCACTGGTGGTTTGTTTTAGCCTCCCTGTGGTAAGCCCCGCTCCCTGTGTGTGTGTGTGTGTACGTGTGTGTGCACGTGTGCGTTGTCCAGCCTCCAACCACTGCATTTTAGTGTCTGTCATTTAACGAAAAAAGAGGATTTTATAACTATTTTGTATTAATAAAAAGTCAATGGTTTTTCTGCATCCAGTCTCTGTTTGTCCTGGTCGAACCTGTGTGTCTCACTGTTAGTGTGTAACAGTTTTCCAGAGGGAGGTGGTCGCCCTCTGGTGGCGTAGTCGGATTAAAACTCTAATATTAGCTAACCTTTTATTATAGCACTTTGTTATAGTATTGGGTGTCCACTTGGTGTCGCCACATAAACACAAGCGAACAAGACCATTTCTAATTGGAACAACATGTCAAAAAGGTTTCCGACCCCTGCGGTAGACAGCTGGCAGAGATAAGACACAGACAGAAGGCAAAGACAAACAGACAGGCAGACAGACAGACAGACAGACAGACAGATGCTTACCTGACTGGGCTGAAAGTGGGGTTGAGGGTATAGAGCTGTGTTGTGTAGTAGGAGACAACAGTGGAGGAAATGTCTGTGCTGCTAAACAGCTTAATATTTGCAGCGCTCTCCAGAAACACACCAAGCTATGGGGGTAAACCAGAACAGATGAGGATGAGGTGTGTGTGTGTGTGTTTGTGTGTGTGTGTGTCTGAGTCTGTGTGTGTGTGTGTACTTAAAAGCTGGAGCTTTGGAATGTTGATAATGTAATACACTGTTGGATGTCTTTGATGTATGCCTTGGATGTATGAATGTAATTATTTGCCAATCCAATAAAGTTGTTGAATGTGAATAAGGTTTATGCATAGATAGAGGTATGAATGAGGTTTATACATAGATAGAGATATGAATACGGTTTATACATAGATAGAAGTATGATTAGATCACCTTGCTGGAAGAGGAGAAGGACTCAAGGTCGCTCACAGAGACGTAAGTGATGAATGTGCCAATGTAATTCACAAACCAAGCAGTGGAGTTTAGCTCTGGGTCATCTGAATTGTAGCAGCGTGGTGAGGTATCTTTAACACATAAAAAATCTAAAAGGTCAGTCTAAGTGTTTTTAAAATAAATTGTGCTTCATTCATATCTTTAAAGGTTCAAAACTATCTAACAGGTATTTTATATATTGACAGTTGTAAATGCAAAAGTTAAAAACGAAATATTATGAGTAGTTATGAATAACAAACCACATATCTTATAAGTTATTCACAAGGTTACAGGATTTAGAGATTAATAAGTCAGTGACCAATTCTGTCAATAAATTATTTAAAGTTCCTTGTGCATAAAGCTTACTGTTGGCCAGGTAGGCCTTGATGGAGGAGTAAACATCTGCCTGACTGAAGTCAGCACTGCTGTAGTCGAAGCTGCTGCCCATGACGGAGACTCTGAACATCAAGAATACCAATAAGTTTGCCTGAAACTGACACTCATACTAATGTGACAAAAAATGGCAGACAAAAATAAAGAGAAAGAAGAATAACGCTGGAAATGTCAGTTATGGTAAAGTTGACAATAATGGTGATGATGATAATGATGATGATGATGTTGATGATGATGATGATGATGATGATGATCATTATGATTATAATGATAGAGTACATATAAGGAATAAAAATGTAGCACCAGAAAAGGGAGAGGAGGAGAGAACATAATCGCACCACTCATCATCAATTCCAACAACCGACTCACAGTTTTCTGTATGAGAGGCAGGAAGCATTTTGTATGACAGAGGCACTGATAAGGTCTTTGGTGAGGAAGAGCAGGTAGTTCTTCAAGGCAGAGTCAAACCAGCGATCTGCCTCAGCTAGTGTGGAGGCACTCAGAGCCTGAGACCACAAACAGGACAGAGTCTCCTTCTGCACCACCTCAGGATCTGTTGCCTGGATGTCAGAGAACAGGATGTTGGGGAACATTAGGGGACACGATACGAATACGCTGATAAGCACTTAGCACATAGGAACACCAGGGAACATAGGAAGAACACGTAAAAACATCAGTTATCAGAAGTAACACATGAAAACATCAGTTTTCAAGAGTAGTACTGTACATGCAAAAACATCCGTTATCAGGAATAGAACATGTGAAAACATCAGTTTTCAGAAATAGTACATGGGAAAATATCAGTTACGGACTAACCCATAAGAACATCAGAGAGAACAAATCCACACAACCACACAACATCAGTAACAGACATCATTAGACCATTATTGAAAGTTAAAGACCAACAAGATTAACATAAACCTGCTCTCAATATGTGTCAGTAGCTTACCAGTTCCAGGTAGTCAGTGGTTCTGTTGTAGTTTCTGAGGACAATGCAAAGATCTGAAGAGTTGGTGATAACAGCTGTCTTCCTGAAGTATGTACTCAGTTCAGATGGCTCAATGGAGTTTAGAACCTGGAAAGTTCATATAATTATATAATGAGTCACCGTGATGAAGTGCCATCACTACGGTCCAGAATCTGCTCTAACTGCCATTCCAACAAGCCTGTCTCTTCGGCATTGCAGTCAGAGGACATGTTTGGTATTCCCTAGATCTGTGTTCAAGGTCAGGGTCACTGGTCTTGGCCCTCATAACCAGTAGCGGTTTTTGATACGGGCAAGCAGGGCAGCCGCCCTGGGCAGCATTTCATGAGGGGTGCCAGTAGCGTCACGAACGCTTGAAAAAAAAAAAAAATCTAAATATTTATATATATATATAAATCTAGGGTTATAAGTAGGGTTAGCATCTAGCATATCACTGTGTAGGAAATTGACAAATTGGCACCCCCTTTGGCTGCAGACGCTCCTGCTTGCTGAGAGCCCAGTGCACAGAAGCTGTGCAGTAGTGTGAGAAGGGGAAAGGGGAGGGAGCACGGGGGACAGTTCACCTCTAGGTCTCTCAAATGCAATGCACAAGGGGGGACGGGGGATCCACTGTATAGGATAGTACTTTAATGCAATTAGTGGGCGAAAGTCAGTCACACATCAACTTTCTTCCCAACACACATTTCATTCATAATTATATTTAAAGGTTTATAATTGCTGCACGTTTTTTTTAATTGTGTGAAATGGCTAATAAAAAAGGATAATACAAGACGATTATGTGGTCACCAAGGTTTAGTCCTAACTCCTGGTCGTCAGTGTTGGGGAATGAAAAATATGTTGACTGTTGAGTGACAAAATGAAGGAGATGGACAGAAAAAGGTCAAAGCCATCATAAGAGTAGAAACAAGCAGAAGATAAAGGTATTCAACTATGTTCTCTCTGCACGATTACGTTATCCATGCCATGAACGAAGGGCTAATGTTAATCATGGTAACTTACGTTTGTTAGCCTTCTAGCTATGATGCTTGCTATACTGTTGAGCCCTGTAATTAGCCAACATAATGTTATTATGGTAGTTTCAACATTTGCAATTTGCTGCAACTCATTGTGTCCATAGTTTAACTATAGTTTAGCATAGTTAACCAGTCATAACTTAAATCCTAGAATTCGAGGCATTAACCAACAAAGATCTTAGATTCTCCCTCAACACTCTCTGGTAACCAAGGAGCTAAATCTACCTCAAAGATAGATTAATATAGCGTCTAATGACAGACATTTGGCACGTAAAGCATGTTCATTTAAAATTGTATAAGAGTTTTTGTGGCCTACAGTATTTTGATGTTAATTTAAATTGCAATTCATTTGCAATTTCGGGAGTTCTTCTAAAATATTTTGGAGCATCCTCTGCCACTATATTACTTATTATGTATATAGAGTATTTCATTGTACTTTTTGTTTATGATAACTTACATTTCTTTAAAAATGGTGATCATTAGAAATACTGTATGGTTATAATGAAACATGGCTGCAACCGTCAATTATGGTGACTGCTTAATTATTGTTTAATACTCTTTGCCAAATGTATCAAGTACTGACTCAAAATAATTAATTTATTTTAAATACAGCTTGATTGATGGATAGTTGCCATTTTTACTTTCTGGACACAGAAAGATATAAGCATTTTACTGTATTGATAACTGTGAGTGCATGTATGTGTTTAAAGTTACCCCAAGTAAACGATTAGAGGGTATCAGAGAGAGGAACGCTGACAAGTCGGGCAGCTTGAAGTGAAGGAAAGTACTCTCCAGGAACCTGTAAAAGTTTCCACCACTGTAGCAACGGAGTGGGGTTGGTCCTGTAGGATTAAATGGTTTTAATAATGTGGCTAATGAATACATATACTTGTGTCTAAAGCTGAGGTAGATTGGGTAAATTAACATTTGAAACATCACATACCAAAATCAGGTCAATCAATGATACAATGATACCTTTCAGTAGAAGTTGGATGTTGCGTTCAATCTCCCTCTGAGCTTCCTCATTCAGCAGAAAATGAATGGAGTCAAGTGCATTAATGCTGCATCAGGGAACAGGAAGAAAGAACACCACACTGCTGTTGAGTCTTCTTTATGATATTCTGGATGTTGGAATTATTATTTACTAAGGGAATACAGTACACGCTCTGTAAGCACTTGAATGCACTGAAAGCACTGATTAGATGTATATGAGAACACCATTATTTTAACCTCCAGAAAGTTTTGAACAGCAACAAAGATTTAGAACATGAACCATTGTTTGATTCTTGAAACATGAAAAAATTCTTCAGACTAAAAAGGGAGAGGATACTGTACAGCAATCGGTCTAGAACTTCATCTTACCCTTCTTGACTTATGTTGCAAGTTCGGTCTTTGACAATGCTGAAATATTGGGCCACTTGTGGTGTGGACAGACTCTGTAGGAGGGGGCGAAGGCGAACTTTCACCCAGCTTGCAATCTCCACATCTGGGACTAAGGGTGATGAGAGGTTTCCTCGATCAAAGATCACCTGAAGAAATGCACTTTTCACCTCCAGTGTGTAGTTCTTTTCAAGTCTCTGTGATGAAATAATTAAGAAAGAATTAAATATAGATTAGGGACCTAATATCATTGCTTGCTGTGACAGGATGGCAGGAAATACAGTACTTGGAAAAATCTACTAATGAAAAAAACATCATTTGAATTTATAACCTCACTAAGTATGAATATGACACCATGGCCTGACACAGCTTGACTAATTACCATATAAAAACACACTCCATTATCAACTAATGAGAACTCCACTGTAGCTGTTTTACCAATCTTCCTGTTCTTTCTCCTTTTACACTCCTTTCTTTATTATGCTTCATGGTATCAGCATACTGTTTGTGCATTAGCCATTCTTGTAAACACTGTAATCACTGTGCGAATAGATACTACGATGTGGTAATGCTGAGGACCTTTTGATGACTTAATTGTATCAGATTATTCATATTCTTGCACAATACTTACAATTCTAATTAATTTTTTTCAGTCCCCTACGTTGAGACACTGGTAGGTCTTGTGCCTGGTGTATTTTCCACCAAAGTCATTGACACTTTTTTTTTTTTTTGTTGGTGGTCAGCATATAAATAAATGTGAACACAAAGTGTATATATATATACATGAACATATGACTGAAAACAAGAAAAATCCATCTCTGAGCAAATAGAGAAGGAAAAGTGATAATAAGTGGATGCATAAAGGTATAAATGAGTGAAGGAGTGGATACGAAAAAAAATGAAACTGCTGCCTATGAAAACATTGGTTAGTCTAATCCAATTGAATACCTCAATGACAGGCGATACAACGTTGAAAAATGCAGCAAATTTGGCTGGTGTAAAGGCTCCCATGACCTTCTGCACATCCACAGAGCTCGTCAGTTGGCCTGGGACAGTGGCCAGTTCAGTCAGCTGTGTCTCTGTGAGGACCGTCACAGCCTCCGCCTGTATAAAAATTAAAGAAAGAAAAAGCTTTGGCTTTTAGCAAACTAGCATAATTATAGGATATATAAGCTTATGAACAGTTTTTTCCCTGATACATTTAGCAACGTGCTATCCTGAAAGTGTGATTAAATATATACTTATAAGATATATCTAAATATCATATCATGTCTGCTAACAGTAAAAGTGTCCCTCAACACTGGGAAATACTAATGAGAGTGAGAAGGTCCTGGGGATAAAAAGGTTTTAGTAATGTACTGTATATAATGAAATACTTCAGAAATGTAAAGTAATGTGATCATTGTTTTATTTACCCCTTTAAAATCATTCTTCAGCATCAAGATGTCTGAGAATGGGGCAAAAATACTGAACTGTCCAAAGTTCTTGATAAGCCAGTTTTTGTCACTGTCAATGGACTGAACACACGAAGGTCCTGTCAACATAGAAAAAGGGGAAAGATATATATATGCATCTCTCTCTCTCTCTCTGTCTTGCTCTCTCTCTCTCTCTCTCTCTCTCTCACACACACACACACACACACACACACACACACACACACACACACACACACACACACACACACAAATGTGCACATGTACACCACACCTTTTGTTGACTGTCCAACCATGTATTGCCTGTTGAAGCTGAAAATTTTTTCAGACTGGATAGCTGACAGTTGAGCAAAAACACCATTAAATCCTTTGACTCTGCAAAGAAATTAAAAAAGCTGGAAGCTGAAAAAGATTTCAGACTGGATAGCTGACAGTTGAGCACAAATACCATTAAATCCTTTGACCGCGCAAAGAAATAAAAATTTATACAAATGTACAATTGTAACTAGACTGCATTCCCGCAAAAAAGGCTGAAAGTGTGCTTGCAAATATGTGCGGAAATTGATATCATAGATGCTTTGCATAGATGCATAGAGTCTCTAGCCTTTCCACCATAATTCATAATACAATATAGCTGAACATATTTGATGAATGTAGAATCATTCTGATTCTGAATCATTTGCTTAATGGGTCTTCTACATTAAAATAGTCAAATTTCCCACCATAGGCAAGCTTACATTTGATGGAACGAGTCACAGCTGATATTTGTTGGAATTATGGAGAGACCTGAAGGATCAATGCTGGGCAGGAACAGAACAAGATAGTTCTGGAACCACAGTGCAAAGTCCTCTGGACGGAAGAGAGAGAACTTGGGAGCAAGTCCAGTCAAGGTAAGATTCAAAACAATGTCCCGCACACCTGCAGGGAGGGCTGTGAGGTTTTTCTGGGAACACAAAATTAAAGGTGGAGTTTTTATGAAAAAAGAACATAAAATTACAAGCAATAAAGATTCCTGATTTTGTACCATGTGTACCCAAAGCTGTTTTTAACTCTCACAAATAAGTTATGATATAACCATAATATAAATATCTCACAGCAGATACACATTTCTTTCCTTTCCTGCCGCTTTATGTGTGCAGTAGTCTCACTACTAGATCAATAATATTCATTTTGTAGTCTCACTACTACAATAGAGCAATAATTACTGATAATTGGTATTACAGTTTGTAAGCAAACTTATGCTATTACAGCTAATGACCATGAAACATGTCACAGCATTTAAATGTTTAAGCACTGTCACATCAAGATAAACATGGACATTGTGAGGGTAAAGATGTTGTTCACAAAATAATAAGCATTTTGCTTAAATGTGGAATGTGGGCTACAGGGGATAGGGTCTTTAGCTTCTTTTGAGAGCCTACAGCAGATCAGAAGCTCAACACAATAATATATACAAAAAAAACACATAAAACTGATTGCCCTTGCATTCACCTTGGTTGCAGTGTCAGTGACCGATATGAAAAATACTGTGAGCTGGGTTTCAATATTAGACTCAAGTAAGCCGGTAAAGATGTCTCTAACTAGTTTCTCGTCCAGGGCAGCACCATCGCTCAGGTCAAGTATGAGCTCTGCTTTCTGACTTGCAGAGAGAGAAGCCACCACTGACTCCTGAAAGTACAACACAAAATGGGTTACTTGCATAGCTGTTTCTCAAGAGATTATATCAATGCTGAATCGTGAAATAGAAAAGATGGCTTCCTAAATGTGTTGAGACATATCATATTTAGTGGGGTTCCTGCCTTATCCAGGAAAGCTTAGAAGTAACTTCATGATGTTAAGTGTAAAATCCTCAGTAACCCATAATATGAAAGGTGGTTCAGTTTTTCGCGAGGTAGGCGAGCTAAATAGTTTTTTCAACCTTAAAATTTTCCAAAATCCATCGGCTACAACTGCACTAAGCAAATTTGGAGGAGCAGGCCATCTATCTGTACTTTGAATCATAGACATCCTATACAGGTAGGTACACGTGACATGACATAAGAAACTACAATTTGACTTGCTTTACGAGAAGCGTTACAATAGCCGATAAGTGGACCAAAGCCTGGGTGAAGCAGACTCGGCATGTACATATAGATCAAAGATACCTACAGCCAGGTTTTTAATTGTCATCATGACTGAGCCTGTGAAGAAAAGGAAGGGTCTGAGGAGGGGAGGAAAAGAAAACAGGACCGTAATAGACAAAGAGGTCAAACTATAGTGAACACTATACCAGCTTGCACTCGTTGGCGAGAGCTAAAGGAGGCTACAAGGTGTAAGAGTGATGGTCACTTGGCTTTGTTGCTACGGGAATTGTCAAACACTTGCATGAATCGTAATTTAGAACTTTAGTTGCTCAAAGAAAAAAGTAGCAACATAGACTCTAACTGCCTGTTCCAGTTATAATGCAGCAATGCAGTCACTAAGATGCTGTTGCCTATCTATGCAACTTTTTTCCAATACAACGCTCAAGATTTCCACTGGAGACAATACAATATATATAACACATATGAACTGTAAGTTTTTATTTTTCATTCTTGTGTAAACCTATCTTGCTATTGTTAGACTGTTTCAAATTCACTGTTTCGCACAATCTAAAACACATAGCAAGCAATGTCATATAGGCCCTACTTTGTTTTCACTCGTTTCTCATGTCGCAATACATCATACTTTCATAAAATCAAGCAATATTATCAAGCAAGCGCTATTTCCAAAGCTGTTTCTGGATAAAGGTGGATACAAAACAAACTCAATAAGCGTGCATGTGACAGTATGGCTGAAGTAGGCTAAATAATTTACAATGTCAGTAATGGTCAGTTCTGCTTCCAACCTGTTGGGTGACCGAAAAGGGAAAAAAAACTACTTAGTTTGTTTTAACTCGTGTTGCACTGTTTATGTACCACCCCTTTGCCCACAGCCTTGCAAAAGCCATATGGTTTCATATGATTTTTGTGCCATCATATCAACGACTGACCACTTGGATAGTTTCACTTCTTTAAAAACTAATACTTGACACTTTTAAGAAAAGAGTGTTTCAATGCACCCTGACAGCATTTGTGTATTGGATGACTATAGCAATACCTAAAAATAATGAAATGACAAAACTAATCAGAATTTCAGTGCTTCAGCCTTTAGGTATTAAATGCTGAAATTGCAGTTACATTACAAATTAATAGAAATTTGCAATACAAAACATTTAAATACTTTCTTTTCATTTCAATGAAAAGAATGTGCAAGGCAATAAGACATACATGAACAGAACACACATTAGAAAATAACCCTGATCACAACCAGTAGGGGTTTCTTAATATCAACTTTAAGAGATATCCTTCATGATGTCAAGAAGTGACTGTGGCATCGGACGCTAGGATAGCAGCATTGGAAAAGCAGGTTTGTGATCTGATTGAACATGTGGATTACTTGGATAACCGGGGCTGCAGATGCAATGTGCATATCGTGGGCTTACCGGAGGGCACTGAAGGGAGTGATCCTGTGAAATTCCTTGAAACACGGATTCCCCAATACCTCCGAATAACGGTGAAAGGTAACCGTGTGAAGATAGATCGCACTCACCGATCCATGGCGGCACAGACAAACCGCAAAAGCAAAAGCAAAAATGACAACAACCAAGGCCCTAACCAGCATCCAAGATTAAAGCCACTGATTTTGAAGTTCCACAATTTTCGGGACAAGCAGCGAGTAATGGAGGCGGCAAGAAAGCTAGGATTATGTGACTCTGCATCCACGTGACACGACATCCACAGAGCTCAAAATGTCATTCTTCAATGACTTTTTGGCTGAAGTGGTTCGTAGGCGCAGGGCGTTTGATGATGTCAAGGTACAACTGAAGAAAATACAAGTTGATTACGCCCTGCTTTACCCAGCCACTTTGTGACAAAAAGAAAAAAATCAACTCTCCAAAGGATGCCGAGCTATTCACACAGTCGTTGGAGGAGGGGCGTGGAGATCCAAGCCAAAGCACAGAGTCTGAGGATGGTGATAAATTGGACACTGAGCAGCCAGGTAAATTGAGATGTAGCCTAAGTGTTTACTTCTTTATTGAATGTAAACTCGTATAACCTATTCTAATTACTTAATGACTTGTCACTGTGAGTTGGCTGGAACGTGTGTATTTTTTTATGGTTTTGTTTTTCTTAAACACTAAAGTGTAGTAAAGGGATGAGGGTTGGATGGCCAGCTCAGGCTGGCCAAGGATGACGTTTAGAGGTCCCTGCAGGTTAAGTAGCAGGGCTATCCCCCTTGAACCTTTGAGTTGGACTCTTTTTTCTTTGTATAATAGTTCTTTGTTTTATTGTTGTTTTTTTTCTTGGCTCAGTGACAACACTATGGTTTTTTTTGTATGTTTAATGACACATGCTTAGTGTAGGCCATTAGTCAAACAATATGTCAAGGGATAAGTTGTGCCTTTGTACCTGGAATATAAAAGGAGTTCATAATAATGTTAAAAGAAGAAAGATCCTGACCTTTCTAAAAATAGATCATATTAATATCAATTTACTGCAAGAAACACATCTAAATGATGAAGAACATTCAAAGTTGTGTCAGTATGGTTTTGCAGAAGATTACTTCATCCTCATTCGCTTCAAGGAGTAGAGGGGTAGCTATACTGGTGAAAAAACACTTACAATTTTCAGTACATGATTATGTTAAAGACAAAAGTGGGATGTGTTATTTTAAAAGGTGTTTTGCAGGGGGTAACAATTTCCATTTTGAATGTATATTACCCACCTGCTCACCCTGTTGATTTTATAACGAAGGTGTTTTTGGAATTGTCAGCTATTTGGTCAGATATTGCCATTGTGGGTGGGGATTTCAATTTTCGATTGAATCCAATAATGGACAGGCTCCCTTCCAAAGCTATGCCAAGGCGCTTGGTTCAGTTTGTGACGAGTTAGGATATGTGGATGTTTGGAGAGGTCTCCATACTACTGATAAAGCGTTCACCTTTTTTTTTCTGCTCCCCATGGCTGTCATATTAGAATCGATTATTTTTTCATGTCGAGGCTCTGTCTGGACAGGGTCTTGTCTTGCACTATTGGCAGTATCTTGATTTCGGATCATGCTAAAGTGATGTTAGATCTCTCCATTAAGGGAGTAAATGGGCCATTCCACCAAATGAGTACCATTTGCTTGTTTCAACTCTTCAAAATTAAACTTAAAATTTTATTCAATTTTAACATAGAATCTTGTAACACACACAATTAACTACTCAAAATGAGTAGTGGTCCATCTCAGGCTATTTTTTTTTTTTTTTATAAAGTTTTCAAGATGAGTATCATTGATTTTTTTTTCAGTCCTGTTACCTAAACTAAAATGACATTTTAAGACCTTGTTTAAATAATAATAATAACAACAACAATAACAATAACAACAATAACAAACACTTTGTTGTCCATTACAAAAAATGTACATCTGTTCCAAAGGATCAAACATTTCTTGATCACTTTTCAACTGAATTTGAATATTTTATGCTTGTCAATTCTTGTTCCACAGATAACTCTGCTCTACTCTGGGAAACTGCTAAAGTGTTTTCTAGGGGGATTTTTCAGGCAGTAAAAATAAACAAAAAATAGAGAAGCAAAATAGACTAATGGCGGAGCTAAAGAAAAAAGAGGAGGTTTATGTGTCATGCCCATTCCCCACTACTATGGCAGAAATGAAGGCAATAAAAACAACTATAGATAATCTCCTAACACAAGATGAAGAAGTTAAACTTAGATTTATTAGACAAAATATGTATGAACATGGAGACAAACCTGGCAAGTACTTGGTCTATCTTACTAAAAGAACAGCAGAGTCACAAATCATCGCAGCTCTTAGTGATGCGCAAGGGAATCATATATATGATAATAAACCTATTAATGACATTTTTAGGATATTTTACCGTAATCTTTACACTTCAGAACAGTCATCTGCTGGGTCCATTCTGATGGATAATTTCTTTCGCAAATTAAAATTGCCGACTGAATCTATAGAAGATAAGCTTGTTCTCAATTCCCCTGTTTCAAGAGAGGAGGTGATTAATGCTATAACAGTACGGCAGAACGGAAAAGCACCAGGACCTGATGGTTTCTGTGCTGAATTCTATAAAGAATTCTCACAATTACTGGTGGACCCGCTGGTCATCATGTTTAATGATGACTTTTTAAAGGAAGAATTACCTTTCCTGAATAATCCTGATTTTCAACCAGGACTAATGGATTCTACATTCCTGCTTTGGCGTGACTCTGGAATAAATGTGTTAAAAGATCTATTCTCTAATATGACAATGATGTCATTTAACCAATTGGTTGAGAAACACAAACTACCGAAACAGCATTTTTTCTGTTATCTTCAAATAAGACACTATATATTGCAAAGTACAACCCCTTACTGACAGCTGTGAAACTTCTCCCCTGGAGAGGGTGATGTTTGGAACACTTGGAGGGATGTCTATTACACTACTCTATAGGGCTTTGTGCAAATTTTCAGATGTAAATCTGCAGGGGCTAAGAGAAATATGGGAGACTGAACTCTCTGTTACAATTGGCTAGATATGTGGACCTATGCAAAGGTAATTTCAGTTTGCAACCGGGTTAAAGCAATACAGCTCAAGATTTTCCATAGAATGCACATATCCCCTCACCGTAGACATCTGTTCAATCACACTTTGTCACCAAGGTGCCCTAAATGTAAGACGGAAGTTGGTACTTCAATTCATTGCCTGTGGTCATGTCACAAACTGCAGAACTATTGGTGTAATATTGTAACAGAAATGGAAAAGATACTGGGCGTGAGACTGGACATGGACCCGAATTCTCTTATTATGTGTCTCCCAGCTCCATTGGTGAAGAACCAGTGACTTCTTAGGCTTCTTAGACCCTAGTGTATCTGATATTATGTTACAGGGGTTTGATAGAGATCATTGAACATGTTTATGTATTTTATGTATGTACTTTGCAGCTGTAATATTTTTGTCCTTTTAAAATGATTATTTATGTGTGTGTGTGTTTAACTGAGCCATTGTTCTTGTCGTTGTTGTAGTGATTGTGTTGTATGTTACTTGTTGTTTTTCTAAAGTGAAAAATCAAATAAAATACAGTACAAAGGTCTGCCTTACCCCAGTAATGTTCAGCTCTTTAAAGGCAGCGTAATCTACTTCTTTGGAGAAGGGACCTAGGTTGACGTCCAGCCATTCGGCATCATTGCGGATGTTCAGCCTACAGGCTGCAAAAGAAAGGACACCAGTGTCAAAGGCTGAGGTAAGCGCCAACACCTCTGGAATCCAATACACTTTTGTAAATGAGATGCTTTGGCAAGGCTCGGGAGGTGAGAGCAAGCCCAATTACCTATTTCGTTGAACCTGGCCAAAGACTGCCTTAGATGATTCACCAGGACGTTGGCCATTTCCTTCCTGCTCTGGCGTGGCAGGCTGGGAAATATCTTGCCCATTGCTTTCACACTACGAGAGAAGAAACAGTTAGATGTCAAAGATGGGGTTTCTAGCCCTCACGATGCTCTACAGCTGCCACAATGAATTGATTCTCTCAATTGTGGCACTGAGAAGCTATCAGAGCCATTACACAAGGGCTTACACGACTTGGTAGTTGGTGCAGTTCGCCTGTGAAGTTGTTACAGTGAGCATCTCTGTGGTGAAACTGGGTAGGACAGGAATGAGTTTCACGTGGAACCAGGCGATCCAGGCTGAGGAGTCAAACTGCAGGAAATTGCCGCTGATGACTTTGAAGGTTCGGTTCATGGCTAGGTCTCTGATGGGAGGGGAAATTTCTGGAATCTGTGGAAACAGGACAGACATTAGCATTTAGCATTAGCATTAGCATTAGCAGAGTGAAAACTTTTGTGGTCTTGAAGGCATGACTTACCTCAGCAGCCGCACTCAGAGCTGTCAGGAATTGGCCCACGTTTTGAAGAGCGTCTCCCTCCTCTAGGCGATCAAAGACAGCCTCGATTTTTGTTGAGTCATTCAGTGCTCCGGATGTCAGGATCAACTGTGCTGCCTGTGATGGCGTCAGCAGGTCCAGAGACTCGAACTACGGCACGCAAAAGAAAATCATTTACGATCGTGTTCGACCAGGAAGCCTACAGCTGCATGGACTTCAATGATCAGGAAATGACGCACGGCACTTACGCCAGAGAAGTTGCCGTTAAGCTTTTGCAGATCTTCCAGAGGCGCATAATCCGCAAAGTCGCCAAAGTTCTTCTGGAGCCAGTCTTTGCTGTCAGTGGCGCCGGCAATGCAGCCGGGATCTGAAACAAACACAGCAAAGAAACATGATGGCCATTCATGTGGTCTTACTCAGAAGAGTGATTACACTGTCCAGTCTTTGGGAAATTTCCTCAAAGCCTGGAAGTCTTTTCCCCAGCACAAACCTGGTGAGTCTCCTCTCGAGAGGAACAGATACAGGAAGTGAGTGAAGACGGTTCTCTTTTGCTCCTCATCCATGGATGTTGAGCGGTTGGTGAGAGCGGTCACCCTGATTGCAGACAAAATGGAGAAGAAGGGATAAGATGGCCTTGCCGGTGAGCAAAAATTAGCTTGTGTCGAAGCAGTGCTTGACAGTAGAGTTTCTGCACGTACACGGCTTGGAAGGTTTCGCAATTGAAACTCTTGGTGGCAAGGCACGACAAGAAGGTTTGGGTCACTGACGACAAGAATGGCCGCAGTCTGATGTCAAACCACTGGCTGATGAGGGCCGTGTCTCTGAACTGCGCTTCGGTGAAGTTGTTGAGCTTGACCTCCCCTATGATTTCGAGGACGGTAGCCACAGACGGATTGAGGTTTTGGGTCTGTAACAAAAGAAAAAAAATAGGTTGTTGATAGCCAGGCTGGCAAGTGATGCTGAAGCGTTGAATTAGACTGGAGAACCACATCTACCTTGCCGGAATACCGCACGAGGGCCTTATCCAGAACGCCTGACACTTTGGCAAAGAACGCCTTCCATGTTTCTTTGGGGTAACTGCCGCTCTCTGGGACTTTGCACTCCAGCAGGTTTACCAAGCTGTCCACCGACAGAGACTCCACCTTGAGTAGGAAAAAGAAAAATGTCATCAATGACAATGGGGCACAAGCATCACGTTTGCGACTGGGTGTCAAAACACCAGGCGATGCCCGTCAGCACTGATGACGGCCTTTGCCAGGAAGCTCTGGGTATCCTTACCGAGGAGCATGCAAGGTCTGCCATGCTGAAATTGCAAAGCATCCCAGAGGAGTTGGCAGAGACCAGGAGCTGCTGCATGGAGACGCTGCATGGCACAAACAAAGAAATACATGTTTTTGGCATTTCTGACACAAGCTACCTTACTTCCAGACTGTAGGCTGCCTCCAAAGATTCACTCACCTGTTGGCGTTGGCACAAAGACTCTCCTCTGTGGAAACAAAATTCACATTAACAAAGAATTTGGGTGCGAAACCAGTTTAAAGACAAATGCAACTTTTGTTTGGCAGGCTAATAGGAGACACGCTGGACAGGGACTTACCATCCACAACTGTCTCTGTGCACTAAATGAGAAAACAAATATACATACGTAAAAATACCGTTCAATCACTGCACATCGAAAATGTACTCAGAAATACATTAACAAAGTGTTAGGGGGTGTCCCGCTGTGTTACTCTTCTTAAGAGTGTGCTTACCACGCCGACTGGAGCCGGTGGTCTACAGCCTGTGTGAGAAGGTAAAGGGGGCAAACATTAGACAAATAAAGGTCACAGCCATACACAGAAGGCATCAGATACTCTACAGCTGAGCAACAGGTCACCAGTCGTGAACATCTTACCTTCTGGGAGCCTCTGTGCCAGGTGCTCTCTGCTAGACTGGAGGGTTCCTGAAACTGTAGGTGGAAGCCTCTCCAAAGACTTGTCAAAAGCCACGATTCTGAGAGGAAGGAACATTGACATGCATCAGCTCGAGATGGTACAGTATAGTTTTAATGCATTAGCCTCCAAGTAAAGGCCTCTGAAGGATTTGAAAGAGAGAGAGGAGTGTCTCACATGGCTCTGAGGGAGTCACAGCTGACGTTGACCGGGATGATGCTCAGACTCTCGGGACGGACGCTGGCCAGCAGAACAACCAGATTGACTTCGAACCACAAGGTAAAGTTACTCGGTTGGAAGGCTGGGAATCTGGGAGCCAGGGCGGTCAGTGTCAGGTTCAGCATGACATCTCTCACTGCTGCGTTGGTAATGTAGGTGATGTTTTGCTGAAAACACAGAAGAGCCAAGTGATTTAGGGATAAGCCCAAACACAGACCTGTGCTTCTTACCACTGTCCATCCAAATGGTATAGGGCGAGGGATCAAGTTTGACCCTTCATACGGCACACTCACCTGCGCTGTGAGAGCGGTAAAAGCCTGGAAGAAGTTGTCGAGCCGCCCATCTTCTGGAGATCCAGCTATGCTGACAAAAACTTCTTTCAAAACAGTCACATTGTCAAGAGCCCCACTGCTAGGGTCCAGAATCAATTCAGCTTTCTGGTCCGGTGAGAGCGCGTCCAGAGTGGCCAACTGTGGATGCAAGATGGTTATTGACAGATAACAAGCAAGCGCTCGCTGCCAAAATCTTGAAATGGGAAAAGAGGCTTAATTCACCGCTTTGGTATGAAGAAAAAAGGTGGAAGGTACAAAAAAGGTGTGTCTTACCCCGGTAATGTTCAGCTCTTTAAAGGCAGCGTAATCTACTTCTTTGGAGAAGGGACCTAGGTTGACGTTCAGCCATTCGGCATCATTGCGGATGTTCAGCCTGCAGGCTGCAAAAGAAAGGACACCAGTGTCAAAGGCTGAGGTAAGCGCCAACACCTCTGGAATCCAATGCACTTTTGTAAATGAGATGCTTTGGCAAGGCTCGGGAGGTGAGAGCAAGCCATATTACCTATTTTGTTGAACCTGGCCAAAGACTGCCTTAGATGATTCACCAGGACGTTGGCCATTTCCTTCCTGCTCTGGCGTGGCAGGCTGGGAAATACCTTGCCCATTGCTTTCACACTACGAGAGAAGAAACAGTTAGATGTCAAAGGTGGGGTTTCTAGCCCTCACGATGCTCTACAGCTGCCAGGATGAATTGATTCTCTCAATTGTGGCACTGAGAAGCCATCAGAGCCATTACACAAGGGCTTACACGACTTGGTAGTTGGTGCAGTTCGCCTGTGAAGTTGTTACAGTGAGCATCTCTGTGGTGAAACTGGGTAGGAAAGGAATGAGTTTCACGTGGAACCAGGCGATCCAGGCTGAGGAGTCAAACTGCAGGAAATATCCGCTGATGACTTTGAAGGTTCGGTTCATGGCTAGGTCTCTGATGGGAGGGGAAATTTCTGGAATCTGTGGAAACAGAACAGACATTAACATTTAGCATTAGCATTAGCATTAGCAGAGTAATGAAAACTTTTGTGGTCTTGAAGGCATGACTTACCTCAGCAGCCGCATTCAGAGCTGTCAGGAATTGGCCCACGTTTTGAAGAGCATCTCCCTGCTCTAGGCGATCAAAGACAGCCTCGATTTTTGTTGAGTCATTCAGTGCTCCGGATGTCAGGATCAACTGTGCTGCCTGTGATGGCGTCAGCAGGTCCAGAGACTCGAACTACGGCACGCAAAAGAAAATCATTTACGATCGTGTTCGACCAGGAAGCCTACAGCTGCATGGACTTCAATGATCAGGAAATGACGCACGGCACTTACGCCAGAGAAGTTGCCGTTAAGCTTTTGCAGATCTTCCAGAGGCGCATAATCCGCAAAGTCGCCAAAGTTCTTCTGGAGCCAGTCTTTGCTGTCAGTGGCGCCGGCAATGCAGCCGGGATCTGAAACAAACACAGCAAAGAAACATGATGGCCATTCATGTGGTCTTACTCAGAAGAGTGATTACACTGTCCAGTCTTTGGGAAATTTCCTCAAAGCCTGGAAGTCTTTTCCCCAGCACAAACCTGGTGAGTCTCCTCTCGAGAGGAACAGATACAGGAAGTGAGTGAAGACGGTTCTCTTTTGCTCCTCATCCATGGATGTTGAGCGGTTGGTGAGAGCGGTCACCCTGATTGCAGACAAAATGGAGAAGAAGGGATAAGATGGCCTTGCCGGTGAGCAAAAATTAGCTTGTGTCGAAGCAGTGCTTGACAGTAGAGTTTCTGCACGTACACGGCTTGGAAGGTTTCGCAATTGAAACTCTTGGTGGCAAGGCACGACAAGAAGGTTTGGGTCACTGACGACAAGAATGGCCGCAGTCTGATGTCAAACCACTGGCTGATGAAGGCCGTGTCTCTGAACTGCGCTTCGGTGAAGTTGTTGAGCTTGACCTCCCCTATGATTTCGAGGACGGTAGCCACAGACGGATTGAGGTTTTGGGTCTGTAACAAAAGAAAAAAAATAGGTTGTTGATAGCCAGGCTGGCAAGTGATGCTGAAGCGTTGAATTAGACTGGAGAACCACATCTACCTTGCCGGAATACCGCACGAGGGCCTGATCCAGAACGCCTGACACTTTGGCAAAGAACGCCTTCCATGTTTCTTTGGGGTAACTGCCGCTCTCTGGGACTTTGCACTCCAGCAGGTTTACCAAGCTGTCCACCGACAGAGACTCCACCTTGAGTAGGAAAAAGAAAAATGTCATCAATGACAATGGGGCACAAGCATCACGTTTGCCACTGGGTGTCAAAACACCAGGCGATGCCCGTCAGCACTGCTGACGGCCTTTGCCAGGAAGCTCTGGGTATCCTTACCGAGGAGCATGCAAGGTCTGCCATGCTGAAATTGCAAAGCATCCCAGAGGAGTTGGCAGAGACCAGGAGCTGCTGCATGGAGGCGCTGCATGGCACAAACAAAGAAATACATGTTTTTGGCATTTCTGACACAAGCTACCTTACTTCCAGACTGTAGGCTGCCTCCAAAGATTCACTCACCTGTTGGCGTTAGCACAAAGACTCTCCTCTGTGGAAACAAAAATCACATTAACAAAGAATTTGGGTGCGAAACCAGTTTAAAGACAAATGCAACTTTTGTTTGGCAGGCTAATAGGAGACACGCTGGACAGGGACTTACCATCCACAACTGTCTCTGTGCACTAAATGAGAAAACAAATATACATACGTAAAAATACCGTTCAATCACTGCACATCGAAAATGTACTCAGAAATACATTAACAAAGTGTTAGGGGGTGTCCCGCTGTGTTACTCGTCTTAAGAGTGTGCTTACCACGCCGACTGGAGCCGGTGGTCTACAGCCTGTGTGAGAAGGTAAAGGGGGCAAAAATTAGACAAATAAAGGTCACAGCCATACACAGAAGGCATCAGATACTCTACAGCTGAGCAACAGGTCACCAGTCGTGAACATCTTACCTTCTGGGAGCCTCTGTGCCAGGTGCTCTCTGCTAGACTGGAGGGTTCCTGAAACTGTAGGTGGAAGCCTCTCCAAAGACTTGTCAAAAGCCACGATTCTGAGAGGAAGGAACATTGACATGCATCAGCTCGAGATGGTACAGTATAGTTTTAATGCATTAGCCTCCAAGTAAAGGCCTCTGAAGGATTTGAAAGAGAGAGAGGAGTGTCTCACATGGCTCTGAGGGAGTCACAGCTGACGTTGACCGGGATGATGCTCAGACTCTCGGGACGGACGCTGGCCAGCAGAACAACCAGATTGACTTCGAACCACAAGGTAAAGTTACTCGGTTGGAAGGCTGGGAATCTGGGAGCCAGGGCGGTCAGTGTCAGGTTCAGCATGACATCTCTCACTGCTGCGTTGGTAATGTAGGTGATGTTTTGCTGAAAACACAGAAGAGCCAAGTGATTTAGGGATAAGCCCAAACACAGACCTGTGCTTCTTACCACTGTCCATCCAAATGGTATAGGGCGAGGGATCAAGTTTGACCCTTCATACGGCACACTCACCTGCGCTGTGAGAGCGGTAAAAGCCTGGAAGAAGTTGTCGAGCCGCCCATCTTCTGGAGATCCAGCTATGCTGACAAAAACTTCTTTCAAAACAGTCACATTGTCAAGAGCCCCACTGCTAGGGTCCAGAATCAATTCAGCTTTCTGGTCCGGTGAGAGCGCGTCCAGAGTGGCCAACTGTGGATGCAAGATGGTTATTGACAGATAACAAGCAAGCGCTCGCTGCCAAAATCTTGAAATGGGAAAAGAGGCTTAATTCACCGCTTTGGTATGAAGAAAAAAGGTGGAAGGTACAAAAAAGGTGTGTCTTACCCCGGTAATGTTCAGCTCTTTAAAGGCAGCGTAATCTACTTCTTTGGAGAAGGGACCTAGGTTGACGTCCAGCCATTCGGCATCACTGCGGATGTTCAGCCTGCAGGCTGCAAAAGAAAGGACACCAGTGTCAAAGGCTGAGGTAAGCGCCAACACCTCTGGAATCCAATGCACTTTTGAAAATGAGATGCTTTGGCAAGGCTCGGGAGGTGAGAGCAAGCCCAATTACCTATTTCGTTGAACCTGGCCAAAGACTGCCTTAGATGATTCACCAGGACGTTGGCCATTTCCTTCCTGCTCTGGCGTGGCAGGCTGGGAAATACCTTGCCCATTGCTTTCACACTACGAGAGAAGAAACAGTTAGATGTCAAAGGTGGGGTTTCTAGCCCTCACGATGCTCTACAGCTGCCAGGATGAATTGATTCTCTCAATTGTGGCACTGAGAAGCCATCAGAGCCATTACACAAGGGCTTACACGACTTGGTAGTTGGTGCAGTTCGCCTGTGAAGTTGTTACAGTGAGCATCTCTGTGGTGAAACTGGGTAGGAAAGGAATGAGTTTCACGTGGAACCAGGCGATCCAGGCTGAGGAGTCAAACTGCAGGAAATATCCGCTGATGACTTTGAAGGTTCGGTTCATGGCTAGGTCTCTGATGGGAGGGGAAATTTCTGGAATCTGTGGAAACAGAACAGACATTAACATTTAGCATTAGCATTAGCATTAGCAGAGTAATGAAAACTTTTGTGGTCTTGAAGGCATGACTTACCTCAGCAGCCGCATTCAGAGCTGTCAGGAATTGGCCCACGTTTTGAAGAGCATCTCCCTGCTCTAGGCGATCAAAGACAGCCTCGATTTTTGTTGAGTCATTCAGTGCTCCGGATGTCAGGATCAACTGTGCTGCCTGTGATGGCGTCAGCAGGTCCAGAGACTCGAACTACGGCACGCAAAAGAAAATCATTTACGATCGTGTTCGACCAGGAAGCCTACAGCTGCATGGACTTCAATGATCAGGAAATGACGCACGGCACTTACGCCAGAGAAGTTGCCGTTAAGCTTTTGCAGATCTTCCAGAGGCGCATAATCCGCAAAGTCGCCAAAGTTCTTCTGGAGCCAGTCTTTGCTGTCAGTGGCGCCGGCAATGCAGCCGGGATCTGAAACAAACACAGCAAAGAAACATGATGGCCATTCATGTGGTCTTACTCAGAAGAGTGATTACACTGTCCAGTCTTTGGGAAATTTCCTCAAAGCCTGGAAGTCTTTTCCCCAGCACAAACCTGGTGAGTCTCCTCTCGAGAGGAACAGATACAGGAAGTGAGTGAAGACGGTTCTCTTTTGCTCCTCATCCATGGATGTTGAGCGGTTGGTGAGAGCGGTCACCCTGATTGCAGACAAAATGGAGAAGAAGGGATAAGATGGCCTTGCCGGTGAGCAAAAATTAGCTTGTGTCGAAGCAGTGCTTGACAGTAGAGTTTCTGCACGTACACGGCTTGGAAGGTTTCGCAATTGAAACTCTTGGTGGCAAGGCACGACAAGAAGGTTTGGGTCACTGACGACAAGAATGGCCGCAGTCTGATGTCAAACCACTGGCTGATGAAGGCCGTGTCTCTGAACTGCGCTTCGGTGAAGTTGTTGAGCTTGACCTCCCCTATGATTTCGAGGACGGTAGCCACAGACGGATTGAGGTTTTGGGTCTGTAACAAAAGAAAAAAAATAGGTTGTTGATAGCCAGGCTGGCAAGTGATGCTGAAGCGTTGAATTAGACTGGAGAACCACATCTACCTTGCCGGAATACCGCACGAGGGCCTGATCCAGAACGCCTGACACTTTGGCAAAGAACGCCTTCCATGTTTCTTTGGGGTAACTGCCGCTCTCTGGGACTTTGCACTCCAGCAGGTTTACCAAGCTGTCCACCGACAGAGACTCCACCTTGAGTAGGAAAAAGAAAAATGTCATCAATGACAATGGGGCACAAGCATCACGTTTGCCACTGGGTGTCAAAACACCAGGCGATGCCCGTCAGCACTGCTGACGGCCTTTGCCAGGAAGCTCTGGGTATCCTTACCGAGGAGCATGCAAGGTCTGCCATGCTGAAATTGCAAAGCATCCCAGAGGAGTTGGCAGAGACCAGGAGCTGCTGCATGGAGGCGCTGCATGGCACAAACAAAGAAATACATGTTTTTGGCATTTCTGACACAAGCTACCTTACTTCCAGACTGTAGGCTGCCTCCAAAGATTCACTCACCTGTTGGCGTTAGCACAAAGACTCTCCTCTGTGGAAACAAAATTCACATTAACAAAGAATTTGGGTGCGAAACCAGTTTAAAGACAAATGCAACTTTTGTTTGGCAGGCTAATAGGAGACACGCTGGACAGGGACTTACCATCCACAACTGTCTCTGTGCACTAAATGAGAAAACAAATATACATACGTAAAAATACCGTTCAATCACTGCACATCGAAAATGTACTCAGAAATACATTAACAAAGTGTTAGGGGGTGTCCCGCTGTGTTACTCGTCTTAAGAGTGTGCTTACCACGCCGACTGGAGCCGGTGGTCTACAGCCTGTGTGAGAAGGTAAAGGGGGCAAAAATTAGACAAATAAAGGTCACAGCCATACACAGAAGGCATCAGATACTCTACAGCTGAGCAACAGGTCACCAGTCGTGAACATCTTACCTTCTGGGAGCCTCTGTGCCAGGTGCTCTCTGCTAGACTGGAGGGTTCCTGAAACTGTAGGTGGAAGCCTCTCCAAAGACTTGTCAAAAGCCACGATTCTGAGAGGAAGGAACATTGACATGCATCAGCTCGAGATGGTACAGTATAGTTTTAATGCATTAGCCTCCAAGTAAAGGCCTCTGAAGGATTTGAAAGAGAGAGAGGAGTGTCTCACATGGCTCTGAGGGAGTCACAGCTGACGTTGACCGGGATGATGCTCAGACTCTCGGGACGGACGCTGGCCAGCAGAACAACCAGATTGACTTCGAACCACAAGGTAAAGTTACTCGGTTGGAAGGCTGGGAATCTGGGAGCCAGGGCGGTCAGTGTCAGGTTCAGCATGACATCTCTCACTGCTGCGTTGGTAATGTAGGTGATGTTTTGCTGAAAACACAGAAGAGCCAAGTGATTTAGGGATAAGCCCAAACACAGACCTGTGCTTCTTACCACTGTCCATCCAAATGGTATAGGGCGAGGGATCAAGTTTGACCCTTCATACGGCACACTCACCTGCGCTGTGAGAGCGGTAAAAGCCTGGAAGAAGTTGTCGAGCCGCCCATCTTCTGGAGATCCAGCTATGCTGACAAAAACTTCTTTCAAAACAGTCACATTGTCAAGAGCCCCACTGCTAGGGTCCAGAATCAATTCAGCTTTCTGGTCCGGTGAGAGCGCGTCCAGAGTGGCCAACTGTGGATGCAAGATGGTTATTGACAGATAACAAGCAAGCGCTCGCTGCCAAAATCTTGAAATGGGAAAAGAGGCTTAATTCACCGCTTTGGTATGAAGAAAAAAGGTGGAAGGTACAAAAAAGGTGTGTCTTACCCCGGTAATGTTCAGCTCTTTAAAGGCAGCGTAATCTACTTCTTTGGAGAAGGGACCTAGGTTGACGTCCAGCCATTCGGCATCACTGCGGATGTTCAGCCTGCAGGCTGCAAAAGAAAGGACACCAGTGTCAAAGGCTGAGGTAAGCGCCAACACCTCTGGAATCCAATGCACTTTTGAAAATGAGATGCTTTGGCAAGGCTCGGGAGGTGAGAGCAAGCCCAATTACCTATTTCGTTGAACCTGGCCAAAGACTGCCTTAGATGATTCACCAGGACGTTGGCCATTTCCTTCCTGCTCTGGCGTGGCAGGCTGGGAAATACCTTGCCCATTGCTTTCACACTACGAGAGAAGAAACAGTTAGATGTCAAAGGTGGGGTTTCTAGCCCTCACGATGCTCTACAGCTGCCAGGATGAATTGATTCTCTCAATTGTGGCACTGAGAAGCCATCAGAGCCATTACACAAGGGCTTACACGACTTGGTAGTTGGTGCAGTTCGCCTGTGAAGTTGTTACAGTGAGCATCTCTGTGGTGAAACTGGGTAGGACAGGAATGAGTTTCACGTGGAACCAGGCGATCCAGGCTGAGGAGTCAAACTGCAGGAAATTGCCGCTGATGACTTTGAAGGTTCGGTTCATGGCTAGGTCTCTGATGGGAGGGGAAATTTCTGGAATCTGTGGAAACAGGACAGACATTAGCATTTAGCATTAGCATTAGCATTAGCAGAGTGATGAAAACTTTTGTGGTCTTGAAGGCATGACTTACCTCAGCAGCCGCACTCAGAGCTGTCAGGAATTGGCCCACGTTTTGAAGAGCATCTCCCTCCTCTAGGCGATCAAAGACAGCCTCGATTTTTGTTGAGTCATTCAGTGCTCCGGATGTCAGGATCAACTGTGCTGCCTGTGATGGCGTCAGCAGGTCCAGAGACTCGAACTACGGCACGCAAAAGAAAATCATTTACGATCGTGTTCGACCAGGAAGCCTACAGCTGCATGGACTTCAATGATCAGGAAATGACGCACGGCACTTACGCCAGAGAAGTTGCCGTTAAGCTTTTGCAGATCTTCCAGAGGCGCATAATCCGCAAAGTCGCCAAAGTTCTTCTGGAGCCAGTCTTTGCTGTCAGTGGCGCCGGCAATGCAGCCGGGATCTGAAACAAACACAGCAAAGAAACATGATGGCCATTCATGTGGTCTTACTCGGAAGAGTGATTACACTGTCCAGTCTTTGGGAAATTTCCTCAAAGCCTGGAAGTCTTTTCCCCAGCACAAACCTGGTGAGTCTCCTCTCGAGAGGAACAGATACAGGAAGTGAGTGAAGACGGTTCTCTTTTGCTCCTCATCCATGGATGTTGAGCGGTTGGTGAGAGCGGTCACCCTGATTGCAGACAAAATGGAGAAGAAGGGATAAGATGGCCTTGCCGGTGAGCAAAAATTAGCTTGTGTCGAAGCAGTGCTTGACAGTAGAGTTTCTGCACGTACACGGCTTGGAAGGTTTCGCAATTGAAACTCTTGGTGGCAAGGCACGACAAGAAGGTTTGGGTCACTGACGACAAGAATGGCCGCAGTCTGATGTCAAACCACTGGCTGATGAAGGCCGTGTCTCTGAACTGCGCTTCGGTGAAGTTGTTGAGCGTGACCTCCCCTATGATTTCGAGGACGGTAGCCACAGACGGATTGAGGTTTTGGGTCTGTAACAAAAGAAAAAAAATAGGTTGTTGATAGCCAGGCTGGCAAGTGATGCTGAAGCGTTGAATTAGACTGGAGAACCACATCTACCTTGCCGGAATACCGCACGAGGGCCTGATCCAGAACGCCTGACACTTTGGCAAAGAACGCCTTCCATGTTTCTTTGGGGTAACTGCCGCTCTCTGGGACTTTGCACTCCAGCAGGTTTACCAAGCTGTCCACCGACAGAGACTCCACCTTGAGTAGGAAAAAGAAAAATGTCATCAATGACAATAGGGCACAAGCATCACGTTTGCCACTGGGTGTCAAAACACCAGGCGATGCCCGTCAGCACTGCTGACGGCCTTTGCCAGGAAGCTCTGGGTATCCTTACCGAGGAGCATGCAAGGTCTGCCATGCTGAAATTGCAAAGCATCCCAGAGGAGTTGGCAGAGACCAGGAGCTGCTGCATGGAGGCGCTGCATGGCACAAACAAAGAAATACATGTTTTTGGCATTTCTGACACAAGCTACCTTACTTCCAGACTGTAGGCTGCCTCCAAAGATTCACTCACCTGTTGGCGTTAGCACAAAGACTCTCCTCTGTGGAAACAAAATTCACATTAACAAAGAATTTGGGTGCGAAACCAGTTTAAAGACAAATGCAACTTTTGTTTGGCAGGCTAATAGGAGACATGCTGGAAAGGGACTTACCATCCACAACTGTCTCTGTGCACTAAATGAGAAAACAAATATACATACGTAAAAATACCGTTCAATCACTGCACATCGAAAATGTACTCAGAAATACATTAACAAAGTGTTAGGGGGTGTCCCGCTGTGTTACTCTTCTTAAGAGTGTGCTTACCACGCCGACTGGAGCCGGTGGTCTACAGCCTGTGTGAGAAGGTAAAGGGGGCAAAAATTAGACAAATAAAGGTCACAGCCATACACAGAAGGCATCAGATACTCTACAGCTGAGCAACAGGTCACCAGTCGTGAACATCTTACCTTCTGGGAGCCTCTGTGCCAGGTGCTCTCTGCTAGACTGGAGGGTTCCTGCAACTGTAGGTGGAAGCCTCTCCAAAGACTTGTCAAAAGCCACGATTCTGAGAGGAAGGAACATTGAAATGCATTAGCTCGAGATGGTACAGTATAGTTTTAATGCATTAGCCTCCAAGTAAAGGCCTCTGAAGGATTTGAAAGAGAGAGAGGAGTGTCTCACATGGCTCTGAGGGAGTCACAGCTGACGTTGACCGGGATGATGCTCAGACTCTCGGGACGGACGCTGGCCAGCAGAACAACCAGATTGACTTCGAACCACAAGGTAAAGTTACTCGGTTGGAAGGCTGGGAATCTGGGAGCCAGGGCGGTCAGTGTCAGGTTCAGCATGACATCTCTCACTGCTGCGTTGGTAATGTAGGTGATGTTTTGCTGAAAACACAGAAGAGCCAAGTGATTTAGGGATAAGCCCAAACACAGACCTGTGCTTCTTACCACTGTCCATCCAAATGGTATAGGGCGAGGGATCAAGTTTGACCCTTCATACGGCACACTCACCTGCGCTGTGAGAGCGGTAAAAGCCTGGAAGAAGTTGTCGAGCCGCCCATCTTCTGGAGATCCAGCTATGCTGACAAAAACTTCTTTCAAAACAGTCACATTGTCAAGAGCCCCACTGCTAGGGTCCAGAATCAATTCAGCTTTCTGGTCCGGTGAGAGCGCGTCCAGAGTGGCCAACTGTGGATGCAAGATGGTTATTGACAGATAACAAGCAAGCGCTCGCTGCCAAAATCTTGAAATGGGAAAAGAGGCTTAATTCACCGCTTTGGTATGAAGAAAAAAGGTGGAGGGTACAAAAAAGGTGTGTCTTACCCCGGTAATGTTCAGCTCTTTAAAGGCAGCGTAATCTACTTCTTTGGAGAAGGGACCTAGGTTGACGTCCAGCCATTCGGCATCATTGCGGATGTTCAGCCTGCAGGCTGCAAAAGAAAGGACACCAGTGTCAAAGGCTGAGGTAAGCGCCAACACCTCTGGAATCCAATGCACTTTTGTAAATGAGATGCTTTGGCAAGGCTCGGGAGGTGAGAGCAAGCCCAATTACCTATTTCGTTGAACCTGGCCAAAGACTGCCTTAGATGATTCACCAGGACGTTGGCCATTTCCTTCCTGCTCTGGCGTGGCAGGCTGGGAAATACCTTGCCCATTGCTTTCACACTACGAGAGAAGAAACAGTTAGATGTCAAAGGTGGGGTTTCTAGCCCTCACGATGCTCTACAGCTGCCAGGATGAATTGATTCTCTCAATTGTGGCACTGAGAAGCCATCAGAGCCATTACACAAGGGCTTACACGACTTGGTAGTTGGTGCAGTTCGCCTGTGAAGTTGTTACAGTGAGCATCTCTGTGGTGAAACTGGGTAGGACAGGAATGAGTTTCACGTGGAACCAGGCGATCCAGGCTGAGGAGTCAAACTGCAGGAAATTGCCGCTGATGACTTTGAAGGTTCGGTTCATGGCTAGGTCTCTGATGGGAGGGGAAATTTCTGGAATCTGTGGAAACAGGACAGACATTAGCATTTAGCATTAGCATTAGCATTAGCAGAGTGATGAAAACTTTTGTGGTCTTGAAGCCATGACTTACCTCAGCAGCCGCACTCAGAGCTGTCAGGAATTGGCCCACGTTTTGAAGAGCATCTCCCTCCTCTAGGCGATCAAAGACAGCCTCGATTTTTGTTGAGTCATTCAGTGCTCCGGATGTCAGGATCAACTGTGCTGCCTGTGATGGCGTCAGCAGGTCCAGAGACTCGAACTACGGCACGCAAAAGAAAATCATTTACGATCGTGTTCGACCAGGAAGCCTACAGCTGCATGGACTTCAATGATCAGGAAATGACGCACGGCACTTACGCCAGAGAAGTTGCCGTTAAGCTTTTGCAGATCTTCCAGAGGCGCATAATCCGCAAAGTCGCCAAAGTTCTTCTGGAGCCAGTCTTTGCTGTCAGTGGCGCCGGCAATGCAGCCGGGATCTGAAACAAACACAGCAAAGAAACATGATGGCCATTCATGTGGTCTTACTCGGAAGAGTGATTACACTGTCCAGTCTTTGGGAAATTTCCTCAAAGCCTGGAAGTCTTTTCCCCAGCACAAACCTGGTGAGTCTCCTCTCGAGAGGAACAGATACAGGAAGTGAGTGAAGACGGTTCTCTTTTGCTCCTCATCCATGGATGTTGAGCGGTTGGTGAGAGCGGTCACCCTGATTGCAGACAAAATGGAGAAGAAGGGATAAGATGGCCTTGCCGGTGAGCAAAAATTAGCTTGTGTCGAAGCAGTGCTTGACAGTAGAGTTTCTGCACGTACACGGCTTGGAAGGTTTCGCAATTGAAACTCTTGGTGGCAAGGCACGACAAGAAGGTTTGGGTCACTGACGACAAGAATGGCCGCAGTCTGATGTCAAACCACTGGCTGATGAAGGCCGTGTCTCTGAACTGCGCTTCGGTGAAGTTGTTGAGCGTGACCTCCCCTATGATTTCGAGGACGGTAGCCACAGACGGATTGAGGTTTTGGGTCTGTAACAAAAGAAAAAAAATAGGTTGTTGATAGCCAGGCTGGCAAGTGATGCTGAAGCGTTGAATTAGACTGGAGAACCACATCTACCTTGCCGGAATACCGCACGAGGGCCTGATCCAGAACGCCTGACACTTTGGCAAAGAACGCCTTCCATGTTTCTTTGGGGTAACTGCCGCTCTCTGGGACTTTGCACTCCAGCAGGTTTACCAAGCTGTCCACCGACAGAGACTCCACCTTGAGTAGGAAAAAGAAAAATGTCATCAATGACAATGGGGCACAAGCATCACGTTTGCCACTGGGTGTCAAAACACCAGGCGATGCCCGTCAGCACTGCTGACGGCCTTTGCCAGGAAGCTCTGGGTATCCTTACCGAGGAGCATGCAAGGTCTGCCATGCTGAAATTGCAAAGCATCCCAGAGGAGTTGGCAGAGACCAGGAGCTGCTGCATGGAGGCGCTGCATGGCACAAACAAAGAAATACATGTTTTTGGCATTTCTGACACAAGCTACCTTACTTCCAGACTGTAGGCTGCCTCCAAAGATTCACTCACCTGTTGGCGTTAGCACAAAGACTCTCCTCTGTGGAAACAAAATTCACATTAACAAAGAATTTGGGTGCGAAACCAGTTTAAAGACAAATGCAACTTTTGTTTGGCAGGCTAATAGGAGACACGCTGGACAGGGACTTACCATCCACAACTGTCTCTGTGCACTAAATGAGAAAAACAAATATACATACGTAAAAATACCGTTCAATCACTGCACATCGAAAATGTACTCAGAAATACATTAACAAAGTGTTAGGGGGTGTCCCGCTGTGTTACTCTTCTTAAGAGTGTGCTTACCACGCCGACTGGAGCCGGTGGTCTACAGCCTGTGTGAGAAGGTAAAGGGGGCAAAAATTAGACAAATAAAGGTCACAGCCATACACAGAAGGCATCAGATACTCTACAGCTGAGCAACAGGTCACCAGTCGTGAACATCTTACCTTCTGGGAGCCTCTGTGCCAGGTGCTCTCTGCTAGACTGGAGGGTTCCTGAAACTGTAGGTGGAAGCCTCTCCAAAGACTTGTCAAAAGCCACGATTCTGAGAGGAAGGAACATTGACATGCATCAGCTCGAGATGGTACAGTATAGTTTTAATGCATTAGCCTCCAAGTAAAGGCCTCTGAAGGATTTGAAAGAGAGAGAGGAGTGTCTCACATGGCTTTGAGGGAGTCACAGCTGACGTTGACCGGGATGATGCTCAGACTCTCGGGACGGACGCTGGCCAGCAGAACAACCAGATTGACTTCGAACCACAAGGTAAAGTTACTCGGTTGGAAGGCTGGGAATCTGGGAGCCAGGGCGGTCAGTGTCAGGTTCAGCATGACATCTCTCACTGCTGCGTTGGTAATGTAGGTGATGTTTTGCTGAAAACACAGAAGAGCCAAGTGATTTAGGGATAAGCCCAAACACAGACCTGTGCTTCTTACCACTGTCCATCCAAATGGTATAGGGCGAGGGATCAAGTTTGACCCTTCATACGGCACACTCACCTGCGCTGTGAGAGCGGTAAAAGCCTGGAAGAAGTTGTCGAGCCGCCCATCTTCTGGAGATCCAGCTATGCTGACAAAAACTTCTTTCAAAACAGTCACATTGTCAAGAGCCCCACTGCTAGGGTCCAGAATCAATTCAGCTTTCTGGTCCGGTGAGAGCGCGTCCAGAGTGGCCAACTGTGGATGCAAGATGGTTATTGACAGATAACAAGCAAGCGCTCGCTGCCAAAATCTTGAAATGGGAAAAGAGGCTTAATTCACCGCTTTGGTATGAAGAAAAAAGGTGGAGGGTACAAAAAAGGTGTGTCTTACCCCGGTAATGTTCAGCTCTTTAAAGGCAGCGTAATCTACTTCTTTGGAGAAGGGACCTAGGTTGACGTCCAGCCATTCGGCATCATTGCGGATGTTCAGCCTGCAGGCTGCAAAAGAAAGGACACCAGTGTCAAAGGCTGAGGTAAGCGCCAACACCTCTGGAATCCAATGCACTTTTGTAAATGAGATGCTTTGGCAAGGCTCGGGAGGTGAGAGCAAGCCCAATTACCTATTTCGTTGAACCTGGCCAAAGACTGCCTTAGATGATTCACCAGGACGTTGGCCATTTCCTTCCTGCTCTGGCGTGGCAGGCTGGGAAATACCTTGCCCATTGCTTTCACACTACGAGAGAAGAAACAGTTAGATGTCAAAGGTGGGGTTTCTAGCCCTCACGATGCTCTACAGCTGCCAGGATGAATTGATTCTCTCAATTGTGGCACTGAGAAGCCATCAGAGCCATTACACAAGGGCTTACACGACTTGGTAGTTGGTGCAGTTCGCCTGTGAAGTTGTTACAGTGAGCATCTCTGTGGTGAAACTGGGTAGGACAGGAATGAGTTTCACGTGGAACCAGGCGATCCAGGCTGAGGAGTCAAACTGCAGGAAATTGCCGCTGATGACTTTGAAGGTTCGGTTCATGGCTAGGTCTCTGATGGGAGGGGAAATTTCTGGAATCTGTGGAAACAGGACAGACATTAGCATTTAGCATTAGCATTAGCATTAGCATTAGCAGAGTGATGAAAACTTTTGTGGTCTTGAAGGCATGACTTACCTCAGCAGCCGCACTCAGAGCTGTCAGGAATTGGCCCACGTTTTGAAGAGCATCTCCCTCCTCTAGGCGATCAAAGACAGCCTCGATTTTTGTTGAGTCATTCAGTGCTCCGGATGTCAGGATCAACTGTGCTGCCTGTGATGGCGTCAGCAGGTCCAGAGACTTGAACTACGGCACGCAAAAGAAAATCATTTACGATCGTGTTCGACCAGGAAGCCTACAGCTGCATGGACTTCAATGATCAGGAAATGACGCACGGCACTTACGCCAGAGAAGTTGCCGTTAAGCTTTTGCAGATCTTCCAGAGGCGCATAATCCGCAAAGTCGCCAAAGTTCTTCTGGAGCCAGTCTTTGCTGTCAGTGGCGCCGGCAATGCAGCCGGGATCTGAAACAAACACAGCAAAGAAACATGATGGCCATTCATGTGGTCTTACTCAGAAGAGTGATTACACTGTCCAGTCTTTGGGAAATTTCCTCAAAGCCTGGAAGTCTTTTCCCCAGCACAAACCTGGTGAGTCTCCTCTCGAGAGGAACAGATACAGGAAGTGAGTGAAGACGGTTCTCTTTTGCTCCTCATCCATGGATGTTGAGCGGTTGGTGAGAGCGGTCACCCTGATTGCAGACAAAATGGAGAAGAAGGGATAAGATGGCCTTGCCGGTGAGCAAAAATTAGCTTGTGTCGAAGCAGTGCTTGACAGTAGAGTTTCTGCACGTACACGGCTTGGAAGGTTTCGCAATTGAAACTCTTGGTGGCAAGGCACGACAAGAAGGTTTGGGTCACTGACGACAAGAATGGCCGCAGTCTGATGTCAAACCACTGGCTGATGAAGGCCGTGTCTCTGAACTGCGCTTCGGTGAAGTTGTTGAGCGTGACCTCCCCTATGATTTCGAGGACGGTAGCCACAGACGGATTGAGGATTTGGGTCTGTAACAAAAGAAAAAAAATAGGTTGTTGATAGCCAGGCTGGCAAGTGATGCTGAAGCGTTGAATTAGACTGGAGAACCACATCTACCTTGCCGGAATACCGCACGAGGGCCTGATCCAGAACGCCTGACACTTTGGCAAAGAACGCCTTCCATGTTTCTTTGGGGTAACTGCCGCTCTCTGGGACTTTGCACTCCAGCAGGTTTACCAAGCTGTCCACCGACAGAGACTCCACCTTGAGTAGGAAAAAGAAAAATGTCATCAATGACAATGGGGCACAAGCATCACGTTTGCCACTGGGTGTCAAAACACCAGGCGATGCCCGTCAGCACTGCTGACGGCCTTTGCCAGGAAGCTCTGGGTATCCTTACCGAGGAGCATGCAAGGTCTGCCATGCTGAAATTGCAAAGCATCCCAGAGGAGTTGGCAGAGACCAGGAGCTGCTGCATGGAGGCGCTGCATGGCACAAACAAAGAAATACATGTTTTTGGCATTTCTGACACAAGCTACCTAACTTCCAGACTGTAGGCTGCCTCCAAAGATTCACTCACCTGTTGGCGTTAGCACAAAGACTCTCCTCTGTGGAAACAAAATTCACATTAACAAAGAATTTGGGTGCGAAACCAGTTTAAAGACAAATGCAACTTTTGTTTGGCAGGCTAATAGGAGACACGCTGGACAGGGACTTACCATCCACAACTGTCTCTGTGCACTAAATGAGAAAACAAATATACATACGTAAAAATACCGTTCAATCACTGCACATCGAAAATGTACTCAGAAATACATTAACAAAGTGTTAGGGGGTGTCCCGCTGTGTTACTCTTCTTAAGAGTGTGCTTACCACGCCGACTGGAGCCGGTGGTCTACAGCCTGTGTGAGAAGGTAAAGGGGGCAAAAATTAGACAAATAAAGGTCACAGCCATACACAGAAGGCATCAGATACTCTACAGCTGAGCAACAGGTCACCAGTCGTGAACATCTTACCTTCTGGGAGCCTCTGTGCCAGGTGCTCTCTGCTAGACTGGAGGGTTCCTGAAACTGTAGGTGGAAGCCTCTCCAAAGACTTGTCAAAAGCCACGATTCTGAGAGGAAGGAACATTGACATGCATCTGCTCGAGATGGTACAGTATAGTTTTAATGCATTAGCCTCCAAGTAAAGGCCTCTGAAGGATTTGAAAGAGAGAGAGGAGTGTCTCACATGGCTCTGAGGGAGTCACAGCTGACGTTGACCGGGATGATGCTCAGACTCTCGGGACGGACGCTGGCCAGCAGAACAACCAGATTGACTTCGAACCACAAGGTAAAGTTACTCGGTTGGAAGGCTGGGAATCTGGGAGCCAGGGCGGTCAGTGTCAGGTTCAGCATGACATCTCTCACTGCTGCGTTGGTAATGTAGGTGATGTTTTGCTGAAAACACAGAAGAGCCAAGTGATTTAGGGATAAGCCCAAACACAGACCTGTGCTTCTTACCACTGTCCATCCAAATGGTATAGGGCGAGGGATCAAGTTTGACCCTTCATACGGCACACTCACCTGCGCTGTGAGAGCGGTAAAAGCCTGGAAGAAGTTGTCGAGCCGCCCATCTTCTGGAGATCCAGCTATGCTGACAAAAACTTCTTTCAAAACAGTCACATTGTCAAGAGCCCCACTGCTAGGGTCCAGAATCAATTCAGCTTTCTGGTCCGGTGAGAGCGCGTCCAGAGTGGCCAACTGTGGATGCAAGATGGTTATTGACAGATAACAAGCAAGCGCTCGCTGCCAAAATCTTGAAATGGGAAAAGAGGCTTAATTCACCGCTTTGGTATGAAGAAAAAAGGTGGAGGGTACAAAAAAGGTGTGTCTTACCCCGGTAATGTTCAGCTCTTTAAAGGCAGCGTAATCTACTTCTTTGGAGAAGGGACCTAGGTTGACGTCCAGCCATTCGGCATCATTGCGGATGTTCAGCCTGCAGGCTGCAAAAGAAAGGACACCAGTGTCAAAGGCTGAGGTAAGCGCCAACACCTCTGGAATCCAATGCACTTTTGTAAATGAGATGCTTTGGCAAGGCTCGGGAGGTGAGAGCAAGCCCAATTACCTATTTCGTTGAACCTGGCCAAAGACTGCCTTAGATGATTCACCAGGACGTTGGCCATTTCCTTCCTGCTCTGGCGTGGCAGGCTGGGAAATACCTTGCCCATTGCTTTCACACTACGAGAGAAGAAACAGTTAGATGTCAAAGGTGGGGTTTCTAGCCCTCACGATGCTCTACAGCTGCCAGGATGAATTGATTCTCTCAATTGTGGCACTGAGAAGCCATCAGAGCCATTACACAAGGGCTTACACGACTTGGTAGTTGGTGCAGTTCGCCTGTGAAGTTGTTACAGTGAGCATCTCTGTGGTGAAACTGGGTAGGACAGGAATGAGTTTCACGTGGAACCAGGCGATCCAGGCTGAGGAGTCAAACTGCAGGAAATTGCCGCTGATGACTTTGAAGGTTCGGTTCATGGCTAGGTCTCTGATGGGAGGGGAAATTTCTGGAATCTGTGGAAACAGGACAGACATTAGCATTTAGCATTAGCATTAGCATTAGCAGAGTGATGAAAACTTTTGTGGTCTTGAAGCCATGACTTACCTCAGCAGCCGCACTCAGAGCTGTCAGGAATTGGCCCACGTTTTGAAGAGCATCTCCCTCCTCTAGGCGATCAAAGACAGCCTCGATTTTTGTTGAGTCATTCAGTGCTCCGGATGTCAGGATCAACTGTGCTGCCTGTGATGGCGTCAGCAGGTCCAGAGACTCGAACTACGGCACGCAAAAGAAAATCATTTACGATCGTGTTCGACCAGGAAGCCTACAGCTGCATGGACTTCAATGATCAGGAAATGACGCACGGCACTTACGCCAGAGAAGTTGCCGTTAAGCTTTTGCAGATCTTCCAGAGGCGCATAATCCGCAAAGTCGCCAAAGTTCTTCTGGAGCCAGTCTTTGCTGTCAGTGGCGCCGGCAATGCAGCCGGGATCTGAAACAAACACAGCAAAGAAACATGATGGCCATTCATGTGGTCTTACTCAGAAGAGTGATTACACTGTCCAGTCTTTGGGAAATTTCCTCAAAGCCTGGAAGTCTTTTCCCCAGCACAAACCTGGTGAGTCTCCTCTCGAGAGGAACAGATACAGGAAGTGAGTGAAGACGGTTCTCTTTTGCTCCTCATCCATGGATGTTGAGCGGTTGGTGAGAGCGGTCACCCTGATTGCAGACAAAATGGAGAAGAAGGGATAAGATGGCCTTGCCGGTGAGCAAAAATTAGCTTGTGTCGAAGCAGTGCTTGACAGTAGAGTTTCTGCACGTACACGGCTTGGAAGGTTTCGCAATTGAAACTCTTGGTGGCAAGGCACGACAAGAAGGTTTGGGTCACTGACGACAAGAATGGCCGCAGTCTGATGTCAAACCACTGGCTGATGAAGGCCGTGTCTCTGAACTGCGCTTCGGTGAAGTTGTTGAGCGTGACCTCCCCTATGATTTCGAGGACGGTAGCCACAGACGGATTGAGGTTTTGGGTCTGTAACAAAAGAAAAAAAATAGGTTGTTGATAGCCAGGCTGGCAAGTGATGCTGAAGCGTTGAATTAGACTGGAGAACCACATCTACCTTGCCGGAATACCGCACGAGGGCCTGATCCAGAACGCCTGACACTTTGGCAAAGAACGCCTTCCATGTTTCTTTGGGGTAACTGCCGCTCTCTGGGACTTTGCACTCCAGCAGGTTTACCAAGCTGTCCACCGACAGAGACTCCACCTTGAGTAGGAAAAAGAAAAATGTCATCAATGACAATGGGGCACAAGCATCACGTTTGCCACTGGGTGTCAAAACACCAGGCGATGCCCGTCAGCACTGCTGACGGCCTTTGCCAGGAAGCTCTGGGTATCCTTACCGAGGAGCATGCAAGGTCTGCCATGCTGAAATTGCAAAGCATCCCAGAGGAGTTGGCAGAGACCAGGAGCTGCTGCATGGAGGCGCTGCATGGCACAAACAAAGAAATACATGTTTTTGGCATTTCTGACACAAGCTACCTAACTTCCAGACTGTAGGCTGCCTCCAAAGATTCACTCACCTGTTGGCGTTAGCACAAAGACTCTCCTCTGTGGAAACAAAATTCACATTAACAAAGAATTTGGGTGCGAAACCAGTTTAAAGACAAATGCAACTTTTGTTTGGCAGGCTAATAGGAGACACGCTGGACAGGGACTTACCATCCACAACTGTCTCTGTGCACTAAATGAGAAAACAAATATACATACGTAAAAATACCGTTCAATCACTGCACATCGAAAATGTACTCAGAAATACATTAACAAAGTGTTAGGGGGTGTCCCGCTGTGTTACTCTTCTTAAGAGTGTGCTTACCACGCCGACTGGAGCCGGTGGTCTACAGCCTGTGTGAGAAGGTAAAGGGGGCAAAAATTAGACAAATAAAGGTCACAGCCATACACAGAAGGCATCAGATACTCTACAGCTGAGCAACAGGTCACCAGTCGTGAACATCTTACCTTCTGGGAGCCTCTGTGCCAGGTGCTCTCTGCTAGACTGGAGGGTTCCTGAAACTGTAGGTGGAAGCCTCTCCAAAGACTTGTCAAAAGCCACGATTCTGAGAGGAAGGAACATTGACATGCATCAGCTCGAGATGGTACAGTATAGTTTTAATGCATTAGCCTCCAAGTAAAGGCCTCTGAAGGATTTGAAAGAGAGAGAGGAGTGTCTCACATGACTCTGAGGGAGTCACAGCTGACGTTGACCGGGATGATGCTCAGACTCTCGGGACGGACGCTGGCCAGCAGAACAACCAGATTGACTTCGAACCACAAGGTAAAGTTACTCGGTTGGAAGGCTGGGAATCTGGGAGCCAGGGCGGTCAGTGTCAGGTTCAGCATGACATCTCTCACTGCTGCGTTGGTAATGTAGGTGATGTTTTGCTGAAAACACAGAAGAGCCAAGTGATTTAGGGATAAGCCCAAACACAGACCTGTGCTTCTTACCACTGTCCATCCAAATGGTATAGGGCGAGGGATCAAGTTTGACCCTTCATACGGCACACTCACCTGCGCTGTGAGAGCGGTAAAAGCCTGGAAGAAGTTGTCGAGCCGCCCATCTTCTGGAGATCCAGCTATGCTGACAAAAACTTCTTTCAAAACAGTCACATTGTCAAGAGCCCCACTGCTAGGGTCCAGAATCAATTCAGCTTTCTGGTCCGGTGAGAGCGCGTCCAGAGTGGCCAACTGTGGATGCAAGATGGTTATTGACAGATAACAAGCAAGCGCTCGCTGCCAAAATCTTGAAATGGGAAAAGAGGCTTAATTCACCGCTTTGGTATGAAGAAAAAAGGTGGAGGGTACAAAAAAGGTGTGTCTTACCCCGGTAATGTTCAGCTCTTTAAAGGCAGCGTAATCTACTTCTTTGGAGAAGGGACCTAGGTTGACGTCCAGCCATTCGGCATCATTGCGGATGTTCAGCCTGCAGGCTGCAAAAGAAAGGACACCAGTGTCAAAGGCTGAGGTAAGCGCCAACACCTCTGGAATCCAATGCACTTTTGTAAATGAGATGCTTTGGCAAGGCTCGGGAGGTGAGAGCAAGCCCAATTACCTATTTCGTTGAACCTGGCCAAAGACTGCCTTAGATGATTCACCAGGACGTTGGCCATTTCCTTCCTGCTCTGGCGTGGCAGGCTGGGAAATACCTTGCCCATTGCTTTCACACTACGAGAGAAGAAACAGTTAGATGTCAAAGGTGGGGTTTCTAGCCCTCACGATGCTCTACAGCTGCCAGGATGAATTGATTCTCTCAATTGTGGCACTGAGAAGCCATCAGAGCCATTACACAAGGGCTTACACGACTTGGTAGTTGGTGCAGTTCGCCTGTGAAGTTGTTACAGTGAGCATCTCTGTGGTGAAACTGGGTAGGACAGGAATGAGTTTCACGTGGAACCAGGCGATCCAGGCTGAGGAGTCAAACTGCAGGAAATTGCCGCTGATGACTTTGAAGGTTCGGTTCATGGCTAGGTCTCTGATGGGAGGGGAAATTTCTGGAATCTGTGGAAACAGGACAGACATTAGCATTTAGCATTAGCATTAGCATTAGCAGAGTGATGAAAACTTTTGTGGTCTTGAAGGCATGACTTACCTCAGCAGCCGCACTCAGAGCTGTCAGGAATTGGCCCACGTTTTGAAGAGCATCTCCCTCCTCTAGGCGATCAAAGACAGCCTCGATTTTTGTTGAGTCATTCAGTGCTCCGGATGTCAGGATCAACTGTGCTGCCTGTGATGGCGTCAGCAGGTCCAGAGACTCGAACTACGGCACGCAAAAGAAAATCATTTACGATCGTGTTCGACCAGGAAGCCTACAGCTGCATGGACTTCAATGATCAGGAAATGACGCACGGCACTTACGCCAGAGAAGTTGCCGTTAAGCTTTTGCAGATCTTCCAGAGGCGCATAATCCGCAAAGTCGCCAAAGTTCTTCTGGAGCCAGTCTTTGCTGTCAGTGGCGCCGGCAATGCAGCCGGGATCTGAAACAAACACAGCAAAGAAACATGATGGCCATTCATGTGGTCTTACTCGGAAGAGTGATTACACTGTCCAGTCTTTGGGAAATTTCCTCAAAGCCTGGAAGTCTTTTCCCCAGCACAAACCTGGTGAGTCTCCTCTCGAGAGGAACAGATACAGGAAGTGAGTGAAGACGGTTCTCTTTTGCTCCTCATCCATGGATGTTGAGCGGTTGGTGAGAGCGGTCACCCTGATTGCAGACAAAATGGAGAAGAAGGGATAAGATGGCCTTGCCGGTGAGCAAAAATTAGCTTGTGTCGAAGCAGTGCTTGACAGTAGAGTTTCTGCACGTACACGGCTTGGAAGGTTTCGCAATTGAAACTCTTGGTGGCAAGGCACGACAAGAAGGTTTGGGTCACTGACGACAAGAATGGCCGCAGTCTGATGTCAAACCACTGGCTGATGAAGGCCGTGTCTCTGAACTGCGCTTCGGTGAAGTTGTTGAGCGTGACCTCCCCTATGATTTCGAGGACGGTAGCCACAGACGGATTGAGGTTTTGGGTCTGTAACAAAAGAAAAAAAATAGGTTGTTGATAGCCAGGCTGGCAAGTGATGCTGAAGCGTTGAATTAGACTGGAGAACCACATCTACCTTGCCGGAATACCGCACGAGGGCCTGATCCAGAACGCCTGACACTTTGGCAAAGAACGCCTTCCATGTTTCTTTGGGGTAACTGCCGCTCTCTGGGACTTTGCACTCCAGCAGGTTTACCAAGCTGTCCACCGACAGAGACTCCACCTTGAGTAGGAAAAAGAAAAATGTCATCAATGACAATGGGGCACAAGCATCACGTTTGCCACTGGGTGTCAAAACACCAGGCGATGCCCGTCAGCACTGCTGACGGCCTTTGCCAGGAAGCTCTGGGTATCCTTACCGAGGAGCATGCAAGGTCTGCCATGCTGAAATTGCAAAGCATCCCAGAGGAGTTGGCAGAGACCAGGAGCTGCTGCATGGAGGCGCTGCATGGCACAAACAAAGAAATACATGTTTTTGGCATTTCTGACACAAGCTACCTTACTTCCAGACTGTAGGCTGCCTCCAAAGATTCACTCACCTGTTGGCGTTAGCACAAAGACTCTCCTCTGTGGAAACAAAATTCACATTAACAAAGAATTTGGGTGCGAAACCAGTTTAAAGACAAATGCAACTTTTGTTTGGCAGGCTAATAGGAGACACGCTGGACAGGGACTTACCATCCACAACTGTCTCTGTGCACTAAATGAGAAAACAAATATACATACGTAAAAATACCGTTCAATCACTGCACATCGAAAATGTACTCAGAAATACATTAACAAAGTGTTAGGGGGTGTCCCGCTGTGTTACTCTTCTTAAGAGTGTGCTTACCACGCCGACTGAAGCCGGTGGTCTACAGCCTGTGTGAGAAGGTAAAGGGGGCAAAAATTAGACAAATAAAGGTCACAGCCATACACAGAAGGCATCAGATACTCTACAGCTGAGCAACAGGTCACCAGTCGTGAACATCTTACCTTCTGGGAGCCTCTGTGCCAGGTGCTCTCTGCTAGACTGGAGGGTTCCTGAAACTGTAGGTGGAAGCCTCTCCAAAGACTTGTCAAAAGCCACGATTCTGAGAGGAAGGAACATTGACATGCATCAGCTCGAGATGGTACAGTATAGTTTTAATGCATTAGCCTCCAAGTAAAGGCCTCTGAAGGATTTGAAAGAGAGAGAGGAGTGTCTCACATGGCTCTGAGGGAGTCACAGCTGACGTTGACCGGGATGATGCTCAGACTCTCGGGACGGACGCTGGCCAGCAGAACAACCAGATTGACTTCGAACCACAAGGTAAAGTTACTCGGTTGGAAGGCTGGGAATCTGGGAGCCAGGGCGGTCAGTGTCAGGTTCAGCATGACATCTCTCACTGCTGCGTTGGTAATGTAGGTGATGTTTTGCTGAAAACACAGAAGAGCCAAGTGATTTAGGGATAAGCCCAAACACAGACCTGTGCTTCTTACCACTGTCCATCCAAATGGTATAGGGCGAGGGATCAAGTTTGACCCTTCATACGGCACACTCACCTGCGCTGTGAGAGCGGTAAAAGCCTGGAAGAAGTTGTCGAGCCGCCCATCTTCTGGAGATCCAGCTATGCTGACAAAAACTTCTTTCAAAACAGTCACATTGTCAAGAGCCCCACTGCTAGGGTCCAGAATCAATTCAGCTTTCTGGTCCGGTGAGAGCGCGTCCAGAGTGGCCAACTGTGGATGCAAGATGGTTATTGACAGATAACAAGCAAGCGCTCGCTGCCAAAATCTTGAAATGGGAAAAGAGGCTTAATTCACCGCTTTGGTATGAAGAAAAAAGGTGGAGGGTACAAAAAAGGTGTGTCTTACCCCGGTAATGTTCAGCTCTTTAAAGGCAGCGTAATCTACTTCTTTGGAGAAGGGACCTAGGTTGACGTCCAGCCATTCGGCATCATTGCGGATGTTCAGCCTGCAGGCTGCAAAAGAAAGGACACCAGTGTCAAAGGCTGAGGTAAGCGCCAACACCTCTGGAATCCAATGCACTTTTGTAAATGAGATGCTTTGGCAAGGCTCGGGAGGTGAGAGCAAGCCCAATTACCTATTTCGTTGAACCTGGCCAAAGACTGCCTTAGATGATTCACCAGGACGTTGGCCATTTCCTTCCTGCTCTGGCGTGGCAGGCTGGGAAATACCTTGCCCATTGCTTTCACACTACGAGAGAAGAAACAGTTAGATGTCAAAGGTGGGGTTTCTAGCCCTCACGATGCTCTACAGCTGCCAGGATGAATTGATTCTCTCAATTGTGGCACTGAGAAGCCATCAGAGCCATTACACAAGGGCTTACACGACTTGGTAGTTGGTGCAGTTCGCCTGTGAAGTTGTTACAGTGAGCATCTCTGTGGTGAAACTGGGTAGGACAGGAATGAGTTTCACGTGGAACCAGGCGATCCAGGCTGAGGAGTCAAACTGCAGGAAATTGCCGCTGATGACTTTGAAGGTTCGGTTCATGGCTAGGTCTCTGATGGGAGGGGAAATTTCTGGAATCTGTGGAAACAGGACAGACATTAGCATTTAGCATTAGCATTAGCATTAGCAGAGTGATGAAAACTTTTGTGGTCTTGAAGGCATGACTTACCTCAGCAGCCGCACTCAGAGCTGTCAGGAATTGGCCCACGTTTTGAAGAGCATCTCCCTCCTCTAGGCGATCAAAGACAGCCTCGATTTTTGTTGAGTCATTCAGTGCTCCGGATGTCAGGATCAACTGTGCTGCCTGTGATGGCGTCAGCAGGTCCAGAGACTCGAACTACGGCACGCAAAAGAAAATCATTTACGATCGTGTTCGACCAGGAAGCCTACAGCTGCATGGACTTCAATGATCAGGAAATGACGCACGGCACTTACGCCAGAGAAGTTGCCGTTAAGCTTTTGCAGATCTTCCAGAGGCGCATAATCCGCAAAGTCGCCAAAGTTCTTCTGGAGCCAGTCTTTGCTGTCAGTGGCGCCGGCAATGCAGCCGGGATCTGAAACAAACACAGCAAAGAAACATGATGGCCATTCATGTGGTCTTACTCGGAAGAGTGATTACACTGTCCAGTCTTTGGGAAATTTCCTCAAAGCCTGGAAGTCTTTTCCCCAGCACAAACCTGGTGAGTCTCCTCTCGAGAGGAACAGATACAGGAAGTGAGTGAAGACGGTTCTCTTTTGCTCCTCATCCATGGATGTTGAGCGGTTGGTGAGAGCGGTCACCCTGATTGCAGACAAAATGGAGAAGAAGGGATAAGATGGCCTTGCCGGTGAGCAAAAATTAGCTTGTGTCGAAGCAGTGCTTGACAGTAGAGTTTCTGCACGTACACGGCTTGGAAGGTTTCGCAATTGAAACTCTTGGTGGCAAGGCACGACAAGAAGGTTTGGGTCACTGACGACAAGAATGGCCGCAGTCTGATGTCAAACCACTGGCTGATGAAGGCTGTGTCTCTGAACTGCGCTTCGGTGAAGTTGTTGAGCGTGACCTCCCCTATGATTTCGAGGACGGTAGCCACAGACGGATTGAGGTTTTGGGTCTGTAACAAAAGAAAAAAAATAGGTTGTTGATAGCCAGGCTGGCAAGTGATGCTGAAGCGTTGAATTAGACTGGAGAACCACATCTACCTTGCCGGAATACCGCACGAGGGCCTGATCCAGAACGCCTGACACTTTGGCAAAGAACGCCTTCCATGTTTCTTTGGGGTAACTGCCGCTCTCTGGGACTTTGCACTCCAGCAGGTTTACCAAGCTGTCCACCGACAGAGACTCCACCTTGAGTAGGAAAAAGAAAAATGTCATCAATGACAATGGGGCACAAGCATCACGTTTGCCACTGGGTGTCAAAACACCAGGCGATGCCCGTCAGCACTGCTGACGGCCTTTGCCAGGAAGCTCTGGGTATCCTTACCGAGGAGCATGCAAGGTCTGCCATGCTGAAATTGCAAAGCATCCCAGAGGAGTTGGCAGAGACCAGGAGCTGCTGCATGGAGGCGCTGCATGGCACAAACAAAGAAATACATGTTTTTGGCATTTCTGACACAAGCTACCTTACTTCCAGACTGTAGGCTGCCTCCAAAGATTCACTCACCTGTTGGCGTTAGCACAAAGACTCTCCTCTGTGGAAACAAAATTCACATTAACAAAGAATTTGGGTGCGAAACCAGTTTAAAGACAAATGCAACTTTTGTTTGGCAGGCTAATAGGAGACACGCTGGACAGGGACTTACCATCCACAACTGTCTCTGTGCACTAAATGAGAAAACAAATATACATACGTAAAAATACCGTTCAATCACTGCACATCGAAAATGTACTCAGAAATACATTAACAAAGTGTTAGGGGGTGTCCCGCTGTGTTACTCTTCTTAAGAGTGTGCTTACCACGCCGACTGGAGCCGGTGGTCTACAGCCTGTGTGAGAAGGTAAAGGGGGCAAAAATTAGACAAATAAAGGTCACAGCCATACACAGAAGGCATCAGATACTCTACAGCTGAGCAACAGGTCACCAGTCGTGAACATCTTACCTTCTGGGAGCCTCTGTGCCAGGTGCTCTCTGCTAGACTGGAGGGTTCCTGAAACTGTAGGTGGAAGCCTCTCCAAAGACTTGTCAAAAGCCACGATTCTGAGAGGAAGGAACATTGACATGCATCAGCTCGAGATGGTACAGTATAGTTTTAATGCATTAGCCTCCAAGTAAAGGCCTCTGAAGGATTTGAAAGAGAGAGAGGAGTGTCTCACATGACTCTGAGGGAGTCACAGCTGACGTTGACCGGGATGATGCTCAGACTCTCGGGACGGACGCTGGCCAGCAGAACAACCAGATTGACTTCGAACCACAAGGTAAAGTTACTCGGTTGGAAGGCTGGGAATCTGGGAGCCAGGGCGGTCAGTGTCAGGTTCAGCATGACATCTCTCACTGCTGCGTTGGTAATGTAGGTGATGTTTTGCTGAAAACACAGAAGAGCCAAGTGATTTAGGGATAAGCCCAAACACAGACCTGTGCTTCTTACCACTGTCCATCCAAATGGTATAGGGCGAGGGATCAAGTTTGACCCTTCATACGGCACACTCACCTGCGCTGTGAGAGCGGTAAAAGCCTGGAAGAAGTTGTCGAGCCGCCCATCTTCTGGAGATCCAGCTATGCTGACAAAAACTTCTTTCAAAACAGTCACATTGTCAAGAGCCCCACTGCTAGGGTCCAGAATCAATTCAGCTTTCTGGTCCGGTGAGAGCGCGTCCAGAGTGGCCAACTGTGGATGCAAGATGGTTATTGACAGATAACAAGCAAGCGCTCGCTGCCAAAATCTTGAAATGGGAAAAGAGGCTTAATTCACCGCTTTGGTATGAAGAAAAAAGGTGGAGGGTACAAAAAAGGTGTGTCTTACCCCGGTAATGTTCAGCTCTTTAAAGGCAGCGTAATCTACTTCTTTGGAGAAGGGACCTAGGTTGACGTCCAGCCATTCGGCATCATTGCGGATGTTCAGCCTGCAGGCTGCAAAAGAAAGGACACCAGTGTCAAAGGCTGAGGTAAGCGCCAACACCTCTGGAATCCAATGCACTTTTGTAAATGAGATGCTTTGGCAAGGCTCGGGAGGTGAGAGCAAGCCCAATTACCTATTTCGTTGAACCTGGCCAAAGACTGCCTTAGATGATTCACCAGGACGTTGGCCATTTCCTTCCTGCTCTGGCGTGGCAGGCTGGGAAATACCTTGCCCATTGCTTTCACACTACGAGAGAAGAAACAGTTAGATGTCAAAGGTGGGGTTTCTAGCCCTCACGATGCTCTACAGCTGCCAGGATGAATTGATTCTCTCAATTGTGGCACTGAGAAGCCATCAGAGCCATTACACAAGGGCTTACACGACTTGGTAGTTGGTGCAGTTCGCCTGTGAAGTTGTTACAGTGAGCATCTCTGTGGTGAAACTGGGTAGGACAGGAATGAGTTTCACGTGGAACCAGGCGATCCAGGCTGAGGAGTCAAACTGCAGGAAATTGCCGCTGATGACTTTGAAGGTTCGGTTCATGGCTAGGTCTCTGATGGGAGGGGAAATTTCTGGAATCTGTGGAAACAGGACAGACATTAGCATTTAGCATTAGCATTAGCATTAGCAGAGTGATGAAAACTTTTGTGGTCTTGAAGGCATGACTTACCTCAGCAGCCGCACTCAGAGCTGTCAGGAATTGGCCCACGTTTTGAAGAGCATCTCCCTCCTCTAGGCGATCAAAGACAGCCTCGATTTTTGTTGAGTCATTCAGTGCTCCGGATGTCAGGATCAACTGTGCTGCCTGTGATGGCGTCAGCAGGTCCAGAGACTCGAACTACGGCACGCAAAAGAAAATCATTTACGATCGTGTTCGACCAGGAAGCCTACAGCTGCATGGACTTCAATGATCAGGAAATGACGCACGGCACTTACGCCAGAGAAGTTGCCGTTAAGCTTTTGCAGATCTTCCAGAGGCGCATAATCCGCAAAGTCGCCAAAGTTCTTCTGGAGCCAGTCTTTGCTGTCAGTGGCGCCGGCAATGCAGCCGGGATCTGAAACAAACACAGCAAAGAAACATGATGGCCATTCATGTGGTCTTACTCGGAAGAGTGATTACACTGTCCAGTCTTTGGGAAATTTCCTCAAAGCCTGGAAGTCTTTTCCCCAGCACAAACCTGGTGAGTCTCCTCTCGAGAGGAACAGATACAGGAAGTGAGTGAAGACGGTTCTCTTTTGCTCCTCATCCATGGATGTTGAGCGGTTGGTGAGAGCGGTCACCCTGATTGCAGACAAAATGGAGAAGAAGGGATAAGATGGCCTTGCCGGTGAGCAAAAATTAGCTTGTGTCGAAGCAGTGCTTGACAGTAGAGTTTCTGCACGTACACGGCTTGGAAGGTTTCGCAATTGAAACTCTTGGTGGCAAGGCACGACAAGAAGGTTTGGGTCACTGACGACAAGAATGGCCGCAGTCTGATGTCAAACCACTGGCTGATGAAGGCCGTGTCTCTGAACTGCGCTTCGGTGAAGTTGTTGAGCGTGACCTCCCCTATGATTTCGAGGACGGTAGCCACAGACGGATTGAGGTTTTGGGTCTGTAACAAAAGAAAAAAAATAGGTTGTTGATAGCCAGGCTGGCAAGTGATGCTGAAGCGTTGAATTAGACTGGAGAACCACATCTACCTTGCCGGAATACCGCACGAGGGCCTGATCCAGAACGCCTGACACTTTGGCAAAGAACGCCTTCCATGTTTCTTTGGGGTAACTGCCGCTCTCTGGGACTTTGCACTCCAGCAGGTTTACCAAGCTGTCCACCGACAGAGACTCCACCTTGAGTAGGAAAAAGAAAAATGTCATCAATGACAATGGGGCACAAGCATCACGTTTGCCACTGGGTGTCAAAACACCAGGCGATGCCCGTCAGCACTGCTGACGGCCTTTGCCAGGAAGCTCTGGGTATCCTTACCGAGGAGCATGCAAGGTCTGCCATGCTGAAATTGCAAAGCATCCCAGAGGAGTTGGCAGAGACCAGGAGCTGCTGCATGGAGGCGCTGCAAGGCACAAACAAAAAAATACATGTTTTTGGCATTTCTGACACAAGCTACCTTACTTCCAGACTGTAGGCTGCCTCCAAAGATTCACTCACCTGTTGGCGTTAGCACAAAGACTCTCCTCTGTGGAAACAAAATTCACATTAACAAAGAATTTGGGTGCGAAACCAGTTTAAAGACAAATGCAACTTTTGTTTGGCAGGCTAATAGGAGACACGCTGGACAGGGACTTACCATCCACAACTGTCTCTGTGCACTAAATGAGAAAACAAATATACATACGTAAAAATACCGTTCAATCACTGCACATCGAAAATGTACTCAGAAATACATTAACAAAGTGTTAGGGGGTGTCCCGCTGTGTTACTCTTCTTAAGAGTGTGCTTACCACGCCGACTGGAGCCGGTGGTCTACAGCCTGTGTGAGAAGGTAAAGGGGGCAAAAATTAGACAAATAAAGGTCACAGCCATACACAGAAGGCATCAGATACTCTACAGCTGAGCAACAGGTCAACAGTCGTGAACATCTTACCTTCTGGGAGCCTCTGTGCCAGGTGCTCTCTGCTAGACTGGAGGGTTCCTGAAACTGTAGGTGGAAGCCTCTCCAAAGACTTGTCAAAAGCCACGATTCTGAGAGGAAGGAACATTGACATGCATCAGCTCGAGATGGTACAGTATAGTTTTAATGCATTAGCCTCCAAGTAAAGGCCTCTGAAGGATTTGAAAGAGAGAGAGGAGTGTCTCACATGGCTCTGAGGGAGTCACAGCTGACGTTGACCGGGATGATGCTCAGACTCTCGGGACGGACGCTGGCCAGCAGAACAACCAGATTGACTTCGAACCACAAGGTAAAGTTACTCGGTTGGAAGGCTGGGAATCTGGGAGCCAGGGCGGTCAGTGTCAGGTTCAGCATGACATCTCTCACTGCTGCGTTGGTAATGTAGGTGATGTTTTGCTGAAAACACAGAAGAGCCAAGTGATTTAGGGATAAGCCCAAACACAGACCTGTGCTTCTTACCACTGTCCATCCAAATGGTATAGGGCGAGGGATCAAGTTTGACCCTTCATACGGCACACTCACCTGCGCTGTGAGAGCGGTAAAAGCCTGGAAGAAGTTGTCGAGCCGCCCATATTCTGGAGATCCAGCTATGCTGACAAAAACTTCTTTCAAAACAGTCACATTGTCAAGAGCCCCACTGCTAGGGTCCAGAATCAATTCAGCTTTCTGGTCCGGTGAGAGCGCGTCCAGAGTGGCCAACTGTGGATGCAAGATGGTTATTGACAGATAACAAGCAAGCGCTCGCTGCCAAAATCTTGAAATGGGAAAAGAGGCTTAATTCACCGCTTTGGTATGAAGAAAAAAGGTGGAGGGTACAAAAAAGGTGTGTCTTACCCCGGTAATGTTCAGCTCTTTAAAGGCAGCGTAATCTACTTCTTTGGAGAAGGGACCTAGGTTGACGTCCAGCCATTCGGCATCATTGCGGATGTTCAGCCTGCAGGCTGCAAAAGAAAGGACACCAGTGTCAAAGGCTGAGGTAAGCGCCAACACCTCTGGAATCCAATGCACTTTTGTAAATGAGATGCTTTGGCAAGGCTCGGGAGGTGAGAGCAAGCCCAATTACCTATTTCGTTGAACCTGGCCAAAGACTGCCTTAGATGATTCACCAGGACGTTGGCCATTTCCTTCCTGCTCTGGCGTGGCAGGCTGGGAAATACCTTGCCCATTGCTTTCACACTACGAGAGAAGAAACAGTTAGATGTCAAAGGTGGGGTTTCTAGCCCTCACGATGCTCTACAGCTGCCAGGATGAATTGATTCTCTCAATTGTGGCACTGAGAAGCCATCAGAGCCATTACACAAGGGCTTACACGACTTGGTAGTTGGTGCAGTTCGCCTGTGAAGTTGTTACAGTGAGCATCTCTGTGGTGAAACTGGGTAGGACAGGAATGAGTTTCACGTGGAACCAGGCGATCCAGGCTGAGGAGTCAAACTGCAGGAAATTGCCGCTGATGACTTTGAAGGTTCGGTTCATGGCTAGGTCTCTGATGGGAGGGGAAATTTCTGGAATCTGTGGAAACAGGACAGACATTAGCATTTAGCATTAGCATTAGCATTAGCAGAGTGATGAAAACTTTTGTGGTCTTGAAGGCATGACTTACCTCAGCAGCCGCACTCAGAGCTGTCAGGAATTGGCCCACGTTTTGAAGAGCATCTCCCTCCTCTAGGCGATCAAAGACAGCCTCGATTTTTGTTGAGTCATTCAGTGCTCCGGATGTCAGGATCAACTGTGCTGCCTGTGATGGCGTCAGCAGGTCCAGAGACTCGAACTACGGCACGCAAAAGAAAATCATTTACGATCGTGTTCGACCAGGAAGCCTACAGCTGCATGGACTTCAATGATCAGGAAATGACGCACGGCACTTACGCCAGAGAAGTTGCCGTTAAGCTTTTGCAGATCTTCCAGAGGCGCATAATCCGCAAAGTCGCCAAAGTTCTTCTGGAGCCAGTCTTTGCTGTCAGTGGCGCCGGCAATGCAGCCGGGATCTGAAACAAACACAGCAAAGAAACATGATGGCCATTCATGTGGTCTTACTCGGAAGAGTGATTACACTGTCCAGTCTTTGGGAAATTTCCTCAAAGCCTGGAAGTCTTTTCCCCAGCACAAACCTGGTGAGTCTCCTCTCGAGAGGAACAGATACAGGAAGTGAGTGAAGACGGTTCTCTTTTGCTCCTCATCCATGGATGTTGAGCGGTTGGTGAGAGCGGTCACCCTGATTGCAGACAAAATGGAGAAGAAGGGATAAGATGGCCTTGCCGGTGAGCAAAAATTAGCTTGTGTCGAAGCAGTGCTTGACAGTAGAGTTTCTGCACGTACACGGCTTGGAAGGTTTCGCAATTGAAACTCTTGGTGGCAAGGCACGACAAGAAGGTTTGGGTCACTGACGACAAGAATGGCCGCAGTCTGATGTCAAACCACTGGCTGATGAAGGCCGTGTCTCTGAACTGCGCTTCGGTGAAGTTGTTGAGCGTGACCTCCCCTATGATTTCGAGGACGGTAGCCACAGACGGATTGAGGTTTTGGGTCTGTAACAAAAGAAAAAAAATAGGTTGTTGATAGCCAGGCTGGCAAGTGATGCTGAAGCGTTGAATTAGACTGGAGAACCACATCTACCTTGCCGGAATACCGCACGAGGGCCTGATCCAGAACGCCTGACACTTTGGCAAAGAACGCCTTCCATGTTTCTTTGGGGTAACTGCCGCTCTCTGGGACTTTGCACTCCAGCAGGTTTACCAAGCTGTCCACCGACAGAGACTCCACCTTGAGTAGGAAAAAGAAAAATGTCATCAATGACAATGGGGCACAAGCATCACGTTTGCCACTGGGTGTCAAAACACCAGGCGATGCCCGTCAGCACTGCTGACGGCCTTTGCCAGGAAGCTCTGGGTATCCTTACCGAGGAGCATGCAAGGTCTGCCATGCTGAAATTGCAAAGCATCCCAGAGGAGTTGGCAGAGACCAGGAGCTGCTGCATGGAGGCGCTGCATGGCACAAACAAAGAAATACATGTTTTTGGCATTTCTGACACAAGCTACCTTACTTCCAGACTGTAGGCTGCCTCCAAAGATTCACTCACCTGTTGGCGTTAGCACAAAGACTCTCCTCTGTGGAAACAAAATTCACATTAACAAAGAATTTGGGTGCGAAACCAGTTTAAAGACAAATGCAACTTTTGTTTGGCAGGCTAATAGGAGACACGCTGGACAGGGACTTACCATCCACAACTGTCTCTGTGCACTAAATGAGAAAACAAATATACATACGTAAAAATACCGTTCAATCACTGCACATCGAAAATGTACTCAGAAATACATTAACAAAGTGTTAGGGGGTGTCCCGCTGTGTTACTCTTCTTAAGAGTGTGCTTACCACGCCGACTGGAGCCGGTGGTCTACAGCCTGTGTGAGAAGGTAAAGGGGGCAAAAATTAGACAAATAAAGGTCACAGCCATACACAGAAGGCATCAGATACTCTACAGCTGAGCAACAGGTCACCAGTCGTGAACATCTTACCTTCTGGGAGCCTCTGTGCCAGGTGCTCTCTGCTAGACTGGAGGGTTCCTGAAACTGTAGGTGGAAGCCTCTCCAAAGACTTGTCAAAAGCCACGATTCTGAGAGGAAGGAACATTGACATGCATCAGCTCGAGATGGTACAGTATAGTTTTAATGCATTAGCCTCCAAGTAAAGGCCTCTGAAGGATTTGAAAGAGAGAGAGGAGTGTCTCACATGGCTCTGAGGGAGTCACAGCTGACGTTGACCGGGATGATGCTCAGACTCTCGGTACGGACGCTGGCCAGCAGAACAACCAGATTGACTTCGAACCACAAGGTAAAGTTACTCGGTTGGAAGGCTGGGAATCTGGGAGCCAGGGCGGTCAGTGTCAGGTTCAGCATGACATCTCTCACTGCTGCGTTGGTAATGTAGGTGATGTTTTGCTGAAAACACAGAAGAGCCAAGTGATTTAGGGATAAGCCCAAACACAGACCTGTGCTTCTTACCACTGTCCATCCAAATGGTATAGGGCGAGGGATCAAGTTTGACCCTTCATACGGCACACTCACCTGCGCTGTGAGAGCGGTAAAAGCCTGGAAGAAGTTGTCGAGCCGCCCATCTTCTGGAGATCCAGCTATGCTGACAAAAACTTCTTTCAAAACCGTCACATTGTCAAGAGCCCCACTGCTAGGGTCCAGAATCAATTCAGCTTTCTGGTCCGGTGAGAGCGCGTCCAGAGTGGCCAACTGTGGATGCAAGATGGTTATTGACAGATAACAAGCAAGCGCTCGCTGCCAAAATCTTGAAATGGGAAAAGAGGCTTAATTCACCGCTTTGGTATGAAGAAAAAAGGTGGAGGGTACAAAAAAGGTGTGTCTTACCCCGGTAATGTTCAGCTCTTTAAAGGCAGCGTAATCTACTTCTTTGGAGAAGGGACCTAGGTTGACGTCCAGCCATTCGGCATCATTGCGGATGTTCAGCCTGCAGGCTGCAAAAGAAAGGACACCAGTGTCAAAGGCTGAGGTAAGCGCCAACACCTCTGGAATCCAATGCACTTTTGTAAATGAGATGCTTTGGCAAGGCTCGGGAGGTGAGAGCAAGCCCAATTACCTATTTCGTTGAACCTGGCCAAAGACTGCCTTAGATGATTCACCAGGACGTTGGCCATTTCCTTCCTGCTCTGGCGTGGCAGGCTGGGAAATACCTTGCCCATTGCTTTCACACTACGAGAGAAGAAACAGTTAGATGTCAAAGGTGGGGTTTCTAGCCCTCACGATGCTCTACAGCTGCCAGGATGAATTGATTCTCTCAATTGTGGCACTGAGAAGCCATCAGAGCCATTACACAAGGGCTTACACGACTTGGTAGTTGGTGCAGTTCGCCTGTGAAGTTGTTACAGTGAGCATCTCTGTGGTGAAACTGGGTAGGACAGGAATGAGTTTCACGTGGAACCAGGCGATCCAGGCTGAGGAGTCAAACTGCAGGAAATTGCCGCTGATGACTTTGAAGGTTCGGTTCATGGCTAGGTCTCTGATGGGAGGGGAAATTTCTGGAATCTGTGGAAACAGGACAGACATTAGCATTTAGCATTAGCATTAGCATTAGCAGAGTGATGAAAACTTTTGTGGTCTTGAAGGCATGACTTACCTCAGCAGCCGCACTCAGAGCTGTCAGGAATTGGCCCACGTTTTGAAGAGCATCTCCCTCCTCTAGGCGATCAAAGACAGCCTCGATTTTTGTTGAGTCATTCAGTGCTCCGGATGTCAGGATCAACTGTGCTGCCTGTGATGGCGTCAGCAGGTCCAGAGACTCGAACTACGGCACGCAAAAGAAAATCATTTACGATCGTGTTCGACCAGGAAGCCTACAGCTGCATGGACTTCAATGATCAGGAAATGACGCACGGCACTTACGCCAGAGAAGTTGCCGTTAAGCTTTTGCAGATCTTCCAGAGGCGCATAATCCGCAAAGTCGCCAAAGTTCTTCTGGAGCCAGTCTTTGCTGTCAGTGGCGCCGGCAATGCAGCCGGGATCTGAAACAAACACAGCAAAGAAACATGAAGGCCATTCATGTGGTCTTACTCGGAAGAGTGATTACACTGTCCAGTCTTTGGGAAATTTCCTCAAAGCCTGGAAGTCTTTTCCCCAGCACAAACCTGGTGAGTCTCCTCTCGAGAGGAACAGATACAGGAAGTGAGTGAAGACGGTTCTCTTTTGCTCCTCATCCATGGATGTTGAGCGGTTGGTGAGAGCGGTCACCCTGATTGCAGACAAAATGGAGAAGAAGGGATAAGATGGCCTTGCCGGTGAGCAAAAATTAGCTTGTGTCGAAGCAGTGCTTGACAGTAGAGTTTCTGCACGTACACGGCTTGGAAGGTTTCGCAATTGAAACTCTTGGTGGCAAGGCACGACAAGAAGGTTTGGGTCACTGACGACAAGAATGGCCGCAGTCTGATGTCAAACCACTGGCTGATGAAGGCCGTGTCTCTGAACTGCGCTTCGGTGAAGTTGTTGAGCGTGACCTCCCCTATGATTTCGAGGACGGTAGCCACAGACGGATTGAGGTTTTGGGTCTGTAACAAAAGAAAAAAAATAGGTTGTTGATAGCCAGGCTGGCAAGTGATGCTGAAGCGTTGAATTAGACTGGAGAACCACATCTACCTTGCCGGAATACCGCACGAGGGCCTGATCCAGAACGCCTGACACTTTGGCAAAGAACGCCTTCCATGTTTCTTTGGGGTAACTGCCGCTCTCTGGGACTTTGCACTCCAGCAGGTTTACCAAGCTGTCCACCGACAGAGACTCCACCTTGAGTAGGAAAAAGAAAAATGTCATCAATGACAATGGGGCACAAGCATCACGTTTGCCACTGGGTGTCAAAACACCAGGCGATGCCCGTCAGCACTGCTGACGGCCTTTGCCAGGAAGCTCTGGGTATCCTTACCGAGGAGCATGCAAGGTCTGCCATGCTGAAATTGCAAAGCATCCCAGAGGAGTTGGCAGAGACCAGGAGCTGCTGCATGGAGGCGCTGCATGGCACAAACAAAGAAATACATGTTTTTGGCATTTCTGACACAAGCTACCTTACTTCCAGACTGTAGGCTGCCTCCAAAGATTCACTCACCTGTTGGCGTTAGCACAAAGACTCTCCTCTGTGGAAACAAAATTCACATTAACAAAGAATTTGGGTGCGAAACCAGTTTAAAGACAAATGCAACTTTTGTTTGGCAGGCTAATAGGAGACACGCTGGACAGGGACTTACCATCCACAACTGTCTCTGTGCACTAAATGAGAAAACAAATATACATACGTAAAAATACCGTTCAATCACTGCACATCGAAAATGTACTCAGAAATACATTAACAAAGTGTTAGGGGGTGTCCCGCTGTGTTACTCTTCTTAAGAGTGTGCTTACCACGCCGACTGGAGCCGGTGGTCTACAGCCTGTGTGAGAAGGTAAAGGGGGCAAAAATTAGACAAATAAAGGTCACAGCCATACACAGAAGGCATCAGATACTCTACAGCTGAGCAACAGGTCACCAGTCGTGAACATCTTACCTTCTGGGAGCCTCTGTGCCAGGTGCTCTCTGCTAGACTGGAGGGTTCCTGAAACTGTAGGTGGAAGCCTCTCCAAAGACTTGTCAAAAGCCACGATTCTGAGAGGAAGGAACATTGACATGCATCAGCTCGAGATGGTACAGTATAGTTTTAATGCATTAGCCTCCAAGTAAAGGCCTCTGAAGGATTTGAAAGAGAGAGAGGAGTGTCTCACATGGCTCTGAGGGAGTCACAGCTGACGTTGACCGGGATGATGCTCAGACTCTCGGTACGGACGCTGGCCAGCAGAACAACCAGATTGACTTCGAACCACAAGGTAAAGTTACTCGGTTGGAAGGCTGGGAATCTGGGAGCCAGGGCGGTCAGTGTCAGGTTCAGCATGACATCTCTCACTGCTGCGTTGGTAATGTAGGTGATGTTTTGCTGAAAACACAGAAGAGCCAAGTGATTTAGGGATAAGCCCAAACACAGACCTGTGCTTCTTACCACTGTCCATCCAAATGGTATAGGGCGAGGGATCAAGTTTGACCCTTCATACGGCACACTCACCTGCGCTGTGAGAGCGGTAAAAGCCTGGAAGAAGTTGTCGAGCCGCCCATCTTCTGGAGATCCAGCTATGCTGACAAAAACTTCTTTCAAAACAGTCACATTGTCAAGAGCCCCACTGCTAGGGTCCAGAATCAATTCAGCTTTCTGGTCCGGTGAGAGCGCGTCCAGAGTGGCCAACTGTGGATGCAAGATGGTTATTGACAGATAACAAGCAAGCGCTCGCTGCCAAAATCTTGAAATGGGAAAAGAGGCTTAATTCACCGCTTTGGTATGAAGAAAAAAGGTGGAGGGTACAAAAAAGGTGTGTCTTACCCCGGTAATGTTCAGCTCTTTAAAGGCAGCGTAATCTACTTCTTTGGAGAAGGGACCTAGGTTGACGTCCAGCCATTCGGCATCATTGCGGATGTTCAGCCTGCAGGCTGCAAAAGAAAGGACACCAGTGTCAAAGGCTGAGGTAAGCGCCAACACCTCTGGAATCCAATGCACTTTTGTAAATGAGATGCTTTGGCAAGGCTCGGGAGGTGAGAGCAAGCCCAATTACCTATTTCGTTGAACCTGGCCAAAGACTGCCTTAGATGATTCACCAGGACGTTGGCCATTTCCTTCCTGCTCTGGCGTGGCAGGCTGGGAAATACCTTGCCCATTGCTTTCACACTACGAGAGAAGAAACAGTTAGATGTCAAAGGTGGGGTTTCTAGCCCTCACGATGCTCTACAGCTGCCAGGATGAATTGATTCTCTCAATTGTGGCACTGAGAAGCCATCAGAGCCATTACACAAGGGCTTACACGACTTGGTAGTTGGTGCAGTTCGCCTGTGAAGTTGTTACAGTGAGCATCTCTGTGGTGAAACTGGGTAGGACAGGAATGAGTTTCACGTGGAACCAGGCGATCCAGGCTGAGGAGTCAAACTGCAGGAAATTGCCGCTGATGACTTTGAAGGTTCGGTTCATGGCTAGGTCTCTGATGGGAGGGGAAATTTCTGGAATCTGTGGAAACAGGACAGACATTAGCATTTAGCATTAGCATTAGCATTAGCAGAGTGATGAAAACTTTTGTGGTCTTGAAGGCATGACTTACCTCAGCAGCCGCACTCAGAGCTGTCAGGAATTGGCCCACGTTTTGAAGAGCATCTCCCTCCTCTAGGCGATCAAAGACAGCCTCGATTTTTGTTGAGTCATTCAGTGCTCCGGATGTCAGGATCAACTGTGCTGCCTGTGATGGCGTCAGCAGGTCCAGAGACTCGAACTACGGCACGCAAAAGAAAATCATTTACGATCGTGTTCGACCAGGAAGCCTACAGCTGCATGGACTTCAATGATCAGGAAATGACGCACGGCACTTACGCCAGAGAAGTTGCCGTTAAGCTTTTGCAGATCTTCCAGAGGCGCATAATCCGCAAAGTCGCCAAAGTTCTTCTGGAGCCAGTCTTTGCTGTCAGTGGCGCCGGCAATGCAGCCGGGATCTGAAACAAACACAGCAAAGAAACATGATGGCCATTCATGTGGTCTTACTCGGAAGAGTGATTACACTGTCCAGTCTTTGGGAAATTTCCTCAAAGCCTGGAAGTCTTTTCCCCAGCACAAACCTGGTGAGTCTCCTCTCGAGAGGAACAGATACAGGAAGTGAGTGAAGACGGTTCTCTTTTGCTCCTCATCCATGGATGTTGAGCGGTTGGTGAGAGCGGTCACCCTGATTGCAGACAAAATGGAGAAGAAGGGATAAGATGGCCTTGCCGGTGAGCAAAAATTAGCTTGTGTCGAAGCAGTGCTTGACAGTAGAGTTTCTGCACGTACACGGCTTGGAAGGTTTCGCAATTGAAACTCTTGGTGGCAAGGCACGACAAGAAGGTTTGGGTCACTGACGACAAGAATGGCCGCAGTCTGATGTCAAACCACTGGCTGATGAAGGCCGTGTCTCTGAACTGCGCTTCGGTGAAGTTGTTGAGCGTGACCTCCCCTATGATTTCGAGGACGGTAGCCACAGACGGATTGAGGTTTTGGGTCTGTAACAAAAGAAAAAAAATAGGTTGTTGATAGCCAGGCTGGCAAGTGATGCTGAAGCGTTGAATTAGACTGGAGAACCACATCTACCTTGCCGGAATACCGCACGAGGGCCTGATCAAGAACGCCTGACACTTTGGCAAAGAACGCCTTCCATGTTTCTTTGGGGTAACTGCCGCTCTCTGGGACTTTGCACTCCAGCAGGTTTACCAAGCTGTCCACCGACAGAGACTCCACCTTGAGTAGGAAAAAGAAAAATGTCATCAATGACAATGGGGCACAAGCATCACGTTTGCCACTGGGTGTCAAAACACCAGGCGATGCCCGTCAGCACTGCTGACGGCCTTTGCCAGGAAGCTCTGGGTATCCTTACCGAGGAGCATGCAAGGTCTGCCATGCTGAAATTGCAAAGCATCCCAGAGGAGTTGGCAGAGACCAGGAGCTGCTGCATGGAGGCGCTGCATGGCACAAACAAAGAAATACATGTTTTTGGCATTTCTGACACAAGCTACCTTACTTCCAGACTGTAGGCTGCCTCCAAAGATTCACTCACCTGTTGGCGTTAGCACAAAGACTCTCCTCTGTGGAAACAAAATTCACATTAACAAAGAATTTGGGTGCGAAACCAGTTTAAAGACAAATGCAACTTTTGTTTGGCAGGCTAATAGGAGACACGCTGGACAGGGACTTACCATCCACAACTGTCTCTGTGCACTAAATGAGAAAACAAATATACATACGTAAAAATACCGTTCAATCACTGCACATCGAAAATGTACTCAGAAATACATTAACAAAGTGTTAGGGGGTGTCCCGCTGTGTTACTCTTCTTAAGAGTGTGCTTACCACGCCGACTGGAGCCGGTGGTCTACAGCCTGTGTGAGAAGGTAAAGGGGGCAAAAATTAGACAAATAAAGGTCACAGCCATACACAGAAGGCATCAGATACTCTACAGCTGAGCAACAGGTCAACAGTCGTGAACATCTTACCTTCTGGGAGCCTCTGTGCCAGGTGCTCTCTGCTAGACTGGAGGGTTCCTGAAACTGTAGGTGGAAGCCTCTCCAAAGACTTGTCAAAAGCCACGATTCTGAGAGGAAGGAACATTGACATGCATCAGCTCGAGATGGTACAGTATAGTTTTAATGCATTAGCCTCCAAGTAAAGGCCTCTGAAGGATTTGAAAGAGAGAGAGGAGTGTCTCACATGGCTCTGAGGGAGTCACAGCTGACGTTGACCGGGATGATGCTCAGACTCTCGGGACGGACGCTGGCCAGCAGAACAACCAGATTGACTTCGAACCACAAGGTAAAGTTACTCGGTTGGAAGGCTGGGAATCTGGGAGCCAGGGCGGTCAGTGTCAGGTTCAGCATGACATCTCTCACTGCTGCGTTGGTAATGTAGGTGATGTTTTGCTGAAAACACAGAAGAGCCAAGTGATTTAGGGATAAGCCCAAACACAGACCTGTGCTTCTTACCACTGTCCATCCAAATGGTATAGGGCGAGGGATCAAGTTTGACCCTTCATACGGCACACTCACCTGCGCTGTGAGAGCGGTAAAAGCCTGGAAGAAGTTGTCGAGCCGCCCATCTTCTGGAGATCCAGCTATGCTGACAAAAACTTCTTTCAAAACAGTCACATTGTCAAGAGCCCCACTGCTAGGGTCCAGAATCAATTCAGCTTTCTGGTCCGGTGAGAGCGCGTCCAGAGTGGCCAACTGTGGATGCAAGATGGTTATTGACAGATAACAAGCAAGCGCTCGCTGCCAAAATCTTGAAATGGGAAAAGAGGCTTAATTCACCGCTTTGGTATGAAGAAAAAAGGTGGAGGATACAAAAAAGGTGTGTCTTACCCCGGTAATGTTCAGCTCTTTAAAGGCAGCGTAATCTACTTCTTTGGAGAAGGGACCTAGGTTGACGTCCAGCCATTCGGCATCATTGCGGATGTTCAGCCTGCAGGCTGCAAAAGAAAGGACACCAGTGTCAAAGGCTGAGGTAAGCGCCAACACCTCTGGAATCCAATGCACTTTTGTAAATGAGATGCTTTGGCAAGGCTCGGGAGGTGAGAGCAAGCCCAATTACCTATTTCGTTGAACCTGGCCAAAGACTGCCTTAGATGATTCACCAGGACGTTGGCCATTTCCTTCCTGCTCTGGCGTGGCAGGCTGGGAAATACCTTGCCCATTGCTTTCACACTACGAGAGAAGAAACAGTTAGATGTCAAAGGTGGGGTTTCTAGCCCTCACGATGCTCTACAGCTGCCAGGATGAATTGATTCTCTCAATTGTGGCACTGAGAAGCCATCAGAGCCATTACACAAGGGCTTACACGACTTGGTAGTTGGTGCAGTTCGCCTGTGAAGTTGTTACAGTGAGCATCTCTGTGGTGAAACTGGGTAGGACAGGAATGAGTTTCACGTGGAACCAGGCGATCCAGGCTGAGGAGTCAAACTGCAGGAAATTGCCGCTGATGACTTTGAAGGTTCGGTTCATGGCTAGGTCTCTGATGGGAGGGGAAATTTCTGGAATCTGTGGAAACAGGACAGACACTAGCATTTAGCATTAGCATTAGCATTAGCAGAGTGATGAAAACTTTTGTGGTCTTGAAGGCATGACTTACCTCAGCAGCCGCACTCAGAGCTGTCAGGAATTGGCCCACGTTTTGAAGAGCATCTCCCTCCTCTAGGCGATCAAAGACAGCCTCGATTTTTGTTGAGTCATTCAGTGCTCCGGATGTCAGGATCAACTGTGCTGCCTGTGATGGCGTCAGCAGGTCCAGAGACTCGAACTACGGCACGCAAAAGAAAATCATTTACGATCGTGTTCGACCAGGAAGCCTACAGCTGCATGGACTTCAATGATCAGGAAATGACGCACGGCACTTACGCCAGAGAAGTTGCCGTTAAGCTTTTGCAGATCTTCCAGAGGCGCATAATCCGCAAAGTCGCCAAAGTTCTTCTGGAGCCAGTCTTTGCTGTCAGTGGCGCCGGCAATGCAGCCGGGATCTGAAACAAACACAGCAAAGAAACATGATGGCCATTCATGTGGTCTTACTCGGAAGAGTGATTACACTGTCCAGTCTTTGGGAAATTTCCTCAAAGCCTGGAAGTCTTTTCCCCAGCACAAACCTGGTGAGTCTCCTCTCGAGAGGAACAGATACAGGAAGTGAGTGAAGACGGTTCTCTTTTGCTCCTCATCCATGGATGTTGAGCGGTTGGTGAGAGCGGTCACCCTGATTGCAGACAAAATGGAGAAGAAGGGATAAGATGGCCTTGCCGGTGAGCAAAAATTAGCTTGTGTCGAAGCAGTGCTTGACAGTAGAGTTTCTGCACGTACACGGCTTGGAAGGTTTCGCAATTGAAACTCTTGGTGGCAAGGCACGACAAGAAGGTTTGGGTCACTGACGACAAGAATGGCCGCAGTCTGATGTCAAACCACTGGCTGATGAAGGCCGTGTCTCTGAACTGCGCTTCGGTGAAGTTGTTGAGCGTGACCTCCCCTATGATTTCGAGGACGGTAGCCACAGACGGATTGAGGTTTTGGGTCTGTAACAAAAGAAAAAAAATAGGTTGTTGATAGCCAGGCTGGCAAGTGATGCTGAAGCGTTAAATTAGACTGGAGAACCACATCTACCTTGCCGGAATACCGCACGAGGGCCTGATCCAGAACGCCTGACACTTTGGCAAAGAACGCCTTCCATGTTTCTTTGGGGTAACTGCCGCTCTCTGGGACTTTGCACTCCAGCAGGTTTACCAAGCTGTCCACCGACAGAGACTCCACCTTGAGTAGGAAAAAGAAAAATGTCATCAATGACAATGGGGCACAAGCATCACGTTTGCCACTGGGTGTCAAAACACCAGGCGATGCCCGTCAGCACTGCTGACGGCCTTTGCCAGGAAGCTCTGGGTATCCTTACCGAGGAGCATGCAAGGTCTGCCATGCTGAAATTGCAAAGCATCCCAGAGGAGTCGGCAGAGACCAGGAGCTGCTGCATGGAGGCGCTGCATGGCACAAACAAAGAAATACATGTTTTTGGCATTTCTGACACAAGCTACCTTACTTCCAGACTGTAGGCTGCCTCCAAAGATTCACTCACCTGTTGGCGTTAGCACAAAGACTCTCCTCTGTGGAAACAAAATTCACATTAACAAAGAATTTGGGTGCGAAACCAGTTTAAAGACAAATGCAACTTTTGTTTGGCAGGCTAATAGGAGACACGCTGGACAGGGACTTACCATCCACAACTGTCTCTGTGCACTAAATGAGAAAACAAATATACATACGTAAAAATACCGTTCAATCACTGCACATCGAAAATGTACTCAGAAATACATTAACAAAGTGTTAGGGGGTGTCCCGCTGTGTTACTCTTCTTAAGAGTGTGCTTACCACGCCGACTGGAGCCGGTGGTCTACAGCCTGTGTGAGAAGGTAAAGGGGGCAAAAATTAGACAAATAAAGGTCACAGCCATACACAGAAGGCATCAGATACTCTACAGCTGAGCAACAGGTCACCAGTCGTGAACATCTTACCTTCTGGGAGCCTCTGTGCCAGGTGCTCTCTGCTAGACTGGAGGGTTCCTGAAACTGTAGGTGGAAGCCTCTCCAAAGACTTGTCAAAAGCCACGATTCTGAGAGGAAGGAACATTGACATGCATCAGCTCGAGATGGTACAGTATAGTTTTAATGCATTAGCCTCCAAGTAAAGGCCTCTGAAGGATTTGAAAGAGAGAGAGGAGTGTCTCACATGGCTCTGAGGGAGTCACAGCTGACGTTGACCGGGATGATGCTCAGACTCTCGGGACGGACGCTGGCCAGCAGAACAACCAGATTGACTTCGAACCACAAGGTAAAGTTACTCGGTTGGAAGGCTGGGAATCTGGGAGCCAGGGCGGTCAGTGTCAGGTTCAGCATGACATCTCTCACTGCTGCGTTGGTAATGTAGGTGATGTTTTGCTGAAAACACAGAAGAGCCAAGTGATTTAGGGATAAGCCCAAACACAGACCTGTGCTTCTTACCACTGTCCATCCAAATGGTATAGGGCGAGGGATCAAGTTTGACCCTTCATACGGCACACTCACCTGCGCTGTGAGAGCGGTAAAAGCCTGGAAGAAGTTGTCGAGCCGCCCATCTTCTGGAGATCCAGCTATGCTGACAAAAACTTCTTTCAAAACAGTCACATTGTCAAGAGCCCCACTGCTAGGGTCCAGAATCAATTCAGCTTTCTGGTCCGGTGAGAGCGCGTCCAGAGTGGCCAACTGTGGATGCAAGATGGTTATTGACAGATAACAAGCAAGCGCTCGCTGCCAAAATCTTGAAATGGGAAAAGAGGCTTAATTCACCGCTTTGGTATGAAGAAAAAAGGTGGAGGGTACAAAAAAGGTGTGTCTTACCCCGGTAATGTTCAGCTCTTTAAAGGCAGCGTAATCTACTTCTTTGGAGAAGGGACCTAGGTTGACGTCCAGCCATTCTGCATCATTGCGGATGTTCAGCCTGCAGGCTGCAAAAGAAAGGACACCAGTGTCAAAGGCTGAGGTAAGCGCCAACACCTCTGGAATCCAATGCACTTTTGTAAATGAGATGCTTTGGCAAGGCTCGGGAGGTGAGAGCAAGCCCAATTACCTATTTCGTTGAACCTGGCCAAAGACTGCCTTAGATGATTCACCAGGACGTTGGCCATTTCCTTCCTGCTCTGGCGTGGCAGGCTGGGAAATACCTTGCCCATTGCTTTCACACTACGAGAGAAGAAACAGTTAGATGTCAAAGGTGGGGTTTCTAGCCCTCACGATGCTCTACAGCTGCCAGGATGAATTGATTCTCTCAATTGTGGCACTGAGAAGCCATCAGAGCCATTACACAAGGGCTTACACGACTTGGTAGTTGGTGCAGTTCGCCTGTGAAGTTGTTACAGTGAGCATCTCTGTGGTGAAACTGGGTAGGACAGGAATGAGTTTCACGTGGAACCAGGCGATCCAGGCTGAGGAGTCAAACTGCAGGAAATTGCCGCTGATGACTTTGAAGGTTCGGTTCATGGCTAGGTCTCTGATGGGAGGGGAAATTTCTGGAATCTGTGGAAACAGGACAGACATTAGCATTTAGCATTAGCATTAGCATTAGCAGAGTGATGAAAACTTTTGTGGTCTTGAAGGCATGACTTACCTCAGCAGCCGCACTCAGAGCTGTCAGGAATTGGCCCACGTTTTGAAGAGCATCTCCCTCCTCTAGGCGATCAAAGACAGCCTCGATTTTTGTTGAGTCATTCAGTGCTCCGGATGTCAGGATCAACTGTGCTGCCTGTGATGGCGTCAGCAGGTCCAGAGACTCGAACTACGGCACGCAAAAGAAAATCATTTACGATCGTGTTCGACCAGGAAGCCTACAGCTGCATGGACTTCAATGATCAGGAAATGACGCACGGCACTTACGCCAGAGAAGTTGCCGTTAAGCTTTTGCAGATCTTCCAGAGGCGCATAATCCGCAAAGTCGCCAAAGTTCTTCTGGAGCCAGTCTTTGCTGTCAGTGGCGCCGGCAATGCAGCCGGGATCTGAAACAAACACAGCAAAGAAACATGATGGCCATTCATGTGGTCTTACTCGGAAGAGTGATTACACTGTCCAGTCTTTGGGAAATTTCCTCAAAGCCTGGAAGTCTTTTCCCCAGCACAAACCTGGTGAGTCTCCTCTCGAGAGGAACAGATACAGGAAGTGAGTGAAGACGGTTCTCTTTTGCTCCTCATCCATGGATGTTGAGCGGTTGGTGAGAGCGGTCACCCTGATTGCAGACAAAATGGAGAAGAAGGGATAAGATGGCCTTGCCGGTGAGCAAAAATTAGCTTGTGTCGAAGCAGTGCTTGACAGTAGAGTTTCTGGACGTACACGGCTTGGAAGGTTTCGCAATTGAAACTCTTGGTGGCAAGGCACGACAAGAAGGTTTGGGTCACTGACGACAAGAATGGCCGCAGTCTGATGTCAAACCACTGGCTGATGAAGGCCGTGTCTCTGAACTGCGCTTCGGTGAAGTTGTTGAGCGTGACCTCCCCTATGATTTCGAGGACGGTAGCCACAGACGGATTGAGGTTTTGGGTCTGTAACAAAAGAAAAAAAATAGGTTGTTGATAGCCAGGCTGGCAAGTGATGCTGAAGCGTTGAATTAGACTGGAGAACCACATCTACCTTGCCGGAATACCGCACGAGGGCCTGATCCAGAACGCCTGACACTTTGGCAAAGAACGCCTTCCATGTTTCTTTGGGGTAACTGCCGCTCTCTGGGACTTTGCACTCCAGCAGGTTTACCAAGCTGTCCACCGACAGAGACTCCACCTTGAGTAGGAAAAAGAAAAATGTCATCAATGACAATGGGGCACAAGCATCACGTTTGCCACTGGGTGTCAAAACACCAGGCGATGCCCGTCAGCACTGCTGACGGCCTTTGCCAGGAAGCTCTGGGTATCCTTACCGAGGAGCATGCAAGGTCTGCCATGCTGAAATTGCAAAGCATCCCAGAGGAGTTGGCAGAGACCAGGAGCTGCTGCATGGAGGCGCTGCATGGCACAAACAAAGAAATACATGTTTTTGGCATTTCTGACACAAGCTACCTTACTTCCAGACTGTAGGCTGCCTCCAAAGATTCACTCACCTGTTGGCGTTAGCACAAAGACTCTCCTCTGTGGAAACAAAATTCACATTAACAAAGAATTTGGGTGCGAAACCAGTTTAAAGACAAATGCAACTTTTGTTTGGCAGGCTAATAGGAGACACGCTGGACAGGGACTTACCATCCACAACTGTCTCTGTGCACTAAATGAGAAAACAAATATACATACGTAAAAATACCGTTCAATCACTGCACATCGAAAATGTACTCAGAAATACATTAACAAAGTGTTAGGGGGTGTCCCGCTGTGTTACTCTTCTTAAGAGTGTGCTTACCACGCCGACTGGAGCCGGTGGTCTACAGCCTGTGTGAGAAGGTAAAGGGGGCAAAAATTAGACAAATAAAGGTCACAGCCATACACAGAAGGCATCAGATACTCTACAGCTGAGCAACAGGTCAACAGTCGTGAACATCTTACCTTCTGGGAGCCTCTGTGCCAGGTGCTCTCTGCTAGACTGGAGGGTTCCTGAAACTGTAGGTGGAAGCCTCTCCAAAGACTTGTCAAAAGCCACGATTCTGAGAGGAAGGAACATTGACATGCATCAGCTCGAGATGGTACAGTATAGTTTTAATGCATTAGCCTCCAAGTAAAGGCCTCTGAAGGATTTGAAAGAGAGAGAGGAGTGTCTCACATGGCTCTGAGGGAGTCACAGCTGACGTTGACCGGGATGATGCTCAGACTCTCGGGACGGACGCTGGCCAGCAGAACAACCAGATTGACTTCGAACCACAAGGTAAAGTTACTCGGTTGGAAGGCTGGGAATCTGGGAGCCAGGGCGGTCAGTGTCAGGTTCAGCATGACATCTCTCACTGCTGCGTTGGTAATGTAGGTGATGTTTTGCTGAAAACACAGAAGAGCCAAGTGATTTAGGGATAAGCCCAAACACAGACCTGTGCTTCTTACCACTGTCCATCCAAATGGTATAGGGCGAGGGATCAAGTTTGACCCTTCATACGGCACACTCACCTGCGCTGTGAGAGCGGTAAAAGCCTGGAAGAAGTTGTCGAGCCGCCCATCTTCTGGAGATCCAGCTATGCTGACAAAAACTTCTTTCAAAACAGTCACATTGTCAAGAGCCCCACTGCTAGGGTCCAGAATCAATTCAGCTTTCTGGTCCGGTGAGAGCGCGTCCAGAGTGGCCAACTGTGGATGCAAGATGGTTATTGACAGATAACAAGCAAGCGCTCGCTGCCAAAATCTTGAAATGGGAAAAGAGGCTTAATTCACCGCTTTGGTATGAAGAAAAAAGGTGGAGGGTACAAAAAAGGTGTGTCTTACCCCGGTAATGTTCAGCTCTTTAAAGGCAGCGTAATCTACTTCTTTGGAGAAGGGACCTAGGTTGACGTCCAGCCATTCGGCATCATTGCGGATGTTCAGCCTGCAGGCTGCAAAAGAAAGGACACCAGTGTCAAAGGCTGAGGTAAGCGCCAACACCTCTGGAATCCAATGCACTTTTGTAAATGAGATGCTTTGGCAAGGCTCGGGAGGTGAGAGCAAGCCCAATTACCTATTTCGTTGAACCTGGCCAAAGACTGCCTTAGATGATTCACCAGGACGTTGGCCATTTCCTTCCTGCTCTGGCGTGGCAGGCTGGGAAATACCTTGCCCATTGCTTTCACACTACGAGAGAAGAAACAGTTAGATGTCAAAGGTGGGGTTTCTAGCCCTCACGATGCTCTACAGCTGCCAGGATGAATTGATTCTCTCAATTGTGGCACTGAGAAGCCATCAGAGCCATTACACAAGGGCTTACACGACTTGGTAGTTGGTGCAGTTCGCCTGTGAAGTTGTTACAGTGAGCATCTCTGTGGTGAAACTGGGTAGGACAGGAATGAGTTTCACGTGGAACCAGGCGATCCAGGCTGAGGAGTCAAACTGCAGGAAATTGCCGCTGATGACTTTGAAGGTTCGGTTCATGGCTAGGTCTCTGATGGGAGGGGAAATTTCTGGAATCTGTGGAAACAGGACAGACATTAGCATTTAGCATTAGCATTAGCATTAGCAGAGTGATGAAAACTTTTGTGGTCTTGAAGGCATGACTTACCTCAGCAGCCGCACTCAGAGCTGTCAGGAATTGGCCCACGTTTTGAAGAGCATCTCCCTCCTCTAGGCGATCAAAGACAGCCTCGATTTTTGTTGAGTCATTCAGTGCTCCGGATGTCAGGATCAACTGTGCTGCCTGTGATGGCGTCAGCAGGTCCAGAGACTCGAACTACGGCACGCAAAAGAAAATCATTTACGATCGTGTTCGACCAGGAAGCCTACAGCTGCATGGACTTCAATGATCAGGAAATGACGCACGGCACTTACGCCAGAGAAGTTGCCGTTAAGCTTTTGCAGATCGTCCAGAGGCGCATAATCCGCAAAGTCGCCAAAGTTCTTCTGGAGCCAGTCTTTGCTGTCAGTGGCGCCGGCAATGCAGCCGGGATCTGAAACAAACACAGCAAAGAAACATGATGGCCATTCATGTGGTCTTACTCGGAAGAGTGATTACACTGTCCAGTCTTTGGGAAATTTCCTCAAAGCCTGGAAGTCTTTTCCCCAGCACAAACCTGGTGAGTCTCCTCTCGAGAGGAACAGATACAGGAAGTGAGTGAAGACGGTTCTCTTTTGCTCCTCATCCATGGATGTTGAGCGGTTGGTGAGAGCGGTCACCCTGATTGCAGACAAAATGGAGAAGAAGGGATAAGATGGCCTTGCCGGTGAGCAAAAATTAGCTTGTGTCGAAGCAGTGCTTGACAGTAGAGTTTCTGCACGTACACGGCTTGGAAGGTTTCGCAATTGAAACTCTTGGTGGCAAGGCACGACAAGAAGGTTTGGGTCACTGACGACAAGAATGGCCGCAGTCTGATGTCAAACCACTGGCTGATGAAGGCCGTGTCTCTGAACTGCGCTTCGGTGAAGTTGTTGAGCGTGACCTCCCCTATGATTTCGAGGACGGTAGCCACAGACGGATTGAGGTTTTGGGTCTGTAACAAAAGAAAAAAAATAGGTTGTTGATAGCCAGGCTGGCAAGTGATGCTGAAGCGTTGAATTAGACTGGAGAACCACATCTACCTTGCCGGAATACCGCACGAGGGCCTGATCCAGAACGCCTGACACTTTGGCAAAGAACGCCTTCCATGTTTCTTTGGGGTAACTGCCGCTCTCTGGGACTTTGCACTCCAGCAGGTTTACCAAGCTGTCCACCGACAGAGACTCCACCTTGAGTAGGAAAAAGAAAAATGTCATCAATGACAATGGGGCACAAGCATCACGTTTGCCACTGGGTGTCAAAACACCAGGCGATGCCCGTCAGCACTGCTGACGGCCTTTGCCAGGAAGCTCTGGGTATCCTTACCGAGGAGCATGCAAGGTCTGCCATGCTGAAATTGCAAAGCATCCCAGAGGAGTTGGCAGAGACCAGGAGCTGCTGCATGGAGGCGCTGCATGGCACAAACAAAGAAATACATGTTTTTGGCATTTCTGACACAAGCTACCTTACTTCCAGACTGTAGGCTGCCTCCAAAGATTCACTCACCTGTTGGCGTTAGCACAAAGACTCTCCTCTGTGGAAACAAAATTCACATTAACAAAGAATTTGGGTGCGAAACCAGTTTAAAGACAAATGCAACTTTTGTTTGGCAGGCTAATAGGAGACACGCTGGACAGGGACTTACCATCCACAACTGTCTCTGTGCACTAAATGAGAAAACAAATATACATACGTAAAAATACCGTTCAATCACTGCACATCGAAAATGTACTCAGAAATACATTAACAAAGTGTTAGGGGGTGTCCCGCTGTGTTACTCTTCTTAAGAGTGTGCTTACCACGCCGACTGGAGCCGGTGGTCTACAGCCTGTGTGAGAAGGTAAAGGGGGCAAAAATTAGACAAATAAAGGTCACAGCCATACACAGAAGGCATCAGATACTCTACAGCTGAGCAACAGGTCACCAGTCGTGAACATCTTACCTTCTGGGAGCCTCTGTGCCAGGTGCTCTCTGCTAGACTGGAGGGTTCCTGAAACTGTAGGTGGAAGCCTCTCCAAAGACTTGTCAAAAGCCACGATTCTGAGAGGAAGGAACATTGACATGCATCAGCTCGAGATGGTACAGTATAGTTTTAATGCATTAGCCTCCAAGTAAAGGCCTCTGAAGGATTTGAAAGAGAGAGAGGAGTGTCTCACATGGCTCTGAGGGAGTCACAGCTGACGTTGACCGGGATGATGCTCAGACTCTCGGGACGGACGCTGGCCAGCAGAACAACCAGATTGACTTCGAACCACAAGGTAAAGTTACTCGGTTGGAAGGCTGGGAATCTGGGAGCCAGGGCGGTCAGTGTCAGGTTCAGCATGACATCTCTCACTGCTGCGTTGGTAATGTAGGTGATGTTTTGCTGAAAACACAGAAGAGCCAAGTGATTTAGGGATAAGCCCAAACACAGACCTGTGCTTCTTACCACTGTCCATCCAAATGGTATAGGGCGAGGGATCAAGTTTGACCCTTCATACGGCACACTCACCTGCGCTGTGAGAGCGGTAAAAGCCTGGAAGAAGTTGTCGAGCCGCCCATCTTCTGGAGATCCAGCTATGCTGACAAAAACTTCTTTCAAAACAGTCACATTGTCAAGAGCCCCACTGCTAGGGTCCAGAATCAATTCAGCTTTCTGGTCCGGTGAGAGCGCGTCCAGAGTGGCCAACTGTGGATGCAAGATGGTTATTGACAGATAACAAGCAAGCGCTCGCTGCCAAAATCTTGAAATGGGAAAAGAGGCTTAATTCACCGCTTTGGTATGAAGAAAAAAGGTGGAGGGTACAAAAAAGGTGTGTCTTACCCCGGTAATGTTCAGCTCTTTAAAGGCAGCGTAATCTACTTCTTTGGAGAAGGGACCTAGGTTGACGTCCAGCCATTCGGCATCATTGCGGATGTTCAGCCTGCAGGCTGCAAAAGAAAGGACACCAGTGTCAAAGGCTGAGGTAAGCGCCAACACCTCTGGAATCCAATGCACTTTTGTAAATGAGATGCTTTGGCAAGGCTCGGGAGGTGAGAGCAAGCCCAATTACCTATTTCGTTGAACCTGGCCAAAGACTGCCTTAGATGATTCACCAGGACGTTGGCCATTTCCTTCCTGCTCTGGCGTGGCAGGCTGGGAAATACCTTGCCCATTGCTTTCACACTACGAGAGAAGAAACAGTTAGATGTCAAAGGTGGGGTTTCTAGCCCTCACGATGCTCTACAGCTGCCAGGATGAATTGATTCTCTCAATTGTGGCACTGAGAAGCCATCAGAGCCATTACACAAGGGCTTACACGACTTGGTAGTTGGTGCAGTTCGCCTGTGAAGTTGTTACAGTGAGCATCTCTGTGGTGAAACTGGGTAGGACAGGAATGAGTTTCACGTGGAACCAGGCGATCCAGGCTGAGGAGTCAAACTGCAGGAAATTGCCGCTGATGACTTTGAAGGTTCGGTTCATGGCTAGGTCTCTGATGGGAGGGGAAATTTCTGGAATCTGTGGAAACAGGACAGACATTAGCATTTAGCATTAGCATTAGCAGAGTGATGAAAACTTTTGTGGTCTTGAAGGCATGACTTACCTCAGCAGCCGCACTCAGAGCTGTCAGGAATTGGCCCACGTTTTGAAGAGCATCTCCCTCCTCTAGGCGATCAAAGACAGCCTCGATTTTTGTTGAGTCATTCAGTGCTCCGGATGTCAGGATCAACTGTGCTGCCTGTGATGGCGTCAGCAGGTCCAGAGACTCGAACTACGGCACGCAAAAGAAAATCATTTACGATCGTGTTCGACCAGGAAGCCTACAGCTGCATGGACTTCAATGATCAGGAAATGACGCACGGCACTTACGCCAGAGAAGTTGCCGTTAAGCTTTTGCAGATCGTCCAGAGGCGCATAATCCGCAAAGTCGCCAAAGTTCTTCTGGAGCCAGTCTTTGCTGTCAGTGGCGCCGGCAATGCAGCCGGGATCTGAAACAAACACAGCAAAGAAACATGATGGCCATTCATGTGGTCTTACTCGGAAGAGTGATTACACTGTCCAGTCTTTGGGAAATTTCCTCAAAGCCTGGAAGTCTTTTCCCCAGCACAAACCTGGTGAGTCTCCTCTCGAGAGGAACAGATACAGGAAGTGAGTGAAGACGGTTCTCTTTTGCTCCTCATCCATGGATGTTGAGCGGTTGGTGAGAGCGGTCACCCTGATTGCAGACAAAATGGAGAAGAAGGGATAAGATGGCCTTGCCGGTGAGCAAAAATTAGCTTGTGTCGAAGCAGTGCTTGACAGTAGAGTTTCTGCACGTACACGGCTTGGAAGGTTTCGCAATTGAAACTCTTGGTGGCAAGGCACGACAAGAAGGTTTGGGTCACTGACGACAAGAATGGCCGCAGTCTGATGTCAAACCACTGGCTGATGAAGGCCGTGTCTCTGAACTGCGCTTCGGTGAAGTTGTTGAGCGTGACCTCCCCTATGATTTCGAGGACGGTAGCCACAGACGGATTGAGGTTTTGGGTCTGTAACAAAAGAAAAAAAATAGGTTGTTGATAGCCAGGCTGGCAAGTGATGCTGAAGCGTTGAATTAGACTGGAGAACCACATCTACCTTGCCGGAATACCGCACGAGGGCCTGATCCAGAACGCCTGACACTTTGGCAAAGAACGCCTTCCATGTTTCTTTGGGGTAACTGCCGCTCTCTGGGACTTTGCACTCCAGCAGGTTTACCAAGCTGTCCACCGACAGAGACTCCACCTTGAGTAGGAAAAAGAAAAATGTCATCAATGACAATGGGGCACAAGCATCACGTTTGCCACTGGGTGTCAAAACACCAGGCGATGCCCGTCAGCACTGCTGACGGCCTTTGCCAGGAAGCTCTGGGTATCCTTACCGAGGAGCATGCAAGGTCTGCCATGCTGAAATTGCAAAGCATCCCAGAGGAGTTGGCAGAGACCAGGAGCTGCTGCATGGAGGCGCTGCATGGCACAAACAAAGAAATACATGTTTTTGGCATTTCTGACACAAGCTACCTTACTTCCAGACTGTAGGCTGCCTCCAAAGATTCACTCACCTGTTGGCGTTAGCACAAAGACTCTCCTCTGTGGAAACAAAATTCACATTAACAAAGAATTTGGGTGCGAAACCAGTTTAAAGACAAATGCAACTTTTGTTTGGCAGGCTAATAGGAGACACGCTGGACAGGGACTTACCATCCACAACTGTCTCTGTGCACTAAATGAGAAAACAAATATACATACGTAAAAATACCGTTCAATCACTGCACATCGAAAATGTACTCAGAAATACATTAACAAAGTGTTAGGGGGTGTCCCGCTGTGTTACTCTTCTTAAGAGTGTGCTTACCACGCCGACTGGAGCCGGTGGTCTACAGCCTGTGTGAGAAGGTAAAGGGGGCAAAAATTAGACAAATAAAGGTCACAGCCATACACAGAAGGCATCAGATACTCTACAGCTGAGCAACAGGTCAACAGTCGTGAACATCTTACCTTCTGGGAGCCTCTGTGCCAGGTGCTCTCTGCTAGACTGGAGGGTTCCTGAAACTGTAGGTGGAAGCCTCTCCAAAGACTTGTCAAAAGCCACGATTCTGAGAGGAAGGAACATTGACATGCATCAGCTCGAGATGGTACAGTATAGTTTTAATGCATTAGCCTCCAAGTAAAGGCCTCTGAAGGATTTGAAAGAGAGAGAGGAGTGTCTCACATGGCTCTGAGGGAGTCACAGCTGACGTTGACCGGGATGATGCTCAGACTCTCGGGACGGACGCTGGCCAGCAGAACAACCAGATTGACTTCGAACCACAAGGTAAAGTTACTCGGTTGGAAGGCTGGGAATCTGGGAGCCAGGGCGGTCAGTGTCAGGTTCAGCATGACATCTCTCACTGCTGCGTTGGTAATGTAGGTGATGTTTTGCTGAAAACACAGAAGAGCCAAGTGATTTAGGGATAAGCCCAAACACAGACCTGTGCTTCTTACCACTGTCCATCCAAATGGTATAGGGCGAGGGATCAAGTTTGACCCTTCATACGGCACACTCACCTGCGCTGTGAGAGCGGTAAAAGCCTGGAAGAAGTTGTCGAGCCGCCCATCTTCTGGAGATCCAGCTATGCTGACAAAAACTTCTTTCAAAACAGTCACATTGTCAAGAGCCCCACTGCTAGGGTCCAGAATCAATTCAGCTTTCTGGTCCGGTGAGAGCGCGTCCAGAGTGGCCAACTGTGGATGCAAGATGGTTATTGACAGATAACAAGCAAGCGCTCGCTGCCAAAATCTTGAAATGGGAAAAGAGGCTTAATTCACCGCTTTGGTATGAAGAAAAAAGGTGGAAGGTACAAAAAAGGTGTGTCTTACCCCGGTAATGTTCAGCTCTTTAAAGGCAGCGTAATCTACTTCTTTGGAGAAGGGACCTAGGTTGACGTCCAGCCATTCGGCATCATTGCGGATGTTCAGCCTGCAGGCTGCAAAAGAAAGGACACCAGTGTCAAAGGCTGAGGTAAGCGCCAACACCTCTGGAATCCAATGCACTTTTGTAAATGAGATGCTTTGGCAAGGCTCGGGAGGTGAGAGCAAGCCCAATTACCTATTTCGTTGAACCTGGCCAAAGACTGCCTTAGATGATTCACCAGGACGTTGGCCATTTCCTTCCTGCTCTGGCGTGGCAGGCTGGGAAATACCTTGCCCATTGCTTTCACACTACGAGAGAAGAAACAGTTAGATGTCAAAGGTGGGGTTTCTAGCCCTCACGATGCTCTACAGCTGCCAGGATGAATTGATTCTCTCAATTGTGGCACTGAGAAGCCATCAGAGCCATTACACAAGGGCTTACACGACTTGGTAGTTGGTGCAGTTCGCCTGTGAAGTTGTTACAGTGAGCATCTCTGTGGTGAAACTGGGTAGGACAGGAATGAGTTTCACGTGGAACCAGGCGATCCAGGCTGAGGAGTCAAACTGCAGGAAATTGCCGCTGATGACTTTGAAGGTTCGGTTCATGGCTAGGTCTCTGATGGGAGGGGAAATTTCTGGAATCTGTGGAAACAGGACAGACATTAGCATTTAGCATTAGCATTAGCATTAGCATTAGCAGAGTGATGAAAACTTTTGTGGTCTTGAAGGCATGACTTACCTCAGCAGCCGCACTCAGAGCTGTCAGGAATTGGCCCACGTTTTGAAGAGCATCTCCCTCCTCTAGGCGATCAAAGACAGCCTCGATTTTTGTTGAGTCATTCAGTGCTCCGGATGTCAGGATCAACTGTGCTGCCTGTGATGGCGTCAGCAGGTCCAGAGACTCGAACTACGGCACGCAAAAGAAAATCATTTACGATCGTGTTCGACCAGGAAGCCTACAGCTGCATGGACTTCAATGATCAGGAAATGACGCACGGCACTTACGCCAGAGAAGTTGCCGTTAAGCTTTTGCAGATCTTCCAGAGGCGCATAATCCGCAAAGTCGCCAAAGTTCTTCTGGAGCCAGTCTTTGCTGTCAGTGGCGCCGGCAATGCAGCCGGGATCTGAAACAAACACAGCAAAGAAACATGATGGCCATTCATGTGGTCTTACTCGGAAGAGTGATTACACTGTCCAGTCTTTGGGAAATTTCCTCAAAGCCTGGAAGTCTTTTCCCCAGCACAAACCTGGTGAGTCTCCTCTCGAGAGGAACAGATACAGGAAGTGAGTGAAGACGGTTCTCTTTTGCTCCTCATCCATGGATGTTGAGCGGTTGGTGAGAGCGGTCACCCTGATTGCAGACAAAATGGAGAAGAAGGGATAAGATGGCCTTGCCGGTGAGCAAAAATTAGCTTGTGTCGAAGCAGTGCTTGACAGTAGAGTTTCTGCACGTACACGGCTTGGAAGGTTTCGCAATTGAAACTCTTGGTGGCAAGGCACGACAAGAAGGTTTGGGTCACTGACGACAAGAATGGCCGCAGTCTGATGTCAAACCACTGGCTGATGAAGGCCGTGTCTCTGAACTGCGCTTCGGTGAAGTTGTTGAGCGTGACCTCCCCTATGATTTCGAGGACGGTAGCCACAGACGGATTGAGGTTTTGGGTCTGTAACAAAAGAAAAAAAATAGGTTGTTGATAGCCAGGCTGGCAAGTGATGCTGAAGCGTTGAATTAGACTGGAGAACCACATCTACCTTGCCGGAATACCGCACGAGGGCCTGATCCAGAACGCCTGACACTTTGGCAAAGAACGCCTTCCATGTTTCTTTGGGGTAACTGCCGCTCTCTGGGACTTTGCACTCCAGCAGGTTTACCAAGCTGTCCACCGACAGAGACTCCACCTTGAGTAGGAAAAAGAAAAATGTCATCAATGACAATGGGGCACAAGCATCACGTTTGCCACTGGGTGTCAAAACACCAGGCGATGCCCGTCAGCACTGCTGACGGCCTTTGCCAGGAAGCTCTGGGTATCCTTACCGAGGAGCATGCAAGGTCTGCCATGCTGAAATTGCAAAGCATCCCAGAGGAGTTGGCAGAGACCAGGAGCTGCTGCATGGAGGCGCTGCAAGGCACAAACAAAGAAATACATGTTTTTGGCATTTCTGACACAAGCTACCTTACTTCCAGACTGTAGGCTGCCTCCAAAGATTCACTCACCTGTTGGCGTTAGCACAAAGACTCTCCTCTGTGGAAACAAAATTCACATTAACAAAGAATTTGGGTGCGAAACCAGTTTAAAGACAAATGCAACTTTTGTTTGGCAGGCTAATAGGAGACACGCTGGACAGGGACTTACCATCCACAACTGTCTCTGTGCACTAAATGAGAAAACAAATATACATACGTAAAAATACCGTTCAATCACTGCACATCGAAAATGTACTCAGAAATACATTAACAAAGTGTTAGGGGGTGTCCCGCTGTGTTACTCTTCTTAAGAGTGTGCTTACCACGCCGACTGGAGCCGGTGGTCTACAGCCTGTGTGAGAAGGTAAAGGGGGCAAAAATTAGACAAATAAAGGTCACAGCCATACACAGAAGGCATCAGATACTCTACAGCTGAGCAACAGGTCAACAGTCGTGAACATCTTACCTTCTGGGAGCCTCTGTGCCAGGTGCTCTCTGCTAGACTGGAGGGTTCCTGAAACTGTAGGTGGAAGCCTCTCCAAAGACTTGTCAAAAGCCACGATTCTGAGAGGAAGGAACATTGACATGCATCAGCTCGAGATGGTACAGTATAGTTTTAATGCATTAGCCTCCAAGTAAAGGCCTCTGAAGGATTTGAAAGAGAGAGAGGAGTGTCTCACATGGCTCTGAGGGAGTCACAGCTGACGTTGACCGGGATGATGCTCAGACTCTCGGGACGGACGCTGGCCAGCAGAACAACCAGATTGACTTCGAACCACAAGGTAAAGTTACTCGGTTGGAAGGCTGGGAATCTGGGAGCCAGGGCGGTCAGTGTCAGGTTCAGCATGACATCTCTCACTGCTGCGTTGGTAATGTAGGTGATGTTTTGCTGAAAACACAGAAGAGCCAAGTGATTTAGGGATAAGCCCAAACACAGACCTGTGCTTCTTACCACTGTCCATCCAAATGGTATAGGGCGAGGGATCAAGTTTGACCCTTCATACGGCACACTCACCTGCGCTGTGAGAGCGGTAAAAGCCTGGAAGAAGTTGTCGAGCCGCCCATCTTCTGGAGATCCAGCTATGCTGACAAAAACTTCCTTCAAAACAGTCACATTGTCAAGAGCCCCACTGCTAGGGTCCAGAATCAATTCAGCTTTCTGGTCCGGTGAGAGCGCGTCCAGAGTGGCCAACTGTGGATGCAAGATGGTTATTGACAGATAACAAGCAAGCGCTCGCTGCCAAAATCTTGAAATGGGAAAAGAGGCTTAATTCACCGCTTTGGTATGAAGAAAAAAGGTGGAAGGTACAAAAAAGGTGTGTCTTACCCCGGTAATGTTCAGCTCTTTAAAGGCAGCGTAATCTACTTCTTTGGAGAAGGGACCTAGGTTGACGTCCAGCCATTCGGCATCATTGCGGATGTTCAGCCTGCAGGCTGCAAAAGAAAGGACACCAGTGTCAAAGGCTGAGGTAAGCGCCAACACCTCTGGAATCCAATGCACTTTTGTAAATGAGATGCTTTGGCAAGGCTCGGGAGGTGAGAGCAAGCCCAATTACCTATTTCGTTGAACCTGGCCAAAGACTGCCTTAGATGATTCACCAGGACGTTGGCCATTTCCTTCCTGCTCTGGCGTGGCAGGCTGGGAAATACCTTGCCCATTGCTTTCACACTACGAGAGAAGAAACAGTTAGATGTCAAAGGTGGGGTTTCTAGCCCTCACGATGCTCTACAGCTGCCAGGATGAATTGATTCTCTCAATTGTGGCACTGAGAAGCCATCAGAGCCATTACACAAGGGCTTACACGACTTGGTAGTTGGTGCAGTTCGCCTGTGAAGTTGTTACAGTGAGCATCTCTGTGGTGAAACTGGGTAGGACAGGAATGAGTTTCACGTGGAACCAGGCGATCCAGGCTGAGGAGTCAAACTGCAGGAAATTGCCGCTGATGACTTTGAAGGTTCGGTTCATGGCTAGGTCTCTGATGGGAGGGGAAATTTCTGGAATCTGTGGAAACAGGACAGACATTAGCATTTAGCATTAGCATTAGCATTAGCAGAGTGATGAAAACTTTTGTGGTCTTGAAGGCATGACTTACCTCAGCAGCCGCACTCAGAGCTGTCAGGAATTGGCCCACGTTTTGAAGAGCATCTCCCTCCTCTAGGCGATCAAAGACAGCCTCGATTTTTGTTGAGTCATTCAGTGCTCCGGATGTCAGGATCAACTGTGCTGCCTGTGATGGCGTCAGCAGGTCCAGAGACTCGAACTACGGCACGCAAAAGAAAATCATTTACGATCGTGTTCGACCAGGAAGCCTACAGCTGCATGGACTTCAATGATCAGGAAATGACGCACGGCACTTACGCCAGAGAAGTTGCCGTTAAGCTTTTGCAGATCTTCCAGAGGCGCATAATCCGCAAAGTCGCCAAAGTTCTTCTGGAGCCAGTCTTTGCTGTCAGTGGCGCCGGCAATGCAGCCGGGATCTGAAACAAACACAGCAAAGAAACATGATGGCCATTCATGTGGTCTTACTCGGAAGAGTGATTACACTGTCCAGTCTTTGGGAAATTTCCTCAAAGCCTGGAAGTCTTTTCCCCAGCACAAACCTGGTGAGTCTCCTCTCGAGAGGAACAGATACAGGAAGTGAGTGAAGACGGTTCTCTTTTGCTCCTCATCCATGGATGTTGAGCGGTTGGTGAGAGCGGTCACCCTGATTGCAGACAAAATGGAGAAGAAGGGATAAGATGGCCTTGCCGGTGAGCAAAAATTAGCTTGTGTCGAAGCAGTGCTTGACAGTAGAGTTTCTGCACGTACACGGCTTGGAAGGTTTCGCAATTGAAACTCTTGGTGGCAAGGCACGACAAGAAGGTTTGGGTCACTGACGACAAGAATGGCCGCAGTCTGATGTCAAACCACTGGCTGATGAAGGCCGTGTCTCTGAACTGCGCTTCGGTGAAGTTGTTGAGCGTGACCTCCCCTATGATTTCGAGGACGGTAGCCACAGACGGATTGAGGTTTTGGGTCTGTAACAAAAGAAAAAAAATAGGTTGTTGATAGCCAGGCTGGCAAGTGATGCTGAAGCGTTGAATTAGACTGGAGAACCACATCTACCTTGCCGGAATACCGCACGAGGGCCTGATCCAGAACGCCTGACACTTTGGCAAAGAACGCCTTCCATGTTTCTTTGGGGTAACTGCCGCTCTCTGGGACTTTGCACTCCAGCAGGTTTACCAAGCTGTCCACCGACAGAGACTCCACCTTGAGTAAGAAAAAGAAAAATGTCATCAATGACAATGGGGCACAAGCATCACGTTTGCCACTGGGTGTCAAAACACCAGGCGATGCCCGTCAGCACTGCTGACGGCCTTTGCCAGGAAGCTCTGGGTATCCTTACCGAGGAGCATGCAAGGTCTGCCATGCTGAAATTGCAAAGCATCCCAGAGGAGTTGGCAGAGACCAGGAGCTGCTGCATGGAGGCGCTGCAAGGCACAAACAAAGAAATACATGTTTTTGGCATTTCTGACACAAGCTACCTTACTTCCAGACTGTAGGCTGCCTCCAAAGATTCACTCACCTGTTGGCGTTAGCACAAAGACTCTCCTCTGTGGAAACAAAATTCACATTAACAAAGAATTTGGGTGCGAAACCAGTTTAAAGACAAATGCAACTTTTGTTTGGCAGGCTAATAGGAGACACGCTGGACAGGGACTTACCATCCACAACTGTCTCTGTGCACTAAATGAGAAAACAAATATACATACGTAAAAATACCGTTCAATCACTGCACATCGAAAATGTACTCAGAAATACATTAACAAAGTGTTAGGGGGTGTCCCGCTGTGTTACTCTTCTTAAGAGTGTGCTTACCACGCCGACTGGAGCCGGTGGTCTACAGCCTGTGTGAGAAGGTAAAGGGGGCAAAAATTAGACAAATAAAGGTCACAGCCATACACAGAAGGCATCAGATACTCTACAGCTGAGCAACAGGTCAACAGTCGTGAACATCTTACCTTCTGGGAGCCTCTGTGCCAGGTGCTCTCTGCTAGACTGGAGGGTTCCTGAAACTGTAGGTGGAAGCCTCTCCAAAGACTTGTCAAAAGCCACGATTCTGAGAGGAAGGAACATTGACATGCATCAGCTCGAGATGGTACAGTATAGTTTTAATGCATTAGCCTCCAAGTAAAGGCCTCTGAAGGATTTGAAAGAGAGAGAGGAGTGTCTCACATGGCTCTGAGGGAGTCACAGCTGACGTTGACCGGGATGATGCTCAGACTCTCGGGACGGACGCTGGCCAGCAGAACAACCAGATTGACTTCGAACCACAAGGTAAAGTTACTCGGTTGGAAGGCTGGGAATCTGGGAGCCAGGGCGGTCAGTGTCAGGTTCAGCATGACATCTCTCACTGCTGCGTTGGTAATGTAGGTGATGTTTTGCTGAAAACACAGAAGAGCCAAGTGATTTAGGGATAAGCCCAAACACAGACCTGTGCTTCTTACCACTGTCCATCCAAATGGTATAGGGCGAGGGATCAAGTTTGACCCTTCATACGGCACACTCACCTGCGCTGTGAGAGCGGTAAAAGCCTGGAAGAAGTTGTCGAGCCGCCCATCTTCTGGAGATCCAGCTATGCTGACAAAAACTTCTTTCAAAACAGTCACATTGTCAAGAGCCCCACTGCTAGAGTCCAGAATCAATTCAGCTTTCTGGTCCGGTGAGAGCGCGTCCAGAGTGGCCAACTGTGGATGCAAGATGGTTATTGACAGATAACAAGCAAGCGCTCGCTGCCAAAATCTTGAAATGGGAAAAGAGGCTTAATTCACCGCTTTGGTATGAAGAAAAAAGGTGGAGGGTACAAAAAAGGTGTGTCTTACCCCGGTAATGTTCAGCTCTTTAAAGGCAGCGTAATCTACTTCTTTGGAGAAGGGACCTAGGTTGACGTCCAGCCATTCGGCATCATTGCGGATGTTCAGCCTGCAGGCTGCAAAAGAAAGGACACCAGTGTCAAAGGCTGAGGTAAGCGCCAACACCTCTGGAATCCAATGCACTTTTGTAAATGAGATGCTTTGGCAAGGCTCGGGAGGTGAGAGCAAGCCCAATTACCTATTTCGTTGAACCTGGCCAAAGACTGCCTTAGATGATTCACCAGGACGTTGGCCATTTCCTTCCTGCTCTGGCGTGGCAGGCTGGGAAATACCTTGCCCATTGCTTTCACACTACGAGAGAAGAAACAGTTAGATGTCAAAGGTGGGGTTTCTAGCCCTCACGATGCTCTACAGCTGCCAGGATGAATTGATTCTCTCAATTGTGGCACTGAGAAGCCATCAGAGCCATTACACAAGGGCTTACACGACTTGGTAGTTGGTGCAGTTCGCCTGTGAAGTTGTTACAGTGAGCATCTCTGTGGTGAAACTGGGTAGGACAGGAATGAGTTTCACGTGGAACCAGGCGATCCAGGCTGAGGAGTCAAACTGCAGGAAATTGCCGCTGATGACTTTGAAGGTTCGGTTCATGGCTAGGTCTCTGATGGGAGGGGAAATTTCTGGAATCTGTGGAAACAGGACAGACATTAGCATTTAGCATTAGCATTAGCATTAGCAGAGTGATGAAAACTTTTGTGGTCTTGAAGGCATGACTTACCTCAGCAGCCGCACTCAGAGCTGTCAGGAATTGGCCCACGTTTTGAAGAGCATCTCCCTCCTCTAGGCGATCAAAGACAGCCTCGATTTTTGTTGAGTCATTCAGTGCTCCGGATGTCAGGATCAACTGTGCTGCCTGTGATGGCGTCAGCAGGTCCAGAGACTCGAACTACGGCACGCAAAAGAAAATCATTTACGATCGTGTTCGACCAGGAAGCCTACAGCTGCATGGACTTCAATGATCAGGAAATGACGCACGGCACTTACGCCAGAGAAGTTGCCGTTAAGCTTTTGCAGATCTTCCAGAGGCGCATAATCCGCAAAGTCGCCAAAGTTCTTCTGGAGCCAGTCTTTGCTGTCAGTGGCGCCGGCAATGCAGCCGGGATCTGAAACAAACACAGCAAAGAAACATGATGGCCATTCATGTGGTCTTACTCGGAAGAGTGATTACACTGTCCAGTCTTTGGGAAATTTCCTCAAAGCCTGGAAGTCTTTTCCCCAGCACAAACCTGGTGAGTCTCCTCTCGAGAGGAACAGATACAGGAAGTGAGTGAAGACGGTTCTCTTTTGCTCCTCATCCATGGATGTTGAGCGGTTGGTGAGAGCGGTCACCCTGATTGCAGACAAAATGGAGAAGAAGGGATAAGATGGCCTTGCCGGTGAGCAAAAATTAGCTTGTGTCGAAGCAGTGCTTGACAGTAGAGTTTCTGCACGTACACGGCTTGGAAGGTTTCGCAATTGAAACTCTTGGTGGCAAGGCACGACAAGAAGGTTTGGGTCACTGACGACAAGAATGGCCGCAGTCTGATGTCAAACCACTGGCTGATGAAGGCCGTGTCTCTGAACTGCGCTTCGGTGAAGTTGTTGAGCGTGACCTCCCCTATGATTTCGAGGACGGTAGCCACAGACGGATTGAGGTTTTGGGTCTGTAACAAAAGAAAAAAAATAGGTTGTTGATAGCCAGGCTGGCAAGTGATGCTGAAGCGTTGAATTAGACTGGAGAACCACATCTACCTTGCCGGAATACCGCACGAGGGCCTGATCCAGAACGCCTGACACTTTGGCAAAGAACGCCTTCCATGTTTCTTTGGGGTAACTGCCGCTCTCTGGGACTTTGCACTCCAGCAGGTTTACCAAGCTGTCCACCGACAGAGACTCCACCTTGAGTAGGAAAAAGAAAAATGTCATCAATGACAATGGGGCACAAGCATCACGTTTGCCACTGGGTGTCAAAACACCAGGCGATGCCCGTCAGCACTGCTGACGGCCTTTGCCAGGAAGCTCTGGGTATCCTTACCGAGGAGCATGCAAGGTCTGCCATGCTGAAATTGCAAAGCATCCCAGAGGAGTTGGCAGAGACCAGGAGCTGCTGCATGGAGGCGCTGCATGGCACAAACAAAGAAATACATGTTTTTGGCATTTCTGACACAAGCTACCTTACTTCCAGACTGTAGGCTGCCTCCAAAGATTCACTCACCTGTTGGCGTTAGCACAAAGACTCTCCTCTGTGGAAACAAAATTCACATTAACAAAGAATTTGGGTGCGAAACCAGTTTAAAGACAAATGCAACTTTTGTTTGGCAGGCTAATAGGAGACACGCTGGACAGGGACTTACCATCCACAACTGTCTCTGTGCACTAAATGAGAAAACAAATATACATACGTAAAAATACCGTTCAATCACTGCACATCGAAAATGTACTCAGAAATACATTAACAAAGTGTTAGGGGGTGTCCCGCTGTGTTACTCTTCTTAAGAGTGTGCTTACCACGCCGACTGGAGCCGGTGGTCTACAGCCTGTGTGAGAAGGTAAAGGGGGCAAAAATTAGACAAATAAAGGTCACAGCCATACACAGAAGGCATCAGATACTCTACAGCTGAGCAACAGGTCACCAGTCGTGAACATCTTACCTTCTGGGAGCCTCTGTGCCAGGTGCTCTCTGCTAGACTGGAGGGTTCCTGAAACTGTAGGTGGAAGCCTCTCCAAAGACTTGTCAAAAGCCACGATTCTGAGAGGAAGGAACATTGACATGCATCAGCTCGAGATGGTACAGTATAGTTTTAATGCATTAGCCTCCAAGTAAAGGCCTCTGAAGGATTTGAAAGAGAGAGAGGAGTGTCTCACATGGCTCTGAGGGAGTCACAGCTGACGTTGACCGGGATGATGCTCAGACTCTCGGGACGGACGCTGGCCAGCAGAACAACCAGATTGACTTCGAACCACAAGGTAAAGTTACTCGGTTGGAAGGCTGGGAATCTGGGAGCCAGGGCGGTCAGTGTCAGGTTCAGCATGACATCTCTCACTGCTGCGTTGGTAATGTAGGTGATGTTTTGCTGAAAACACAGAAGAGCCAAGTGATTTAGGGATAAGCCCAAACACAGACCTGTGCTTCTTACCACTGTCCATCCAAATGGTATAGGGCGAGGGATCAAGTTTGACCCTTCATACGGCACACTCACCTGCGCTGTGAGAGCGGTAAAAGCCTGGAAGAAGTTGTCGAGCCGCCCATCTTCTGGAGATCCAGCTATGCTGACAAAAACTTCTTTCAAAACAGTCACATTGTCAAGAGCCCCACTGCTAGGGTCCAGAATCAATTCAGCTTTCTGGTCCGGTGAGAGCGCGTCCAGAGTGGCCAACTGTGGATGCAAGATGGTTATTGACAGATAACAAGCAAGCGCTCGCTGCCAAAATCTTGAAATGGGAAAAGAGGCTTAATTCACCGCTTTGGTATGAAGAAAAAAGGTGGAGGGTACAAAAAAGGTGTGTCTTACCCCGGTAATGTTCAGCTCTTTAAAGGCAGCGTAATCTACTTCTTTGGAGAAGGGACCTAGGTTGACGTCCAGCCATTCGGCATCATTGCGGATGTTCAGCCTGCAGGCTGCAAAAGAAAGGACACCAGTGTCAAAGGCTGAGGTAAGCGCCAACACCTCTGGAATCCAATGCACTTTTGTAAATGAGATGCTTTGGCAAGGCTCGGGAGGTGAGAGCAAGCCCAATTACCTATTTCGTTGAACCTGGCCAAAGACTGCCTTAGATGATTCACCAGGACGTTGGCCATTTCCTTCCTGCTCTGGCGTGGCAGGCTGGGAAATACCTTGCCCATTGCTTTCACACTACGAGAGAAGAAACAGTTAGATGTCAAAGGTGGGGTTTCTAGCCCTCACGATGCTCTACAGCTGCCAGGATGAATTGATTCTCTCAATTGTGGCACTGAGAAGCCATCAGAGCCATTACACAAGGGCTTACACGACTTGGTAGTTGGTGCAGTTCGCCTGTGAAGTTGTTACAGTGAGCATCTCTGTGGTGAAACTGGGTAGGACAGGAATGAGTTTCACGTGGAACCAGGCGATCCAGGCTGAGGAGTCAAACTGCAGGAAATTGCCGCTGATGACTTTGAAGGTTCGGTTCATGGCTAGGTCTCTGATGGGAGGGGAAATTTCTGGAATCTGTGGAAACAGGACAGACATTAGCATTTAGCATTAGCATTAGCATTAGCAGAGTGATGAAAACTTTTGTGGTCTTGAAGGCATGACTTACCTCAGCAGCCGCACTCAGAGCTGTCAGGAATTGGCCCACGTTTTGAAGAGCATCTCCCTCCTCTAGGCGATCAAAGACAGCCTCGATTTTTGTTGAGTCATTCAGTGCTCCGGATGTCAGGATCAACTGTGCTGCCTGTGATGGCGTCAGCAGGTCCAGAGACTCGAACTACGGCACGCAAAAGAAAATCATTTACGATCGTGTTCGACCAGGAAGCCTACAGCTGCATGGACTTCAATGATCAGGAAATGACGCACGGCACTTACGCCAGAGAAGTTGCCGTTAAGCTTTTGCAGATCGTCCAGAGGCGCATAATCCGCAAAGTCGCCAAAGTTCTTCTGGAGCCAGTCTTTGCTGTCAGTGGCGCCGGCAATGCAGCCGGGATCTGAAACAAACACAGCAAAGAAACATGATGGCCATTCATGTGGTCTTACTCGGAAGAGTGATTACACTGTCCAGTCTTTGGGAAATTTCCTCAAAGCCTGGAAGTCTTTTCCCCAGCACAAACCTGGTGAGTCTCCTCTCGAGAGGAACAGATACAGGAAGTGAGTGAAGACGGTTCTCTTTTGCTCCTCATCCATGGATGTTGAGCGGTTGGTGAGAGCGGTCACCCTGATTGCAGACAAAATGGAGAAGAAGGGATAAGATGGCCTTGCCGGTGAGCAAAAATTAGCTTGTGTCGAAGCAGTGCTTGACAGTAGAGTTTCTGCACGTACACGGCTTGGAAGGTTTCGCAATTGAAACTCTTGGTGGCAAGGCACGACAAGAAGGTTTGGGTCACTGACGACAAGAATGGCCGCAGTCTGATGTCAAACCACTGGCTGATGAAGGCCGTGTCTCTGAACTGCGCTTCGGTGAAGTTGTTGAGCGTGACCTCCCCTATGATTTCGAGGACGGTAGCCACAGACGGATTGAGGTTTTGGGTCTGTAACAAAAGAAAAAAAATAGGTTGTTGATAGCCAGGCTGGCAAGTGATGCTGAAGCGTTGAATTAGACTGGAGAACCACATCTACCTTGCCGGAATACCGCACGAGGGCCTGATCCAGAACGCCTGACACTTTGGCAAAGAACGCCTTCCATGTTTCTTTGGGGTAACTGCCGCTCTCTGGGACTTTGCACTCCAGCAGGTTTACCAAGCTGTCCACCGACAGAGACTCCACCTTGAGTAGGAAAAAGAAAAATGTCATCAATGACAATGGGGCACAAGCATCACGTTTGCCACTGGGTGTCAAAACACCAGGCGATGCCCGTCAGCACTGCTGACGGCCTTTGCCAGGAAGCTCTGGGTATCCTTACCGAGGAGCATGCAAGGTCTGCCATGCTGAAATTGCAAAGCATCCCAGAGGAGTTGGCAGAGACCAGGAGCTGCTGCATGGAGGCGCTGCATGGCACAAACAAAGAAATACATGTTTTTGGCATTTCTGACACAAGCTACCTTACTTCCAGACTGTAGGCTGCCTCCAAAGATTCACTCACCTGTTGGCGTTAGCACAAAGACTCTCCTCTGTGGAAACAAAATTCACATTAACAAAGAATTTGGGTGCGAAACCAGTTTAAAGACAAATGCAACTTTTGTTTGGCAGGCTAATAGGAGACACGCTGGACAGGGACTTACCATCCACAACTGTCTCTGTGCACTAAATGAGAAAACAAATATACATACGTAAAAATACCGTTCAATCACTGCACATCGAAAATGTACTCAGAAATACATTAACAAAGTGTTAGGGGGTGTCCCGCTGTGTTACTCTTCTTAAGAGTGTGCTTACCACGCCGACTGGAGCCGGTGGTCTACAGCCTGTGTGAGAAGGTAAAGGGGGCAAAAATTAGACAAATAAAGGTCACAGCCATACACAGAAGGCATCAGATACTCTACAGCTGAGCAACAGGTCAACAGTCGTGAACATCTTACCTTCTGGGAGCCTCTGTGCCAGGTGCTCTCTGCTAGACTGGAGGGTTCCTGAAACTGTAGGTGGAAGCCTCTCCAAAGACTTGTCAAAAGCCACGATTCTGAGAGGAAGGAACATTGACATGCATCAGCTCGAGATGGTACAGTATAGTTTTAATGCATTAGCCTCCAAGTAAAGGCCTCTGAAGGATTTGAAAGAGAGAGAGGAGTGTCTCACATGGCTCTGAGGGAGTCACAGCTGACGTTGACCGGGATGATGCTCAGACTCTCAGGACGGACGCTGGCCAGCAGAACAACCAGATTGACTTCGAACCACAAGGTAAAGTTACTCGGTTGGAAGGCTGGGAATCTGGGAGCCAGGGCGGTCAGTGTCAGGTTCAGCATGACATCTCTCACTGCTGCGTTGGTAATGTAGGTGATGTTTTGCTGAAAACACAGAAGAGCCAAGTGATTTAGGGATAAGCCCAAACACAGACCTGTGCTTCTTACCACTGTCCATCCAAATGGTATAGGGCGAGGGATCAAGTTTGACCCTTCATACGGCACACTCACCTGCGCTGTGAGAGCGGTAAAAGCCTGGAAGAAGTTGTCGAGCCGCCCATCTTCTGGAGATCCAGCTATGCTGACAAAAACTTCTTTCAAAACAGTCACATTGTCAAGAGCCCCACTGCTAGGGTCCAGAATCAATTCAGCTTTCTGGTCCGGTGAGAGCGCGTCCAGAGTGGCCAACTGTGGATGCAAGATGGTTATTGACAGATAACAAGCAAGCGCTCGCTGCCAAAATCTTGAAATGGGAAAAGAGGCTTAATTCACCGCTTTGGTATGAAGAAAAAAGGTGGAAGGTACAAAAAAGGTGTGTCTTACCCCGGTAATGTTCAGCTCTTTAAAGGCAGCGTAATCTACTTCTTTGGAGAAGGGACCTAGGTTGACGTCCAGCCATTCGGCATCATTGCGGATGTTCAGCCTGCAGGCTGCAAAAGAAAGGACACCAGTGTCAAAGGCTGAGGTAAGCGCCAACACCTCTGGAATCCAATGCACTTTTGTAAATGAGATGCTTTGGCAAGGCTCGGGAGGTGAGAGCAAGCCCAATTACCTATTTCGTTGAACCTGGCCAAAGACTGCCTTAGATGATTCACCAGGACGTTGGCCATTTCCTTCCTGCTCTGGCGTGGCAGGCTGGGAAATACCTTGCCCATTGCTTTCACACTACGAGAGAAGAAACAGTTAGATGTCAAAGGTGGGGTTTCTAGCCCTCACGATGCTCTACAGCTGCCAGGATGAATTGATTCTCTCAATTGTGGCACTGAGAAGCCATCAGAGCCATTACACAAGGGCTTACACGACTTGGTAGTTGGTGCAGTTCGCCTGTGAAGTTGTTACAGTGAGCATCTCTGTGGTGAAACTGGGTAGGACAGGAATGAGTTTCACGTGGAACCAGGCGATCCAGGCTGAGGAGTCAAACTGCAGGAAATTGCCGCTGATGACTTTGAAGGTTCGGTTCATGGCTAGGTCTCTGATGGGAGGGGAAATTTCTGGAATCTGTGGAAACAGGATTTAACATTAGCATTAGCATTAGCATTAGCAGAGTGATGAAAACTTTTGTGGTCTTGAAGGCATGACTTACCTCAGCAGCCGCACTCAGAGCTGTCAGGAATTGGCCCACGTTTTGAAGAGCACCTCCCTCCTCTAGGCGATCAAAGACAGCATCGATTTTTGTTGAGTCATTCAGTGCTCCGGATGTCAGGATCAATTGTGCTGCCTGGGATGGCGTTAGCAGGTCCAGAGACTCAAACTACGGCACGCAAAAGAAAATCATTTATGGTCGTGCTCGTCCAGCAACCTTACAGCTGCATGGACATAAATGATCAGGAAATGACGCACGGCACTTACGCCAGAGAAGTTGCCGTTTAGCTTTTGTAGATCTTCCAGAGAAGCAAGGATGGAGAACTTTCCCAAGTTTTTCTTTAGCCAGTTTGAAGTGCTGTTTTCACTTAAGAGACAGCCTGGGTCTGGTGTATTTGAAACAATATGTAGCTTTCACAACAGTCATCCATTTGCTATACAATGGAAAATGACATAGGGCATTGAAAAATTATGTCTTTCGAGGACTGTTTTGTTGGCTACCAAATCGATTGCCACCGAGAGACTATGTTAGGGAGTTCAATTGCTGTCATGCAAATATTCCATTCAATTGGGATTCTACGCATCATCCCTAAGCTTGCAGGTGCATCACAGTAGGACATGCATTAGTTTGAGGTAGAGGCTGGAGCACACAGCAGCTTGGTTTTAAACATTTATTTGGTGCAAACACCCGACCAACGTTTCGGTGTAACTACACCTTCTTCAGAGGACTCTGAAGAAGGTGTAGTTAAACCGAAACGTTGGTCAGGTGTTTGCACCAAATAAATGTTTAAAACCAAGCTGCTGTGTGCTCCAGCCTCTACCTCAAACTAATGCAAATATTCCATGTCCTTTCAAAAGGTTGGATATTAGGAACATGTCAGAGGGTTTTCAATCTGTCACCATTGTACCAATGTGCATTTCTTGTGTGTTCTGTGTGAAGATAGATGTAAATATGTAAATATGTAAATATGTAGATGTAAAGATGTAAATATTGACATGCATGCATGTATTGTATTGTGTTTGGGTACAGTTACGTATGTGTATGTATTTCAATGTTAATGTCAATGATGGTTGATCATGTTATGCAATAATGCATTTGGAGCCTCCCCATTGTAATAGTATGATCCAATTTCACCAATGTGATTTGTGTATTTAAAGCAACACTAGATATTTGTTTCCTCTTTTGTCGCCCTGCAAGTTGGAAGTGCATTTGTCCATTACTGATGTCATAAATATTTTAGCCTACTGCAGTCATGCCGTTGCATAAATGCTTATCCAATTTGTTTGTTTATCCAGCATTGGCTTTGAATACAATGTCCTCAGGCAAGGTGGAGTAAGCCATGTTGCTTGATTTTATGAAAGTATGATGTATAGTGACATTACAACGAAAACAAAGTAAGCCTAGGTTTACACAAGGATGAAAATAAAAAAACTTGTCCCAACCGTTATCATATAACAGCCATTTGCATTGTCTCGAGTGAAAATCTTAAGCATTTTATTGAGAAAAAGTTTCATACATACGCAACAGCGCTCTAGTGACTGCATTGCAGCATTATTACTGGGGCAAAATCTCCTTACTGCCCTGTTAGCCTCTATGTTGTCTCCTTTCTTAGAGAAACTACATTTCTAAATTACAATTCATGCCTGCAAGTGTTTGACAAGTCCTTTAGCAAAAGTCATACTCTTCCACCTTGTATATTACTGAAGCTCTCACCGAGTACAAGAAGGTGAATGTTCACTCTAGTTCGACCTTTATCCCGATTTTCTTTTCTGTGCCTCCTCTGACATAGGCTAGCTGCCTTTTCTTCCCAGGCTCCGTCATGATGACAAGTCAAAGACTGGCTGTAAATAGGTGTGTTTGACTTAGTAAAAACGTTTGCAGCCGTTTGCAGTCAGCAATGCATTATAGGCTGAAAATGTTGCATGATGGTTAGAAATTGTGTCAGACTTGGCTGAAAGGTTTGACGATGTCACAAAAATGTGACCATGTCACATGACTTGAAAACTTGTGGGAGCAAGGCGCAGACAAATCTTACAGACCCTGGCAGTTGCTTCCACACAACTGCAAGCAGCTAGCTAACACCTCCATGGTGACGCAACTTTGTCGTGGTAGGTTAAAGTTCACTGCCGTCTGTTCAGGTGCATTGTCCGACGCTAGGGTTAGCTAAAGCTAGAGAGAAAAGGTATGTCTTTAAATTGGATTTAGATAACGTACACTTTAGATGACAAGTTAAGTGGGGGAACTTAACTTGTCATCTAAAGTGTACGTTATTTAAATCCAATTTGAAGACATACCTTTTCTCTCTATTTTTAGCTTGTTCTGAGGTGTTTATCTGACACTGTCAAGCCTGGCCTTTTATTTACTTATTTGTTAATCTCATTTCTATTTCATTGTCTGTACTATATACCTACAACACCAATTCCAATGAAGTTGGGAGATTGTGTTAAATGTAAATAAATAATACATGCTATAATTCTCAAATCATACAAGCAATATATGTGTTTGAGAATAGTCCAAAGACAACATATCAGTTATTGAAACTGGACTTTGTTGTTGTATGAGATATTTATGGTCATTTAAAATTTTAGTCCAGCAACGTGTCTCAAAAAAGTTGCGACGGTGTCAATAAAAGGCAGGGAAAAGTTGAGTAAGACTTAAACAACCAATGGAGGACACTACACAGTTAATTATGTTAACTGGTAAGATGATTTTGTATAGAAAAGGGCTTTCTTTCTTGTCCTTGACATGATTTCAGCAGCCCAACTGGTAGGTGTCTTCTTCATCATGTTTTCCTTTATATTATGCTCAAAATGTAACAGATCTGGACAGCACACTTATTTGGGTTCACAGATTTGGGTTCAACTTCACCTTCCACTGAAGGAATTTGAGTAATAATAATAATCTCTTTATTACTATTCTTTTCGTATTCCTTCATTATTTTGTTTCCTTATAATTCTTCATAAATAAGAATCACAGCTTTGTAAAAGAGACTCTGTCTGCCACTCTGCCGATATGTGTGTCTGTGTGAGATGTGAAGAGCTGTTAACTTTGCATTGTATTTCTTTTCCCCAGTCATCTCAGGGGTTTAGGAAGTGTACTGATTAACATACAGAAGTTGGTTTGGCACTTTCTTTGATCTGATTAGGAAGACACTGTAAAGACCAAATTGTAACAAAGGCCCTTGCATATTAATGTATGCTGGATACACCCATTTTCTGTACAAACAATTTAAGTTCTATGATATCCACTATCCACTGACATTAAAAACGAGGCACTGAGAACTTTGTAAGTGTACACAACATTTATTAATAAAATAGTTTTAACAGGAAGTACTTTGCTGTAGTTTCTCGTCGCCGCCATGATGAAAGTCCGCACAAGTCGATTGAGGAACACGAACCAGCAGGAAGAATAGGAGAAGAGGTAGTACAATTGACTTGTTTGGACTTTCATCATGGCAGCGACGAGAAACTACAGCAAGGTACTGCCTGTCAAAACTATTTTATTAATAAATGTTGTGTACACCTACAAAGTTCTCAGTGCCTCGTTTTTAATGTCAGGACCTGTGTTGTACTACCGATGGAGTGTGGAGTTTCTTCAAGCTGTTTTAATGGTTTAAAAATAGCGTAATCGTCATGCTTCGTCTGAGGGCACCTACCACTTCCATTGTTAGTCTTCTGGGACAAACGATAAACAATAGTTAAACTCTGAATGCAACAGGCTAAATCAATTTTGCTCCTCAGTACACATACCAACTCGGTATGATGTTTTAACATGCCAATTTGTTTTACACCAAAGTTCTCCTTTAACAAACACACCTACTTAACTATATTTTGCTAGGTGAATGTGTGCTGCACAGGGGCGTAGCCAGACTTTTTTACATGGGGTGGCCAAAGGGTGGCCAGCGTTATTGAAGGGGTGGCCTTGTGACCAATATAGATTGGGGGGCCGGGGGGTCCTGCCCCGTAAATGTTTTAATTAACTAGATTTGATTTCCTGTATTCTGGTGTATTTGTGGCATATCTGGTGCCATATAGTAGTCATTCAATTAAGGGGGACCTGTCCAGTGTCCAGTGTTTCCTCCATATGCCCATCGCATGCCTTAAGACCTCTTTTGACCTCTTTTTTATGGAGCAAAAGGCACAGATGATTAGAAAACTATTAACAAAACGGTGTCAAATTCCATGTATTTTCGCACTTGCTAAAGTTAACATTGGTTAAAAGCATTTGTGATATTGATGATAATTAACTGTTGCTGTCAGGCTAAACAAATAATTTACGACAAAGCTGATATCACATATTTGGCTGATAAAAACCGTTCAATGGCATGGTATACATACCTCAACTGTGGAAATAAAATGGTTTCCTATGTGCTTCTGTCATAGTTATGCCATGCACCTACTGCTCAATACGGTGTTTTGCTGTGATATTTCTTATGACTGGAAATATCAGGTCATTTGAAAATGTGGAAAAATAACTTCAGAAATAAGACTTAGGCTATGTTTAGCACCTTCTAAATGAAGAAGTAGACTGAGAGGCCAGTGGATGTGTCTAGAGATTAACTTAGCCTTGGTATCTTGTTGAGTCAATTGCATGATTATAACGTGAACCAAAACGTTGGGCAGTTAACCTGCAAACGTTTAGCATATTACTTACAGTTAGCAGCAGGGGAAGCCTACTGTTACGATGCTTCAGAAATTGTCTTGTATCCATATTTGTTGACTCTACCATTTCTCATCGAGATGAACTCTGCAGACTCCAGACATGCCAGTAACATGCCAGTTATGTTTCTATCATGTTTTTTTAATTCCCCACGTATCAATACACAAATAACCTTCTATCCCCTGCAAGAATTGTTGCGAATTTTGTCCTTCTAGGCTTGCCGTAGTTAAGTAGTTGACTATGGGAGACTGGAAAGAGTTTCATTTAATCAGTTTCTTTTTAAGATGCAGAGAATTCATATCTGTAAGTTACAGTACTGGCGGATTTTTTAACTTTTATATTATTTTGTCATTCACGATTGTAACGTGTTTAAAGTAAATGTTAAATATAGCGATGCTAATCGCGGTTAGCCTGCCTATAGACTTTCTCATGTTAAGCTAGCCTTATGCTAACCGTTGAATGACAGATGCTCATTTGTATTTCATGTTTTGTTGTGCTGCTTCGGTTTCAATAAAAAGTAAAGACCAAATAAGGAAAATTGACTTCTTATTGTTAGCTGACTTTGTTTAACTATCTGTCGAGCTAGTAAGCTTTCATTGTGAGTGCAAAATATTAAGTTCAAGTAGGCAAAGGGTGGTTCGTAGGGGGGGGGGGCAGCGGGGTGGCCATCCTCTGACCAGTGGTGGCCATGGCCCCCCCTGGCCCCCACGTGGCCACCCCCCTGGTGCTGCAAAGAGATTTAAAGAGACAATCATAACTATGGCATGGCTTTTTCTAATAAACAATTTTGCGTCACTTCATTTGCCATTTTCTTATTTACTCGTTTTTCCATCTATTTTCTTTCATTGACTAATGGAGGCAATCGGGTTAGAAGATCATTTTCACATGCAGCATGCATATGCAATTCAGAGTGACCTATCGTATTTTAAAATGAGCAAGTACTAAATGGTTTCTCGGGGGATGACACCTTAAAGAGGTGTCTCATTTCTCATTTGGAGAATGTGTGAGAAGGTGTTAATGGTTACCAGAGGGAGCAGTCAGTTCACTCTGTCCCCCTGAGGTGTTAACTCTGGTCCCTCACACATACATACACACACATAGGGCTCTATTTTCACAATCATATGCTCATTGTTTAAAGTTTGTTGCGCAATTTGCTTTGGGGCTGTCCCTGGACAATATGGTATTTTTATGAGGAAAAGTGAACATTGCACCTGCCACATGGTTCAAAAGGGTTGGTCTTAAGTTACTGAATTAATCATAGGTGTGTTCATAGGAGTAACATGTAATAAACCAATTAGAGTTTATAATCTCATTCCCTTTAAAAGCCAGCCATGCTTTTTCCGTGGCCTGTAGCAGATTTGCCTGGATGTCAAGAGCGAGCATTTGATCTTCAGGGATGGAAGAAACCTACCAAAAACCTCATGCATTCATTATTTTGACTTTTTATTTAGGTCTGTTTTTTCACTTTACTTGTGTGAAGCACATAATTTCCCTTTGCTGATGGACAATGTGTATATGTTTATTTAAAAATTAAATAAACATTGTGAAATATTTATTTATAATTATAATATAAATATTATTGTGAAATATTTGCCAGTGTTTGTGTCTTTGCACTTAGTAAATCATTACATTAGACAACTCAAAAGAGCTAGACGTTTCACCTGGTCTATAGCTCACAATGACAATTCATGCACTGTTGCAATGTTGGCATGATGTATGTGCCATTAACCATGGCTTTAGTGGATAGCCATCATCCCCTAACAGTCACTCATGAAGAGGGGGATCCCCCTTGTTATATCCCGATTCGTTATGCACCCATAAAATAGCTTTTCATCAATGCACGACTGACTACTGACCAGAGTTGTCTTGGTCATTGGAGGACTTGTTTTCTGCGTCCTTATATTACCATCTGGTGAGCTTTACACCAGATCACGCCTCTTCTTTCCGCTGACGCGCCCATGAGGGCGCAGTGTCATCTCCTATCTAGACAACATGAATTTGTGCCGGAAGAAATAAAAAGAAAATGCACTCGCATAGAACAGTAATGACAGCATGTGCATGTCACAAATGCATAGTGCGCCACGGCATGATAGGGCCCATACACTCACACACAGGACAAAACAAATGGCCGTTATATCTGTTCATAACAATGGTGGAAATATTCTTAATTGCCCCATTGTGTAAGTGTGCCATGATTTACTTCTCTTGCTGAAATCAAGCTCACAGCTGGTAGAAGAGCAGCTAGACTCATTTACCTGGGATTTCTTTTCTTGACAGGAACCCATAGATGAAATGGCTGTAAACAATCATCTGTTGTTCAGCCTTGATAACCCCAAATTGTTGACTGAGACCCTTGATGCTGAAAAACACAAAAAATGTAAACACTGTTAGTGGCACTGTATGACTGTGGTCAAAATTGGAAGATTGAAAGATAGGGGAGGCTGTGGACAGTTGCAACACTTTTTGAATTTGGCTCTGTTACTCTGAGACGGTTTAAATTAGACAAATACAAGTTTTATACAATTAACTTACATCTGTTTCTTAATTGTCAAAACCATTTAAAGATGATTGGTGGATTATGGATTGATGAAGTGAGTTGATCTGTTTTAGCCTTTAATGCGGTGAGTTTTTGAGCATTCTATTTTGAAACGGGGGCAGCTGTGGCCTAGTGGTTAGGGAGTTGGTCTTGCAATCAGAAGGTTCGAATCCCGCCCTACCCATAGTTGAGATGCCCTTGAGCAAGGCATCTAACCCCACGCTGCTCCAGGGACTGTAACTGAAACCCTGCAAATATCTGTAAGTCGCTCTGGATAAGAGCGTCAGCTAAGTGTAATGTAATGTAATGAAACTTGAAAAAAATGTACAATTTTGGCTGATTTCACTAGTCTAGCAATTCCCATTGAAATAAATGGTAGCAGGACTTTCTCACTTCCTTGAGTTATTATAATACCTCCATGGTGTGACAGTGTTCTGTTTGTTAATCCTGATATTCCAATGAGCCTCTGTCCATCACACCCCCTTTCTAATAACGTTGAAAACACATGCCAGTGGAAGACTGGCAACAGCCACAAATTGCTGCTTAGTATTGCTTTGTTACAATAGCTGTCTTTTTACATTCTGTACTGAATACTGCTCACTAAATGTATAAAACCCGAGGTGAAAAAACGTCCCAGAATTTATTTGTTTGACACTCGGGTGCCATGTTGGATCTGTTAATAAGTCTGTTTTTGGTTTCTGGTGGTCCGATATCAGCTCCTAGGTTTTGGTAGAGATGCCAGTAAGTAAAATAAACACTTCAGACACTAAGAAAGTGATGCATGACTGCATTTTGCATGACTGTGTATGACTGATGAGAGTAATATAGGGTTTGTTTTGGGATATGTGGGTTTCTTTTCATTTATCTTTTCCCATGATAACATGATGACAGCAAACTGCCCATTGTTATGACCCAGCCAGTTCCTAGCAGGTTTCCAACTCCGCCCCTGTTCCTATTTGCTTTTACTCCCCTAATTAACAGGTGGATTGGTGGCCAGGTGTGGCAGGGTTTCTACCTGATAGCGTGGCTTACAAAAGGCTTTCTGGCCATGAGACGGAAGCTCTCTCTTCCTCCTCCGGTTTTGGGATTTCTGGTTTGAAATCGCAACACTACACACTTGCACTACACTTTTCTTTATTTCCATTACTGACAAGTCTTTAATGAAATATGTTAAACTTGTAACTACGTGTGGTCTCCCATTCATGTTGCTCATGCTTCAAGCCAGCATACATAACACCATGTATACAATATATATGAATGTACATTGATTTGAGCACTGTGCCTTTTGGGATGTTGCAACCTTCCAACCCTTGAACATCTGCAGATTACCTTCCCCAGCCTTCCTTGTGATCTCTTCATGTTTTCCAGCTTATTTTGTTGTCATTACTATTCCCTAAGAACACAAATATACTGGATGTCACTGCTTACATTTCCTTGTAGCCTACACAGGTGAAGTTCATCTGACTGAGGTGTATCATGAAGTTTTTGGACAGGTAAGGGAGAAGAGGAAGGAGTCGGATGTTCACCCACGCCTCAACAAAGTCAGTACTCTCTAGGCTGTCTGGGGTGAGAGTGTCTAGAGCTCCAAATATGGCTACAAGCTCAGAGGTCTGCTGTGATGGGTTCTAAAACATAAAAAGACAAACATAGAATAATGGCATGATAAAAGATTATGATAAAGGCTTTTGATGACAAAGTCGCAGAAACTGGTATCACAACAGTGGACGGACTGAAGCTACTTATTTAGTCTGCTAACTGGGATAAATATCTGAACAGCCCAATGCATAGCTATAATTTCTGGGACATGACTACAATTTACTTCTACTCATTCTTTTGATGTTTACATATAATTTGGGGATATTTTAAGCTACAAACCCTACACATAGCACATTTAATATTGTAAGACATGTTAAAGACATAACATTTTAAAGTTATAAATACAAAAATAATAAAATTATCCACTCGAAAGATCAACAAAAGAACAGGAATTTCATGTTAATGTTATTAAGTAAGACACTCTTCTTACCACATGAACCAGGACGCTGATTGTCGACTTTATGATTTGCCCCAGTTCAGCCTGGACCAGCCTGGATTTCTCCAGCCCGAGGCTGCTGTTGGTGCGGCCTTCACAAAGTAAGTGCTGGGTCACATTTTCTACTGCCTTCAGAATCTGAAGGGGAAAATCATCAAATATGTATTTTTTCCAATAAAGACTTACTGTATAAAGACTAACTTAATTGTATTTACATCTTTAAATGACATCTGTTGCCATGCAATGTAGATGTTCTTCAACCAATGTGTGATACTAAGGTGGACCACTAGATGGCAAAGTAGTTAATTGCTGACCGTTGTTTTTGTGAGCCGACCAACTAAAATTACTGCCACCAGGGGGTTCCAGTAAGCTGTTGTGTGTGTGTGTGTGTGTGTGTGTGTGTGTGTGTGTGTGTGTGTGTGTGTGTGTGTGTGTGTGTGTGTGTGTGTGTGTGTGTGTGTGTGTGTGTGTGTGTGTGTGTGTGTGTGCATGAAAAAGAACATTCTAGATTGGTTTGACTCAGTACAGTACACCAGGTCACCATAACTCTGTCCTTTGTCCTACATCTAGCCCTTTGGAGACTGAGCCGAACATTCCATTTTTTCAGACATGATGCACTCTTTTCACAAAAAGGCTTGTTGTGTGGTTATATTACATGGCAGAGATTAAAATGTACCCACCCAATTAATCAGGGGAAGTAGACCTTTTAAATTATATAACATGTCACAATATAACAACTTTATACTTTATAAAAATATAACTTTTAAGTAATATCATAACAAAAAATACCCAGAATTTGCATAAAAAACACAGTTTTGTCAGGTTTCACCCAGATTGTCACATATTTCTGTTGTAGTTACAAAAAAACATAGAGTATATGAAAGATTCCGAATTTTGTGATCTACACAAAGAAAAAATCAGAATAAAATTGTGATCTTTTGTTCAAAAGTTATGATAAATTTACTGACAACAGTACCTTTTGCCGTAACAATTAGAATGTTATGTAAACTGTATGAGTCATTAAACCATCTGGCATTTTTACATACTGTACATAGATACTAATGTAATTTATTAAAATAAGTGAATTTAGTAGTCTTAACATGGTAAATGACTACATATACTGTATGCCATATATTTGTATACTAAAGGTGATGCTATGACTTCATAACAACAAATGTGAAAACTAGGTAAAGACTGGCTGATGGTGATTGCTTGTCCGTATTCTTTATTGTACTTCAAAACCAAAATAACAGACAATAATACCAAAGACCAAAAGGACTTTTATTTTTTAATACATACCTTACAAAAGCTAATAAATAAGTTTGTTGGTAAATATGATAAACATTTACAGACATATCAGGAAGATCATTACAATAATAATAAGATGACAGTATAACAAAAGTTGAACAGTTAAACAAAAGATCTGACCTGTCAACACCACCCATGTTTTTATTATAGTCATTATAGCCTGTCCCATGCCATATCCTTCCTTACTAATCTATGTATTTATTTAGGCTATAGTTATTTACATTGAGGACACTGGACAGGCACGTGACTGCACATAAGTCTGTCCACTTGGCCACTAAAAGACCTCCCACTATGTGACAAAATCTCATGTCTCCACATCCTACCCTTCATTCCCACATCTTCACATCTTTAAAATCATTTGAAAATTGCTCTCTATCTTTCTAGGCCTATAGGATGACAGGGTATAAATGCAAATTTATTGTATGGCCCTGGGTATGTCTAAGTAAGAGGGAAACACAATCAGAGAAGCACTCTCTGACATAGGACCTGTTAGGGAATGGCTAACCAAATCCAAAAGAGAGAAATATTCATGAGAATAGTAATGGAAATGTAGATATAAATATAAACTCACCAAGACTACTGTTATTTAGGCTATACTGTAACAAATACTCATGTGCACACAGGAATGGGCACATGCAGGCACGCGCGCACACACACAAAGACACAGAAACTCAAATATAGCTAAGGATGATGGTGGATCACTCTCCACGTCCTCATCATCCAACAGCTGTCTGTCCAGGAAGTCCTCCCTCTCTACATCCATGCCTTCATGGTCCGCCAATTTGTGGTCCACAGTGATGTTGCGCTCATCCTCTGCCTCCTTTCTGTGCAGATGGAAGACTGGCTCTTCTCTCCACGCATCTAAAAAACCAAACAAAACACTTAACCTTGACCTGTCTTACTTCTCTGCACATCACACATAACTTTGATTTATCTGTCTAGTATAGAGATAGTTTTGTCTCAATATTATCAAATAAATATCACACCATTCACAAATATGTTTCTTGATTCAGAAACAAATGTAACGCGATTCACAAATATAATTCATGACTCACAAATAAATGTGCCACCATTCACAAATGCATTTCTCAATTAAAAAAAATGTTATGAAATGCACAAATGTCAGTGCAGTTACATTTATTCACAAACCCATAACTCTGCATTTACAATGCATTTGGATTTTTGGATTTGGAGACTGGATTTTTGAGACTTTCCTGACAGCACTCGATGCACAAATGTGCGGGGTCTTTTTTTTTCTTTTCAAACAGCCAATCACATCCACAGAAGTCTGAGCATAGTTTACTGTTGACAACATTGCGCTGCATTTGCGCATGCATAACACTAGTGCCGAGACGTACGTTGGTTTCACCAGAGCATGCTCTAGTTTGACTAGTTTGTGCATCAGCTTTAAGTATAACTTGTTTATCTTGGTTGACTACTTAAGTCGTGTCTGAATACAACTGAACTACTACTATTTTAATTTATTAAGTTGAACGTTAGCTTAGGTCATTTTGATTTGCAATGCAGACTAGTTAGCTGGGTTTGCATTTAAAGCAGTTAGGATAGGATAGGATTTAGAGCGTTTCCAGATAGATTTTTTTAACATGACAAGAAAAAATGACATGACCAGGATGATAATTTCCCTGTCTAACTTGTAGTTCAATTGCATTCAGACACGACTTGGGTAGTTAACCAAGATGAATCAGTTATACAGTTGATGAACCGTCTTCCCCAGGGACATTAATGTAGTTTAACGTCCGAAAACAACGACCAATAATCACCAAACTTCTCATGGACATATTTAGTCATGCCTACAGTTGCCTTTCCAAACATCGAAATCCGAATATTACGGTTAGCCTTTTCTTAATATTGGGCGCTTATGTACAGTAAAAGGCTTAATGTAGCTTAATGTTAGAAAACAGAAATTAATCAGCACCAAATTCATCTCAGGCACACATTTTCACTAACACTGACTATCAAAAGGTTATAGCCAAAGTCCTTATAGTATGGGCGATGTCAACATTAAGTCATCTATCCATTGAAGTGTAGGCCATGGCGTAACGTAGTATAATTTCCGAGAACAACTATCAGTCATCACCAAATTTCTCATGGGCATCTGTAGCCATGCCCAGTCTACCTTAAGCGTTGCTGATTACGCTAAATGCCCTATGCTTTCTCTATAATGGGTGGCTATAGGAAAACGCTTAACTTTGAGTCCATAATATTGGGATTTCGGTTTTAATGTTTGGAGAAGTGACAGTAGACATGACTAAATATGTCCGAGAAATTTAGTGATGACTGTGACACTCCAGCTTTCCCATGCTGGGTTTGTCACTAGCCCTCTTGGTTTGCCAGTGTGTTTTGTGAATGTCTCGTTTGGCCAGCAGGGGGAGCTCTAGGACTCTGATGACGGTACTAATTGGGAACGCTGGGGCTCTGATGACAACTCTAATTGGGAGCTGGATAAAACTGCGCTCTCATTCTGTGGATCTCTCTCTCTCTTTGCCTGGCTTGGGTTTTGTCGTTGGCTGCTGGTTGCGCTCCCATTTACCTTTTTGCATTACCCTATTATTTTTCATATGCTGATTCGTACTACAGTTTTCGTTATACATTTACTGCAGTTTGCCTAAGTTCCTAAAATAAACATATTTGTGGCAAACATACGTTGGTGTGGTCTCCCCCTTTTATGTTGTGGCGGCATTGAGCCAGGTAACCATGACATGTGGGGGCTCGTTTTGGTGGAATTGACCTGGTGTTTGGATTTTGGTGTGTAGACTAAGGATTTTACTATTTTCTCCTGTAGGGCATAGTGTGGTTAGTCGGCAAGCTTGAATCTGGCCTGGCTGTATAAGGGGGACCACACAGTTTTTTTTTGGATCTGTGTTAGCCTACGGTTAATTGGGGTGGTGCATAGTCGTGTGACGAGGTAACTATCTAATTTTCGACCTACTTGCGGGGTTTGGGCAGTTTGTGGGGCAGGACGGAGACGTTTTGGAACTATCGTTTATCCTCACATTAGAGCACTGTGGCGCTGGGGGCTTTAGGTTGGAGTGTCAGTGTCTGGGCTGAGGACACCGCCGTGGAGATCTGGGCTGGATTGGCTTCGGTCGGGGCAGCACGACCAGCGGTATCTGGTGAGTAAAGAGCTCGGCTCTCGGGCACAGTGTGAAGTTAAGTTAGTATATGGGGGGTAAATGTTTTAGGAGGAAGCTCCGTGTTTGCCCTGTTTCAAGAACTGCTTGTAGGCCTACTTCGCATTGTTTTGAGTAGTTCGTCTGGATGATCACTGTATGCTTTATTGGTTTGTGCATTGGTGGTTTAATTGTTGAGTAAAGAGTACTACATTTATACTGGGTAATGACTGTGTTGGAGGAGTTTTTTAAGGCTCCATCAGAGACGGTGTTGGCGACACTAACTAAGGATCAGCTGTTCAGTGTAGCAGATCACTATCAGCTGGAGCTAACAATTACTAAAGCTGCCAAGAAAGAGCAGTGGTTTGATTTTGTCCATTGCGGCTTAGTGAAAAGCGGGGTCTTGCCGCAACCTTTAGACACGTCAATTGGGAGTAAGCCGTCGGAAATACAATCTGTAGACGTAAATATCTCTTCAAGTTCCAGTATGCAGTTCAATGAGTCTTGTCTCCTTACTTTCGAACAACAGAAAGAGTTATTGGCATTACAGCTTGAACGAAAGAAACTGGAAATGCAAGAGAGAGACAGCGATCGTTTATTGGAGTTGGAAAAACTTAAACAACATCAGGTGTTAGAGATGGAAAGACTTAAGCTCCGGGACCTAGATCGGGAAGTTGAACTTAAGCGGCTATCTTTGATTGCAGAGGGCAAACTGTCTGCTGGTGGCAGTAGTGGTAGTTTAGCCCCGCAGTCCGGATTGTCAGGTATGGTTAAGTTCCTTCCTAAATTTAATGAGCGTGATCCAGACGTGTTTTTCTCTTTGTTTGAAAACGTAGCTTCTGATCAAAACTGGAGTGATGAGGACAGAACTTTGTTGTTACAAACTGTGCTAGTCGGCAAAGCACAGGAGGCTTTTGTTGCTTTGCCTCCTGCTGAGAGAAAAGTGTATCGACGTGTCAGGGATGCTGTCTTGAAATGTTACGAATTAGTCCCCGAAGCGTACCGTCAACGGTTTCGCAAATGGAAGAAAGCCGACAAACAAACTTATGCCGAGTTGGGCAGAGATTTAACGAGTTTTTTTCAGCGCTGGCTTTTGGCAGAGGGAGTGGATACATTTGAGGCACTGTCTGAACTTGTTGTGGTTGAACAGTTTAAAAATATTCTGCCGGAGCGTGTAGCTGTTTATGTAAATGAGCACCATGTAAACACGGTGGCAGAGACAGCTGCTCTGGGGTGCGTTTCCCAAAAGCATAGTTCACAACTCTCGGTGCTTAGTTCCACCTAACCAACGTTGTTTGAAGGTCTCGACGGCATCCAACATGGCGGACCGAATGTCTCGAAATCCTCGATCATTGTAAATATCTCCGTTGTTTGACGTTGTATCCCTCAGATTTTACAAAACGAGGTGAGAAATATACAGTGTAGAATCTAAAAATCCCGTTGTTGTAGCAAAACAATTGATCTAGGAGGATATTTGCAACTCGTTTGGCAGTTTGGCTTAAGCGACTCATGCTGTGACGTACCTTCAAGTACCTCCAAATTCCGTAAGCTAGGAGCTGCTTCTGTGGTGCTGTTGGTAGAGCGCAGGTCATGCACACCTGTGTTTGTAGATAGTACTCTGGTTCCAATCCGGGATGATGCATAATTAAAATGCTACATGAAATTGTTGACATTCTCAACTGCCACGTTACTTTTCTTAACGTAGTTTCAGGGTGAACGTGTCTCCCCTGTTGCGTATTAACATAGTGTGGCCAATTTATGCCAGCCTGCATATTCTTGGGCTTGTGTTCATACACTTCAGAATGCAGGTGGCCAAGGTGAAAATAAACTTCCAGCTCCTCCGTCATTACGTGCATTGTAAGCAATAAACCTAATGTTGATAGCGTGTAGCATACTGCCATATAAGCACATGCATTTACAGATGGCACATCGCCTGGTGTCTATGCAAAATAGCATTTTGAAAGCTATTTTAATCAGGCTAGCTGTGATGGCTCGTAGTCTATGTGATTTAAATAAAATAAAAGCATTGTATAGACTTTGTCTTCCACATGACTTCAAAGTAAGGGAGATTTCCTATAGCTTAATGTATTGCCTAGAACTAGGCTGCTTATGAGACGTGCATAGTCACAACTCATCTGTGTTCATATCCAGAGGTCTGCGTCATTCAATAAACAATGTTAAAGTTTATTTAATCACTGAAATGTCTTGCAAATCTGTCACTAGGCTATATTACAAATGAACAAGCAGTATATAGGGTTCGGTGATACTTTCCACCGTTAGATTTATTCAGTTTCTATTGTTTATTTCCTAGTACACAGTTATTCCCGACATCATGTGAAATAGCCTATTATTAGGCGATAAATAATCGGCTACATAATTAGTCATCTCTGTTAAATTCCGTTCACAAGGTCATAGCCTGCTTCGGATTGTTTCTCTCTGCTTCCGACAATGCACGAGCATGTCAGAACACATCTGGAAACCATTGTGGTTTGGACTATATTGGTTCAAACCAACTTGGTTCAGACTATGAAGGTACGACAGTGTTTGGGACACAGTCGCACTTTGGTTGTTGGTTAGCTCAACGGTGCATCGTACCATGTTGGTTTAAAGCTAAGTTGGTTGGTTGTTTGGGAAACGCACCCCTGGCTGATGGCTATGTGTTGACTCACAAAACTCAAGTGCGTGAATTTGTTCCGCGTAATGATCGTCCTCATGATCGATTTAGACGTTTTAGTTCAGGTCCTCCGGTGAGGTCTGGACCTGTTGGTCATAGTACAGCACGTGAGAGTGATTCACAAGATCAATGTCGTTACTGCCTTGAGTCTGGGCACTGGAAACGTGAGTGTCCTTTGCTGAGTGCGCGCAACAAGGGTAAGATAGTAGGTAAGTTTGCTGGCTGTGTGTCGAGGAGAGGCCTGGTCCTGTGTTGTGTGGGGCAAGGGGGAAATTAGATGTGGTTCATTCATATGCTGTTCCTAGGCCTATGGAAGTTGTACCTGTGCGAACTGTACCGGTGGAGGGTGTTAAAGCAACAGTGTCGGATGGGGTTGACTATAATCCATTTATTACTGATGGTGCTGTCTCTCTGGTAGGTGATGCACAGAAGGTTCCTGTTAAAATCCTGCGGGATACTGGGGCCTCTGAGTCTTTTATTAGTCAGTCAGTGTTGCCATTTTCTTCTGCCTCAGACACGGGGAGTGTTGTTTTAATCCGTGGTATTGGGCTTCAGTCTTTTTCAGTGCCATTACATAGGCTGTGCCTGTACTCTGGTTTTGTTAATGGGGTAGTTACTCTTGCTGTTCGGCCATTTCTGCCTATAGATGGCGTGGATGTCATTATTGGTAATAATCTGGCAGGCCCCTGTGTCTGGCCAGAGGGGTCTCCAGCGCCACCTCCTGTGGTTAAGCTGGCGGTTAAGGCGATGGCTGAGTCAGATGAGTGTTTCCAGGCTTTTCCAGAGGTGTTCACTGCCTGTGCTGTTACACGGGCAATGGCTCGTGCACAGGACGCCTTTGTTGTATCCAGGGGCGGCAAGGTGAAATGGTTTGTTCCTGAGCTACCAGCACCCCTTTCCCATAGTGAGGTTGTGGAAGCACAGCGTAAGGATAAAGGCCTGGTTAAGTATTTTGAGCTGGCTTCAGATGAGGCTGTTGAGGGTTACTGTGTTCGCGATGGCTTGCTGCTTCGGACGTGGCGGCCACATGCGGACTTGGAGGTGGCAGATCCAGTGTTGCAGGTGGTTGTGCCGGAGGAATTTCGTAGCATTGTATTAAAAACTGCCCATGGGGAGGTAGATGGACATTTTGGAGTGAAGAAGACTTATAATCGGCTGCTGCAACATTTCTATTGGCCGCGAATTAAAAGGGATGTAGCAAAGTTTGTACGGTCCTGTCATGTGTGTCAAATTGCAGGTAAGCCGAATGCATCCATCAGACCTGCACCCCTACAACCGATCCCATCTGTAGGTACTCCTTTTGAATACTTAATTGTTGATTGTGTTGGTCCATTGCCCCCATCAAAATCTGGCAGTGTGTATATGTTTACTATAATGTGTCAGGCTTCGCGGTATCCAGCTGCATATGCCTTGAGAAGCATTACTACGAAGTCTATTGTCAAGTCTCTGTCTCAATTTATTTCGGTGTTTGGTGTCCCAAGGGTGATCCAGAGCGACTGTGGGACCAATTTTACTTCTAGGTCCTTTGCTGAGGCGTTAAAACAACTGCGCATCAAGCACAACTTGAGTACGGCATATCATGCGCAGTCTCAGGGGGCACTTGAGCGGTTTCATGCTACTCTTAAATCTTTACTGCACGCATACTGTGTGGAATTAAAAGGGGATTGGGAAGAGGGACTGCCGTGGCTGTTGTTGGCAGCACGGGCAGTTGTCCAGGAGAGTACAGGGTTCTCCCCTAATGAATTGGTGTTTGCCCATGAGGTGCGTACTCCTCTCTCTGTTTTAAAGGGTGACTTGGATAGTTCTGAGCTCCCTGAGACTCTGTCTGAGTATGTTCATGGGTTTCGGCGGAAGTTGTGTCTGGCCTGGAAGATGGCCAGTGGGAATTTAACAAAAGCTCAAAGGAAGATGAAGCGACTGTTTGATCGTAAGACTGAAGTGAGGGTTTTTAGCCCGGGGGATCAGGTGGTAGCATTGTTACCTGTTCCTGGCTCACCATTTGGGGCTAAATACTCAGGCCCCTATTCTGTTGTGCGACAGGTTTCTGATACAAATTATATAGTGTCTACTCCAGAGCGTAGGAGATCTGTACAGTGTTGTCATGTCAATCTGCTTAAGCCCTACTACTCTTCAGGTTCTCAGGGGGAGGGTGGTAAGGGTGATGGCAAGCCAGTGGGGCTGTCTGTGGTGGATGATGTCTTTGTCATGTCTCAGGTGGCAGCTGAGGATGATGTGCACGGTCCAGATGAGGCAGTCCTGCAAGCCCGGTTGACCAACACAGAGAAATTGGCTGACTTGGACAGTTTGTTGAGTCATTTGGGAGGGGAGCAACGGGAGCAGTTAAAGTCTTTAATTTTGGAATTTGTATCTTTATTTTCAGACACGCCAACTTGTACTCATGCGATTGAGCATGATATAGATGTGGGAGATGCTCGCCCTATTCGGCAGAGGTTCTATCGTGTAGCTCCAAACAAGCGTAAGAGCTTGGAGGATAGTGTGCAATACCTTGTGGATAATGGGTTAGCTGAGCCATCTTATTCAAGTTGGGCTTCACCATGTTTGCTGGTTAAGAAGCCAGATAACAGCTACAGGTTTTGTACAGACTACAGGAAGGTGAACTCTGTCACTAAACCTGATTGTTTCCCTTTACACCGAATAGAGGATTGTGTGGATCAAGTTGGTGCTGCAAGTTTTGTTAGTAAATTTGATTTATTGAAGGGCTACTACCAGGTACCGCTAACGCCCAGAGCTCAGGAGATTTCTGTGTTTATAACTCCGTCAGGTCTTTATTCTTATAAGAGGATGAGTTTTGGTTTGCGTAACGCCCCCTCCACCTTCCAACGGCTTATGAATAGGGTCATTGCTGGGTTGGAGGGATGCGCAGTGTATCTAGATGATGTGGTATCTTGTGCTGATACCTGGGAACAACATCTTGTTCGAATTCGTGCACTGTTTGAGAATTTGGTGGCAGCAAATTTAACAGTTAATTTGAGAAAGTGCGAATTCGCCCAGGCCACTGTTGTCTACTTGGGCAAGGTGGTTGGTCAAGGTCAGGTTAGGCCGGTAAGAGCCAAGGTTTTGGCCATAGACTCATTCCCTCCTCCATCTACTAAGAAGGAGCTGATGCGATTTTTAGGAATGATTGGGTATTACAGACATTTTTGCTGTAATTTTTCTACGGTTGTGGCTCCTCTAACCAATCTGCTCAAGGGCTCTGTGAAGTTTGTGTGGTCTGTTCAATGCCAGCAGGCATTTGAAAATGCAAAACTGTTGCTGAGCTCTGCACCAGTCCTGGCTGCGCTCTGTTTGGATCAGCCTTTCAAGTTACAGGTGGACGCAAGCCAGGTGGGGACTGGTGCAGTGCTACTACAGGATGATGACAGTGGCATTGCTAGGCCGGTTGGGTATTTTTCACGTAAGTTTAATAAACACCAGGTGAATTACTCAACAATTGAGAAGGAGGCCCTGGCATTGATTTGGGCTCTCAAGCACTTTGATGTATATGTGGGGGGTGGTATGCATCCTGTGGTGGTCTTTTCTGACCACAACCCCCTCACTTTTCTGGGGTCATTGCAGAATGGAAACCAACGGCTGATGCGGTGGGCACTCTTTCTGCAGCCTGTCTATTCGTCACATCCGGGGCGTTGAGAACATGATGGCAGATGCGCTGTCTCGTGCTCCGGATGAGACAATGTGATTTGTGTGTGTTTACTACCCTTGTCGTCTCTCTGTTTCAGTCCGTCCTTAATTTGCTGTCCAGGCGCCAGGATTTGCTGGAAGGTGGAGCAGGGAGTACGTTGTGGGTGGTGAGGGCGTTCAGTCATGGGTTTAATGGTTGACACTGAGAGTGACTGACCCCATCTATGTGTGTATGTGATTGTCCATGTTGGATGCGTTATTTGTTACAGTTTTGAATTTGTTCTTTAATATTTTCTTTACCCTTGGGCATTGGAATTGTGGTGAATCAGAGTCCTGTAAGTATGGACCTCTGTTTTTTAGGGGGGAGGTGTGACGCTCCAGCTTTCCCATGCTGGGTTTGTCACTAGCCCTCTTGGTTTGCCAATGTGTTTTGTGAATGTCTCGTTTGGCCAGCAGGGGGAGCTCTAGGACTCTGATGACGGTACTAATTGGGAACGCTGGGGCTCTGATGACAACTCTAATTGGGAGCTGGATAAAACTGCGCTCTCATTCTGTGGATCTCTCTCTCTCTTTGCCTGGCTTGGGTTTTGTCCTTGGCTGCTGGTTGCGCTCCCATTTACCTTTTTGCATTACCCTATTATTTTTCATATGCTGATTCGTACTACAGTTTTCGTTATACTTTACTGCAGTTTGCCTAAGTTCCTAAAATAAACATATTTGTGGCAAACATACGTTGGTGTGGTCTCCCCCTTTTATGTTGTGGCGGCCTTGAGCCAGGTAACCATGACAATGACTGATTGTTGTTTTCGGACATTAAGCTACGTTGAGCGTCTGATGTACCTTTTCCTGTGGCATTGACTGAGTAGATAGAACATTCTCTGGTCAGTCCACTAGCATACAATGCGTAAATGCAGCGAAATGTTGTCAACAGTAAACTATACTCGGACTTCTGTGGATGTGATTGGCTGTTTGAAAAAGAAAAAAAAACGCACATTTGTGCATCGAGTGCTGTCAGGAAAGTCTCAAAAATCCACAAATAAATGCAGGGGTATTCACAAATATGTGCAGTGGTTTGTAAATGCAGAGCTATGGGTTTGTGAATAAATGTAACTGCACTGACATTTGTGCATCTCATAACATTTTATTGAAATTGAGAAATGCATTTGTGAATGGTGTCACATTTATTTGTAAGTCATGAATTATATTTGTAAATCGCGTTACATTTGTTTCTGAATCAAGAAATATATTTGTGAATGGTGTGATATTTATTTGATAATTTTGAGACAAAACTATCTCCATAGTCTTGTGTCTCTGCATATCATATCCATTTATTGACAATCAATTGCCAAGACCAACCTTTACCAAAATGTTGGTGCACTAAAGGACTGAACATTTGCTCTCAGTTCTTTGTGTTGTGTTAACAATGAAGTATGTATAGGAACAAACAAGATAGCAAACATGACTGATAAAAACTTGAAACCTACTACATAAATACCATAATATAACCAAATAGGACTTTCATGCTACTGTATAGGCTAAACGAGATTGCGCAGCTGAGTGACTGCAAGGAGGACGAGAGATGCGTCATGTTAGTGAGCTATAAATAATCTCTAATAGCCATCACTTTAGCTAGCAAAACGACAACATACAACCTAACTAGTAATTAGACACAACTATAAAATATTTACTGTTATTCTTACATTCACATGGACCTATGGTAAATAACAACTTGCATATTTGCTCTCAACAGCTCGGATTTTTGGAAGTCGTGGCAACTAGCGCTCAAAGCAGGTCAACTGGTCAGCAGGTTCACTGACAGATTAGCCATAAAGCTAACCATATATGACATGTAAAGCCACCATTGTCTGACACATTTCGACTGAATTATTATTTTTGACATAAAATTGTTTAGATTACATGTTATGAGCCTGTAGGCGAATATATGTTTGAGAGCGAAGTTGACAAATTAGGAGAACCTATCATGCATGAAGGGTAGCTACAGTAGATCTGGAAGGCAAAGCTAGTTTATGAAACTATCGACGGGCTATTTCGCACAAACTTCAAGGAATCTCAAAAATATTTATCCTAGTGCTAACTATAGCCTTCCTACACTTGTCAGTCATACAAAAACCTATAAAAAAACAAAAATGAGTAATAACAACAAACTGCAGTTTGCTGCTTTATTATTATGACTGCCGCTACTGAAGCTAGCGAAAGCGGTCATATTGGAGTTGCCGCGAATTTTTTCCCTTTTTTTTGTTTTTTTCCACCGATTTTTCGGGAACGATTTACGGGACACTGAAATTCGGGGGGAAATGAATGTTTGTAGGCATGTAGCCGTATAAGTTTGTGAGCGAATAACGGCTTTTGGCCCCCAAGGGCCAGCCCCCCGCTGTGCCAGTGTCCGTCAAAGAGGGGGAGACGGGCAAACTCAATGAACATTTCACCCAACAACATGAAATTTTTGTGATATGTCGGTGTTACAGAGACGTATCGACCCGGCCCACAAACACTCACTTGAAGCATAGCGCCACCTAGTGATATGGGTAAATGCAAAAATTGAGATTTTGAATTGCCAATATCTTGGACCGAGAAGGGGGAAACTGCACAAAATACGTCATGCTTGATCACCACAAAGACCTCTAACACCACAACACATGCCATAAAATTTGGTCCATAGGGGGCGCTGTAATTGTAGAAAATGTAATTTTGCCTATTATCTAGATAATGCTAATGTTTACAATAACATTTTTTTATCGTGAAATCTATTGACCCTCAAGCATTGAAAACACTGGTCGACTTCAGACAAAAACAATTTCCGTGAAATTTTTACATTGTGAAAACGAATCTGAACAAACTCGTCATAGGACGTTAATGTGAATCTCACCAAATTTGGTATATGTCATCTACAGACATTGCTGACAAAAAGTTATCAAAGGATTTATCTTGAGATAAATCGTTTCGAAGTTACACGTCAATGAACATTTCAGTTGCCTACGTAGCTGAAAATTCTTCAAAAGTCCATATCTTGGGTTTTAATTGCTCAAATTTGGTCAAAGTTGACATGCCATCTCTAAACAGCTTTCTGTACACGTGTACTAAATTTTGTGACATTTTGTCATAGGGGGTGATGTTTACCGGCGAAGCTAGGTGTCAAAAAACAGTTTTTGTTAAATAACTCAACAATTTTGCCCAAGACAACAATTTTGTGTTAGTATGCCGGTGTTAGAGAGGCGTATCGACCCAGCCCATAAACACTCACTTGAAGCATAGCGCCACCAAGTGATAAGGGTAAATGCAAAAATTGGGATTTTGAGTTGCCAATATATTGGACCGAGAAGGTGGAAACTGCACAAAATACGTCATGCACGATCAGCACAAATGTCATTTTGCCTATTATCTAGAGAATGCTAATGTTTACAACCAATTTTTTTTGTTGTGAAATCTATTGACTGTCATGCATTGAAAACACTGGTTGACGCCCACTTCCAACAAAAACAATTTCCGTGAAATGTTAACACTGCGAAAACGAATCTCGCGGTCATATAATCAAACTATGAAAAATGAGTAAGTACTGCCATTTTTCAAGTAATAAACAAGATATATGATATCACAAACAAATCAAAAGACTTTTACCTCAGTTGATCAGATGTCTTTTCCCTTGAATGAGGTAAAGTTGAAGAATAACAGATGACTGCTGACGTGACACTGGCACTCCTCCTCCCGATGCAGCAAAAAGAGTGACATTTCATGTCTGTGATTTCTCTTCACGTAGCAAAAGAAATTCGCGCCATAACCCCCCTAACCAATGGTATCACTGTATAGCTTATCATGTGACCTTTATGAGGAAGTTTTTACATATGAAATTGGTGGTTGGACTGCCGAGATATGACATTTAACGTCATCGGTACCTCAGTACCGATTTTACAATGGGCCGTCTGCAAAGGGCTAGATACTGTATTCTTGTTTCACATTAAATCATAGTCAATGAAATATATGTGTGTGTGTATATATATATATATATATATATATATATATGGGCCTACAAGAACATTTTCAAAATGGCATACCAGGGAGCTTGTATAAGGCACTGAATGTGAAATACACTGCCTCTCAGTGGAACTGTTGAAAGTGCTGATAAACAATGCAAACAAACAGAACAAAACAAACAAAAAATAGCTTAAATAGACCTTAAATAGTTAAAACATGGGAAATATAATAATGATATAAAGATTATTATTATTTATTTTATGAATTTTCATCAGACAGTCAAACTATGTTGCCAGGGGGAGCAAACCATACCTGTTGTTGGAAACACATTGTCCCAGGCCTACAAGAGATGTCATAAAACAAAGAGACCTGGATTTGTGTCTGCACTTCAACTTGACAAAAACATAATCTGAGGCAGCCATGTGAGTTCGTTTTTGTTTTTATAATCAAGCATACTAATTTGGTAAGCAACAAGTCTTTCTTTGCATACTAGTTAATAAGCACATCACCAATCATACTAGCTCTATAACAATCCTTTTATTCTAAAACAATGTAAATTGACAAAGTTGAGGACTTTAATAAGATTATAATTCAGAAATCATAAGCTTACCATTTATCTGAGTTGAGTTGCACTGAAATATATGTTGGGGGTGGGACGGGGGGTACAACAATGTCAGTACACAGCAGACAGAGATATGGTTTTTGAGTACATATAACATTTTCCATTTCCACACATACACTGGATATGTTTCAGTGAGTTCATGTTTAAACAGATATTAGCATACCTCCGCAGTTAAAGATGATGACAAATAGCCTAAAGAGAAAAAAAACTGATATTATAACAAAATAATAATTTGACAGAATGATAGACACAATTGGGATAGACAGATAGACAGACAGACAGACAGACAGACAGACAGACAGATAGATAAATAGATAGAGGTTACTCCCTGAGAGTAACCACAGCCTTTAAAAGTCAGTATCATGGCAGAAAATGGGAATTTCACTACTGCCATTCGCTATGTCAGTAAAGATAATTAGAAGCATTTCTAAATCAGTTGGTGGTGGAAGACTGCAGGCTGTTTCTGAAGCCAGGAAAGCCTGAAGCCAGCTAATGTGAATTTATTACTGGTGGAATAAGTTTACCAGTGATAGTAACATGATTCCTAGAAGAAGTTTTAAAAAACAGTGAAGAGTGAAGGCAGATGCTAACTGGTTTACTGGTTTTAAAGCTTCAATGATACAATTAAAGTTATAAGACCTTCTTGCCAGGTACAATAAAATTGGGATTTACCAATGAGCAGCTTCTTAGAGGAGTTCAAATGTAATGTGACGTGACCAACCTGTAGACAACTTTGTCACAGTGTAAGGACCTCGGGTGTACATCACTACACCCGACAGTACAAACAGGGAGGCAATGGAGTGCAAGACAAGTGCTTTAACATTACAACCAGCGATGCAGTGGACGGTAGACATATAAATGTTGTTTTAGCACCTTTTAAAATGACAAAACAATGTTTACTCACCTTTTTGTGATTGCCGATGTTAAAATAAATATTTACCCATCATTTTTACTGCTGTGCATAGAGTTTAGACACCTTTCTTGTTACAACTACATCATTAATTATAACACAGGGTTAACATTGGGCAAGTAAAGAGTGGAAAGCAAGGGTTAGCCCAGGTATCAGCTGGAATGCTCTGAATCAGGTTACATTGCCAGAGGGGAGATAGATGACATCTACCTTTGTTTGCCAGCACTTATCTCTGGGCCCTGTACAGTCTTTGTGGGCCCTAGTTCCTTTCTCTATTTCTCAACAACTTCTATGAGGGGTGATACACTCAAGCTATCTCATGTTTTAATAGTATTGTTGATTGAGATCAGGAATATTAATGCAACACTATTTTTTCAACCTTAAAATAATGTTTCCAAAGTCCTTTCAGTGGTTCATTAACTTGTAACTGGGTGAAAGGCACTTCTGAATTTCCTTTGCCGCCCTCCATGGGCTATAACTGCACTAAGTAAGTTCGGAGAAGCATGCCGTCTCTGTAGTTTAAATTAGAGACAATTCCGCTTCCAACCTGTAGGGTGACCGAAGATGAAAACTATTTAGTGTTGCTTTAAAAGAACTTTGCAAGTTGTCTGCACCCTCCCTTACAGATCTCTATCACCACAGTGTAAAAATGATTATACATGAGGCAACGTTTTAAACAATGTTGAAGGGCTCCTGATATTGTCATTTGACAATCACATGAAGTTGCACGCTGTATTTAGATTTGAATTTAGGATTTAGCTTGCCCCCGAGTTGCCCTCTGCCTTAAGGTGCGCTATTAGGCCCAATATCAAAATGTCAAAAATGTCAGTAATGTTGCCTACCAACACAGTCCTGCCTAGGGCTGGGCGATATATCGATATTATCGTAATATCGTATCGTAATATTTATATCGATATGTATTTGACACTATATCGCCATATCGATATATTTTCAATTATACAATACCACTTTATCAAAACCACTTATCCTAATGTGTTCACACTGTTCAGACAGCCGGAGCTTTCTCGGATCACTCAGTTTTCATTGTGATCGTAACATTGAACGTGTTTTGACAGTCATTTTGCCTGAATGCTTATTGCCTGTCAGAGGAAGGTTAAGTTAAAAAAATAAAAATGAATAGATTTTTCCCTCCTGTTACTTTTAAATAGGTCACACAATGTTTCAATAATTATCGATATCGACCGATATGAAACACTTATATCGTGATACAGATTTCAGCCATATCGCCCGGCCCTAGTCCTGCCTATCATCACTTAACAATGGAAGTGTAACTAAAACTAGGTTGTGTGCCACACCTGTTCAAAACGACTCCACCCCATGTCCCGAAACTTAAAGAAAAGTAATAAATCATGACACTGTTTACAAATATCTGAGCAGCAGAGAATTCCAGAGGCTTAAAATTGTTGGGTGGATCTGATTGGCTATGCAGCCATACATTTAAACAACAGATTCATCTGTACGTCATTTGCACCTTCTTTTTTATTGCAAATGAAACATTTTCATGCATTAAGCTCAACTTGGTCCTTATAATTTGCCATTTTCCAACAAAAAATTGTTAATCCAAAAAGTGCTTGATAGAGGCTCAGGAGGTAAAGGAGATGACTGGCACCCAGAGGGGTCGCTAGCTCGATTCTTGCTCTGTCTGACTAGGTCAAAGTACCCTCAAGTAAAACCATAAACCCTGTCCTGCTCTGCCTGTGTAGGTCAAAGTGCCCTTGAGCAAGACCCTGTTCTCCTAACCCGCTGTGCTGGTGCCTTGGGATAGCAGCCCTACACCATCAGTGTGTGAGTGAATGTGGGTCCTCTGCTGAGTGGGAAAGCACTACATAAATGCAGTCAGTTTACCTCCGTAGTCATTTTACTCACCAATGCCAAAGAAGGCAATGACCACAAATCTGGCGGTCATATGCACACCCTTTATAGCGTCCATGGGTACACCATTGTCTGTCATCGAAGAAAACCAGTAACACGTCTAGGGAAATCTACAACACAGCAATACAACAATACAAGCCTGTGACTGAGTCATTTCAAAGCTCACAGATACACAGATAAATGATAATATTCAAACAAATGCTTTGAAATGGAGAGAGAAAATACAATGCCTGTTCATAGTTTGTTGTTCCATGCTTATCAGAATAAAATAAGATAAAATAAAGCTAACTATGAACAGGCATTGTATTTTCTCTACTCTCATAACAAGTAATTAAGCTAAAAGAGTCAAAAAAAGGGGTATGAAGTTAGTCAAACAAGTGTAAGTAATATGAACCTAATGTCCGCCTAAATGTATGCTCTTGTCATACACTAGTTGTCTTCATACTGTGAATTCTAGTCATGTAGAGAGATCTTCGCAAAGGGATATTCAAAGAGTATGGTTTAGTGACCAACATGGCCGAGTAAACTTAGAGTCAGTGATAAACATCCTGAAAGAAGAGACCGCAGTATGTAAAACAGTCAGCCAGTAATCGGACAGTCACTGGTGATACGACCAAAAATTTATATTATGGTAAAATTCCAAGCACAGGTAGTAAAGATAAATTTATACAGCAATATATTAATTGATATATATATTTCAATAGAACTGAATGGGTAATATACTCCTATAGAAAATTCATTGCAGCAGGAAGGTGCATTATAAACTGTTCTTGGCACATTTCAAAATGGTACAGAATGTGTTTTTTTACAGCTGTAAAACTAATAGCTCCTATTTTCTGTAATATAATATATAACTAGGTCTAACTTCACATTACAAAGGTATATACAGTACTATTATTTTGGATATAAATTTAAAATGTACTGTCAGTCATTGACATGCAGCACAATGCACTTACCTGTTTTACGCTGTCTGATGAGAGACTGAATATGATGGAATGTTAAAGCACCTTTGCATTGCCGCTCTGCTGTAAGTCAAGGGTGGAGCTCAACCATTTTAAAGGTCTGGAATGTTCCCTGTCAACTATATCAGTGTTCAAAGTGTTAGTCAACAAAATAATATTCAGATTTGAGATGTTGCAGATGGCTTTTATTGCAACAACTTTGACATTTAACATAATTGCTCATGTTCAGTTGTTTAAACCATTTTGTAACAACCAATATTGTAGCATCCTGTTTGTAAACTGACAGATTCCTGCATGATATCAAATGCTAATAAACAAAGATGCTTTACTTATTCTGCTACTTTAAAAATAAAATAATTCTGTTCAGTAAAAGAATGTGCATGTTTCTGGTATTCAGGCGTTGGTTTTTGAAATCATTGTTATTCTATGAGAAAAATGTCACCACCTAAGTTAAGTGATATAACAAATGAACTGTACTGAGAATGGATGAATGGATGTTTGGGTCAGGAAAGAAAGAAAGAAAAGAAGACAAGTAGAGAGACAGATGAACAGTTAAACAGATCAAAACACTTGCTATGTAATATGTAAAACTATACAACTGAGGTTACATTAACTATTTAAAAGATTAAGAAAATTCAACATAGTCGTGATTAACCTATGTCTTTGAGGGGAGTGACATACAGTGAAGTGTAAGATTCTGAGGCTCATGGAAATACCTTCACATTCAGCACTGAACAAAGGAACCAATATATTACTCAATGGCATCACTAAATACATCAATACATCACCCAGACATCTGTGGATTAGTGGAGAAAAGTCTCCTCTATTTTCTCAGATTGTTAGTAAAAAAAGGTTGTAGTTCAGTGTTCCAGAGGTAGGCTTTAAAGGGAAACCTTTGTATTTTTTTTCAGGGCCCTATATCTTTTTTTCAGTGGAACCTTTCAATATGGACAAACACAAGCAGAATCAGTATCAATATTGAGTCTGAAAGCCATAGCAACTGTGATATAGTGTGCAATCCTATGGGCCAAACATGTACATAGTAGTCATCAGTGCTTAGTAGTAACGCAAGTGTTTTTTTAAGATTAAAAACATCTACACAAGAGGCTCCTTTAGTTCTGAGAGCTGAGTCCCAGGAATTCCCAGGTGGGGTGACACTGGAAGTGAAGCTGAGTCAGAAATTCTCAGAACTATTCACCTTATTCTGGAACCGACCATGGGTGGCGTGACGCTCTTCCGTATTGTAGGGCTATTTCCGGGTACTATGCGCCCTAATGCAACCTTCTACTGTCTATGAATGCAACTCAGCTGATGTTACTTGAAATCTAACGATCTAAAATACCGGTCCATACATCTAGTATCGGAGTAAGCTATGCAATTAGACTACTGCTCCATGCTTCTAAATGTAATATTTCTGAACGTCACCAAACACGATATAAAACATTGTAACATTTTAGTGTGGGAACTTGGCTCAGCCAGAGGATAGGCAAACCGGGACAGAACTAAATATACAACGCCCTCAGAGCAAAATAACATCGTATTCCACAGGATCCGCACACAAAACAACTAGATTAACACATGAGAATGATAGCACAGGAAATTGCTGGAACACCAGAAGCTTAGCACGTATGAATGAGAATCTACATCTACGCTAAACTACTTGTTTTCACCACTGATAGGCTTATGTTATTATAAGTCCTTGGTAAAATACATCAAACACAGCAGTACAAAAATACTGCTGTGTTTACCTGAACAATTGTTCTCAGTGACTGCACAGACATTATTTATACCTTTTGCCTCCTTTGGGCCTTGACATAGCACCACAATTAATGCCTGTTGATTATTGCTGAGACGTTTACTGATCAATGAATTACAGAGGCCCTCAATAAATAAATAATATATACGCACAGTAAATAAGTTGCATTTTTCAAGTATCTGTGCTTTATCTGGGTTTTACACATTTTGAAAAATTGTGACTTTTACTTTACTACCTTCTAAATGCAAACATTGCACTTTTGACTCCATTAGCTTCAAAATAGTAAAGTACTCATTACATTGAAACACAGCTTTGAGTCATTCTGCAATAATGTGATACACCAAGGGCGTCGCCTTTTCGCAGGGGCATGTGCCCAGGTAAACATGCACTGTGCCTGGGTAAAAAAAAAAAAAAATCAAACAAATTTCATGAACAACTCGATTAGTTATTACTATTACTGAATAGGGCTGTGCCATATATCGCTGCAAAGAATAACATGGTGAGCACAATTTGTCCCCCCTTTTTAATCAACGCACATCACACTCAAAGAGTAATGGAGCTTAGCTACACAGTTATATATATATTTAAATTTACACCATTATGTAAAATCCATGCCAATACAAGTGGATTTATTTAAAAGACAAAGGACAAGAACTAGCAATAACGGTTTTCTAAAAGGCAGGTTGACTGCTATTCCCCCCCTTAGAATTTGACATCTCAACTACTTTAAAGCTTTTATATGGCGGTAAAAAATCTTGCCTATTCCTGCCATGACAGTAGCGAAAATACAATATCAGGTGACCTACAATGTTAAAACAGTGATGTTGGGTATAAAGAACTAAAGATCAGGTCAAGTTGTAGTGATCAACCAAAGGATGTTCATTTCCTTTGAACATATCTTCATAAACATTTCATTACAGCGCAACACATACAAGAAAAATAGCATACTCATACTTTTAAATACTTTAAATATTATTTTTAAAAACAACTACTTTCATACTTCAACTTAAGTGAAAATTTGACATAGCAAATTTCACTTTTAGTTAAGTAATATTTGACTAGGAGTATCTATACTTTGACTTAAGTGAAGGGACTGTGTACCTTCTCCACCTTTGATCAATTATAAGCACTAAATGTACTACAGGTAATGAATACAGTACTACATCAAAACTTCAGTGAAATATAAAAATATATTTAGATAAGTTATAAAAACAGTCACCATGATTTTGTGACACATACAGGGGGCATTCCAGAATGCAGGTTTAGTCACTCACCAGGGTATCTTAACTCAAAGCAGGGAGTTAATCTCCTAACAGAGGGATCTTGGGGCTTTAGATTTCTGGTAAAACAAAGACAAAGGACTCTGCTTTTAGGAGGTTTGCCACTTACTCTGATTTAACTTCTGGGTCAGTCAGTGTGAGCCAGTCATCGGCACTACCTTCACCCATTCAAATGTGTTGTATGGGTAGATGGCATCTGCAAAAGATGCATACGGGTGCAGCTGTGGCCTAATGGTTAGGGACTTGGTCTTGAGATCGGAGGGTCACGGGTTCAAATTGCCACTTACTCTGATTTAACTTCTGGGTCAGTCAGTGAACAAAATTATAAGACCTTTGAATACCCCAAGCACAGTCAGCCCTAGACATACAGTAACCTGTCAAGGTCACCACCTAATGGTTAGGAACTTGGTCTTGAGATCGGAGGGTCACAGGTTCAAATTGCCACTTTCTCTGATTTAACTTCTGGGTCAGTCAGTAAACAAAATTTCAAGACCTTTGAATACCCTACAGTACATACAGTAACCTGTCAAGGACACCACCTACCTTAATCTCAGTCACTGACAAGAACATGTAATCACTGGTTTTAAATAACAAAGGAACTAGTTTTCAGGCTTCCTTCGTCGGACTGCTCACACACACAAAACTTAAATTCAGTGGCATTATTATAGTTTAATTTATCAGCTAAATAATGAGCCAGTCATTGACACTACCTTCACCCATTGAAATGTGTTGTATGGGTACATGGCATCTGCAATAGATGCCTACGGGGGCAGCTGTGGCCTAATGGTTAGGGTCTTAAGATCCGAGGGTCATAGGTTCAAATGTGGCAGAGGAGTAAATAACTAGCGCTCTTGAACAAGGCATCTAAGCCAATATTGCACCAGGGACTGCACCCTGTACCTAAAATCACTCTGGATAAGAGCGTCAGCTAAGTGTAATGTAATTAGCACCTGCCAAAACACAGCAACAATGGTGTGGTCTGTTGATTTTACTGGGTGTTCCCTTGTATAAGCCAAACAAAGGCAGTGTGACATGTTTTTGTTGAGGACATCCAAAAACAACTGCAGACGTAAAGCATCTGGTTTAAGGTTTGACAGCTATGTAGTGACTGAATGGAAAGATGAATGGCAGCATATCGACAGGTTTGACCATCTGTGAATGACACACTGAAAAAACAAAACATACCAGAGGATTAAAGTACCAACACTTGCTCTGTTGTTCGAGATTTTTTTTCTTTACTGGTAATACCTCAGAAGAGAGTGCTGTAAATTTGCAGGTAATGTAAGTCTTTGGCTTTATCTTTGTCTGGACACGTCTCAAGTGATTAACACAACTGCAGTGATCCATAACCTGCATGTGTCTCACAGTATGTGACAGACTTGGCTTTAAATCAGGCACATATGTGTTTTCTTCCACATCTAGGCAATACTGTCTCACACACACAAATAAGGGAGCAGATCCTACACACTGCACCACACACTACACGACAGACTATCACAACTGTGTGTGTTGGTCACTTACTAGTAATTTGGTTTAAGTCTACATAGTGCAGCAAAATTACTTATGCTCTTATCTTAGTTTGATTAGCATTTATCCAGATATGGACTTTTAGATGGTGGTCAGGAGAAGTTAGCCAGGCTAGCACCACCTAATGCTTACGCTCAATTTCATTTACCTCCAACTAGACGAAGTGAAAGCGTCTGCATCAGGCTAACAAAAAGTAGCTGTTTAGATTAATTTGCTGAAGTTAACTGGTGATCCATTTACACGAGGCTATCAGAAGGGACAGGAAGTAAGGTCGTTGGCAAATAATTCCCAACAGCCCCTGTGTTTTTGTAGATGTTGAGAGAGGCTGAGGTGTAAAATGCTCTCACGGAAATTACACTCTGGTCAACAAGTTGATCTGACATCATGGAGAACTGCATACATCCTGAAACAGTTACCCTCTAAACAGTGAATAATCTACCAAATAACATGACTGACATGAACATGAATGACAGAGCCCAATATACAAAACAATCAAAAACAATTTTTTATCATTTCATACAGACTTTAGACATGACACGTATTTCTATCACAATTTTAATACTTTTAGATGGTTGGCACAAAACTTTCAAATGGGTTGGCACATTTCTGCTGATGGTGAAGATATTGTCAAATGAGATCATAATGCAGAAAACAGAACAGCTGGTATTCACCATGCCTTTCCTCCTGGAAAGAGTCAAGTCAGAAACATTTTATTTTTTTCAGACTTTAGACTTTCTTAAGCACTCCTACACATTGAATACAGCCTGTGAGGATTGTTACTGTGTGAATTTTAGCCACCTCTCTAGCCATTTTAACCATGGTTTGGAATGCCCAGTTTGTATTTTCTCTGAAATTACATTTTCAGAGAATTACATTCTGCTGTTATAGAACCATCTGGGTATCCTCTTACGCAATCAGTGATAATGACGTCAATATCACATGTCAAAAACAATAGTTGCGACTCCACCTTGTTTTGCTTTGGAAGTTACCTCTGGCTGTTTTCTTGTTAACATGCTTTAAAAAGTAGATCAAAAAAAGAGCCTTTTTGCCATTTAATTATGAATATATAGACTGGTGCTGCTACATGTCATTGGGACTTTGGCATCATTTTCTATAGTGAGATGGATTGGAAATTGGGCCTTTTGACAGCAAGCACTTATGGTGGGTTTTGTGTTTATTGAGGAAAAACTACACTGATAACATCCCCATGCCATGCCATGATTGGCGTGTGTTTCAGAGGGGCTGTAGAGGCTTTGGAAACCTCATATAAGGCAAACAATATCATAAACAGTCCTGTAATCCTAACAGCACAAAGTATGTCTCAGGTAAGCTATAGAAGAGATAATACAAGCAATGAGCAATAGTCTCAAATTCTTTTTTTTTTACTCTAGATTTATGGCATGTCAAAGGAAAGAGGTATCAGTTGTATTTTGTTTTTTTTTGCTTTACAGTGTTCTAAATGCAAGGGTGCCAATTATTGTAACACCTGTGTTTTTAGTCAAGTTATTTCTTTCTTTTTCATGCATTGTTAGTTTCTCAGAATCAATTTGCTTCATTTTAAAATTGCAGTGTTTCTCTATGTTCATTGTGTGATTTAGATGATTTGCCAACGGATGATTTATGTTTTTAGTCAATAATTCTGGAGGGTGCTATGAGTAATTTCAGTGTTTGACATGGATGTTTTTGTAGCACAATAAGTATTTTTACAGTTTAATTAGGGTGGTGCTCTGCCAGACGTGATGCTAGCAAACCCTCTGGGCGTACCAGCCAAAGGAATCTGATGACTCAGCCTGACTTAGGATTTTGTATCAACTGCTTTTGTATTGGTTTATGGAATGCTTCTGGTTTGACGAGGCAAAGGCCCAAGTGATTTCATAACCAGCCACTTCTGCAGTATCCCTCACACTTCTTCTCTGAACTTTTTACTTCCACGTGTGTTGTCGCTGTACAGCCCTGGGTGGAGTGGGTGGACCAAGGGTGTGAAAGCAATATTCACTCTTATTGTTTGACTTTGTATGGGTTAAAGAGCAAAGCTGAGTAATTGCTACTTTGAGTGAGTGAGGAGATTGGAAGACGAGGTCTCATCAGACATAACGTATTCTGAATAGAAGGAAGAAGACGTCAAGGTTCTTGAGTTTTATTTCATCGTGCAGTCCTGCATTCAACAACAGAAACAACACAATGCCTAACAATGTAATGTATGTGTCTGACTGAACCAGTTCAGCCATGGCTGTGTGTAAATAGCATGGGGTCATGCACATCTACGGAGTTCGGTGGCACCCCTCTCTAGAGTGCGTCAGAGGGATAACCCAGGTACATACCAAACTAAAGCTGTGTCTCCATTAAAGTTCTATATAATTTAAAGCATCTTACAGAGTTTCCTTCAGAACTCTGGCCTATCATGGTCCTTCACCATTTGTCATTTTAGATGACCTGCCCTACACAGAATTTCCCTGAATTTTCCTGTTTTTGCCAAGAAACTGAAGAAGATACAAATCATTCAAATCAAACAAATCATTACAATGTTGTAATCATTTTCACTTGATGTGAGTGTAGAAATGAACATGGGAGGTGTCCTTCACAATAGGAACTGACGTCCATTTAATTTGTTAAATAAATGATTTTGTGTAAATTTTTTGCATGGCTGATGATTTTGTATCCTATAAGGGACAGATATAGTATATATAGTAGAAAAGACATTTATATCAAGAACTAAATACTGTATACAGTTCCTACTTCCAGTTCCATCAGATATTGAAAAGCAGGTCCTTCAAGTACTCTACTCCCTTTATCTTTAAGAACATACGCATCCAGACATTGAAAAAAATCCTGTAGCATCTGGCATAGACATTAAAAAAGCAGAACTTGCCCAACTATAGTTCTAAAACAAGACAAAACATATAAAAGAAACAAACTATTGTGGTCCAAAGTTTTGGTATCAACAAACTCAGAATCAGTTGATGGTTAAGAAGTTTCAGAGAGCTTTATTACGGCACCGGAGACTCACGTCGTGTAGCAAACAGGCGTAGTCTGATCTTACACACAAGAACTTCCGTTCTTATACCTTCAGAGATCCATACCACCACATTACACGTGGCACATCAATCAATTCACATGTTTGGTTAGTTAACACCCAAAAGACAGCCCTTGTGACCAACATCCGTGTTGCTTCTCCCTAGGTTAACCTGACCCCTTTAAGTTGTACGTGAGGCGCCACTTCAGCCTCTCCTAATCCCCAGGGACACACCTTATCTCAAAGAGATGGCAAAACCAGGCGACTAGTAAGACACAACAACAGATGTCCCCGCAAATCATCCCCCCTCCCCTATGTGCTTGCGCACATAACAGAAAAGAACATTAAATCAGCAAGGCCTCAGCAGAGGCCTCTATCTGACCCAGACAGTGTCACAGAGAGAATGGTTACACACCTCTATGTTCACAAAGTAAGGCACAGAAGTTACACAGAATACAAGTTAGACTCATTATACTCATCATTACACTCATTAGTATGATTACAATAGTATGGATTATACCTGGGATATGAATGAGATACATTTTATTCCCACACTATCATTTTACATAATGGATGTTAAACGAAAAAGAAAACGAAAAAGCATAGCAGACAGCATTTGCCTCAGGCCCAATGTCACACCCATGTAACATTGAGAAAGATGTGCGTCACATCCAGGGAAAACCAGCTAAGCCTGTCTGCATCACTGTGAAAATTCAGCCTAAAAACTAAAAAGCACATTATTAAAAGACAGCCATAGATATGTTGGGGTATGGGTATGTCAGGATTAGTCCCTTAAAGCAACACTATGCAACTTTTTTGACCATCTTCGTAAGTTGTGTTTTTACCTTTATGTGCTTGTTGTGCAATGAAGGCAAATTGCTATCAAATGTTTTTTTTATTGCGATTTTAGACAAGTTTACCAGGGGTTCCAATAGTTGTGTGGGTGAAGTGCGAGCTGGTGATGACAGTTCCATAAGTTTGACAAGAATATGATTGAATGGTATGAAGCACATATGCTTTCCACCTCCTTTTGGATAGAATTGTGTGTTGGGCCCATGAGGGTGGAAAAATTCAATTTTCACATCTTGATGATGAGTGTCCACAGTCACAGCCCTTGCTAACCACCGGTTGTAGTCATACATGGTCGCAACAATGAAGTACATCAACAGATAGATCTGTCACAGTCCCATGAGGACCACTCTTGATCAGTGGTTCTTGCTCCACTGGCTCTTGCTCACTTTCCTCCAGCTCCATTTTCATCCACCAACAGTGCTAAAGGATCTTTCCTCTTTTGCACTGGTATATGATCATCATTTTCAGCCTGTATCCTGGGTGTTTTTGCATTCAGCTCGAATGTTATTGGGCTGAAACACTGACAGAGCTGAGGCTCACTGTGATCTGCAGAGTTGTTTCGGTGTGGTACAGGTTTCAGTGGTTGAAAAAGGTGTGTTTCATATGGCTGCATGTCAGCTTCAGTAATGGTGTAGAGTTTCTGTCAGCTATCTCATGGGGGCAGCTGTGGCGCTCACAGCCGAGTGTGAGTCGAGCTAGACCTACCACAAATTGACCAATGACAGCTCGAGCTGCTACCAAGAATTACCAAGAATTGACCAATGTCATTACGACTTGCTACCACGAATTAACCAACAGGAGACTGCAGTCTCTACCACGATTTGACCAATGTCGGCTCGAGCTCCTACCAAGAATTGACCAATGTCGGCACGAGTTGCTACCAAGATTTCACCAACGTCACAGCACGTATTGAATGACGTAAATTTGACCCAGATACAGAGGGATTTTCAAAACCAACGGACTGTCACTTTTTTATTGTAAACGTATGCTTTTTGTTTGTCAAGTTTCATACACACATATGCAAACTCAGTGACAGGAACCCTTATTTTCCCACATTTATGATTGATATTAATGATTGAATTTATAACGTGCTGCTATTATGTACGTAATGCTAAAGCCCAAAGGACTATGATGCTGTTTGCATGCACTTTTTCATGTATTTCTGTGCCTTCATACTTGGATTTGCATATGAAGTTGACGACGCTAATCAAACAATATGTGCCTTGGAAACAGTGGGAGTTTGTAGAGATAGGCTAACAGTGGCCACTCGGCTACATGATGGCCCATCGTCCAGCTCGACAAGTAGGACAATGGGTGCCCACATCTGCTGCAGTGGGCGCCTTGGAAACCTTGGGACATTTTAATAGACAGGTGATGGCCGATCGCCGCTTTCAATAGACAGGTGATGGTCCATTGTCTAGGCATAATGGCCTTGGACCAAGGACGAGCTAATCACAGAGCCGTCGTCATCGGGACGTCCTACCCCCAGTAGCAGGAGCTGGACTTTAAATGTAACTATACCAAACTCCTGAGGTAGTATTTGCTGCTTAGATTTGAACAGTTCATCTCGGAGCTTCTTCTTTTCGGATTTGCTGGAGAGTATCTCACCTTGCTTTTGGTAAGTCTCCCCCTTAATTTCAGATTGGTATTCCAAATGTCATGAAATGTGTTTGTTGTGTGTATGTGTGTGTGTGTGTGTGTGTATGTCATATCGTTATGAAGAGGAATAGCTGTATGTGATCACTTTTTGTTTGTGTGTGTGTGTGTGTGTGTGTGTATGTCATAGCACTAGGCTATTTTATTGTACTGATGAGAAAACTGTGAGGATATTGGGGAATAGCTGTGTGTGATCACTTTTTGTTTGCTTGGTTTGTGTGTGTGTATGTGTGTCATATCACTATGGAGAGGAATAGCTGTATGTGATCACTTTTTGTTTGTGTGTGTGTATGTCATAGCACTAGGCTATTTTATTTTACTGATGAGAAAGCTTTGAGGATATTGGGGAATAGCTGTGTGTGATCACTTTTTGTTTGTGTGCGTGTGTGTGTGTGTGTCTGCCCCTGTGTATATCATAGCACCAGGCTATTTTATGTTTATATTTTTTATGTTGTATTTTATTAAGGTTAGCGCAATCTGTAGGATAAGACAGAAGAAGATTAAATATTTAAGGGGAGAGTAGCCCACTCTGCGTGTGTGCCTGTGTGTAGGTAGGGGATTTTTTGGTCTCATTTCTAACATTTAACTGGCTTTCTTTTTCTGACAGTCATGGAGCCAGTGTTTCACAAGAAGGCTGATGGTACCATCAACCTGAATAACACACATGATGCTGACCGATGCAAGGCCAGAAGCATGGGTCAGACGTGGACACCCACGTTGTTCCCAGAGGAGGTGTTGAATTCGGCCAGACAAGTGGCAGTGGCACATGGCCTCGACCCAAACAATAACACCTGTGTACTGGGTTGCCACACGCTGCAGTTTGGCAACTTCAAGGGGCAGACCTTCAAGTGAATGTTAGATAATGCCCTGGGGTATGGAGGGTACCTGGTCGCCTCAATGATGAAGGAAAGTCAGGCCGGTGAGGTCAAAGACCACCCCAACAACAGAGCGAATAAGGAGGCATTCCGGAGGTACATGGAGATGTTTCCAGAGGGCCGTGAAGCCATCTCCATTAAGTACAAATGGCAGGGCTCCACCACCACCACCTCCTCCAGGGCAGCTCCATCCACCAGCCATGGCCCAGCATCTACCACCTCTGGCAGGGCTACACCATCCACCAGCGATGATGAAGCTCCATCCACCAGTGCTGCTCCTGTGTCTGTCAGGCCCAAAGCAGCACCATCCACCAGCGGTACACTCTCCTCCAGGGCTGTGCCATACACCAGCAGTGGCCCCGCAACACTCCAGTCATTGTTGGTGGCCAAAGATTTTAATCAGAGGACCCTGGAAAAGACTGTGAAAAGACTTTTCTCACTATCCTCCTCAAGGTTTCAGCCTTGTGAGTACAGTGTAATATAAGCTGCCTGCTACTGATAGTGAAACTATGTATACTTGTTAAATGTACAAATATGTACTTGTCTTACACTTGTCTTACTTGTCTTGCACTATTTTATTTTCTAGCCATTCCTGCAGCGCCTGTGCCACACTGCACATTGGCACCATGCGATGTGGATGACCGAGATCTTGTCCTGGCAGCAGAGAATGTGGAGGAGTCGCTAGTGACACGTAAGATACAATGTGGTTTAATGCAGTGATTTAAAATGTGATTTAATGCCGTGTTCACTAACTCAGTCATTTAATGGGTAATAAATATAACCCTCAAAGATACGGCAAACCTTTATTATTTTGGCAAAATACATTAAGCAAGTGACTTAAACTTTGCTGTCTTTGTTGTTTTCTATTTAACACAGAAAGCAAACTTTGTCTTCCTGCTGGCTGGATATCGGCCCTGCCACTTGTGGACCAGCAATGGATCTCCAAGGCCCTCTTTAAGTGGACGAGGACTGGACAGCCAGAGCTTGACTTCACCAAGGTGGACAGGATGTGGTGGTACCCCCCACAGCCAGTGCTTAATCCCACTGGCATCCCACCAATGGAGAGGTACTCTGGTCACCCTCTGTTCCTTTGGATGCCAAGGAAGCTCTGGTGTGTAAGGCTTCTCTGCCCCCATGGGGATTGTGGAAGAGAAGAGCTGACCTCCCAGGACTCCACCAGAGGGTACGCCAGTTGGTTGGAGTCACAGACACCTGTCACGGTGTCGCTCTGGGCTTGGGATTGTTTTCCTGTTTTTTTTTTCGCTATCTCCCTCTAGTTCATTTCACTGTATTGCACTGCTCCTCCCCCTCGCTGTCTTGTTCATTCATCTCACCTGCACTTCCTGGTTTAGTTAATGAGTAGTTTATCTCCTTCACTCTCCCCATTATCTCCCTCGCTTCGTTTCCCCACTCACCGTCATTATTATCATCCGTTCCACCTGCACTTCCTGGTTTGTGATCGTCACGTTATTATTCAATCAGTCTCCTCACCTGCACTCCTCGTTTCTCGCTCGTTCACGCTCGTTTAGTTTCCCGGGGGTTTTCGCTACTTATACTCACCTCTCTCACTCTCTCACTGTCAGTCCGTCTGCGAACCACGGTGTACTCCTCAGCAAGCTATTTTGACTCCTGACTTCTTCACGTTTGTTTGGCTGTAATCTCCCGGTTTCCCGTCTGTGCCTGTGTTTCCCCTGTCTGTCTGTCAGCCTCTTCAGTCCTCTGGTGCCGACTCCTGCCTGCCTGACTCCGCCTGACTCTCCAGCCCCTGGTTTCGACCCCGGTCTGTCTCTGGCTCTCCCTGGCTCTTCAGTCCTCTGGTGCCGACTCCTGCCTGCCTGACTCCACCTGACTCTCCAGCCCCTGGTTTCGACCCCGGTCCGTCCCTGGTTCTCCCTGGTGTCTCCAGCCCTCCGGTGCCGACTCCTGCCCGTCTGACTCACCTGCTCCTGGCTTCGACCCCGGTCCGTCCCCGGCTCTCCCTGGTTCTCCAGCCCTCCGGTGCCGACTCCTGCCCGTCTGACTCACCTGCTCCTGGCTTCGACCCCGGTCCGTCCCCGGCTCTTCCTGGTTTTCCAGCCCTCCGGTACCGACTCCTGCCTGTCCCTGACTCTGCGCCTCTCATTGGGTCCTGGTCGCCGAGCACAGCCGCCTACCCTCCAGTGTGCTACCACTAGTGGCGGCAATCACCTGCTCACCCTTCAGGGTGCTTGACTTTGTCCCATTCCCCAAACCCTTTAATAAAGTCCTTTTTTGAGGTTACGCGCTTGGGTCCGTGTCTGTCTGTCTGGGTCCCGTGACACACCTATTTTATGGTGGCTGAGTACCTGGCCTGCAAGGGATGCAAGAGGAAGGTGATCAGCTGGAGCCACAACATTGTCAGCCAGCTGGACATCGGCCATTGGATCCAGTTCCCCTGGATACTCACTTCCAAGCTGGGTTGTGATATGCAGGTAGTGAGACTGATGCGACAGAGGGGCTTGGAGAAACAGCAGCAGCCAGCTACAGAAGCAGCTGGAGGAACAGCATGCGGAGGTCTGGCTGCAGAGACAGCTCCAGTTCCTGACTGACTGTAGTGGCATCATGCAGGCTGTGTCGGCAGGGCTGGTTGCTCCTGTGGCCATTGTCGCTATGCCTTGTGATGCTGCCTGTGCCAAAGCACCGGTGGCTGATGCAGGTGTATTCCCAAGATGTGCTGGGCAGGCTTGATGAGCTAAAGGCCTCGATCACCTCCCTTTTTGGTCGGGTTCTGAAGATCGACTCAACCAAGAAGATTGTGAAGATGCTCACGGGGGAGGGCCGCTGCACATCAACCTGGGCCACTAATGTAGGGAATGAGCATGGCCAGGTCATCATGTCTGTCCTGACTGCCAGTGAGGGGTATGGTCTTGGCAAGATGATCAGTGGCCTCATCTGTCGCTACCAGGACGCTGGAGTGCCACCTGAGGTTCTGTATGTTGACCGGGAATGCTGTGGCTACACACATCTGCATGCCATGTTCAGAGCATGGAACCACATGCAGATTTGGCTTGATGTGTGGCACTTCATGCGGAGGATTGCTGTTGGGTGCACCACTGATTCCCATTCACTCTATGCTGGCTTCTTGAACAAGCTAAGCCAGTGTATCTTCTTGTGGGATGAAGATGACGTGCGTGCCCTGATGGAGGCCAAGCGTGCCGAGCTGGCCCAAAAACACCTCCACCTCTCCAACCCCACTGACGTGATGCGTCATGTGTCCAGGGCAGAGATGGCACTGCACTGCCGGCGGACCACCAGGAGCAGTGAAGAGATGGAGGGCCTCATCAGCCAGCTTTTGGTAACCTACGAGGGAGAGAGGGGGTTCAACATTCTCGGGGTGCCCCTCATTAACAAGTAACACATGGCAGAGATTTGGAAGGGGCAGAAGAAGCACCTTGGCTGCCTGCAAGACTTCCCTGGTGTGCAGCTCTACATGCAGACAGGGACCCTGAAGAAGGGCGGGCACACTCTGCCCACTTACAGATGTGCCAGGGGATCAACGTCACTGGAGAGTTTTCACCTCCACATGAACAGGTTCATCCCAGGTAAATTCTCAACATGAGTGGAATCAAAATCAAAATTGTTTTATATTATAATTACATTACGAAATAATTCTATATTATTTTATATATTAATCTAATAATTTCTCTCTTTAGGAACCTTGGCCAGTGACACTTTCCTCCAGGCCTATCTGGTGGATGGCCTTGCTCGGTGGAATGAGGACAGGTGTATCGTAGCAAAAGGGAAGGCGGCACCATACTCTGGTGGGCTTCTGCGACATGCAGTCAACCAGCTCGCTGAGAAGGTTGTGGGACTCAAGCTGGTGGATTACACACCACCGCGGAAATACACGGGTATGCTTTCTTTGTATGAATGTCATAACATGTCCTTGACTTTGCATCAATTGTGATTTTGTTCAGGAGAACTGATTGGGGTGGAATACCTCTACAGTCAGACTGGCTGTGCGTTGGAGGACTACAAGCACACATTGGCTGCGATGGAAACTGAAGAGGTGGCTGTGGCTGAGGATGAGGGCTATGATGAGCCAGAACTCCAGGAGTTTGAGGATTTGACTGTCTCCATCCGACTTTGGCAGAGTGGTGAGTATCTATAGTGTGACTAACGAAGTAACAAAACTTTATTTTGGAGATTGTTTTTATTAACATTTTCTTTTGTTAATATTTTCATTCAGGTACAATAAGCGCAATAAGGCACAGGAGACAGCAGTGCTGCAGCAAGGCATTCCTTTGCCTCTGGACCAGTACAGCAAAAGTCCAGCACGACGCAGGAGGCCGTCCAGGCTGTGGTTGCCGGTGACAATCCACATGTGTTTGCACTTCCAAAAAACACAGCAAGCACAGCAAAGGTGAAGAGGAGGCTCGCATTTATAGCACCGGGTCCAGGTCCATTCCCCCTTCCAGCTGGGCCTCTGGTCTGCATGCCTCAACCAGCTGCACGTCTGCCAGTCTGTCCAGAGGGTCCTACCACCTCCACACTAAGACCCATTGCACCAAGGCCCATTGCCCCATCACCTCTCCTCTGCACGACTCAGCCAGCTGCACCACAGGGTCCCACCACCTCTGCACAAAGGCCCATTGCCCCATCACCTCTCCTCTGCTTTACTCAGCCAGCTGCAACACAGGGTCCCACCACCTCTGCACCACCAGTGCCAACCGCTGCCACTCCTGTGCCTTACACCCCTCAGGTGTACAGGAAGAGGAAGGAGGAGAGGGAAAGGGCAGGTGTTCACAGCCGGAAATATGTTAAAAAAAAACAGATGTAGTGTGCAAGAGCTGCCATAATGACCGGAGGCTTCCTGGACACCAGCAGTACTTTGGCAACTGGTACTGTGAGGAGACAGCCACAGAGCCTTTTGCTGAGAGCGCCTTGCAGCCAAAAGAAAATGGAAAAAAGAAACCGCATACATCTCCAGCTGCTGCAGCGCAACCCCCTCCAGCTGCTGCAGTGCAACCCCTTGGCCCTCCGCCTGACACTTTACTCGCGGCTGGTCAGCCTACCACTGCGCCCCGACTCTCTGCAGTGCCTCAGACTGTAGGACAGACTGTCTCTGCCTCAGCAGCTCCCCCACCTGCTGCTCAGAAGGAGAAGGGTGGAGAGTGTTAATAGTGTAAATAATGTAAATAATGTTTTTTATTTATCATTTTTATTGTTAATTTTATTTTATTGTTAATTTTACTTCCTGTATGATTCAGTTTATTTACATGTAGATACATGTATGGCCTACATATATATACACACACAAACACAGGTTATATATCATTAGTAACTGGACACATTTTCTGATATGGCCATTGAATTAATTCATTGGAAGCTAAATGTCTTAAAACATATGGAATCTGGAGCCACTCCTGAATTTTAAGAATGATGGTAGATATTAAGTGTCTGAAGCCACCCCTAAATTATAACAGAAATGGTAGGAATTGTAATGAATAAGAAAGTATGGTAATGAATAAGAAAGCATATTGCTGCAATATACCAACATACATAGCTACATTACTATTGTAAGATAGTTTAGAACATTTCATATCAATATCACGTCTTTCCAAGTTAGCAAAAAATCTGGAGCCACCCCTAAATTATTACAGAAATGGTAGGTATGGTAATAAATAAGAAAGCATATTGCTGCAATATACCAACATACATTACTATAATACTATTTTAATATAATTTCAAACATCTCCTATCCATATCACGTCTTTCCAAGTTAGCCACCTAATCCAAAATGTTATTGATAGAATTGGTTTTAAACGAACTTCCTGGAAACAAAGTTTGTGCATTGTTAACAGTACAATGTGCTAGGGATTCATTAAGACAAATTGCGACATGTTGTGAGAAAATAATGTGCTTTATCGCCTTTTCTTATATCAATTGTTGACAGTATCGTCGTAGAATGTTCCATGGAAGTCATATTTATTTTAGTCAGAGTTCAGGCAGTATTCGAACCCGCGCTGTAGAGGGTGTATTGTGGCATATTATGGTCGCAAACCTTGACATACAAGTGCTGGCCTTGGTTGAGTGGTTAGCTCGTCAGTGTGTCAAAGGAAGTGTGTTACCTTTTTCGGTGAGATATGAAGTGTAATGTAATGTAAAGGTAGGCTAATTGCATACGTGAGACCCGGCGTTAGCGATTGGGTAAAGGCAGATGCACTTTTTGGGCAGCTGTGGTCTAGTGGTTGGTGAGTTGGTCTTGCAATTGGAAGGTTGCGGGTTGGAATCCTGCCATACCCATGGTTGAGATGCCTTTGAGCAAGGCATCTAACCCCACACTGCTCCAGGGACTGTAACTGAAACCCTGTAAATATTTGTAAGTAGCTCTGGATAAGAGTGTCAGCTAAGTGTAATGTAAATGTAATGAATAGTACTCAATTTGTAACAGGTGAAAATGATCTATGGGACAATGGAATAACTGTGCTTGTGGGTCAGTAATCAGTGCACATAGCCTACATCACAGTATTACAAAAGCGCTCACTGACGTACATTTACTTTGATCCAGCCACATTTTGCAACATCTTTTTGTGTGCTATTGGGTGTGTTTTCTACCTTCTTTTTACATGATCTGGCAATGCCAGACCGAAAATTAAGTGAATTTTGAGTAACATCATTTATGCAGGTGGTGGCAGTGACGCATATACGGCTGCCTAATCCGCCCCAAAAAGGCCAAAGGTGACGAGGAAGACGTCACATGAACAAACACGATGGTCTAATGACAGGTCCATGCTGATCGTTCCAACTGATAACTTTACGAGGCAACTTCCGATGGATCGTCCAGACTTTGTTGTTGGGAAACACACACATCGTTGAACGATCCATTAGACCACCGTAGTTGTAAACATCGTTAGGTGCTAAGTCTGGACGATGGTGTTGGGAAACAGCAGTGTAGTAAGACCATCGTTCAAACCACCGAAGTTGCTAAGGAAGTTAGCAACGACGCTTTTGGGAAACGCACCCCTGAACTGAGCACATGTCTGTTGTTGTTTCTGTTTTCAGTTTGTCTTGATACCGTTACATAAGCTCTCCCAGTGTGCCACTGTGCAATATTTTGTGTTGATGTGGAGCCCATCTGATGTTGGTTCCTGAACTCGTTCCCATTACTGCCATTTAACATTGGTCTGGTCTTGCTGCGGTATGGGAAGTGTATTTTTGTGGCGGCACCGGGTAAAGGAGTGCAGGAGACATGCCTCGCTTATCTGTTAACAGCAGACAAGTTGAAAACTGTCCTCCATTTTCCTACAGTTGATGACACTATTTTTTCTTAGGACTTTAAGCATTAACTTAGCATTTTCATGTCTTACAATCTGCTGGTTTAGGTACTGTGATATAGAATGGACGTAAGGTACAAAAAGATGAATAACTGATCTTCACTGTTGGGTCCTTCTTGGAGTACTCCTTGTGAAGGTTAAATGCTGTGTCAGTCAGAATCATTCTCTGATTGCTCTTGCAAGTGGCCATGAGCCTTGTGGTGCAGTGGGATCCATAATGATAATATCTCCTTGTTTAAGATTATTCCTGTTCACTCCATTTCTGTCAAAAATGCAAGTACTTCTCTAAGTTCTCTCTCTGCTCCTATACAATTGGTGCCATTGTCAGACTGGATATGGACAACTTGACATCTTCTGCAGATCAAACGGTTGAACACATTAATGCATGCATCTGTATCCAATGAGCTTGCTACTTCTAAGTGGACTGCTCTACTGGACAGACAGGTGAATATCATGACATAGCGTTTGACAACTTGACAACTTTATCAGTCCAAAATAGTCAAGCCCTACGTTAGTAAGTGGTGGACGATCAGGAAGAATCCTTTCCTTTGGCAAATCTGCCATCTTCTGCATCACCATCCTACTGTACCATTATGTCTCCTGCAGAAATTCTAGTTAGTCGCCCTCCAACTCTTAGGAGCCTGTCCTCCAAGCAAGGATCCAACTTGTAAGGCATACTTTGTTTACAGTGTCCACCCCATTAGATGGCCAGTCATGTTCTGGCTGGCGTAGCAGACTTGGACTCTGTATCCACCTGTTGTAATTAATAAAAAGCCGGACCCTCAGGTCTTTGGATGCATCATCCGCTGGGTTGTCCTTGGTGCTGACATACTGCCATTGGGAAGGTGTTGTTTGCTCCCTTATGGTTGTTATCCTGTTCGCCACAAAGGTTTGAAAATGCCTGTCCTCATTCCTTAAGTACTTGAGCACTGATGTGCTATCTGTCCAAAAGACTGATTCTTGTAATGGAATCCAAGCTCTGCTTTCAGCATCAGGTCAACACGAACAGCAAGAACTGCAGCAGTCAGGTCTACACGAAGAATAGTGACGGCCTTTAAAGGTATTACTCTGGCTTTACCCATCAGAAATGCAACATGGATGTCATTGGCTGTTTGGCTGTTCTGCATAGGTAAGTGACTGCCTAACGTCACTAGCGTCTGAAAAGCGATGTAACTGAGCTTGTACAATATCTCCAAACCCTTTGGGCTGGATGCATCTGCTAACCTGAAACTCTGACAGCAAATCCAACTCCTCTAACCACCTTGTCCAGTGATGCAAGAGGTCTTGAGGTATAGTGTTGTCCCATCCAATGATTCTTCTGCACAGCTCTTGCAGGATGAGTTTTGCAGGCAACAGGACAGGTGCAAGAAAACCCAGGATCATAAACAGATACCATTCCACGTCTGGTGCATGACTTATGCATGACTGATGTATGTCCATCTTAAACGTAAAGGTGTCTTCTTCAACACACCACCTCAAACCAAGTGCTCTCTCGACAGGAAGTTCATCCCGGTTTATGTCAAGTTCCTTTAGGTTCTTAGCTCAACGGTCCCAAGGCAGAGCTTGCAATACAGAGTGACTGTTGCTGATCCCTTTCTTTCAGAGTAAATCCTCCTCTCTGACAGAGCGTGGTCAGATGCTTCACCATCAACAGAGCCTCTTCAGCAGTCATCTACATAGTTAGACAAAGTTCTCTTTTACAGTTTCAATAACGTCGTCTGGAAAGTCAGCTTGATTGTCATCAACAGTTTTTCTCAGAGCAAAGATGGCACAACTTGGAGATGAGACAGCACCAGACAGACAGTCATACAGAATGCTGCCACGTCTTTGGTGAGATGCCCTTCAGGCCACCACAGGAAGCGCAAGAAATCTATGTCAACCTGTGGGACCTTGACTTGATGGTACATTGCTTGCACATTTCCCATGACAACCACAGGCTGCTGCCTAAACCTCAAAAGAACTCCAAACAACCCTTCTCTTATGCAGTGTGCTATATGTTATGTCAAATTGCCTTGTCTGTTGAATCAGATGATATTTTTTCAAAATCTTGCCTGACAAGAGTCAACGTCTTTTTCTTGTGGACAGACTTGCTTTGTTTCAGTTCATGAATGAGTGCATTATGGAACAGGAGAGTTTTCTTGATGGAGGGGTTTTTGAGTTGGCTTCCCCGCAGCTTTTTTTTTCTTGGTGATTCTTGTGTTGTTTTATTTCTACCTTTTTGTCGTACACAGCGTTTTTTTATTTTATTTGTTCAAGCTGGAATATCTTGTTCTTGTTTTCTTTCTTTTCCTTTCTTCTGCAATGGTCTACGAGCTGGTCCGTGTATGGCCTGATCCACTGGACTATCTGGGGGAGTTTCTAGGTGATCTAAGCCCTTTCTCCTACATTCTCTAGATATGTGTTGTCTTAGCCTTTCTCTGACTTCTCTTGTCATTAAAGCCCTTCCTCCACCCTCTTTTTCCATCTTTGCCTTTCTGTTCTGAGGTATTCCTCCTTTAACTCTGCCTCACTATAACATTTCTCTCCCTGCTTCCTTTGGTATTCTCTGTTTCTTCTACTTCTCTCCTCCACAGATAGCTGCTGTCTAACCATAACTTCATAAAATCCATAAAGGCAAAGTTGAGTGTACTGACTATAAAATTGGGGGGAATTACAATGAATGATTTGCTTAAATGTTATGCATTCTTCATTTTTACTTTAGTCATTGCAAATGCATAGCCTACAACCGATATTGGTAACGAGGGTAAATTGCGAGTGAGGAAATGCAAACTTATAGGGGGCATAACATATATAGAAATATGACAGGTTAATGAAACATTATAGGTCATATTAGTATTTATTGTGATAAACAATTATAGTCTAGCCTCAACTGAGGACCCCATAGAGGTTTTTGTCACCACCGTTAGACTTAACATCACCGCAGTCAGACACAAAACCTGACGGTGGTGAGATCTGACGGTTGTGCCAAAAACGTACTCTTTTACATAATATGCATGAGTTGTTCACATTATCCATCTTGTTTTCTCCCTGTTGTTAGCTACTTCACACCTCTTCTTAAAAAGTATACATTTGTGTTATAATCTAATCTAATATTTTTCCTACAGTAGAAGCGGCGTTGAAACGTTATGGTTGTGACAGTAGCAGTGTCCAAACATATGAACAAATTTAATAGAAAATAGTATGTCAAACACAGGAGTATGTACAGGAATGTAGTTGACCTTGTACCTGTCTGATTCTATTGCTTTTAAAAATATCTGACGGTGACGAATATGTCGGAGACATTTTGAGCAACCACAAAATAATAGTAAATATTGTTCCAAACTCACTGTTTGTAGTTTTCTTAATATATGTCAATGTATTCTTTCATGTGGTGAAGATATTGTTCAATTCCAGCATTAGTTTTTGTTTTTTAATCAAGTTGAAATGACTATCTCCTCGCCGAGGACAGCTGGTTTTATAGGCAGTGGGCAAGCATACTGTACAGTGATTAAATGTATTAAAATTAGAAATAAACCTTTAAAACAAACTTACATATGTGCAAAAGACCCCTTGTTTATAACCTTGATTCTTTTTATTCATGAAAATGTTATTATTTTCAACAGAATGAGCACTTTTCTGCTTTCAAGAATCAGTGTTACACATTAAATTAGCCATTCAGTGATTTAATATATGCACTGCTTAGCGGAGGTCTGCACTCTCTGAGTGCTTTTCTAGTTGTGAAATAGTATCTCATGATCTGACAGAAGCTTAGTAAATCTCAAAATAACGTGATACTATCTTACAATAATAAAAAATTCTTTTTAAAGGCCTCATTCCATGAGAAATCGTTTAGTAGTATCTCTTTTTGAAATACAACCCCAATGCCGATGAAGTTGGGACGTTGTGTTAAATGTAAATAAAAAATAAATGCTATATTTATCATACAAGCAATATATGTGTTTGAGAATAGTGCAAGGACAACATATCAGTTATTAAAACTGGATGTTTATTGTTGTAAGGGATATTTATGGTCATTTTAAATTTGAGGACAGCAATGTCTCAAAAAAGTTGGGATGGTGTAAGTAAAAGGCAGGAACAGTTGAGTAAGACTAAAGAAAAAACAACAGAGGACACATCACAATTAATTATCTTAACTGACAAGACAATTTTGTATAAAAAAGGGTTTCTTTCTTGTCCTTGGCATGATTTCAGCCGCCCAACAGGTAGGTGGCTTCTTCATCATGTTTTCCTTTTTGTTACGCTTAAACTGGGACAGATCTGGACAGCACGCCGGCCACACATCATTCAGCATTTATTTTATCTCTCCAGATGAGTAAGCAGACCATAACCAAGGCACTACTGCACCCCCTTCTGTGCCTTTTGTGATGCAAAAGAGAATGAGAAACCAGCACTCAGAGATCTGAGCTCATCTAAGCGACTGAGTTAAGACACTGTAGGGATATGAGGCACAAGATGAAGGAAAGAGCAGACTTCATTAAGAACCCATTCACGCAGATAGATAGTACTTATCCAAACTATTGGGGGCATGCATGAAACAAAGGAGGAAGAGTATCACCTGCAGTCCAGAGTGACCTCAGGAGAGGAGAACTTGAAAGAGATGCAGAAGGTCATTAAACCACCTGAACCCATTATCCCTTTCAAGGTAGATGAGCCAACCTGGAATAAAGTGAACGACTTCATCAAGAAATCCAGAGGAAAATCAGCCCCTGGGCCTAATCATATTTCGTACAAGGTTTACAAATGCTGAAAGGCTCAGGAGATGCCTCTGGAAGTTGTTGAAGGTGGCATGGAGAAAGAACTTTAAAGGAGAACTTCGGTGTAAAATGAAAATTGGCATGTTAAAACATCATACCGAGTTGGTATGTTTGCTGAGGAGCAAAATTGAGTTAGCCTGTTGCATTCAGAACTTAAATGTAAGCGTAGCGTGAAGTTCTACCAGGAAGACGTAATGCGTGTCATCAATAAGCTGTCGTCCAATCAGCACGTAACATCTGTCTTTTTATATGTCATCTTTCCTACCTGCTTTGCTGCTCACAGGTGTATTCCGCCGTTCGACGCATTTTCCCTCGCGCCACATTAGACATCTCTGATTCCATGAGGATTTACTACCAGTTTGCCTCTTCCTGCTCGCATTTGCCCGTGCTGCTCCTAAAGGATTTTTTCTCCACTCGCTGATGGTCAAGGCCAACGTCAAACCCCAAGCCGCCCGGCTAATTTGGATTTTCTCCCGAGTTCCAGTCTGTTCCGGTTTCAGGTCTCCCTTCCCCGCAGCCGTGCCAACTCTACCTACCCTGCCCTTCGCTTGTTTCAGTACCAAACCTTGGTTTCCTGTCATTCGATCTGAAGATATCATTCCGTTGATCTAGATATGAATGACAGGTCGTACACCTTTTCTGTTTGCTGTACAGGTGTATTATGCATCCGTAGTTTGTACCTCCTCGATGGTACACGCAATTTTCTCGTCCTCAGTGGGTTTCTTAGGATAGTTAGCGCATTCATCGTGGTGCTCGTATGCTTTAGCAGTCTGATAAATGATGATAAATGCTAAAATGCTGAGCAGCTAACAGTGTTTGCTAGCGATTAGCTCATGTTTTGTTAGCCGTCGTACTTGTCAGTGCTACTTTGCAGATTTCGCTAAGGTTGTTAGCTACTATGCTACCATGCTTCTACTTGACGAGGTCTGCTTGTGTAGAGGGATACCAAATGTATTTTCAGCGTCTGGTTTCGAAGTTTTCTTCTCACATAACTGATTGATGCTTGGTATATGTACATTGACGGCCAAATTCGTTTGCAGTGTCACTCACATCCCAGGTAGCAAGCAGACGTTGGGCCAACGTCGAATTTGGTTGGCTACGTTGGGCACAACCTACACGACATAAAGCCAACGTTGGCCCAGCGTTGGCACGGTCGGCTTTATTTGTCCGACCTACACGACATAAAGCCAACGTTGGCCCAGCGTTGGCAGAGTCGGCTTTATTTGTCCGACCTACACGACATAAAGCCAACGTTGGCCCAGCGTTGGCACGGTCGGCTTTATTTGTCCGACCTACACGACATAAAGCCAACGTTGGCCCAGCGTTGGCACGGTCGGCTTTGTTCAACCTACACGACATGCCTATAATTTTATTTGTGAATATTTTGCAGATGTGCAACTTACAATGCAATAGTTCAGCGGGGTGTATTCCAAGTAGGCTACTGCACAGTGTTTGATGTCACTCATCTTCCAATAAACATTCATGTTGTCATGTCATTCTCATTTTCGTGCATAGGACCTATTCCATCATTGAAAATGAATGCAACTCTATATCTTTCGGGATAATACCTTCCGTTTATTTTTTACTGTTTAAGGCTTTGTTTCCCGTCTTCTAACGTTGTTGTACCGCTTTCGGCGCACAACGCGTTGAACCCCGATGTACCTGCTTCTGAGCCAGAGAGGCGAGCTGAACTGGCAGAAAAGTTGCAACATGTATAGCCTGTATAGCCATGTATTTTTTATGTTTTTGTCAGCAAACAGACACAAATAATAAGAGTATAGCAATGTTCTGCAGGACACAATTACTTAAGATATTTCCTCCCATACTTCTATGACCCGCGGAGGTTTGGGGGAGTCTTTCCATCCGGACAGTTGGTCACCCTAAGCTAATTAATGCTTTGTTTAACATTTAAGTTAATTGTTATAATTCACTTAAATGTTCAAAGGTGCCGATATCCGACGTGCCTTTCATCCAGGGCCTGCTGAGGCTGTGTTATTACTAATTTCTTTTTCCTGGATTGGTCTGAACAACAACCGTTCTACAAGAACCCTCTCGCGAAAGGAGCAGCGCGTACAGCAAGGTAAGCCATAACAACAGAACGTTTTACCGTTAGCTTATCGCTACCCTTAACTGAGCAGCAGAAGTCTAGCGACGTTATTGCCAGCCAGCCGAAGGTACCACTTGTCTATTTTATTCTCTTTTTTTCCATCGACTTGAACAAAAACAAACTGTTATTAGTATAGACTAGAGATAGTCTACTTTGTACAGCTTTCACTGTTATTAGCCAAGCTACCTTGGTAACTTAGCCAACCGGTAGCAGCTAGATAGCTAATCAAAGCTAACAACATTGGTTGCTGTTTGTAGTCCAATGAATTACGTTTTCTTAAAGATTTTATCAGCGTAGTAGTTCAATGAAAGATATCACATTATGTCTGAAAACAAACTCTATTCACAAAGAACGTTAAAGAGACACGCAGAACAGAGGGCTAGTATAGTCCTTTCCGAACTGAGTCGACAGCAAACTGCAGACACAGCTGCCGCCGCTGTTGACACTGTAGAGTTTGTGCACGCCCCCAAAAATGATTATTGGTCTGATGCATCTGACAAACCGGATACTAATAGGCCAACGTCCTCTAATGTGGTCACAGACGTAGTCGTAGATGATTGTTGGTTCGATGCACTGGATTGTGATGATGATGATGATGATGATGACGACGATGATGATGAGTCTGCCAAAGCTTTTGAGGAACAACTCAAAGAGTGGGCAATAGAGAGCCAAACACCATTATCTCACCTCAATAGGCTCTTAGTCATTCTGAGGAAGCACCATCCTTATCTACCAAAGGATGCTCGCACCCTTTTGGGTACATCATCTAATTATGAGGTCAAGGAAATTGCTGGTGGCACCATGCATTATTTTGGGATAGAGAAGGGCATAAAGCATGTGTTGGATTCAATGAATAGGCCTACCATCCCTGATACTGTTAATTTGCAAATCAATATTGACGGTCTACCCTTATTTAAATCTAGCAATCAACAGTTTTGGCCCATTCTAGGATTAATTGAAGAAGACAAAACAAACCAACCGTTTGTTATAGCGCTATATCTTGGATCTCACAAACCTGATAATATCAATAAGTTCTTAGAAAAATTTGTGAATGAATATGAAAAACTTAATTTAGAAGGCATTGAAACAATTGGCAAGACCCTGAACATTAAAATTTCGAAATTTGTATGTGATGCAGCAGCAAGAGCCTTTGTTAAAAACATAAAAAGCCACAATGCATATCACGGATGTGAAAAATGCACCCAGGAAGGTACCTGGGTTGGAAATAGGATGACATTTCCAGAGGTTGATGCACCCTTACGGACAGACACCTCTTTCGTAAACCAAGAGGATGAATACCATCACAAAGGACTTAGTAATTTGACCAGGGCTGGAATTGGAATGGTCTCACAATTCCCACTAGATTTCATGCATTTGGTCTGTCTGGGGGTCATGAGGAAGCTGCTGCTGTTTTGGATGAGGGGACCACTTAAAACTCGTCTTTGTTCGCAGTACATCCAATTAATTTCAGCATCTCTTATCAGCTTTACACTTCCCACAGAATTTGCACGCAAAGGCAGATCACTCACCGATATAGACAGATGGAAAGCAACAGAGTTCAGAACTTTTCTTTTATACACTGGGCCAGTCGCATTGAGGCACCATCTACCAGATGCTTTGTACCACAATTTTATGCTTTTGCATGTTGCCATTAGGCTTTTATGCTGTCCCTCACTATGCCACAGATACTGCGACTTTGCTGAAACATTACTTGTCAAATTTGTTGAGCATTTTCGTTCTGTTTATGGTGATTATGTTGTGTATAATGTACATGGGCTGATACATCTCGCTAATGATGCAAGACAGTTTGGTCCACTGCATAATTTTTCAGCTTTTCCATTTGAAAACTTCCTCCATTCTTTAAAAAAAATGATTCGGACCCCCACTCGTCCTCTGCAGCAGATTATTAGGAGGGTGTCAGAAAAAGAAAGCATGAGGCACAAAACTAAAATATGCTATGAGGGTTTCCGTCATGAGCACAGAAATGGACCCTGTCCAGGCAATGTGATATTTCAGGCTCAGTATAGACATTATGCTCAAGATGGAACCACAATCAGTATTTCAGAAGGAAACAACTGTATTTCATATGTGGGAGATGTGTACATTGTTAAAAACATTTTGAAAGTCAACAACACATGCCTCTTAATCTGTGCAAAGTTCCAACAAAAGTCCAGCTTTTTTTCATATCCAGTTGATTCTCAGAGTCTTAGTATATCATTTGTAAAACATCTCGAGGACACATTGACTGTTATTCCAGTAAAAAACGTGTCAAAGGTCATTCTTTTGCAGTATACGGATGGTTTTGTAGCGTATCCACTCATCCACACAGCATAGGCTATTGTCTTTAAAAAATATTGTATAATTTTTTAACTCATTATTTTCAGTGTTTGTTTTATATATTTTTCTATACAGATAGTTTTGTAGCATATCTACTCATCCATACAACCTGTGATATTGTTTTTTTAATAGGCTACTTTATAGATGTTTCTTGCAACCACATGTTTAGTTTTTGTTTTATATATTTTTTCTTTATGCTGTATCTCTCTTAGCTACTGAAACAGGTGGTGCCAAGTGGCTGGCTGGGCACATGCATCTGCAATTCAACACGATATGTTCAATTGTAATCATTTTAATTACTCCTTTTTTAATAGATGTATTCTGTAGTAATATTCAAAGAGACCGAGGAAACTGAAATAGTGCCAAATGACTGGCTCAGCCTGGACAGGACAGTGACCTTCTGGCCTCCTTATAAGGGTAGCAAATGTAGTACGGCTGTAATGAAAAATGAAGATCCAGATGAGGAGTGGTGCGAGTATGAGATTAGATGGGTGGCTCAGTACAGTAAGTGTTGAAGCTTTCAAAAGCACAGCATTTTTTTAAAATAGCAACACAACACACTTGTCCTCTTTCCTCCCTTTCAATAATGTGTGTGGGTGTGTGTGTGTGTGTTGTTAGATACATATGAGAGGGCCAGGCAAAAACTTATCAAGTTTTCAAAGGGCAAAGGTGTGCAAAGCACCGATGACGAAAGTGGGCGGATAAGACAGTATGTTTTCTTATTTTCTTTTCTATTCTCTTTTTCACATTAACCTAATAACCTATCCACACGGTTTTAAATAATTACTCTTTCCAACAGACCATCCTCAAGACACAGCCTGGATACTGCAGCCACATCAAGTCAGGTCAACACATACCCTGACAAAACCACACAGGCAAAGTAAGCACATCACATCCATATGTAACAGACTTTACTATGACAAGGCTCCCCCATTTACCAATTGCTCTTTTTTTCTGCTCATCTCTTTTTGTGTAATGATGGCATGAGGCTGCAGTGTGTAGAATCTAATGGCTGCATCTGTGTTCTATCAATCTTACTAGGAAGAAAAGCAGCAAAGTGGCAGTGGAAGATCAATCACTACCAGCTATTCCAGCTTTTAGACCACCACCAGTGCTACCTGAGATGCCGCAGTATGTTTTTTTTGTCCCCTATTACAGCTAGTGACAGGTGTGTGTGTGACATGTATTTATGCATTATTGCATACCTGTGTTCTATCAATCTTGCCAGGAAAAAAAGCAGCAGAGGGGCAGTGGAGACAGTGGCAGTGGAGATAGCCAATCTTTCCACAACATTGCCACAAATGGCTCTACCAGTACCACCCGAGATACCGCAGTATGTTTTTTTTCCTATTATAGCTACTGTGTGTGTGTGTGTGTGTGTGCGCGTGTGTGCGTTTGTCCAACAAAGTTTTGAAATATGACTATTTGCCCAACAGGTCATCTTCAAGACATGGCCCAGCCAGTGGTCTGGACACCATGGCCATGTTGCAAAATGGTAAGGACTTTTCTCACTTTGTGTGGCACAGAATAGTATTAAAGGTAGAGTAGAGTAGGATGGTAACCAGAGAAGACATTGCTGCTATGCTGATCATTGCAACTCTGCTACCCGCTCCAAATTTTGATCTTTTCATGAATATTTACTATTTACTAGTCATAAACTATATCAAATATCATCTTTTTGAATTTTTAGTTTACAAATTACTGGAGGAGGTGAACGGCCAGGTGCGGCAGAACACGCTGCTTCTCCAAGCACTCCACAAAAAACAGGGAGCATGTGAACTGGGGGATGTGGAATTCGATTTCCCCCTCACATCATTCCAATGTGTGAAGACCATCGAGGACCGCCTCAAAAATAATCAAGAGGCTAAACGTTCTCTGGTAAATTCTTTTAATAATTTAGGTCACAGTCTGTGGCAGTCCGCTATACAGTGGTATGAAAAGGTTTGGGCATCCCACCCCTAAACCATAATGTTGCTTTCAGGTGATTTGACAGTTGTTTTAGTCGCCTATGTTGCCACTCTTCAGAGAAGATGCAAAGAGGATAACCACTTACAATTGACCACCTTGAATACCCTCTCATATGATTGGCTTGACTTGTGTATGTAGTTCAAGGGTCATGAGCTTACCAAAAATCATTTAGTAAATATTTTGTTGGTGTATTATTGGTATATTTAGGTATTCAAATAAAAAAAAAAACAAGGGTGCCCATATTTACGCACCGGCCTACTTTTGATTAAATGTTTATTGCACACTTTCTATAAATCCTATGAACTTCGTTTCACTTCTCATATATCACTGAGTTTGTCTGCTATATGATATATTTAACTGAAATTGCTGCTCTGAACAAGCGGTGATTTATGAAGGAAAATCTGGAAAATTACCAAGGGTGCCCAAACTTTTTCATACCACTATCAACTAATCTCCCCTTTTTGTTTTTTGAGTAATGTAATGTGCCAGTAATGTATGTTGGTCTTATAATCTTATATGTTCACACAGACAAGGTACCTCTGCAGCCTGGGCGGTGCCACAACCAAAGACATTTTGCACCGTATACTTAAACATGTCATGTGTGATGACTTGGCACAAAAGTTTAACTGGAGAGGGAGAGGAGCAAAGAGCCCTTTTTCAGCCCTCTCTCTGGCCAAAGTCATCATAGGTACTGTCACTACCATCATGTATTTTATGATGTTATAATATCAATGTGCAAAAATGTTAAATCTCATCCTGGCTGGGTTGGGTGTGTTGCTAGCAACCCACCTGCCTACTGTCACAAACACTACAGTGAACAAAATCCATCAGCCTATTCTGTCTTTTTTTTCTTTGTTCACAGATGCAGCCAGAAAACAGGGGGCCACTGTTATGGAGGCAGAGGAAGCCATTAAAAATTGGCTGAAATACAGCGGCGATAGAAGCGGAGGACGAAAAAAAAGAGCAGAGAAAGGTATTTTAAATGATGCAGGGATCTATTAGAGATTTTTTTTCTAATGTTACATAACATTTCACTTTCACGGTTTTATCCAAAGCAACTTAGTTATTACAGGGTATAGGTTACAACCTGGAGCAATGTGGAGTTGCCTTGTTCAAAGGCAGTGACAACATTGTTGTGTTGTCATTGTCACATTGACATTTTGTCATGGGTTCCCAAAGTGCATGATATTTTCTTCAATTCCTTTTCCACGATCCATGTTGTACAGAGTGATTTTATATAGGCTATATTTACTCTCGTTTTATTGTTATTACCATTTCTTTTACACAGAAAAGCGGAGACTAACACCTCTCAGTTCTGACAGTGAATGTAAGTGTTTCTGTTGTAATTCCCCCATTGTGTCCTCCTCATATTGCATACGGATATTTCCTTAGTCTAATTATGTGTTTTCTGTGTTTTTTTTTTCTAGAATTCTTCAACACCAATTCTACACCACCTACTACAAGATACTCAACAAATAAATTTAAATATTACTCCACCAATGCAGTTTGTTACTGTATCTTAATTATATTTAGGCCAATTTAATACCAGTACATAAACAACAGTATTTTTCTGCTTGCTTGTCAAGTATTGAAGTAGTTTTCTTCCAATAAAATTGAATAAGAGTTGAATAAATGGTTGGCTCTGCGTTGAATAAGGTGGTTTTAGGTTGGCATCAGGTTGGCATCCGGTTGGTAGGGCATATGGAAATTTTGGTTGGGCCAACGTTGGCCCACCGGACAAAATGACGTTGGGCCAACGGTGGCACCCAACGTTGGCCCAACACAACTCCTGACGTTGGCCCAACGTCTGCTTGCTACCTGGGATAGTTGCTAATATGCAACTTAGCTCCGGTTAGCTTCCTATCAGTCAAAATGGGAATATCAGTCTAACACGGATTACTCGTTGACCGTATTTGTTTCAAGTAAGCTCATACAAACATGTTAGAATGTGAAAGTTGTCATGTGGGTGAATTCCGTTGTAACCAGTAGCCTACTTAGGTGCCGTTTTCCAGGTTAGCTTCCTATAAATCATCTGACCATAGTCAAGTTCTATGGGGGCTAGTTTCTACCCGGTAGAAGTCCTGATGCTTTCGTTTGCTTGCTGGGAAAATGTGCTATCAACACACTAATATGAGTTCTAAATTCATCTGCAGAGAGACATGCTTACATAGATGGTGTGTCGTGGGTTTTATTGTTGTTGGTTAATCTGTTCAACCTTTACAAGCTGTAGCTGCTTCTACAGTTACCTATGATCCACGTAATTAGCCCAATCTGTTTGCCCCGAAGCTAACGTGCTTGACGTGACTGTTCCGTTGTGGACGGATCAATTCAGTTAGTGGGATGGACCGATGTCGTTCTTTTCTTTGAAGGTCAAATGTACTTCCCCGTGTGCACAAGCATTTTGTTCTGCTGCCAGTTCGGTAAGCTGATAGTTAAATGTTGGGAATATTTTGTATTAAAGCTCTGCAATTTTCTTTGTATACTGATGGAAACCAATTTACTCCCCGCCAATTCAGTGTAACATTCATTAAGCATTCTCATTCACAGCTGCTTAATGTGGTGTTTATGGGGCTCTTGCAGTAATTTTCCCTTTCATTTTCCAACGCAATCTGCAACTGCACCGGATGCCATGTTTTAGCCCTTATTGACTAGGTTGATGGGTTAATTATTGAGCATTTCAGTACATCACAACATTTCGCTCAGGTTCCGTTCAGTATTGAGGTACTCATTCAATGACTCAGCGGAGCGTTGTTAACTGACTGACTTATTTTATCTCTGCAGGCTATTTGTCCCAGGTGCAGTAGTTTGGCCATTATATCTTCGTCTTAGTAATCTTAACAGTGGTGTAGCGTGTCCACTCTTGGCTGTCCAACCCTGTGTAGCTTTTTTGAAATGTTTATCTCTCCACCTGCCACCTTCCAACTGAAAAGTCACTGGTTACCGCTCAGCAAAAACCGCTCCTCATTTGCATAAAGTTCAGCAGAGTTCACATTTTCGCCCACCTCTCTGTCTATACAAGCCATTCGTTTCGTATTGGCGCTGCTGCTGTCAATTCAAAGGCTGGGGAGGTGGTCGTCCTCAGCTTTTGAATATTACATCAGGTCCGATGATCGTGTCGTTCAGTCATTTAAATGGCACTCCCCAGAATTCAAGGTAAGCTTCAACGTCTGGTGGTGGTCGTTTTCGTCACTTTTCATATCGTCACTGTTCATGGTGTTACCTGTGACATCTCTCAATATCTGTGTTCCTACTGGAGGAATCCGTCGTTGTTTGCTATGTGTAATGTATTGGTCAGCAAACTCAGCAAACATTGCTCTTCATTTGCATAAAATTCAGAGGAGCTCAATTTTTCGCCAGCCTCTCTGTCTATACAAACCATTCGTTTCGTATTGGCGCTGCTGCTCCAGCAGCAGCAGAACGTGGTATACCTCCAAAGTCAATTCAAAGGCTGGGGATATGGTCGTCCTCAGCTTTTGAATGTTGCATCAGGTCCGATGATCGTGTCGTTCAGTCATTCAAATGGCACTCCCCAGAATTCAAGGTAAGCTTCAACGTCTGGTGGTGGTCGTTTTCGTCACTTCATATTGTCACTGCTCACGGTGTTACCTGTGACATCTGTCAATGTCTGTGTGCCTACCGGAGGAATCCGTCATTGTTTGCTATGTGCAATGTCTTGTAAAAGAACTGTACTATGATGTCTGTGCCGAGACCTGAAGCATCCACCACGGGCTGTGTCTCATCTGTCATCTCTGCCACTACTGAAGGCGTCCGTCATCATCTGCGCCAACACTTGAGCATCTGCCACCAGCCTAGTGGTGGCATCCGTTACTGTTTGTTTTGTTGTATGAAATGACTTGTCATGGTATCCGTTACAATAGGAGGACTCTGTCACTGTTTGCTATGTGTCATGTATTGTAAAAGAACTATACTGTACTATAATGGCTGTGCTGAGATCTGAAGCATCCGCCATGTCTGTGTCTCATCTGTCATCTCTGCCATTACCGAAGACATCCGTCCACTTCTGCGCCCATACTTGGGCATCCGTCACTGGTCTGGTGGAGGCTTCCATTATCGTCGTTTTGTGTACTGAAATGTATTATGTCATGTCTGCGCTGAACCTCAAGGCATCCGTTATTGAGCTGACTGAGGCTTTCATTTCTGTTTAAGTGTAATGATATTAAAATGTATTGTTGTGTATGCGCCGAAACCTGAGGCATCCGTTTTCAGCCGATGGTGGAGGCATCCGTTGTATGTACGCCGAACCATGAGGCAGTCGTTTTCAGCCGATGGTGGAGGCATTCGGCAGTCATTTTCCTATATCAGATCCGATGATCATGTAGTTCACGACGTTTAACTGGCACTCTCCGGAATTCAAGGTAAGCTTCAACATCTGGTGGTGGTCGTCTCGTCACTTTTCTTAGTTGCTCTCGAAGTGGTCACGGTTCATGGTGTTGTGGCATTTGCCATTGTCTATGTCAACAACAGGTCACTGTTTGCTATGTGTCATGTATTGTAAAAGAAATGTGCTGTATTATAATGGCTGTGTGGCCTTGTCTGTGTCTCATCTTTCTTCTCTGCCATTATCGAAGACATCCGTCATTATCTGTGCCCATTCTTGGGCATCCGTCATTGGTCTGGTGAAAGCATCCTTTTCTGTTCGTTTTGTGTATTGAAATGTACTGTTATGTCATGTCTGTGTTGAACCTTGACGCATCAGTTATCGAGCTGTTCGTTGAGGCATTCGTTTCTGTTTAGGTGTAATTAAATGTACTGTATTGTTATGTGTGCGCCGAAACCTGAGGCAGTCGTTTTCAGCCGATGGTGGAAGCATCTGTATGTAAGCCGAACCCTGATGCAGTCGTTTTCAGCGATGGGGGAGGCATTCGGCAGTCATTTTCCGCCTATGGCGGAGGCAGTCATTATGTAAGCCGAACCCTGAGGCAGTCGTTTTCAGCCGATGAGGCATTTGTTTTTATTTCTAAGTGTGATGAAATGCAATGTAATGTTACGTATGTGCCGAACTCTGAAGCATCTGTTTTCAAACCTATGGTGGAAGCATCTGTTACTGTTTTCTATGTATAATAACATGTAATGTGACGTATGTCAGCGCTGCAACTTGAGCCATCCGATTGTGGTGGCCTCCTCTTCTGTTTCAGTGTAATGAACTGCAATGGCCTGTAATGTCCTGTAATGTTATGTTTGCGCCTATACCAAAGGTATTTGTCACAGGGCTTTTCTTCTGCCTTCCTACCCTGTCTGCATCTCATGCTGTAACCTATGTCCAGGAATTTCAATTGCTTGCATGATTCATTTTTCGCATGATTGTGCTTATTTGCAGATGGTGACAACTAAAGTATTGGTGGGTATCTCTTCACGACTCGGTAGGTCTTCCTTTTCTTTACTATTACTATTATGCCCTGCCACTACTACAGTCGGCATCTATTCAGTTTTCATGTTTTATCGATCAGGACGAAGGACAGGACCTACGCCAAAGTTTTGTTGTGCCATATCATTACATGTAATCAAATAAATTATTATTATGTTACCATATACTCAAAGTCTTTCTGGTTGAAATGTAAGCGTAGCGTGAAGTTCTACCAGGAAGACGTAATGCGTGTCATCAATTAGCTGTCGTCCAATCAGCACGTAACATCTGTCTTTTTATATGTCATCTTTCCTACCTGCTTTGCTGCTCACAGGTGTATTCCGCCGTTCGCCCTCCTCCCTCCCCAGCATCCATCCAAGGGTCCTGTCCGCGTCCAGTGGGTCCTGACGATGATGTCTAATCCGCCATGCCTCTCGATCGATCCTGTGATGTCTCACCTACACCTGCCTCTTCACTGGCCTCCCGATGTCTCCTCTACCTCTGCATCTCCACTGATCGATCTCGGATTTCTTGGTCTCCTCCTCATCCTTCCGGATCCCTCCATTATACTCACTCAGGATTCCAGCTAAAGCCCCTCCAGGAACTGTTCCATTCTCTGCCACATGCATTGGGGTGACACTGCTTTGTTCCTGGATGTTGGATTTCCTGTCACCTGAGCGACAACCTGGACTCTATCAGCTCATTGAGCATCAGTTTAGCCTCAGGCAGTTAGGCTTCCCCCTAGAGACGTGGTTCTGCCCAAGGTTTCTTCCTCATAAAGAATATTTAGGGAGTTTTTCCTTGCCCCGGTGCTCAGGACAAAGGACAGGACCTACGCCAAAGTTTTGTTGTGCCATATCATTACATGTAATCAAATAAATTATTATTATGTTACCATATACTCAAAGTCTTTCTGGTTGAACTATTTTTTACCGTTTGTCCCAGAAGGCTAACAATGGAAGTGGTAGGTGCCCTCAGACGAAGCATGAAGATTACGCTATTATTAAACCATTAAAACAGCTCGAAGAAACTCCACACTCCATCGGTAGTACAACAAAGGCTCTGGCATTCAAAACAAGGCACTGAGAACTTTGTAAATGCGCACAACGTTTATTTAAAAAACTGTTCTTACATGCAGTAGTTTGCAGTTCTTCGTCGCTGCCACGATGAAAGTCCAAACAAGTCGATTGTACTACCTCTCCTCCTATTCTTCCTGCTGGTTCGTGTTTGTCAATCAACTCGTGCGGACTTTTATCATGGCGGCGACGAGAAACTACAGCAAGGTACTGCCTGTCAAAAGTGTTTTATTAATAAATGTTGTGTACACTTACAAAGTTCTCAGTGCCTCGTTTTGAATGTTGTGGCCTTTGTTGTGCTACAGGTGGAGTGTGGAGTTTCTTCGAGCTGTTTTAATGGTTTAAAAAGAGCATAGTTGTCATGCTTTGTCTAAGGGCACCTACTACTTACATTGTTAGCCTTCTGGGACAAACGGTAAAAAATAGTTAAGTTCTGAATGCAACAGGCTAACTCAATTTTGCTCCTCAGCAAACATACCAACTCGGTATGATGTTTTAACATGACAATTTTCATTTTACACCGAAGTTCTCCTTTAAGAGTGGTTAAGGGCAGAGGGCTCTTTCATCCCCAAAGTAGAGAATTCTTCCAACATTAAAGAATTTCGCTCCAATGTGTTTGATGTGCAGGACAAAATTAACACCCTAGTAAACCCGCCCCTCGTACTTAATTTCATTTTGTACAGAGGGTCTGGACCGGAATCTCTTGAGGGTCATTTAGTCCGCCCCAGCAAGACCGATCCAATCAGCGAACAGAGGGTGTGTTCGTTAGCTGTGATGTTGACCTTGTGTGCTACATTTGAATTGTAGTGCGTAAGTAGTATATATAATGCACTTTGTGTCAAAATGATTGATTGCCTGGAATGTGTGGAATGTGTGGAATGTCAGGTATTTCCGGTATGTTAAAAATCTCTGGTATGCGTTGTATGTCAAAAAAATTCTGTTCGGTGCTCCACGTGTGTTTTGTTTACGTTCTCCCGTGACGTATGCGGTCCACGTGCGAGTGTTTACATGTGTCAGCTGTGGAGTTTGCGAGTGCGTGTGTGTGTGTGTGTGTCTGTCGCAAACGCTGTGGAATGTGACTATGTCAGGTATGTAGGTCCAGTCGGCAACCCCCTCAACACACACTTATTAACCCCCCACGTCTGTTGTTTGTGTAAATGGCGCCACTGGTGTCATACTGTAACCATAAACGCTTCCCCATATGGTTCCAGATGACCGGGGTCTGTTTTCGCAGACTGCAGCCAGCGTCGGATTTTACAACGCTGAGGATGTATTATGCTGACCTGCGATTAACCCCCTAACGTGTGGGTGGTATGTTCATTCAACGAAGCAGAAGATGTGTTGGGATGCATAGGGTGTGTGTGTGTGTGTGTGTGTGTGTGTGAGTGTCTCCCCCATGCCCCGTGTGTTTCAAGACTGTGAGTTTGTGAAAATAAAAAAAAAAAGCTTCGTAAAAAACAGTCTGTATGTCTACAAAGCACAACACAATATAAATAAATCATAACTTCGTGCTATGTGCTTCGTGTTATTACTAAGACAGCCTTTTATCACCTCAGAAATATCTCTAAGGTACGTGGCCTCCTGTCTCCTCAGGATTCTGAAAAACTAATACATGCTTTTATCTCCAGTCGCCTGGACTATTGTAACTCCCTGTATGCTGGGCTTACCAAACATGCGCTTAACAAACTCCAACTGATTCAAAATGCAGCTGCCAGAATACTCACAAGAACATCTAAATTTGACCATATCACTCCGATTCTGAAATCACTTCACTGGCTTCCGGTAAAACAAAGAATCCAATTCAAAATACTTCTGATCACTTTTAAAGCAGTAAATGGCCTAGCCCCAACTTATATCTCTGACATTATCCCTCAATATCATCCAACTCGTTCTCTCAGGTCATCCAGTAAAAGTCTTTTATCTGTCCCCAGAATCAACACTAACATGGCTCATGGTGCTTTTAGTTACTGTGCCCCAACCCTATGGAATTCCCTTCCCTTGGAATTAAGGTCAGCTCAAACAACTCCCTCTTTTAAAAAGGCTCTTAAAACGTATTTTTTCTCTCAAGTTTTTGGTTGAGTTCACATTGTTTTACCCTGTTGAGTTGACATTGTTTTTCTCTGTTTACATTGTTTTATGACATTTTATCGACATTGTTTTATTACCTTGGGCTTTTTATCATGGCAAAGTGTCTTATTTTTAATTTTACTTATCTTACTCTATATTTGTATATTTTTATAAATTTTCTGGTGCTGTTTTTAATCTTATTTTATTCTTCTGCTCTTTTTTTACAGCACATTGAGTCTATGTCAGCCATATGAAATGTGCTATATAAATAAAATTGACTTGACTTGACTTCGTGCTGGGAGAACCCCATCGTCGGAGGGAATACGTAGGTTATGCTGTAGGGTCCATACTGTAGGGGGTGCAGATCTTTGATAAAATATAGTTGTATGCGTTATATTTAGGAATGTCAAGATGACGTGTCAGATTTCTCTAGCATGCATGCCTAGTATGCCAAACTTCTCTAGCATGTACGGTATGTCAACTTTCTCTAGCATGTAGGGTATGTCAAATTTTTCCTAGCATGCATGGCATGTTAAATTTCTCTGGTATGTAAAATGTGTCAAAATCTCTAGGGAATTCGTAGGGGTGTGCAAAATATGGACCAATTGTATCGTGTCTAAATGTTTTGTGCATACCCCCATCATAGTATAAAGGCTTGGTACTTAGTACAACATAGTTATAGCAGTAGCGGGTTTTTCAACACTAAAAACAATCATGGATAGCGACGCTGCACCTCGATCTGTGAGAAGAAGGGTTGAACTTACACCGGTTGACGAAACCATGGATGCAAGCCATGAGATTGTTATGGCATCCAAAAAAAGACGGCCTGCGAGTTTTGTACACTTTCTCCGAACCCCTACAGAACCAGAGGAATACGAATGGCTCATGTCTGACGGACGTATAGGGGGATATGTTTTTGTGAAAGAAATTCAATGCGTGTTATTGTATACATTGGATTCCGAGGGTATGATTTTTACGGACCAACAGCCATACATATCATTCTGTCTTCACGATTGGCGTATGTTCAGAAACAAAGTGTGGAGAGACTTGAATTACCCTGGACTATGCGCCAACTATTCAACTGTTTTCGACAGTGTGATACATCAAAAAAGTTATTACATATTTGCGAAACAGCTGGACAAGGACCCCACACACTACATATATTTTTGTAGTCCTTCATACAGAGTTGTAAATGGTATTCATGACCACAAACCTGAACAACTTGTGGAGGATTTGAAAGTTGTCTACCCACGAGCTGATGTACCTGTTTTAAACAATATTTTCAAGAAGATAGATCGTTTGTTCAAATGGGGTGAACATCTCTTCAAATATACGCTTCTTAAAAAACAACTTTTTCAATCATGGCCTGATAAGGAGCGAGTTGTTTCTGGGCTGGACGCCCCAGTAATCTATAGGGGTCCTGGGGTCGTAGCCCCTAGAGGTGAGCAGAGTGAAACGGCTATGTTTAAAACGTGTCAAAACCCTATGTGGTGTGCTCCATTAAGCGAATCAGAAAACACCAACGATGATATGGACTGTGTGACCAAGCTGTTTGGACAGATGTCTTTGGCTAGTGATGACGATGATGATTCGGCATGTACATCTGGTGACAAACCATTTTATATGAATTCTGATGACCAAGGACCTACTAAATTCTTGGGCGGGGTCTGCGACTTGTGGAGTCCTCAGACGTCCCCCATAAGGAACACGCCTTGCTGACTAACACTTTAAAAGGTAACACGCTAGTGGTGCTTACATAGTTCCGTCTCAACAAACCATTATATTTTGTTAACTACATCTAACAAACAGTCTGTGTCGAGATGTCTGAATCCGGTACGCAGTGTGTTGACATGTCTGACGCTTCTTTTACAACGATGTCTTCCACAGAGAGTGGGCCCGTCGCTGCAATAACGCTGGATGCATCAGACCCTACAGCTGTTCCGGTGGATCGTGTGAAGGCCTGTGTGGTTATCATGCTACAACATATTATTGAATATGAACTGCAAAAAAATTGTTACGGCTGCCAGACAGGGCATCCCTCTCAACGCCGCCACAGCTGCCTGTATGAAGCGGCTCCATATTTTTTCCAGGATCATTTTGAAGAAATGACACAAGGTATTGACGACCCTGCATTGATGCAGACCATTTTCACTCTGTTGGGTCACTACGGGTTTAACCCCCACCCCCAAAAAATATGGGACGTTGTAAAATGTGTTATGCATGAATTGAGGAGCGAACCATACATCTGCGGCTATCTGGAGGATTTCAGTCAAAATTGCATAGACACTGGTGATAGAAACATCATTTTTGATGCTTTAACAACTTGGCGCGCGGAGCACCCATGGGAACCTGCGGGAGTGTATTTTGGCGAGCAGAGCATGTGAAACAACGTGTGAGATACGAACTAACTGGTTTACTGTGCGATACCATCTGTCAAAATGCCTCCTGTAAACCTACGAACTTTAAAACATCACCCCACCGCATGTATGCAATCAAAAAAGAAATGTCACTGGTTCGATCATCGGCTGAAGACTGGGCCCGGTTATTATACCTGGGTGGTTTAACAAGCAAACCGTATCATGTAGTAGTGTGTGATATTGCTAAATGTATAGGTGTTTTCAAATTAGGTCACATTCTAACATTCTGTACTTATATAAACGATATGTGTGTAATCAAACTGCGTAAAAACGAACATATAGATGTGTTTACTGTTGTAGATTGCGCTGTTAAAATCCTGGTTAACAAACATCTTGATGTATGTGTTGATTTTTTAAAACATCTTGATTCCGTACCATTGATGGATTTGTAAACAGTGTGTTAATAAACCTTATATGCACGTAGAGATTTTGCTTCGTGTCATTATTGTGCTGCAACAGATCATGGAAAGTCTTTTAAAAACTGTCTACTACACCCCGTCCAGTGAGGGATGTTTCGGTGGTAAAAACAGATTGAAGCAAGCTGTTTTAAAAAAAACAGGGAAGTGTGTATCAGACAAAACTGTAACGGACTGGCTGTCTGGCGAGGATGCATACACACTGCATAAACCGATCCGTATTAACTACTTTAGAAACAGAGTATATGTTAACGGCATTGATAAACAGTTTCAAGCTGATTTGGTTGATATGACTATGTTTTCAAAGGAAAACGACCATATTAAATACATGTTAACATGCATAGATGTATTCAGCAAGTACGCTTGGGTACGTGTTTTGAAAAACAAGACAGGCCGGGAAGTAGCTGCTGCGTTCCAAAGCATATTGGCAGAGGGCAGAGTCCCGAAAAAGCTACAGACAGACCGCGGTAAAGAATTCTTTAACAAACAATTTCAAGATGTGTTGACTAGACACAACATCCATCATTTCGCTACAGGGAGCGAGTTAAAAGCTAGTGTTGTGGAGCGTTTTAACAGAACTATTAAAGCAAGAATGTGGAGATATTTAACGGCTATTAATTCTAAACGATATTGTGATATACTGGATGATCTGGTAGCATCTTACAACAAAAGCTACCACAGGAGTATAAAAATGAGACCGATTGATGTAACAAAGGAGAATGAAAACACTGTTTATAAAAATCTGTATGGTTTGAAGACCCGTGACGGTAAAAAAGTATCTTTCAAATACCATGTTGGAGACCTTGTTCGTGTGTCGAAAGTCAGAGGGTCCTTCGCAAAAGGATATGAACAGAATTACACACATGAATACTTCACGATAGCGGAGTGTATACAGCGAAACCCTGTTGTTTACAGATTGAAAGACTATGACGGGGAGGTGCTGGATGGGACCTTTTATGAAGAAGAATTGCAAAAAATTCGTATTGGTGTTGATAAAGCATTCAAAATTGAAAAGATTCTGGAGCAAAAACGAAAAGGCAAAAAACTTATGTTTTATGTCAGTTGGGTAGGGTGGCCTCGAAAATTCAACACGTGGATACCGGCTGAAGATATTATAGATGTTTAAATAGCGACCATCCGCACATATACTTTATTCATACATACGGCACCATGGAAGAGGGAAGTTTTTATATAACACTGCCCAGCAATGCTAGTAATGAAATATACAGTGACAACAAAATATCAAACTACAGAGTTAAACTAGCAAGAACGTTGTCCCTGAGAGGGGCCTGGGAAGTAGCATTAATCGAAATTCAATATCCCAAAACATGGGCTACATTCCCGCAAGAAGATTGCACGTTCAGCATGGCTGATGTACGCACAAAGGAAATTACCCCATGCGACCTCCGTGAAGGGTTTTACACAAATATACCAAGCATTATTGATGAAATTAATATGCTTGTGGAGGGGCTTTCTGAAGATATAGAATTCGGATATGATGAATTAATTCACAAGGTCTATGCGAAAGCCGACAGGGAGCTATCATTCATATTTCAAGGGAAGTTGGCTCGCATTTTAGGTCTGGATGCTGATAAACCGTTTATAGTGCCGCCCCGGAAAAAAATTCGATATGCGCCTCATGCGGCTGACTTTTTTGGTGGAGAATATTCTTTGTTCGTATACACGGATATAATTGAACACCAAATTGTGGGGGACCATTACGTACCACTCCTAAGATGCGTACAAATAACCGGTGAACACACAAAAGTAGTTAGTATAAATTACGACAAGCCGCATTATACATGTCTGCGCAAGACAGACATCAGTGACATTGAGATAGCTATTAAAAACGATCAGAATTATAACATACCATTTCAGTACGGAAAGATCGTGGTTAAACTGCATTTCAGACCTGCGAAACAGACACAACGATTTTGAAGTAGTAAGAAAATGAAAGAGTTTAATCCATACCAGGATCCTCAACGTTATGTTGCCTATTATCAAAATCAGGCTGGAGGCCATATCGATGGATTTTACGGCACACCGGTTATGTACGGGGGGTTTGGACTAGGCTCCCTACTAAAAGGCCTGTACAGGATGGCGATGCCTTTGCTGAGGAGAACTGTAGGCATTGCTAAACCGCATTTAAAAACAGCAGCGAAACATATTGTTAACGATGTGGTAGGGAGTGTCATGTCCCGTGTTAACAACCAAGATGGCTCGGGTCTGCAGGTCATGCAGCGTAGGGCCATAAAGAGACCACCAGGGCAGCGTGCGCCCTGCAGATTGAAGAAATATCGTGCTAAAACCAAGAAAAGATCAGTATTGAAAAAGGCTTCCAGGAGTAAATGTCGTGAGAAAACGCCTGCAAAAAAGAGACGTGTTTGCATATTTTAAACCATGGCTCTCATACATGGGTTGTCAGAGGAATGTGTCAAATCTGAATTGGATTTGTTCAATCTACCCATGACACAGACAGCTATTGAAAAATGCAGCTACATAGAAATACCACCTGTATCTGCCCTAACACCAGATGCCCCGTGTGAATTCTTTATAGCAGGCAGCGGGGACGATTACATTGATTTGAATAATACGCTACTTTTCACACGTCTTAAAATAACACTGCCAACTGGCGCGGACATTCCAGCAGGGGCCCCCGTCGGGCTTATCAATTACCCAGGAGCCACTATTTTCTCACAAGTGGATGTTTCGCTAGGTGACAGGCTGATTTCGCAAAGTTCAAGCACATACCCGTATCGATGCATGATAGAATGTCTGATGAATTATGACAAAAATACACTGGAATCAGTATTCTCTGCTGGTTTGTTCTACAAGGACACGGCTGGACATATGGATGAAACGGACCCTACAGCTGGGAATACTGGACTAACTAAAAGAGCAACATTTACAGAAGGGAGCACCGTTGTTGAGATGCTAGCGCCTATTCACAGCGATATATTTTTTCAAGAAAAATTGATACTGAACGGTGTCGATGTCAAAATACGCCTCAGCAGAGCTAAGGATGAATTCTGTCTAATGCGCGGTGACGCTGTGGCATACAAATTGCAGCTACTAACAGCCAGTCTGTTTGTCAAGAAAGTATCTGTTTCAGCAGCCGTAAGACTGGGCCATGCACACGCCTTACAATCCGCAACAGCAAAGTACCCTATTGACCGCGTGTGCGTTAAAAATTATTCTGTACCGACGGGGACTCGTGTAGCCAACCAAGAAAATCTATTTCTGGGTCAGCTGCCCAAGTCTGTTGTGATATGTATGGTGAATAACGAAGCCTTTACAGGGGCTTATAATAGAAACCCCTTTGCATTTAAACATTTTGATTTGGAGTTTCTCACTGTGTACGTGGATGGACAGCAAATACCTTCTAAACCGTTGCAGCCCAGATATAACGAAGGTAGTGCCACGCGTGAATTTTATCAGATGGTAGCGTCAACGGGTCGACATCTAAAAAACAAACCCCTGGTTATTGATCGTACTGATTACCTGTCAGGGTACACACTATATGCGTTTAATTTAACACCCGACGAGGAGTGTGGTCAGCATTTGTCTTTAATAAGATCAGGGAATATGAGACTGGAGGCCCGTTTCAGACAACCGCTGCCCAACACTATAAATATTATTGTGTATGCTGTGTTTGACAGCATAATAGAAATTTCCAATCGACGACAGATACTTATGGATTACTATTGAAGATCATGAACACCATTGAATTAACGGCTATTATGGAAAAAATATCCAGAAAGGCTATCTTTCTAGGCGTGTTGGCATGCGATCAGCTACCCGAAACACTGGTTCAAAACGACTTACCTGCGGTGGCCATAATAAACACGCATAATTCCAGACAGCCTGGTGAACATTGGGTAGCAGCATACATAGCCGCCGGTGGTACGGTGTGTTTTTTTGACAGCTTTGGCAACAACCCTGACAGCGATATATTTCCCTCAACTATTTACACATTTTTAAAAAACAGCGGATCCCCTGTTTTGTTCTCAAAAATACAAGTACAGGACTTCCTATCTGTCACATGTGGCGAACACTGTGTCTTTTTTCTATATCATATGCTGAAAGGTTTAAGCTATGATGATGTAATGCTTAAATATTCTGAAAATCTTATTAAAAACGATAATATGGTCTCATTATTTGTGAAAAAATTACGACCGCATAGCTGTATGTGTAATGTTTTTACTTGTGTGCAACATGCACGGACTAACAACTGTCTACACAAGTGTTGAAATGACTCTATAATAATGAAATAAATAAACAGAGAAAATGTTATCACTGTGTTATGAGTTTTTATTGGTACAGTATAGTGTTTATACACACACACACACACATATTAGGTATACACCATGTTTTATGAAAAAGAATACAAATAAATCAATGTATAAAAGTAGAAAAATAACAAGACCGTATACAAATTTTTCACAACATGAAACTCATTGTGTAAAAGTAGAAAAAACAACAAACATAGTAATACACGTTTTTCACAACAACATCAACAAACAAAACTTTAAAAATCAAGCCAAGATGAGCTGTAATGGTAATGACGCGTCACTTAAACCCCTGGGGGCTGGAGGCGCTGACAATATTCGCCGCGGTAATGATGCACGCCCTACAGGGAGATCACGGACTGGTGTGTGGTTGGAGTTTTGGCCGTATGTTCTTTTCAAATCAGTGATATACTGTTTAAGACCGTTGTTTGGTATGGTTGAAAGAGGTATGTTTAACACAGCAATGGCTGTCAGAAACTCATGTCATCCTTGAGGCTTTCTACGCTGGGTCACTGCATACGTACCAGTAACTGATTTTAACAGGTCGTACATGTGCGTGCCTGGAATGAGAGATCCATTAAAAACAAAAGCCCCCGTGTTATCCCACGAAGCAACACCTTGTGAATTACGCATTTTTTCCAATATATAACGGGCGTTACATCTATTTCGAGATGGTATGTTTTGTAAAACTTCAGAGGCGATAGGGTCGCTAGCTAGGTCTGTGTTCACAGGGTCTGCTGTTGGTGGGGTTTTATGCACAGAAGCTGGGTCAGCACCCTCCTGGGGTGTTGACACCCTCAGTGTCAAAGCAGCTGTTTCCAGATCACTTTGTTTAACCATGGCCAGATATCGTTGCAGCAATGCTGTATAATGCTTGACTTTTTCATGCGGGGCTATATCAGTCCTGTCCAAAATAGCTTTCATGGCGGCGCACAAATCATCTTCAACAGACTGTCGTAAGGGTATGTTGTTAGTAGGTCTATCATTTTTTAATCTGTCCAATTGTTTTTGCGGTACTAGATACATTTTCTCTGCATACTCCATCACATCTAACTCTGTCTCGATGTAAATAGACTAGTTATGAAAGGCAATGCTATACTCAACAGCGGTAAGAGGAAACCACCCTTCTGGTTAATAGCGTATCGTTTTTTGCGCATGCCAACTTTCTTGTCGGCTATCAACTTGATCAACGCCTTCTTTTTCCGAAGTTTTTTATACTGTACATCTGTTAATGGTATGGTACCCCTAAGAATATTCAGAGCCACCTCACAGAGAGCTAGGATTAACTCATCCGAAGCTGTGTGAAGTATGACCCTCCTCTGCCCTGGCTTAGCTTTAAGTAGACGTTTCAAAATAGGTAGATTCCTGCAAAGCCTCTCAGACATGGTATTGTTTCAATTTCTTTTGCGCACATAGACAACCGGATACTCGGAAAGCAATGCTGATCTGACACGGTACATATCTGGGGTGGCTGGTTTATAATCCAACATTAAGTAACCATAAGGTATATCCGTCGCATTTTTAAATGATTCAAGGAAGAACCTAGTGTTGCCCGGATACATTTGACGAGCCAGAACTGCAATCTGGTTGTTATCACGAGGGTTTTTGAAAATAATTAAATAATTTGTGTTGAGACTAATGGTTCTACTGGATTTCCCTTGAAAAAACAAATTCTGAACCAAGTAGATAGCGCTTAGATTACGATGGTGTACATATTGAGTAAACACTTTCTCTATTTGCACATTATTACTAGCATCTTTCATGACATCGTCGATAATTAACAAATTATTTTTAGACACAGGTAACAATTCCTCATCGTCCAGCGCATCAGGTATTCCATTAACAAATTTGATTTGCCTCAGTTTTAACAATTCGTCGTAAAGCGGCTGCCAACAATCAAAAATGTACACAATATTTTCGATAGGTTTACTAACAAATCTGTCGATGTGTGTTATAAGCTCTTTTACAAAATATGTCTTCCCTGAATTTGACGGCCCGCTTATCACACAGGAAAACGGGTGCTGGAACCTTGTGTCAAAAGCCTGTGCTTCTTTTAATGCATCCATCCTCAAACATATCAATAACCGTACGGAATTGTGGTATAGTCCTTTAGCAGTACCCGTTTGTTGTAAACCACTTTGAATCGTTTCACAGCCGTTCTGTTTTTAAGACTGAGGCGTTTCTTGTCACGCACTATATTATCAGTATGAGCCAAAATATGCTTAGCTGAGGTCCTGTCAGTAATGTAATCAGAGACCAGTTCAACCAATGTTTCTAATCTGATTAATTTCGCATTAATAGTATTCAGTGTGACGCCTTTAGCTTTCATACACACGCGTCCATTTGCCGTCCGGTAGCCATACGTCTTTGGACCGCTTGAGCAAAACTCTGTGATATGGTCTCCAGAATCAAGTTCATCAGTGAGATCGCCTAGATACGGACCCAGTTCTGGTTCCCAATCTCCATCTTTTGTGACATATATTACACTATCGGTGTCACTATAAAGCAGTCTGTCCCCCAGACGATCCATGAGATCATACAATTTTAGTCTGGCTCTCGCTGTGGTAAAAGCTCCGACGAATATATTTATGTTTGGCGTACTTACACACGCGTCTTCACTATGCCGCCATTGCAGAAGAGCCACATCATCAGACACAAATGAGAAATGTGTGACATCATATTCACACCCAAAAACATAACGGGCAAATTCCCCCGGGTCTCTCAACATCACAGTATTTGGGAGATTTTCACGCATAGAAAAGCGTCCCCAGAGCGAGTTCAGCAATAACTTGTTAATACTGCGTTTAGCAGGATTAACACATATTTTGTCGGGGTTTAACCTAATGCCCTCCTTCTCGAAATAATCCTGAATGTAAGCCTTTTTCTCATCATCTGTAACAGCGTGGGCCGGGTAGCTGCTGGCCTCCTGTTTATATTGCAGGAATGTCTTAACATAGTTTGAAAACAGGGTGTCAGATCTTTGTGCGAAATGCCACACCTCATCCACTTTGGTAATGACATACCCCTTTTCCATAGCCCGTTGTAATTCAATACTGACCCAACAGCCTGAAAGACATCTTTCTGCATCACTGTGTGTACAGGGTGGTGTCTGATTTTCCTGTTCTGCACATGTTCTGCATAGCGGGAACATGAGCTTGTTTTTGCACCTATATGGGAGGACTGGGTGTAATAATCCTCGGGGAGGGGCTACAGTAGCTTTAATTATGCCAAAATAATTTTCCAGGGGCTGGAAATCTTTTAGAATGATCTGGGGGTTATTGATGGGGTAATCGTTTTTACTCTGACACGCTGGATAAAGCGATGTAAAGTCAATATAGCGTTTTTTCTTACCTTCCTTGGTCTTGTAGTAAAGTTTATAGGCGTTTGTCCTACCACCGAAAAGACTCTGTCGCGGTTTTAATCTTTCAGGATGTGCATATGTCGACATAAAATGAATCACATCAGCATTATTTTTCTTGGCCTGTATCCACTGACACTCCCACATCACCTCAACATTAAAACCATGTTCGTTGGTAAGGTATGCCACTTTGTCTTCAAAATGCTGAATCAATACGCTGTAAGGGACTTTTGACAAGGGGTGTAAATTATTCGGATTGTGCTTACATTTATGTCCATGGAAGAGACAGCCGTTGAATTCGAGCGCATGTTTAACCCCATCCTTTTCATAAAACCCATCAATATGATAGCGACCCACTTGCACTTCGCCTCTGTTCAGAGCATGCTGTACATCAACATTTCTAGAGAACTTCACAAATTCCAACCACTGTATGGATATGTTGGAATAGGCCTTGTGCTGATTAACATAGGCATTGTTGTGTGTCAGAGCCAGTGTGTCAGCAGGCAGATAGTGTGTTTTGTAGACAGCCATACAACAACTGGCTAACGTTGTCTGCGCAAAAGGATCGAGGCCTGTGCAATTGATAAACTCTTGGCGGTATTTAATACACGCCTCCCGTAGCAACACAACATCATTTCGACCGTATGTATGCAATTCTTTCTGAAAATCAAATTCGTTTTTGGAGGCCTCAACATACCACGCATCAAATGCTACTCTCTCCTTATCAGTCATTACGTCATAACCATAATAATGGCGTGCGGGGTAAGCCCCCCTATAATTATTGTTCTCGGCTGTGTTGAATCTGTGTGGAAAGTAGCCCTTCTCGCTTGTTTTGAGGCTTAAGGCTTCTGTTGTCTTAGCCAAACGCATGGGTATGAATGAATAGCTATCGATAAATCTTTGTTTAAAGATCTCATCATACATGAAGATCAGACGACAGCCCAACATTGTAATACGGGGTATTATCCCCATATTGCAAAAATGCTCAAGGATGATCATGTTATCGAAACCCGCGGCGTTGTGAGCCAACCATGTGTAGCCTGTGTATTTGGCACGCCTGAAGTGTATCAGCATTCGGACAACACAGTCGGCCCCCTCAGCTACAAATGTTTCGCCCGAGTAAGTCATGGCACATGCAAAGTTAGCACGGTGTTTGCCATTTTCATGTCTTGTTTCTAGATCGAAAAAAATGTATTTGGTTTCTAATTTCTTAGCTTTGATGGGTTGTATGAAACAACAATGATCTGCTTCGGGCACTAATTCTGCATTACAATGAACGCATTGCATAGCCTGACATTTGTGTGGTTTCTTATTCGCAGCAATATAATAACGACGATTACATTTTTTGCAATATTTTGTCACGTCACAAGGGGCTGCCAGACGACCTGTAGGTCCGGTTTGTCGGACTTGCTTGTGCGTGTTATAGCAATATCGTGATTTGCAATATCTATTACAGTCTACACAGTAGGCCTCAGTCCTTTTCCGACAATCATTACCATAACAGACATTACAACATCCTTCACATTTGTGAGTGAGTTTATTGTTGTATGACTCATAACAGAACATGCAAAAGTATGCATCGCCTAGGAATGTATGCGGTTTTATTACATGATAGTAATGCTGATCATGGAGATACAGAAAAGCGGTTTGGTCGTGTAGTGTTTCGGTTGTCTGGTATTTTATCATCATACCATTGTCTGATCTATAAAAGATGACAATTTTAACATCGTACAAACGCTCAAATACGGCTACATCGCTAAAGCCTATCTTCTGCTGTGGCGTAAAACCTGCGCGTCTATGCATGTCATTACCCATAGTCGCTAACATTTCATCCCCGGCATTTGGATTTAAATAATGTGCTAGACATGTGGCGAAGCATGTGTTGCCTGTGGGGTTGTTAGGGCTGTACAAGCTCAGACGTTTCTTTTTAATAACCTCATCGTGAGCCAGTCGCGCTATCTTCCTGCGCACACCCCCCTGTCTGTCGTGAGCTATAGACAAAGTTATCTGTAGACTCTGGTCAGTCATGATGTTGGTATTACTCTGTAACATGTTTTCAATAGCCTCTATCACCCGATCCAGTGCATAACCATCAGATGAGGTCAGTACAACATTGACATCTGTGGTTAGACTTTCCCCCCGTAACACCATGCTGATGACCGCGTTTTCACCCCCCAGAGTCTTCCCAAATTCTATAATGTCATTAAATGTGTTGTACAAATGCTGGACGTATGAGGCCATGTCGGTCGTTGGTGCATTCCTAAAATTTAAAGTCCTTGTGACTACGGTGCTGTTAAACCGCCGGCGAGGTGTTATAATGTAGTCTCCAACACGCCCGCCCTCTCTGACCAAACGTTGTATAGACACCTCATCTAAATGCGGTTGTTGGCCTACAGTGTTAGAAAAATTATCCGCACCAACACCACCCATTTGACATATTGGCAAACCCGACTCACAGGCCTGTGAGTGATTAACATTATCAGTGGTGTTATGTGTAACAACCGCCCCGTTGTTGGCAGTTCTATGTAACAATAAGTCATAAAGTGTGTCAATACGGTTATTTAACGCTGAAACATGCTGCTGTAAAGTATCAACTCTAACCCTTTTATCGACGGGCTCCATTTTAAAATGTTGAATGTGTGAAATTTCTATATGGTATATGTATATATATATAAGCCTATAAAACTACAAACGCATTCCACCATCAGCTATTGACACCGGTTTTGTAAAAGGGCAATCATGAATTCTAACTTGTCCAAATACACATCCATCACAGATGTAAAATCATCGAGTGCTCTTGCCTGTTTGTCAACAATTTCTAACAAATCACCCACATCATTATTCAGGCGTACCACGACATCGGTATGCTGTACTGTTGAATCCCTACGTCTTTTGAACCGTTCTACCATATTCATAACATCGTGCAATGCAGCCCCTATTTCATAACAGCGTTGTGACTTCAGGCCATCAGTGGTGTTAATGGCTGTCGCGTGTGCAGATGGTCCTTCGCCGCTTAACGATTGCAAAGCCTCAGGGTGGTCGGCGTGCTCCGCTGCTACAGGCGTAGATCCCTCTTCATCACATGTCTCTGTCAAATCTATAATTAGTGGTTCAACGATGGTCCGACGGGGATGCTGTGCCGATGGGCCTTGGTCTGCACAAGCGCTCTGGGTTGCTCTCCTAACAGCTGTTTGGTTGTCTGTAATTAACACGTACACACACACACGCACACACGCACACACACACATATTTTATTACACAATCACTTTCATGACCATAACAGAGAGTCTATACAGTTATCGATACATCGTACACCCCTACAACTGTTTGAGAATATTATACGTACCACAGATCTCAGTAACATCATGCGTTGGCCTTTTAGAACACTCCGCAATCGCATCCCCCGCAAATAAACGCTTTCTAGATGAAGAGGATTTGTCCGGAGTCCTAATTACACTCTGACGGGGTTGCACGCTTGCATCGTGATGCACAAGCGCTGTGAGTTGTATAACGTTGGGTATGCGCTCTGATACTGTGGGTCGCTCGTGTTCTGGTGTTTCCTGTACACATGTGACGATGACCTCCGCTGTTGACATGAGTTAAGCAACAAGGTATGTGTTAACAGTTGTTTATAAAAAAAAAAAAACATATATGCATGCTTGTGTGTGTGCGTATGTTCACCCACATTGAGGAGTGCCTGGTACAAAGTCTGATGATTCACTGTCATCATCGACACAATTCACAAGATTGTCGTTGGCGACAGATTCCCCCGTTGTATTTAACTCATCATTCACTGATAAAAAACACACAAACATGTCTGAATGTAATTTCATTAATTAAAAAAAAAACACATACACAATGTTATTATTTAAACACAACAACACTCACAAAGTTGTGTAAGGTTAAAAGACCAATCCTCTTCATAGGTTGCCTCTTCACATGTCAACATATCCAGATCGGTGACCACATCATAATCCGATAATTCAGTCACAGGCCCATACGCTATAAAAACAGAGCAATATAAATGTAGGTCTATATAAACACATACATGGTTATTCAGACATTTTGCAACACTTAGGCCTTTCATAAGACATACTTACAATGTTGAGATAGGCCTGTATTTTCATCCACAGCCTCGGGATGCCTGTTAAAACCTATAATTTGTGTATACCTGTTTTTAAATAAATGCGATACAAACATTTTAAACCAATACAACAGTCTGGTGGGTTTTAGATTCAAAACCAAGTATGGGTAGCTCACTTGAGTGGTTGTCCATATCGATGCTGCTTGGCCCTGGTCCAGAGAAATGCTTTCAGGTGTTATGTTCTGTACAGGAACCCCCAAAGCCTTTTTTGGTGTATTTATGGGTGTTAACGAATGAATTAGCATACGTCACCATCACCATCACCATCACCATCGGTCATTCAAACATAGATACACACCCCCAGACCCCCGGAGACTTAGACCCCATAGCTACCACGAGTTTTTAAGATTTAAGTAAAATGCTAAATGTTTCTTGTCTAAAAGATTCTTTTTCTTAAGGATGGTGGAAAATATAACGCACACATCTATATTTTATCAAAGATCTGCACCTACAGTATGGAACCCCCCACATCATAACATACGTATTCCCTCCACATTTAGACACGATACAATTGGTCCATATTTTGCACACCCCTACGAATTCCCTAGAGATTTTGACACATTTTACATACCAGAGAAATTTAACATGCCATGCATGCTAGGAAAAATTTGACATACCCTACATGCTAGAGAAAGTTGACATACCGTACATGCTAGAGAAGTTTGGCATACTAGGCATGCATGCTAGAGAAATCTGACACGTCATCTTGACATTCCTAAATATAACGCACACATCTATATTTTATCAAAGATCTGCACCCCCTACAGTATGGACCCTACAGCATAACCTACGTATTCCCTCCGACGATTGGCTTCTCCCCGCACAACGTTATCATTTATTTATATTGTATTGTGCTTTTGTAGACATATAGGCTATTTTTACGAATGCCTTTTTTTATTTTCACAAACTCACAGTCTTGAAACACACGGGGCATAGGGGGGAGACACGCACACACACACACACACACACAACCCCCAACGCACACCAACACATCTTCTGCTTTGTTGAATGAACAAACCCCGTTAGGGGGGTTAATCACAGGTCAGCATAATACATCTCCCAGCGTTGTAAACCCCCGGCGCCTGCAGCAGTCTACGAAAACAGACCCCCGGGTCATCCGGAACCATATGGGGATGCGTTTGGTTACAGTATCACACAAATGGCTCCATTTACACAAACAACGGACGTGTGGGGTACATACAGTATGTATATGTTGAGGGGGTTGCAGACTGGACCTACATACCAGACATAGGCACATCCCCACAGCGTTTGCGATAAACACACACACACACCCAAGGCGGGGTGTGACGCGGCACACACCACTGCTGACACATGTAAACATTCGCACGTGGACCGTACACGTCACAGGGGACGAATGTAAACAAAACACACGTGGAGCAACGAACAGAATTTTTTTGACATACAAAACATAACCAAAATTTTTAACATACTACACATACCGGAAATACCCGACATTCCAAACATTCCAAACATTCCAGGCAATCAATCATTTTGACACAAAGTGCCGCCTATATACTACTTGCGTAGGTAGGTGCGTAGGTGGGGGGCAGCTGTGGTCTAGTGGTTAGGGAGTTGGTCTTGCAATCGGAAGGTTGCTGGTTTGAATCCTGCCCTACCCATGGTTGAGATGCCCTTGAGCAAGGCATCTAACCCCACACTGCTCCAGGAACTGTAACTGAAACCCTGTAAATATCTGTAAGTCACTCTGGGTAAGAGCGTCAGCTAAGTGTAATGTTGAGGTAGGCTAATTGCATACGTGACGACCAGGCGTTAGCGATTGGGTAAAGGCAGAGGCACTTTTTTTAAAACTTCAGCAGAGTCCACACATACAACAAATCGTTTCTGACGGTGTCTGTTTCAAACCCTCTGTAGAAAACTAGATGTACCGCATAGCGGTACATGGTATGACCGCCGCAGTGTATTGAAATGTGGGAACTGTTGGTATGATGAGTGTGTGGAAAGGCAGTGTTGTGAGGTGAGAATTTATGGGGAAATGATTTCCTGGAAGTGGGCATGAATGTGGGTTTTGAATGAATGACATTGTGTGTGTTTGTATAGTGTGTAGGAGTGATTTCTGAAAGGAATAGGCAAAATGAGATTTTGTACAATTACAGCGGCTGCTATAGGCCCAATTTTATGGCATGTGCTGTGCTTTTAGAGGTCTTTGTGTTGATCGTGCATGAGATATTTTATGCAGTTCCTACCTTCTTAGTCCAAAATATTGGCAATTCAAAATCCCAATTTTTGCATTTACCCATATCACTAGGTGGCGCTCACTTCAAGTGAGTGTTTGTGAGCTGGTTTGATACATCTCTGTAACACCGACATACCACAAAAATTTCATGTTGTTGGGTGAAACGTTCATTGAGTTATTCAGCAAAAACTTTTGCCGGTCTCCCCCTCTTTGACGGACACTGGCACAGCGGGGGGGCGGCACTTGGGGGCCAAAAGCTTCTTGTCACTCAAAAAGTCCTAGGGCTACATGCCTACAAAGATTCAGGTCCCCCAGACTTCCAGTGCCCCGGGAATCGTTGCCGGAAAATCTGTGGAGAAAAAAAAAAAAAAAGGGAAAAAAGTCGCGGCAACACTATAATGACCGCTTTCGCTAGCGGCGGTCAGAGGCGGAGCCAGAGGTTGTGAACATCCGGGGCTTAGCCCGGGGGGGGTGTTTCCTCTGGGGTCCTCCCCCAGAAGATTTTGGATTTCTTAGATGCAATTTCCTGCATTCTAGTCTATTTTAGAGGGATCTGTTAGAGATGTCAAATCCTAAATCCCTTCTAATTCATAGCCTATATTCTCAGTTGCATGGCCTGCAAAAGACAATATGGAAAGAAACAATAACCACTTCATTACTGACTTCTAGACATTCTTTTGTAAACAATAGCAAAATTGAGACTCTCAATTACTAACTTTCAGTAGATTCAAACTGGAACTGCAGAGATGGATTACCTGTTTGCTTCTTTTGTATGTTAGAAGTGGTATAAATAGACTGACAGACACAATTTCACTGCATTTTCTACACTCTGTCACTATAGACCTATGCATGTGACATTAAAATATCCTCACTGCGCTTAGTGAACAATAGGCCCATGCTTTTGTAGCTAAGTATGCTGTTGCATATACTTTCCACTAGATGGCAATCAAAGCTCAGGAATGGAGAAAATGACTAGTTAATGTATCATAACACCTTTAAAGTTATTCTTCACGTCCCAATTTCATTAACTCATTAACTTTTTCCTCATACTTCATTTCAGAATTCTGTACAAAATAAAAAGAAGTATGAGGGGCTGGTTTATCAGGCTAGAATTATTATAGCAGCCTAACCTAGCTAGCTGATGTAAACAGCCAAGCTGTGGCTAGTAGCCTACCAAACGTCAAGACTGCCATGCTAACCCAAAATAACGTTTTAATCACTGACCTGAAACGTGTGACAACTTACTGGCTGCTGCTGATGACAAGGTACCCGTAGTGTTTTTTTAAAGAAATGTCTTATGTCCATGGTTGACGAGTTCTGACAGACGAGCGTAGACTGTACAAAGGAGACGTTAGTGTTTAGAATTAGCACGCCCTTGTTTTAATGGGATTCTATTTTTCTAGTTGTGTCACGTTAGAACAGCATTTTAAGAATGAGGGAAATGTGGGCTTTGTTGTAGGCTATTTGCCCATTAATCAGTTTTCATGTAATTTACAGGGAGCGTATTCTCAGGGTTGTCATGATTTTTTTAAGCTTAAAAAAGATCCGGGGCTTTTGACGTGAGATTCGGGGCTTCAGCCCCAAAAGCCACCCCCTAGCTCCGCCCCTGGCGGCGGTCATAAATAAGCTACAAAATAAACCTTTGAAAAAACAATCAAGAAAAAAGAACGACGCAAAAAAAGTCTTCCACTTTATGGGTCTGTTTCGTGACCCTCCACCAGGTAGTAGTAGGTGGCTTTAACCTCCCACTCGGTACTGAGAAGGAGGGCCCTCGTGAATGGCAGGACAAAAAAGGTCCAGTGTCCAAAGTTGGCTCGAATCTTATTTAAATTCAACAGTGACCAGGCAGTCAATGAAGTAAACATCCATGCATATTCAACAACATTGTAGTCTGATAATCAGACATAACTCACCGTCCGAAACGTAATTAATTAATTGTTAGTGATCTCCACCGCTGTCTATATTAACGGGTGAAGACTCCCTTCTAAATGCTTGTAGTTTCTCCTTGTATGGGGGAATTCTGCCAGTCGCTCGTCATGTTTTTTCTGCCAGGTTAATTGCCGTAGTCGCTCCATTAACGTCTCGGGAGGTTTGATTATCTCGACTGGAAAGCCCCTCTCGCGCATGTCCCTCTTTCACTTTCACATAAGTCATGGGGCCGTCCGTGTATTTTACGTGCAGTTTAGCCGGGAAGGCCGTGTTGAATTTGATGCCTCGGTCTTTCAAGATTCTCCTGACCTCGCCATATTCTTTTCTCTTTTGGATTATGCGTGGCGGGTAGTCGTTGTCCACATTAACTTTTACACCTTGCCAGATCAGCCCCTTCTTTTGCCTTGTCTTGCGTAGAATAGTGTCTTTGACTCTAAAGCTGGCAAACTTAACCAGGATTGATCTTGGTGGAGCAGTCGAAGGTGGTTTAGTAAAATTACAAGAAGCTTTTACAAAAATACAGGAAAACCTACTTAAATTACAGTTAGTATTAAACTCAAACAAAACTAAATATATTTTATTTTCTAATTTTCAAACTCAAACCTTGCCTCAAATAAGCACATTACAGGGACAGGTTATAGAGAGGGTGTCAAACTACAAATACTTAGGATTTCTATTGGATAAAAATCTAACTTTTAACTCGCATGTTAGTAACTTGGCGCAGAAATCGAAAGTAAAATTAGGTTTTTATTATAGAAATAAGGCATGTTTTAATCTCAAAGCTAGAAAGGAACTGGTCACAGCTACATTTGTCTCTGTATTAGACTATGGTGACATTCTTTATATGCATGCTTCAAAGTCTATGCTACGGTCACTAGATTCAGTTTACCACTCTGCACTACGTTTTATTACTGGAGCTAAATTTTCAACACACCATTGTGACCTATATAGCATGTCTGGTTGTCACCCACTGTCAGTACGCAGGCAGCTTCATTGGCTAACTTTCATATATAAAGCAGTCATTGGTTTACTCCCCTCTTATCTCATATCATTGTTTTCTTGGTCTTCAAACAATAGATACAGTCTTAGATCAAACAATATTATTCTTTTTAACATATCACCCCCTAGAACCAATTTTGGAAAATCAGCATTTCAATACAATGCTCCTTCTACCTGGAATGATCTCCAGAAATGTCTGAAGCTAGACGTGTTCATTCCGTTGTCTGACTTTAAGTCACGCATTGCTAACACTCTACAATATCAATGCAAATGTTTTTAAGGTCAAAGCTATTTTACAAATTCACCATCTTTCTCATATTTCTTAGATTCATGCAGTAAGCATGTCTGCATACCAATTGGTCTATGTTATTTGTTTTATGCTGGCTGTGTTTTTTACTTCAATGTGCATGTACTGTATAACCTAATTTCCGCTCTTGTGTCCTGCTGTCTGCATGTTATGTCCTGCCTGTCGTAACCTATGTTTGTTTTTAAGATATGTGTATTTTGTGCAACATATTATTTATGTTAAAATTGTTTTTAACCCATTCTTTATGTGTTCAATCCATAGTGTATCTTGCTGTCCTGTATGGTGTGTTTTTGTCCTGCTAGTTTTTATTTTTATTTTTTTTCCCTAAGTGCGCGTATCTTGCTATTGCTGCATGGTATGTTTTGTCCTGTTTTTTACTAAGTTGGTGTGCTTTATCCGGCCATTGTCCCAAACTCTGCATGTCTTGCTTATCTGCATGTGTTAGTTATGTCCATACTGCTATGTCTGCATGATTGCTTGATGTCTGCTTGATTATGTCCTGCAGGTTTGTATGTCCTTTTCTTAATGCCTTTGTTCATTTTGTCCCTTGTGAGATGGTGTTGTCTCCTTCACTGCTGTGTTTGTTTGCATGTGCTTTTCATATGATGCATTTGGCCTCCTGCTTGCTTTCTTGGCTAGGGCTCACTTGGAAAAGAGGTGACAGCCTCAATGTGACTACCCTAGTAAAATAAAGGAGAAATAAAAAAATAAAAAATTAATTCCGAGCGACCGGTGTGCCCTCTCAATTTGAAGGGACGAGATATCAGAAATGTCCAGATTGCAAGCAACTTTTCAACAAACTCGATCAAAGTCGGGAATTCATTTTCGGCTTCCTCTGGTATCCCGTAGATGCGGATATTCTCTCGTTTTGAACGGCTCTCTTGGTCAGTTATCTTAGCTTCCATCTGGGCTTGGAGTTTTATCATTTCTGACATTATGTCTTCAACATTTTGTAGTCCGTCCTCGGCTTTAACAATTCTTTCTTCTGCCTCATCCAGTCTGGTGTTCATTTTCGTTATTTCCTCCTTTTATGTCGTCTAGTTGCGTCTTGTTGTCCCGGCGAAAATCTCGCTTTCTTGCAGAATCATGCTAATGGTATCCACCTGTTGGCTAGCTCCGGTTTAAGGGAAGCCATGCTGGTATTCAGAGAGCAAGTTTGGTTTTGTATCGCTGCTGAACGTAATTTCTTCTTATCTTTTTTGCCTTAGTGTTCATTATCGCCCTTTTCACGCAATAAGGTATGACTCAGTCACATTTCTCAGGTTAAGGGCGCATAGATCATTTAGTTATTCAGGAGCTGCCATCTTGCGAGCGTCTCAACCGGAAGTCCATGTTTATTAGACTTGTCTTGTGATGAAAAATTGAAGACTGTTTTGAGAATACAAAGCTAATGCACTTTCACCAAAATACAAAAGCAGGATGGATGCTGAGCCCAACCTGAGACTGGAACTTGTCTCAATTGGCTGAGATATCAAAGGCCTGTGTGTAAAGAGTCAGGCACACCCTTCCCATTAGGCCTATGATATTTACACATTGCCAGAATGTTTGTTTACAGTTGTTTCTGTTTTTGACTAAAATTCAGTTAGTAATGTCCTGACATGCTGTGTGTGTGAGTGAAAGTGAAAGTCAGTCCCTTTGGTCATTGTGATCACACGGCACATCACAGCACACAGTGCACACAATGAAATTCAACTTCTGCATTTAACCCATCACACATGTGCGCAGGGGGCAGCCATGACAAACGCACCTGCAGAGCAGTGTATGGGGACGGTACCATGCTCAAGGTACCTCAGTGGCACTACTGGCAACCTGGGATTCGAACCTGCAATCCTGCGGTCACAGGTCCGATACCTTAACCACCCAATACCTAGGCCACCACTGCCCCCACAGTTCTTATTAATGTTCTCACATGCTCTGTCTCTCTCTGTTTCTCTTTCTCTATCTCTCTATCTGTGTGTGTGTTTTTTTTTTTTTGTTTTTTTTTTTTACAAAATGCAGTTATCAATGTTCTAACATGCTGTGGGTGTAAAATGGACTGCCATATATAGGACAGTTGTTCATATTAGAGAGAGTTCAAGTACCAATTTGTACAATGTAGCTGTGACTGACAATAGTCAAAATAAATAATATACTTTTAAGGAATACATTTGCTTCCTCTGTGCATTTTGCATAGGTAAATAGGGTTGGCTCCTGCTACTGTATTTTAACACCAGCCATAGTTGGAAAGCAAAATATTTTCTGAGGTGGTACCTGATGTAAAAAGTTTGAGAACCAGATTACACTGTGATCAGTCACCTAGACAGAAAGTAACAGGCAACATAAGAGCATTGACACATTACAAGTATTATAAGAAACATAATAAGCATATTTCTTAATTTAGGCCATGAGGTTCTACTGTGTTGAGTGTATAATCCAGAAGGTCTCCCTTTTAAGTAGTGTCTTACTTGTATGTCCTTCCCCGTTGGGAGGGTAGGATCTTGCTATGTCGCAAAATCTCAGCGAGCCATTGCTGTCAGGGTTTGCCTAGACAGTGTCTTGCTATGGCATATATGTAGTCCATGCAAGACACAAGTTTGCAAATAACAGCTGTGGGAATAAAATGTATCTCGTTCATATCCCAGGTTTAATCCATACTGTTGTAATCATACTAATGAGTGTAATGATGGGTATAATGAGTCTAACTTGTATTCTGTGTAACTTGTGTGCCTTACTTTGTGAACATAGAGGTGTGTAACCATTTTCTTTGTGACACTGTCTGGGTCAGATAAAGGTCTATTTTGAGGCCTTGCTGATTTAATGTTCTTTTCTGTTATGTGCGCAAGCACATAGGGGAGGGGGGATGATTTGCGGCGACATCTTTGTTGTGTCTTACTAGTCGCCTGGTTTTGCCATCTCTTTGAAATAAGGTGTGTCCCTGGGGATTAGGAGAGGCTGAAGTGGCGCCTCACGTACAATTTAAAGAGGTCAGGTCAACCTAGGGAGAAGCAACACAGATGTTGGTCACAAGGGCTGTCTTTTGGGTGTTAACTAACCAACTAACCTGGGGTAAGAAATTTTGGATTTCTTAGATGCAATTTCCTGCATTCTAGTCCATTTTAGAAGGATCTGTTAGACATGTCAAAACCTAAATCCCTTCTAATTCATAGCCTATATTCTCAGTTGCATGGCCTGCACAAGACAATATGGAAAGAAACAATAACCACTTCATTACTGACTTCTAGAGATTCTTATGTAAACAATAGCAAAATTGAGACTCATGTTATACTAACTTTCAGTAGATTCAAACTGCACTGCAAAAACAGCCCTTCTAGAAAGAAGCAAAATATTCTTATATTCAGTCAAATTATCGTATATCAAGCAAAAAAAATCTGCCAATGGGGTAAGCTTTTTTTGCTTGGCAAGATTTCTTAAAACAAGACCAAAATTCTTGGCTCTGAAAGACTTTAAACTAGGCAAAAAATCTTAAATTAATCTAAATTCTTCCGAAACAAGCAACGAAAAGCACTAATTTAAGATTAAGCTACTTAAAATTAGAATTTAAGTCTTTTGACTAAATTAAATTTTAGAAATTACACCTTAATCTAGGATTGATAATGAGCATAAAGGTAGTTAAAATAAGACATAATTTCTTAAAACAGCATAACAAATATAAGAGATGTTGTCTTAAATCAAGACTCCAAAACTTTAATTATTAACATAAATGCATTTTTCTGTCATATTCAAATCCCTCCCACTGCCCTCATTTTAATCCAGGAAAAAAACGAGTAAACAAGGTAAACAATTTCAAGGTAAAAAAACGGTTTATTTTGTGGATAGGCCAGTGAATACATAATGGGCCAGTAAAACTCAAATGTACAAATGTACTCAAATGTAAACTCAAGTGGGCCAGTAAGAAAAAAAAAGTTCATGTGCAGGGCATAGTAATATGCCATAAGGTAGAGAAGTCCCTCATTGAGTCGTTCCATGCTGAAGGTGGTGACTGGTGTTTTTCCGATGGTGATCATGCAGTTGTCCTCAGAAACAAGCAGGACCGGAGAAGACAGGGGGCGCTGCTGAATGAAACCATTGGGATCCTCAGAAGTCTAGGTGACACAAATAAATCAAGAAGATTAGAAAAAACATTTCAAGTGACAAACTTTGACCTGGACATTAATTATATTGTACTTTAATTAAGTCTGTAAAACTTACCGCAAGGACATGGAAAAGAGCCTCACTGCTTGAGCCCAGTTTCTTCGGTGGCATAGTGCTGGATGGAAAGAGCAGTGGCAGGGCTCTGAAGACAGCTGTGACATGCTCCACTAGTTTAATCGAAAAGGGACAATATAAGGTGGTGCCATAAATAAAAAAAATATAACATAACATACAGTCCCCTCCAAAAGTATTGGAACAGCAAGGCAAATTCCCTTGTTTCTGTTGTTCACTGAAGACATTTGTGTTTAAGATGAAAAGATGACACAAAGATGAAACAAACGCTTTTATTTTCTGGCATTTACACTCCCCCCCCAAAAGTTAAGGATATTATTATTATTATTTTTTTTTTTTAGTTGTTAATAAAATCGTGTCAGTGTATGAAAAGATGTCTTTCCACCGCAATTGCCTCTAAAACAAGCAAACATTTTAATGAAAAATATCACTTGATAAGAAATATCCTACTTTAAATACCAGGAAATAAAAGCTGACATTCTGAATTTTTTCTTCATACCCATCTTTTAACCTTAAACACACGTCTTCAGTGAACAACAAAAACAAGGGAATTTGCCTTGCTGTTACTTTTACTTTTACTAATACTTTTGGAGGGGACCAAGCATTATTATATAAAATAAACAAAGCAATGCATTGAGAGCTGAGAGATAAGCTATTGAAAGAGATACAGTGCTAAAGAATGGGCAACCAAAATCAAAAAAGTGTCACTGCCAGCACCAGCCCCAATGCTACTGTACTGCTAGCTGCTGTTTGTGTGGATATCAGAACTAATTATGGAAATATTACGTTCAGTAATTGGGGCAGGACTTTGATAAGCTATACGCTTTTTTCCGTACCCTTTTTCAGTCATGTGATGCATTGCAAAAGATGTTTTTGCAACATACAGTATCTCACAAAAGTGAGTACACCCCTCACATTTCTGCAGATATTTGATTATATATTTTCACGGGACAACACTGCAGAAATGACACCTTGACACAATGAAAAGTAGTCAGTGTACAGGACATATAAAAGTGTAAATTTCTTGTTTCTTTAAAATATCTCAAAATATAGCCATTAAATAGCTAAACCCCTGACAACAGAAGTGAGATGTCATCATGGAAGAGTGGAAGAGGATTCAAGTGGCAACCTGTGAAGCTTGGGTGAACTCCATGCCCAGGAGAGTTAAGGCAGTGCTGGAAAATAATGGTGGCCACACATAATATTGACACTTTGGGCATTGTCACTTAGGGGTGTACTCACTTTTGTTGCCAGGGGTTTAGCTGTTAATAGCTATATTTTAAGTAATATTGATGGAACAATACATTTACACTGTTATATAAGCTCTACACTGACTACTTTTCATTGTGTCAAGGTGTCATTTTTTCAGTGTTGTCCCATGAAAAGATATAACCAAATATCTGCAGAAATTTGAGGGGTGTACTCACTTTTGTGAGATACTGTATGTCAGATGAAGAGTGCTTGCATGAATTAATGAATGAATGAATGAATAAATAAATAAATAAATAAATAGTGGTCTCACCTCCATTCAAAGTTTTAGGTGGCTTCATGGCCTTCTTCATTATGGCATAAAACTGGACCTTTGAATAGAAGGTCCTCCATCTGCTCTGCATCTCTGATATGTAGTGGGAGTTGGTGGGTTGGATAACTCGCTGCAGCTCATCCAGCACCTGAAAAATAGATTAAGATAAAGAAAAAGAAAATACTGAAAAAAATGAGTCCTTGGAATAGCTGGAAATGTGAACTAAGTTGGGCCAACATTACTTACATGATCCAGTTCTCTGAAACAAGGGTAAGCCTCTAGAATGCTTGCTGCTCTGTCTTGCTCCTTTAAAACATCAGAGGTTATGAAGGCCCTTCAAGACTGAAATTCCAGGTTCAGCAAATGAGTTACCGCAGCTTTGTTTGGTTTTTTGGACTTGTACTGCTCTTGGAGGGTCTTGTAGTGTCTTGCTTGGATTTTCTGACTGTCCATGATGTCAGCTGAACAAGCTGAAGACATTACAGGGATGTTAGGGTGGAAATGTGACATGAGATTTCCAAACTAACAATTGACCCTTCCACAAGCCACGCCCCCCATAGTGATTGTTGCTATGTCTGACAAGCTTTCGCTCCCAGCAGCTTCTCAGCATTGAAATGAATGAATAAATCCCCCCTCCCCCCTCTGAAGTCTTTGGATATCTACTGTCCGATTTACAAACTCCATATGCACAATGTTACGGCATTTTCCCTCGCACTGAAAGTAGAGCTGTGCGATATGGGAAAAAATGAATATCCCGATACATTTTCTCCATTTCACGATATACGATATATATCTCGATATTTTGAAATATCCTTTATAGGACCCTATGAAATCACACTTTTACTTTTTACTGTTATCACTACAATCCTGGCCGATTACATACCATTCATGGTTAACTTTAAAGGTGGTATCCAGGAAAACATTAAAGATTTTCATAGTGATTTTTTTTTTTTAAATAAAGCACAAAGTGCAAAAACAATCTTCAAAATTACAGCAACGTGATAAATGCAAACAGAGCTGCCCAGAACTGTGCAAAAACCAAAAAGTGCAAACTCGAGTAAAAATCCTGAGAGACAAGTGCTTTCATGAAATTACTTTTAAAAATATAGAGGTAGATCTCCCAGAAAATGACGTGTGTGGCATTAACTACAACGACACACATTTAGCCTTGTGTGTGCGCGCGTGTGTGTGTGAGAGAGAAAGAGAGAGAGAGAGAGAGCGAGAGAGAGAGAGATCTGCACAACATATTTCTACCTGCACAATTTTCAACTGTACTGGGCTGGTTTAGGGGTTTTAACTGGTGTTCATGCTGTTCGGAGTTTGACGGACTCTGCATACTCTGCTGGGTAGGTTTTGGGGTGGTGAAACATGTTTGTGGTGCTGCTGCCTTTTGTTGGGACAGTTTGACAGTTTTTTTTTGCACACTTTGCATATTGGGGTTACCTGCTCCACGTTCCCGATATCCATAAAACTTCCGGATTACTGATCCCTTACTGCCTCGTTTAGGAACAAGCTGTTCGTCCGCTTCCATGTTCTATTGCATTAGGTAGGTATACTGTACGACAGCTAGTGTTCGCGCTGCCTGCAAACCGAAAGAAATTACAAAATGAAGTTCCCTCCTTTCCGCACCTAGATGTCGCACGGGATTGGTTGGTGAGTGTTTGATGAGAGTGTGCGTTTTTTTTTAACCCCTCACTCGCGTTACTGCCTGAGGGAAAAGGAGAAAGCCACCAGAACATTTTAAACATGAAAGCAAGACGAGTCTCGGCTGCTGCTTGAAAAAAAAAAAAAACAGATGACCATAAAATACTCGATACATACGATATAATAATTTTATGTATCTCACAAATCTATTTCGGAGATAATTTCGTACAGTATATTCGATATATCGCACAGCCCTAACTGAAAGTTTGACAGGCCGACCGTAGGGTAGTAACAGTTGCTATGCTAGGATAGGTCAGTTGCGGCTTTAGGGCGGGGCCGTGGAAGGATCAATTAAAACTGACAAATTATATTTAATACAATACATACATTCTTCATCGCTGCTGTCCTGGTTCTCCACTGAAGTGCTAGTCCTAGGTGTCAGATCTTCTGGGCTGCCCCTGGGTCTAACAGGTGACTGTTCCAGAATAATTGTGGATGCACCGGAATCTCCGTCATAGTCAGTAGTTGAAACGTCTGAACTGACTTCTTGTCGTGGTTTCTTGGAAGGAGGAACTTTGGCCTTCCTTGGACTTCTGACATTTGAGAGTCTCTTCCTGAGCTTTTTGGCAACATGCTCCTGTGAGGCACACATAGTTAATGTAATAATTATAGCTTTCAGCAATGTCTTGCTCCATCCATTTGAACTCTCATTTTTCTGAAGTTCTCTGTGGCTCTTGCAATGGAGATCATATTAGTCAAAGTGTTTCTTATGAGTCGGCAGAACAGCTCATTGGACATGGTAACATTCTGCTCAGTCCCCAGCCGCTTCTGCTCAAAGTAGGAGCGTCGCACCTGTTCAAGCTCACTGTCTGTGAAGACTATGTATTCTGGGTTTGACACAGTCACAAATTTAGAAATTTTTGGCTCTTCTTTTGAAAGACTACTGCCTCCAGTGGGGGGCGATTGCGGAATTTCAGGAGCAGTATCCATCTAAAACACATTCACACAAACATTTTTTGAGTAACTTTGTCATAGTGTGTTCCTCCTTGTTATTTTAACAAACATGCAGTATCATTTTGGATATTAAAAAAAAAAAAAAAAAACACTTTGTTATACAATGACGTATTATGTATACAAACCAGATTGTAACTGTGACACTGAAATGTTGTAGGATACTGTTAAACAGTTCTGTTGTACTGTGAATGACAGACATTACCTTTTCATCTTTATTTACAACAAGCCATATAGCCCGGCGCCTCAAGAAATTTTCAGGACCAGGTGTTACGTGGTGCTGGGTTTTGGGTGCTGGCTGAGAATTGATGATGCACTAATGCCTGTGCCACTTGCCTTGGCTGCTGTCTGCTTTTCTCTTTTGACTCTATAGGGGGAGTATGTTGGCTTAATTGGTCCTGGAGCCAGCCCACTATAAAAGTCCGCCTCTTTCAAGATGTCTCTCTCTGACCTGGAGCTTTGATGTTGGAGAGATTCTTGGGAGAGCGAATGTCGAGAGGAAGCTTGGTTTTGATGTCGGAGGTCAGTAGTAACACCAAACTAAAGCTATCCTTCGATTTATCGTAGGATGCCTTCGCCTGATTTAGGGAACGCCATGGGCTTCTCTGATAGTATGGATAGTGCGGGGGAGGAATATCAACTTGTGGGTAAACCCAAAAACCAAGGGAGTAAACGTATTAGAGGAAGACATAGTAGGTCTAGCACTGGGAGTGATGAGGAGTCACAGCGCCTAAAAGTAAGGAAAGCCGGGGAGTTTGTTGTAATTGTGAAACTGAAAGGCACGGGGGCTTCATTGAACAAAATGCAGTTGGCTGAATGTCTGGTGGGAAAAATTGGTAATTTCCGACATGTGAAATCTCTTGCCAATGGAAGGATTTTAGTGGTCTGTCATTCCAAATCTCAACAGGAACGTGCCCTTGCCGTAACTTCTCTGAACAAGTGTGATGTGGAGGTTTATGCACCGGGGGTAGGGTCTAGGGCTAAAGGTGTGATCTATGGGGTGCCTACAGAGATTTCTGATGAAGACATTTTGCGGAAAGTGGAAGGGGCAGTAGTCTCTGAAGTACGGCGTTTTCAAATTTCAAAAGACAATAAGAGAGTGGCCAGTCAAACTGTTCTATTGACATTCGAGTCAGAATCGATCCCCAGGCGGGTTGGACTTGGGTACCTGAGTTTTCAAGTTAAGCCTTATATTAGACCCCCTCTAAGATGCTTTAATTGCCACATGTATGGACATGTGGCGGCTGTATGCAGAGGGAAAAGAAAGTGTGGTAAGTGCGGGGGGGACCATAGATACGAGGACTGTGCGTCGGCTCTATGCTGCCCGAATTGTGGGGAAGCTCATAGTGCAGCTTACAAGGGGTGCCGCTTTTATGCGAACGCTGTGGAAGTGCAGAAAATAAGAACAAATGAACGTGTGTCATATGCTGAAGCTCTGAAAAGAGTGAACAATGTTAACTGCCCCTCACAGCAACCTTTGGCTGCTAGAGCCTATTCTCCTCCGAGTGATAGTTTCATCATCAAGAAGAATGATTTCTTGGCTTTCTTCGCTGATGTGCTCACTGGGTTAAAGTTTTCTAAGATTGCTAAAAAGTCGGATGTGATTCAGATCGTCTCAATTGCTGCAGCGAAATATCTGCAGGTGAATATATCTCCGGAGTCTTTATTTAATCTTCTTAAAGATATGGAGGGTCGGCCTATGGTGTCTCAGAGTAGTGTAGGAGGAGGAGAAGGGTAAATGTATTTTAGTGTTTTGCAATGGAATGCTCGTAGTTTAATTGCGAATGGCCAGGAATTTAAAAGGTTTGTCACCTCTAGTGAAATAGAGTGCCATGTTATTTGTGTCCAGGAGACGTGGCTTAAGCCCTCTTTGGATTTTGTTTTGCCTGGTTTTATATCTGTTCGCAAAGATAGGAGTGATAGGCAAGGGGGAGGTTGCGCTACATTTATTAAGACTGGCATAGCATATAGAGTTGTGCCGATAGAGACTACCTTAGAAATAATTGTGACAGAGATTTGGAGTGCCACTGGTAGACTTTCGCTACTCAATTTTTATAATCCTTGTCTATGTTTGAGTGCAACTGAACTTGAAGACGTGATGAGGCAAGTACGCCCTCCCTTCATATGGACAGGGGATTTTAATGCGCACAATGTACTGTGGGGGAGCAACAGGACTGATGGTAATGGGGAAATAATTGAGAATGTTATGCAGGATTTTAATTTGGTCTGTCTTAATGATGGGCACCCTACAAGAGTGCAACTAGGTGGCTTAACCCCTTCTTGTTTAGATTTGATGATAGTCTCTGGTGAGCTGGCGGGTAAGGGCAAATGGGAAGTACTTGACCCATATAACCTGGGCAGTGATCACTTTCCCACTGTAGGAATCTTTGGACTGCGGTTTCCTGTTGAATTGGATAGGGTGGGAGGGAGATTTAATTTTTTAAAAGCGGACTGGGGAAATTTTGAGGTCTTGTGTGATGACCTCTTACCTGGGCTTGTGGATAGCTCAGTAGATGAGTGGTCTAATGGTCTCTCATGCTTAATGTTGTCAGCAGCAGCTTCTGCAATCCCTATAAAGGGTATGGGCCGGCAGAAGAAAATGGTCCCCTGGTGGAACAAAGAATGTGATGAGGCAATTAGAAAAAGGAATAGAGCTTTTAGAGCTTTGAGGAGATTCCCCACTCCTGACAATCTTGTGCAGTATAAGTACTATAGGGCCCTGGTTAGGAGAGTGATTAAGTCTGCCAAGAGAAGTAGCTGGAGAGTATTCTGTTCTTCTCTCTCTGGTGAAACCCCCATCTCCCAATTGTGGGCTACTGTAAGGAAAATGAATGGAGTAGGAAGGAAGGTCAATCTCCCTGTCCTGGTATATGAGGGTGGGATGGCAGTAACCCCTATAGAGAAGGCTAATATTCTGGTGGAAACTTTCAGGAAAGTGCACAGCTCTGACAATTTAGATAAGCTAAGCAGGGAGACAAGGGATCAATCTGCAGGAGAAGTTGTGTTTCCTCAAGAACCAGGGTGTAATGAGGCTAATGTTTTCTTTTCCCTAGAGGAGTTGAAGCGAGCTATAGCTGCTGGGAGACACACAGCTCCTGGACTGGACAACTTACACTATGAAATGTTTAATCATGTCTCTGATGTTTTTCTAGAAGAACTCCTCTCGCTAATGAATGAAAGCTGGAAGGTAGGTAGGCTACCAAAAGCATGGAAACATGCTGTCATTGTGCCTGTTCTGAAGCCTGGGAAAGATCCTAGTTCCCCGTCCTCATATAGACCTATAGCACTTACCTCTGTTATGTGTAAGCTGATGGAGCGAATGGTGACTGACAGATTGGTCCACTTCTTAGAAGTAAAGGGGGCATTGGTAGACCACCAGAGCGGCTTTAGGAAAGGAAGGGGAACTATGGATAATATAGTTGCATTGGATTGTGAGATTAAAAGAGCTTTTGCTAATAAAGAATCCCTAATCGCTGTTTTTCTAGATATTGAGAGGGCGTATGATATGCTGTGGAGAGAAGGCCTCCTTGTAAAACTGCTCAGGTACGGTGTCAATGGAAATTTGTTTAGCTGGATCAAGAATTTCCTGGAAGACCGCACTATCCAGGTAAGGGTTGGGGATGTCATGTCAGCTGCGGTATTGGTGGAAAACGGAACTCCGCAGGGAAGTGTAATCAGCCCTGTACTCTTCAATGTTATGATAAATGATGTATTTTTAGATCTTAACCAAGGGACTGGGAAGTCGCTGTTTGCTGATGATGGGGCCCTCTGGGTTAAAGGAAGAAATATACCTTTTATTTTACGTAGGTTGCAAGAAGAATTGAATGTTGTGGAAAAGTGGGCCAGGAAATGGGGTTTTAAGATTTCTGTTTCTAAATCCAAATACGTGTTTTTTAGCCGCACTAGGAAGAAGTGGGACATGTCTTTAACTCTTTACGGCTCTCACATAGAGAGGGTAGAATGTTTTAAATACTTAGGGGTGTGGTTTGACAGCAAGCTGAATTGGAACATTCACATCTCTAAGGTAATAGCTAAAACTAACAAGGTGATTAATGTCATGAGGTGCTTGACTGGCTATTCTTGGGGTGCAGAAAAGGGTACCCTCCTCACCATCTATCAAGCTATGATAAGGTCGATCTTTGATTATGGTTGTCAAGCTTATGGAGCTGCTTCCAGCTCTGTTCTAAAAAGACTTGACGTTATTCAATCAAAGGCCCTTAGAGTCTGCTGCGGTGCGTTTGCTTCCACATCAACTTCTGCTCTGCTTGTTGAAACAGGGGAGAAGCCTTTAAGGCTGAGACGGATTCAGCTTGCTCTTCACTACTGGAACAGACTTAGGGAAAGAATCAGCACCTGCCCTGCAAGCTCCATACTGTCTGACTGTTATGAATTTACCTCTGAGGTGAGTGGACAGCCCTTTTTAAAACAATGTATGTCATGGGCCAAGGATTTTAACTTGCTTGATATGGTCCCAGTCAAAAGTACCTTTTGGGGTCCAGTCCCAGTCTGGCTCCTCCCCCCTGTCCAAGTGGACCTTAGGCTTCATGAGGACAAACATAATGAGGATGTTGATTTCTCCAGTGAATCTGCCGCTGAGTATATCCAGTTTAAGTGGAACTCCTGTCTACAAATTTACACCGATGGATCCAAAGATCCTGAAGGGTAAGTTGTGCTTTCTGTATCCCCCAGCTTAATGTTAAAAATGGGTATAGGCTCAATGATAATATGGCTGTTTTTACAGCAGAGTCTATGGGTATCCTTAAAGCTCTTCAATGGGTAGTGGAGGCCCAGGCTAAAGATGTGGTCCTATGCACTGACTCCTTTTCACTCCTCCAGTGTCTTAAGTCATGTTCTTCTAATGCTCGGCCTGATTTAATTGCTGGCATTCTATTGTTGTTAAACAGCCTATATTTGAGTGGCTGTGATGTGTCCTTCCTATGGGTCCCAGCCCACGTAGGCATCAAAGGGAACGAGATAGCTGACAAACTGGCAAAAGAATATTTAAATAAAGATGTTGTTACGTTGCCAGTTGGTCCAGGAAGGACTGAGTTGAGGAGTCAGCTCATGGGGAACATTTTTAAGACATGGCAAGCTGAATGGGACAAAGATTTAAAGGGGAGACATCTGTACTCTATCCAGCCTTCAGTAAATGCACTTTGTACACTATCAGGGGATAGGTCTCGGCAAGTGGTCCTGACTCGTCTCAGACTGGGGCACTGTGCCCTAAACTCCACATTACATTTGATCCATAAACATAGAGACGGATTATGTGAAGTATGCAGAGTCCCTGAGACAGTTTCCCATGTCTTATTGGAGTGTGTGCAATATTGCGAGTTCAGACGTTTATTATTCTCCGAATTATCTAAGATTGGTGTTACTACTGTATCCCTTCATTCTCTGCTTCAACTAAAGGATTCGAAAGTCGCATCAAGCCTAGTTAGATTCTTAAAATCATCTGGTGTTTTCGCCAGGATCTAGGAGGCTGAATGGACTTGCAGTGAAATTAAAAATCCTGTAGGTGGCGGTAATACTCCGGATGGTGTTTAAACCGCCAGTATTCTCCGAAGAAGAAGAAGAAGAAGATGTCTCTCTCTCCTCTCGATCAGAGCAGACGCCGGCACATCCGCACCATCTTTACTTGTGTCTTTGTTTAGTGGCTGTTTATTGATCCTGTAGATCTTACCTTGGTTAATCTAAAACTCTGTAGATCCTGGGTGGTTATGTTCTACACGTTTGTAGTGTAGCCAGTTAGTATAGGTAAGTAAGTGGACCGCGGAAGACCACTCTTTTATTTGCCTCTACTGTGTATTGTGCGTGGGGCACGGAAGGCAGGAAAGTTGTCACCTACTAAGTAAGTAAGCGGAGGTTTTTGTTTGAGTTTTCTTTCCTGTGTTGTAACTACCCCGGGTTTTGGCCGACGGGTTTTCTTTGCCTACTGCGTTGTTTCACTAACATTCTAGAACCAGTAAAATCTTGTATGGTTTCCCGTCTAAAGTGTGGTGTCTGATCTCTTATGTTATGAGGTTCTGCAAGCATTTTTATTCTAAGTTGGACTTCGTAACACCAGGAAAGAGGTCTTTGATGTCATCTCGGGAAAGCGTGGGGAGTAAGTCTTCTCCAATGTTAGCAGCTGGAATATAGAGAAAAAGTAACCGTCAGGGCCAAGAAACAGAGGTCATCATTGAATCTATTGAGATTCTAATATAGGTGAGGATATTGTGCCAATATCCATTTAACATTAAGCACTGACATTTTACTAATTCTTCCCAATTTTACCTCAGGGGTAGTGAGTGAATTCGATAGACAATTATCTTTAAAAACATTAAGCCATATGCACCTTTGAACAAATACGTTACAGACATAAGTCAGGCGCCTTTTACTGATGGTGTAGCCTATACAAGGCCACAGTTGGGGTTGCCAAGGTTATTTGCGTGCAAAATCTTGGCTCAGGCTCCTGCCTGGGCATGTTACTAGCCTAACCGTTAAGGTCATGCAAAGGACCAGGTGTTGCTGTATTTTTAGCATTTACAGCCTTTAAAATTCCGAAATTTGTCCAAAGGCTTAAATACACTTATCCTATTTCTAAATCACAATGCAACATCAGTATGTTTTTATATACATATATAACAGTTAGCGTTGAATAAAACGCTAACGGCTAAATTTGCCCCATTAAGCTAACGATAAATTTGCACATTAAGCTAACGATAAGTTAAGAACACCAACACAACGTAAAAGTAACCGTTACGACATACCTCTGAATGTGGCAACTGCAGTCTCGTCCAGTTTGTCCATCTTTCGACTCGACTTCACGTTTGAGAATAATGAATTGTCACCAGCAAGTCAGCTCTGGAGTTGCTTCTGTGTAGGCCTCTGCGAAATTGCAACGGACGTCAAGGGGGGGGGGGGGGGGCTCGTGGATTGTACCATGTTCCAAGAGGGAGCGGGGTTGGGTGCTCAGCCTAAATTAAATGAGTACAACTATTTGTAATAATTTCAAGCCTAATAGTGTAAGTTGTTACTGTTTGGATTTTGAGAAAATTAGCTTTATTTCAGGCCAGGCAGCAACCACTTAGTAGGTGGTTGTTAGCGCGCTAACGCTAGCGAACTACGCTAACGTAATGTTTTGAATTGAAAGCTGTCACTAACACCCACCTAGATACTGTTACTGGTTATAGTGTAAGCAGACAAAGTAATATAAAGTTATAGGGCTACAGCAATGTATTAAATTCAAGGTGAGTCCAGTCGCTGTTAGCGTTTAGCACATGATGTTGTTATAGTTACTACTATTCACTTGAATGAGCTAGAGCTAGTTCGTTAGCTTGCTAGCTCGCTTTACAGACACACTAAATTATTTTCTAAGAGTTCGAAATAGGAATTTGTTGGCATTTTGGTCCCATAGTAAAGTATTATGTTGGCTTATCTTTGTAGAATCTAAGATCTTTGGTGAAAGTCATCATAGTTTGTGTAGTATAGACCCAGCTCCCAACCCAACTTTGAGAATAGATTAACGGCGATATTTTTTTTATCGCGCGATAAGAGTCTCGCGTTAACGCAGCACGTTAACGCCGATAACGGCCCGCCTCTAGTCATAATTGATAAATGGCAAGCCGTTTCTGCCGTTAAAAGATAGAGAATAATGGCACATTCCTTTATCACAGGTCATGGTTCAGGCAAACGCGGTTGTACTCGGTAGTAGGTTAATAACGTTGAAAATGATTTGGCGCTGTGTTATTTGCTTTGTGTTTGTGGCTCTCACTCTCAAATCTTTATTGAGCCATATTAATACTGCTCATAGTCACAGTCCAGATTTTCGCGTTGTTTGTGGAATTGATGAATGCGCCAAAGAGTATCGAGTCTACAACTCACTATGGTACCACATTAGAAGAAACCACCGAGAAGACCTGGCAAGTGGCAGCAGCAACTCACGAAGAGAGGGAACAGCGACCTCAAGCTGGGAAGACTTACCAGCAGTAAACAGAAACGTGTGGGCATACAGGCCAGCTGATGCGACAGTGGAAAACACAGACCATCAAACGGATGAAGCAGTGGCGGAAAATATGTAATGTAATGTAATGACTGCTGTATCATGTCCTGCTGTAGACTCTTCTGCATCATATCAATCAGAGGTAAGTCTGTTGTTTCCTTCAGTAACGTACACAACTGTAACCACCTAGCGTTAAACTTTATTATCAATCTTTTTGTTTAACGTTATATCTCACAATTTCTAAACAAATCTCAACTCTATCATCATAAAATGCTATTTATGACAACATATTAGTGTTTGTGATAACAGTGTGTTTTATTGTACGCTAAATATGTGCATTTATTTTTATTTTATTTTATTTTGAAGGATGACCGGCGTAACGCTCTGACCAGGCAAGCCACTGCTATTATGTTGACTGCAAGAGAAAAACACCATCTTTCACAGGTTTGTCGACATACAATATTATAGCATTTATTTCATCTGTGGCTCTGTTGATTTTCTGCATGACAAACCCAGGCTGGGAAATTATGTCAAAGGTGGTAAAATACTGTTTGATATTCATAATTTAAAAAACTACCTTATTAGTCTTATTAGCTGCAACCGATTTTGTATCTATCCATGAGTTTTGCCTTATTTACTCTCTGCTATAGTTAAGATAATGTCATATATATATATATATATATATATATATATATATATATATATATATATATATATATTGATAATGCCCTATGAATTAGTCGAAAAGCATCATTGTGTATTCTTATTCATATTTTTATTCTTTAAAAAAGACAAACAAAACCTACAATGAGACTGTATGCTAATATTTTAATTTGCGCTTCTTTCTTGCCTTTTTTTGTTTTAGAGAGGTGGGAATGACGTCTTGGCAGCAATGCAGCAATATCAAGCTCTGCTGGTGACTAATCTGAGGAGTCAGCTACAAACTGTATTCCAGCAACATCAAGGAAGTGAACTTGAAAAGGAAGCTATGGCAGTATTCGATCAGATTCAGGATCCATTTTCTTCTGTTGCAACAACATACAGGCAATGTGATTAAGGAACATTTCAATTTTGTGGAGCCAGAGGAGGTTTCTGTTGGGTATACTGCCTGCTTGAAGAAAAAGGGGGGCAAAAGGGTCCTCTCTACAAAAACCAAATGTTTTCATTACATACCTCTCATTAAAAGTGTAGAGCAGTTACTGTCTCATCCAAAAGTTTTAGAAATTATAGATCGGCCACAAAAATACAGAAGTGGCTATCTGTATGACATCATAGATGGAGAGCTCTTAAAATCACACCCTTTATTTTCAGCCTGGCCCTCTGCTTTACAGATAATTATTTACTCAGATGAAATTGAAATATGCAACCCATTTGGGTCTCATGCTTCCAAGAATAAGTTGGTAATGTTTTATTATACATTAGCAAACATTGACCCAAAATATAGATCAAAACTCTCAGCAATTCGTGTACTTGCTATTGCTAAGAAGAGTGAGTTGTCTGAGTGTGGAGTGGATGGAATTTTGGGCAGGTTGTATGAGGACTTAAAACTGCTATATGATGGTGTTAATATTCAAACTGCGAATGGTGAAGGTGAAATATTTGGAGCATTAGTTTCGATTAGTTTCGGGGACACCTTAGCACAACATGAGCTTTGTGGATTTAAAGAGGGTGTTGGTTTCGCCTATAGTAAGTGCCGGCAGTGTGAATGTTCGTTTGAGGACATGCAAATGTATTTTGACGAAGACAACTTTGAGCTAAGGACACTGGGAAAGACATGTTCGACAGTGTACTGACATTGAGAAGGCAAATACTGAGCATCTTAGAAACAGTTTAAAGACTACATTTGGCATTAATAGAAGAAGCAAGATGGTAGAATTTCCAGCCTTTAACTTGATTGAACAAACACCTCAGGATATGATGCATATAATTCTTAAAGGCATTGCTCCATTAGAAATAAAATGTGTATTAAAGCAGTTAATTCTTTTAGGACAACTCAATTTAGATGTCTTCAATACTTTATTAATTGGATTTCCCTACTCTCCACTTGATGTCAGAGACAAACCAAGCCCTATAGCGTACAGCACATTAGCTTCAAGTGATAGTAAATTGAAGCAATCCTCAGGCCAAATGGTTGTTCTAATAAAAATATTGCCATTTCTTATTGATACAGCTAAAGATACTGAGTGCTACAAAATAATTCTTGAACTCATAGAAATTGTAAAAATTTTGTTTGCTCCTGTCATTGGTCTACAAACAATTAGCAGGTTGAAAAGACTAATTGAACAGCATTTAACACATATGAAAAGTCTTTTCCCTGATAGCAACATTACCCCAAAACAGCATTATTTGATTCATGCTCCATCACAGATAAAACTCCTGGGACCAATGGTACGTCACATGTGCATGCGATTTGAATCAAAACATTGTTTTTTTAAACAGTGGGCATCAAAACTAAATTTTCGAAATGTTTGCAAGTCTTTAACGAGGCATAATCAAATGTATGAATGTTGTCAAAATGTAAGTCATTCTGAACACCCAATTTTTTCTAATGAGTGTGCATTGGGACCAACTTCAGAAATAAACAACATTTCGTATTTGAAAGAAAAAAACAGGGCTTTCCTTGGAAGTGATGACATAAACAATGCAGTGTCTATTAAATGGATTACTCTAAATGGTAACAAATATATACGGGAGAAGACTTTACTTGTAACTGCTGTGAATTCCAATGATCTACCTGAGTTTGGACTTGTGAGCAATATCTATGTAATTAACTCATCGTTATATTGTTTTGAGTTTCAGCAGTATACTACTCTTCACTATGATAGAAATTACATGGCGTATACAATAGAGATTCCAAACATGGCACAAGCAACTGAACTAATAACATCTGATAATCTGGTAGATTTCACTCCATATTATAGTTACACTCACAAGGATGTGACATATGTCTCTACAAAATATTATCTGGGAGATGTGCTTGGGATACACAGAGCCTCATCTGATGGACTGTAAAAGACACACTGTTAAATGTGTTTTCTTCTCATAGACAAACTGTGCGTCTTGACCATTGTTTTTATTGTTTCATGAGTTTTTCTTCAGATGAAGAATCAATTAGTATACTGTATGCGTGCATATTCTTTGCTACATTGTGATTCAGGATGTAATTGAGTCAAGGGTCATTTCTTTTTTGGTCATTTTGTTGTTATATTGTATGCTGTGTGTTGAATAGACCAGTCTACTGTCATCTTAACATGTTGGATATGAAGCAGCAAGTTCTGCCCTGCAAGGAAAATAATAAAAATAGTAATAAAAAACTTTGCTTGTCTTTGTTTCATGGCATTCTTAAATTGAGAAGTTCTGCAAATGGTCTTACTCTTAAAATAAGGCAAATAATCTTGTTGCTCTACTGGGTGTTATTGTAAAACATTTTTATACTCTGTTTCTGGTTCATTCTAGCTTAAAATTAGCTGGCATATCTTATCAAGAAAAAGTAAGCCATGCTTTCTTAAAATGAGATCATTTTCCTAACGCAAAACTTGCTTGACAAGATGAATATTCTTTTTGGACTTATTTTCTTGATACAAGGCTTTTTTTTACTTTCTTGAAATCCCTTTTTTGCAGTGTGGGACTGCAGAGATGGATTACTTGTTTGCTTTTTTGTATGTTAGAAGTGGTATAAATTAACTGACAGACACAATTTCACTGCATTTTCTACACTGTCACTATAGACCTATGCATGTGACATTAAAATATCCTCACTGTGCTTAGTGAACAATAGGCCCATGATTTTGTAGCTAAGTATGCTGTTGCATATACTTTCCACTAGATGGCAATCAAAGCTCAGGAATGGAGAAAATTACTAGTTAATGTATCATAACACCTTTAAAGTTATTCTTCACGTCCCAATTTCATTAACTCGTTAACTTTTTCCTCGTACTTCCTTTCAGAATTCTGTACAAAATAAAAAGAAGTACGAGGTGCTGGTTTACCAGGCTAGAATTCTTATAGCAGCCTAACCTAGCTAGCCGATGTAGACAGCCAAGCTGTGGCTAGTAGCCTACCAAACGTCAAGACTGCCGTGCTAACCCAAAATAACGTTTTAATCACTGACCTGAAACGTGTGACAACTTACTGGCTGCTGGTGATGACAAGGTACCAGTAGTTTTTTTTAAAGAAATGTCTTATGTCCATGGTTGAAGGAAGACAGACGAGTTCTGACAGACGAGCATAGACTGTACAAAGGAGACGTTAATGTTTAGAATTAGAACACATGTTGTTTTAGTGGGATTCTATTTTTCTAGTTGGGTCACGTTAGAATAACAGCATTTAGTTTTAAGAATGAGGGAAATGTGGGTTTTGTTGTAGGCTATTTGCCCATTAATCAGTTTTAGTGTAATTTACAGGGAGCATATTCTCAGGGTTGTCATGATTTTTAAAGCTTAAAAAGATTCGGGGCTTCAGCCCCAAAAGCCACCCCCTAGCTCCGCCCCTGACTATTAGTCTCTGTTCATTATTATTTCTACTGACTTACCATCTTGCTTTCTTCTCCCCTCTTCTATTTTTTCTTCTTTTTTTTTCACTCCCCGAAGGATAGTTTCTCTTCATAGCAATGGAGGCGTACCAACCGCTACCAACAGGCAAAATGTGCACGTTAATACAGGGTTTCCGATTTGTGCAAACATTCGTAGTAAGGGATCCCTCTGCAAGCGCTGATTGCTTGAAGGCTTTTGTCAATCAAAAAATGTGGTCACGCAATTGGCTGCTTAGCATTTTGCTCATCCCAACAGGAGGCTTATTTGTAAACGGGAAACCCATAAGAGTCAGACTCAGCGGATGACTTTTCAAAACGCAAATTTCGAATCTTCACTCTCGCCGCGCAAATTTCTCCATCAACGGCTGTGCAAATTTCGGCTCTCTGTCGCCAACTGGTGGGGGCCCCAAGCGGCTGCCTGGCTTGCCTTTTGATAAGAACCGCCTCTGTCTGCACAGATGACACAATGGGACGCCCAATTGTATTTGTTGCCTTTGGGTACAGACCATTGCCCACAGCTCTACAGTCTACAGTCAGGCTGAAACGGCAACCACAACTGCAACCATGTACGGCAAGGTAAGCTGAAATGTCAGCTACAAAAAAAGTACCTGAAAAGTAGCCATTTAGTAAATCTTGTAAATTAATCATTCTTATTTTATCTTAAGTAAATAATGATGGTATTTATGTCAAATTATTGACTTTAAAGAAGATTACAACATTGGAGGTGTGTGTATTTCGGACACTGTATGAAGAACAAAAATAAACAGTTATAGAGCAATTCAGCTATGTTTAACAATGCCGAAACAAAAACTATTCATGCAAGCAATTATTTTCCAGATTGTCAGGACAGGAGTTTTCAGGGCCATTGCTCTAAGTACATGAGAAACTGCTCTGTTATGTACATATATATGTGCATTTAAATTCATTAAAGCAACATTTAAATTAATAAGCTAGAAACTGAATTTTGTTTCAGGTGATCTTCTACGAGGAGAGGAACTTCGGGGGGCGCTCCTGGGAATGCATGGGAGACCATGCTGATTTCTCCTCCCACCTTAGCCGCTGCCACTCCTTCAGGTTGGAGAGCGGCTGCTGGATGATGTATGACCAGCCCAACTACATGGGCATGCAGTACTTCATGAGAAGGGGCGAGTACCCTGACTACATGGGCATGTGGGGTTGGAACAACTGGATCAGATCCTGCCGCTACATCCCTACCCATACGGAAAAGAAATAGAAAAAGCTTATAAAATGTATTAATGCCAGCAATATTGTACATCATAAAAATATGATCCATATATGACATATACATGCACAATAACTTATATTGTCTTTGTATGATACATGTAAACTTTTTAACTTTCTTATGTTTTTTTTTTTTAATGTGTTCTCACTATTATACTAAGGTTTGTGCGTGCATCATACAATGTATATATATATGTATTACTGAATTTATAAAGGAACATTATATGTATAATAATAAAAATATGTAAAAATATACCTGTGTTGATGTATGAAAGTGCAATTTGACATATACTTTTTTTGTATGTAAAATCTAAAGATATTGTCTTTTTTGTGTTTTTATAAAGATTATTTCATGTCAGCCAATTGGAATTCTGATAGCGGTTGAAAATACAACTGCAAATTTGATCAGCTTCTGGGGATATACATTAAAACAATAAGTCACATAACTACACTTACTTTGCACCCAGAACAACTACAAAGACATTAATGCAGTCTGTGCAGATCACACTGAAAACATGACAGTTAGGCAAATACATTTTAACAGCATTTATTTTCAATTACATGTCTGATGGCACTTTGAACAAGGGCCTACCTATTTCTGAAATTAAGAAAATTAATTGGGTGGTGAGTAAACGGTACATATCCACAGTCATACATGGCTTATTTCTTTTGAATAAGCTTGCCATACAGACTTTACAGTGAACAGACTCTCATTTACAATTATATAAAATAAAAACACAATAACACTCTAGGCCCTAGAACTGGGGGCATAAAGGCAGAGCTGCCAAATTTTCAAAATGCAAACTTTAATCAGGTTGTGAGACTCTTAGCTTTTGAGCGGAGCTCTGTGATCTTTGCATTTATTGTCGTTCCAATGCTAGATAGCTGGGTCCCAGGCCACCTCTCAAGAGTGGCATCTACAGTATAGGAACAAACAAACAAACACAATGCAAAAATTGAGTGTCATAGTCTCATAGAGCGACATACACAGAAGCAGAGATTATTGGTAATATATCAATTAAAGAGATAAAACATACTGTAAATGGCGTCCAGCTTGTTTTTGTCCAGGGGTAGGCGTGCATCTCCCTTGGCCCTGCTACTCCCACGAAGATTGTTCACCAGCAATAAAGACTGCTGTGAGCAAGTGTCTCACAAACACAGTTGCTAAAGTGGAATTCAAGGCATAGGCCCAGGCCAGCTTATCTACCAACACACCACTGCCTGGATAGATCTCAACCTGACAAGCACACAAATTACACATAGGTGTGTAAACAAATAGGTGTAATAGCATAGTGAAATCCTGTTCTGTCATGGAGGTGGATCATTTTTGGTGACCACATGCAAAGTTTTTTTTGGCTGGGACACAGGGTGGGATTTCAGTGGTGTTTTGATGATGGTCACTTCAAAGGTCTATATAGAGGACTGCTGTATCTGTAGAAGTTAAAATTTGATAATCTGAACTATTTTATACCATGTATTATTACCAAAATAATAATGAGAAATTACCTTTGACAATTGAGAGCTGGGCAGCGGTGAACTGGAGGACTGCTTTGACGTAACAGATGAAGACCTGGATGGGGGTTGTGGTGAAGGCAGGGTCTGTGGTGGTATGGTCATTTCTGACTCAGATCTTGTGGGAATGGCAACTGCGTCAACTATTTTCCTCATACTTATGAGGAGCCCAGGCACATCTACACAAAGACAGTTTTGTAAATATTAGTTAGTCACTGCTCCTGAGGACTGTACTAACAGTATCATCAGTCTATCATCAGTCACACCACCAGTCAGTCACCAATCACAAAAAAGATGTATGGCGGTTTAATAATTAATAAACACTAAATGAATGATACCTTGCAGAACCATCTCTTTCCATCTTTCATTTTCTTCCTTGAGGTCCTTGTTTTCCTGTCTTAGCTCATTGACAGTCTTTCTAAGGTTGTTGTAGTCGTCTGACGAGGGTGGCTGTTGGCCATATAACTTCAGAAATTCTTCAGCCGGATCTACATGTGCCTTGTGAGAAACTTTTGACCTCTGGTATCAGAGTGGAAAGAAGAGTAATTGAATGCAAGCTGCTGATAGAACAGCACTTTATAACCGTATACATATCAAATATCTAGCTTCACTGGAATATACAGCAAAATGCAAAAGTTAGACATGAGTTATCATCACCTTGACATGCACTGGTGTTGGTGTGTCGATGTCAGTCGAATCATCGGACTCCTCTCCATACTTCTGTGGTGCAACCGACAACCTCTTTGGCAGTTCTTTTGCCTCCCTCTTTTCCTCCATCTTCAACATTGAGCTGAGTTTTTGCATTGTCTCAAATCGAGAAGCCACAAAAGGAAATCAAACACAGATCAACTCCATCACAAATATTCAATAAGTCAATTCTACATGTACAGTAAACACTCACATGCGCCTCTTTAAATCAGTTGACAACTACTTTTTAAAGGATAGGTCTGGTGTGAATCAGTCAATAGCCCTGTTGTTTGCAGTCAGTAAGTGCTTTCAGTACGAAAAAGAAATCGAAAATTTGATGTAGCATAGACCAAATACTAAATCGGCAACTAACATTAAATAAATGATGCATAATGACTAACTTTCAGTTTAATTTTACTATGCCCCTTTATTCAGTCCATGCTGCATAAAATGTTCTGGTTCTTTTTCCTAAAGACAACACTCAGTGACCTTGAACAACAGGGCTATTGACTGATTCACCACAAACGTCTCCTTTATCATGCATGTAACTAGCTAATATATTAAATTCTACATTATACTGTTAAAAAATAAAATTTACACTTATGTACAGAATGTCTACAAAACTAGGGTGACCAACCGTCCGGTTTTCCCCGGACATGTCCGTATTTTACGTCCTGTCCGGTGTGTCCTGGTATTTTTTTTAGAAAATGAGGAAATGTCTGGGTTTTTAAAATTACCTTTCATTCAGTTCCTTTCTTACACGGCTTTGCTTTCATTGGACCAGTAAAATGACAGGCACTAGGGCACTGCGCACGACACTATATGTGACGTCACCCCTGATCCACTTGGTGCGTCAGTGCAGGCAGCCCTCGTCTATCAGAAGGCAGGCGAATTACAGCAGAAATTCCCCGCATTCAGACCGGGGCGAGACAAGTGGGAAGCCTTGTGCACAGTGTGCAAAGCAGGCACTTATGTCTCGCTGTCCAGTGGTGGTGCCAGGGACCTAAAATTCCACCTGGACACCGAAAAACATAAAAAGGCTGTTCGAGGCGAGAGCAGCGCCAGTTCCATCAGCATGTATTTCGTGAGACCAGGTAACGAGGATGCTGTGAATGCAGCGGAGGCTACCTGGTCATTTCACACTGTGAAACACCACCATAGTTATTTAATTTATTTTTTTTAGAAGACAATTGTTAACCTTCTTTTCCAATAGCCTACAACAGGCATTGTATGACTGAAATTGAGGCTAACTGAGTATCAGTGTTGTTGAGAGTTGTTAACTGTTATGTGTTATGTCTAATACTGAGAGAAGTTGTTATTATTTCTTTCATTGTGTGCATTCATAAGAGAAATTGTAAAGCACTTTTTGAATAAATACCTTTTGAATAAAAAAAAATCATAAATTCATTTGTAATTGAAGTTATTTTTGTTTGTGACTTTTACTTAACAACAACACTCTGCTGCTCATCCTCGGCATCGTTCTGCTCTTGTTTAAGTTGGCATTGGTCCCATGTCTCACGAGTCTCCACACTGGTGGCCTGACTGCTAGTGCTAGCAGCAGCAACGTTGACGTTAGCCGTTTCCTCCACAGGAGGAATTACAGCATTTTCTTCATCTTTTCTCCAACTCAGAGAGCACTGGTTTGAAATAAAGAAATTTGCTATTTTAGGTATATGTTTCAAACTGTCGACTAATTTCAATTCCTTTTCTCTTTTCAATTTTCTTTTCGCACTCCCGCTTAAATGTTTCTCCATCTTCCTACACTGGTTGTACCCATCGGGCTTGTGATATTTATTTATTTTGTTTTTTAGGCAAACAGTGAGGATACCAACCAAAGAGAGAGGAATTCAGAGTCACTCACTCCGGCACAGGTGAGACCAAAATAGGACTATAGTATATATTTACGTAAAGGAGCCTACATGTTTTTTTGCATGCCATTAAATGACAGACTTAAATATAGGACAGTGATAATATCACATTTCTAAAGGTTGTTCCTGTTCTTTTTTGTTTTCTGCATGCTCTTACTCCATGGATTCTATTTAGCATACGTATCTCAGTTAAATTATTTATTTGTGCCCCCTCCAGGAAAACATTTCCAGCCAAAATACCAGCCATAGAGACAAGGTGGAAGAGCCTTTCACATTGATCCAGGTGGGACAAAACTTCTACTTCAACCCATATCTACAGCATACACATTATCACATTATCCCTCACTCTCACTCAATCAGTCCTCGTTTGTCTGTATTTTTCTGTCTTGTAAAAATGTCATTGCTGTCCTTAGGAAAGCATAGAAGACACCAGACAAGACCAAGCAGAGCCATTTACTCTTGTGCAAGTAAGACATATGCAAATAGTACGCTATAATGGCAGCCAGAGCCCTCTACCTATCTGATTTTTGTGTTCTCTTTAGGGAAGAAATGACGGTACCAGCCAAATTGAAAAAGAGAATGAAGAGTCCTTCAGTCCAGCACAGGTGAGAAAAAAATGCAACTTGCACAATTAGATTGTAAATATATACTGGTGGCATCAAATTGACAGGATACAAATAACAGATTACATTGCACAAAATAAATTGGTTTCTTTCCAACCTCTTCATTCTTCCCACCATATTTCTGCCTCCTTGTAGCCCATGTATTAAGTACATGTATATACTGTTTAACAGTAAAACCACACAGACTCTAAGAACTTTTAATTACTTTTTCTCTGATTGCAGGAGAATCGGGAGGTCTTCTTACATGGACTGACAGAAGGACAAAGTTGTATCTCCATTCTGTCTTTTGCATTGAAGCACAACACTACAGGTGTATTGATGACGGACCTGCTCAAACTTCTAAAGTTATTCTCAGCTGAAATAAATGCAGTTCCTACAAGCAAGTACTTTTTGGACAAGTCATTTACTGGTGTAGATGAATTACAATGCCATCATTATTGCAGAGTATGCACAACCTATCTAGGCATGGCAAAGTCACTAGAGGAAACACTTACGTGTGTTTCATGTTCCTCAACCATAACAGTAAAAACAGTTTTCAGGATGGGCATTACTTCATATATTTGCCATTGAAGGATCAGCTGAAAGATATTCTTGAGAATCAGGGTATGCATGATGTCTGCGTGCTGTTGACTGCAGTAGGCATGCCATAAATGACATATGTGATGGTACTGTCTACAGGGATGCAAACAGAGGTATGGTCAAAAAGGAGTAAGATTATCGAAGCCCGCGCCCCCGCAGCAAATATCATATAATTACATTGCCACCAACCTCTGCCATCCAGGGCTCACCCTATACACACACAAAGTTCTTTGTATGAAAAAACACTGTCCCAGTACCTTGAAAATTCGTAAAAGTAAAGAACACTGAGACAATGCTTAAAACTTTAACGTAATTTTTATTCCAAAATAGAACTTATTAGACTATTGAGCCAGTCCCTTCAGAACAGCACACTTCTTCCAGCTCTCTACTGTTTCTTCTTCTTCCTCGCTATCTCCAATGTCTCCAGGGCCTTGCGTCTAGCTGCATTTTTTTGCTTTGCCCCATGTCTCAGCTGTGCCTGCCTTTCTTCTGCTTGAGCAGTGGTCTTGGCCCTCTCAGCACTTCCGCAGGAAGCTCTACAGCCATACTCTGCCTGCCTCTTCTTCCTTTCCTCAGTTCTCTTCTCTCTGAAGGATTTATCCTTTTTCCCTGCAGCCCTGATGTTGCGGCAGACAATTTTGTCCACTGGCCCGAATTTCACATCTTCCCTCTTGAACATGGTGATTCCTGTCCTCCTCCTTGATCTTAGGGTGTATTTAGTTTGCACAGCATTAAAGGTAGGGATCCTCATGTTGGCACTTTTCTTGCCATGAGGCTGAAGGAGGACTCTACTAGTGGCCCATGGAAGATGGAGAGGGCACCTCTGATGACCTGCGGGAGGGCTGGATACTTTCCCAGACTTATGACATGGGCCCACCACTTCACAATGTCATCTCCGTCTTCATAGTTGGCCAGGTTGGGGTCCACATTGTACTTTAGGATCTCCATGCTGGGGTCACTTTCTGTGGGCACCAACTGCTTCATGATATTAGCCAACTCCTTCAGCTGGATAACAGCCTGTGAATGGCCCCTCACCACAGGATCGATGGAGGACAAGGCCTGCAGAGTTTTACTTTTCAGGGGTAGTTTTTTCTGCATGTATTTGCCACAATTGATGTATGCCTTGGTAACAATTTCAAGAAAGACTACCTGCAACACATAACATACAAAACACACATTTATACACAAGATAGGCAATTTAATACTGCTTTTCAGGATTCTGACCTAACCACCATTAAATAAATGTTCAAATCAGGCCATAACATGAAATGGGTGATTACATTACATGTTTGTCCCATATGATGTATGTAAACATGGATGGTAGCATCATGCAGGAAATAAAAAACATCACTGAATTGGAAAATGTCCAAATCTTCTAAGCAATTAGTCAAAATAACATTATGATGTACAAGATATTAAACCAGAGTTTTGCTTCCTTTTAATGAACATAAAAAAGCATTTTAGAACACACTGAACTTGCTGCCGTTTTACTAACACACTATAAATATCACAAACCTCTTTATGTTGATTTGTTACATTATACTGTATAGGAAAATACTCACTTGAAAGACCATGACATACTCTTTCAAAATTGGGAGAACACTCAGGTAGACACTAAGATGCAAGTCCACTTTTCGGCTTTCCACCCAAATCTTTTGACAAATTCAGGCCTTCCTATTCTTCCCTTGATCAGTCATTGCTTCAAAAAGACATAAAAAATAATGTAAAGATAACAGTACATACAGATTTAAAGTTTGTGCAACATACCAATGCTATGGTTTAGATGTTGTACAGATTATAACAGTAATAACAGTAATAGTAGTACTTGTGCTTGTACTGATACAGCAACTATACAGTAGATGTTCTCTGACATGCAGATAAGACACATAGCCTACATCATTTTACTACAATGGAGCACTAACATTTGTGGTAGGATTTTTGTTCCTTCAACATGGTTACATTACACACATGCACACATACATACAGTAGATACAAACATACCCTTCTTGCAGAGATCCTCATGAATTAATTAAATCCATCTTTGAGCCTGGTCACTCACTTCATGCTCTGTGTACATGTCTTGTAGAACCTCCTTGTACACATCTTAGTTCTGCTTCTTCATGAAACCATAGTAAAGTATCCTTAGTGCTGGTAGCATTCTTTTGGTGCTAAATCCAACATCATATGCTGACAGCCAGCGATGGGAGATAAATCTTGGAGGATTTGTGGCAGGTATATCCAAGAACTCGCAAATTATCTTAAAGTAATCCAACTGCAAGTTAAGACATAGCATCTTAAACTAAGAGCAAAACCAAAACAGTTAATAATCCAGTTAGGTGCAACACAACAAAACAAAAAAAAAGTCTGTGAAGAGGGCCTCCAAGAAGTTTAAGAATGGAGCAGCGAATGTCTTTGCAGCATTGTGAACATGATGACACGAGTCCCCATCCACATCCAGAAGAGTGGGGCAGTGTTTTTGGCGTATCCTTGTCTCTAGTCCTGATTTGCTTCCACGCATGACATTACATGATTCAAGCATTATGCTGATAAGGTTTGACCAGGGAATGTTATTTTCCTGAAAAAAATCACATATAACCCTCTCCAAATTCGCTGCACTGACTTTTATGACTTCTAGAGAACCCAGGTGTTCTACCACAACATCATTTAGTTCTGGGTTAAAATAGCTGACAAGCATGGGAAGGACCTTCTTGTAGCTATTAGATGTACTCTCGTCAATGTTAAGAGAAAATGGGTAGGCACGCAGATTGGCGAAGGTTTTCTCAGAGAACGATTGGCCCAAACCATAAATAATTTTATAAGAAGCTGCAGTGCGGGATAGCTTCAACTGGGTCAGTGCTGCTTTGTCTGCAGCTAGGCATTGGCTAAGCTCAACCAACACAGGTGCCATTTTGTGGGGAAGAGAATGCTCAGCAATAACTCCTAGGACCATTGCCTAGAGAGAAAAAAAATAGAAGAATTACTCAATTAGTTTTCATTTTAAAGAATTTTTTCATCTATAATCATTTGCAGTAGCCTACTGACATTTTTCAGAGGTGATACAATTATATTGTTGTTTAACATAAAGAGTTACCATCTCATCATTTGCTTTCAGAGTGTCCTGTCATCATGTCCACTAAACTTCTTATTTTTATTTACCGGTAACTAGTCTTCAACACACACACACGCACACACTCACCTCTGCATTTGCAATACGATTACACTTTCCCTTATTCTGTCTGCTGTGGGAGCCTGACTTTGGCTGGTAGCTGGTTTGTCTTGACAGAGGAGCTGGGCCACACTTTGGGTAGATATGATGGTAGCTACTCTCTCTGTGTGTATAGCACTCTGGCAGTGTTTCAACAGAGCACCCTTATTAGCATAATTAATCTCTTTCATGCAGAGAGTGCATTTAGCATATCCCTTTTTTTTCAATTTTTTTGAAAAAGTCTGACATTTTGAATTTGTGTTTGGCTGTCTTGACTTCAATCTCCGTTTCAACCTGTAACCAAGACCACTTCCACCTTGTTTTACAGCCCTCATCCACTTTCTGCACTGTAAGTGCCTCGCTCTCATCAAATTCTCTCATTCTGCAAATGAAAAGTATCATATTTTAGCCTTAGTGTAACATAAAGTGACCAGACATCTAAAACCAGGATGTCTGGTTACCTTAGACCTTCTATCATAACAGAGTGCAAAATAGTTCACTTCACTCTGCCCCCCTTTCTCAATGCACCCTAAAATAACATTCTTCTGCACTAAAATGTACAGTTAAAGTGTATCAACAGCAGTGCGGTCTGTAAAAATAAGCGCACACATTAGTTCCTCGCCCTAATGGTAGTAGGTGTTGACGTTATTGAAAAAAAAGTTTGCCATTTGTCACTTCTGGTTGCATTCGCGAAAAAGCCAAGACCAGCGGCTCATCACTGTTCAGACGTCAAGAAGTTGCTAGCCTCAAATTAGCACAAGTCCTAACCTAACGTTAGCATTATTATTAGGCTACACATTGGAAAGGGGGTAGTTGGATATATGCTGCTACTAAAATATTACAGGACAAGACAGTGCTAGTCTATCCGGAATACTATTAAACTGCCTGACGCAATAAACAAGGTTAAAAAATTCCGACTGTATTTTTGCTACGGTCATCTAAAATGTAGCGCTAATGTGCTAGCTAGCACTAACGTCATGTCTTACAGATGAACCTGGCATAGTTAGACGTAATGATACATTAGGGCAACAGCAGCAAACGCCGGAACGAAAGAAGAAACTATCCAGCAAAAAGCTAAGTTTTCTACAAAGCTTTACAAACACCTTTCTCAATTACTTACTACAATCTCTGTTTAAAAACTTACTTAGCTGCATCAAGTCAAATTATACTTCACCACATACACCTGTTCATTAGCGCTAAATACACCGCACATTCAGCTTGTTTTTAGCATTACCTAGCATCCTAAACTATTAAGCTAACTCGGTAAAAGCAGCTGCATACTACTATAAACACGTAAACATCCTATAAATTACAAACACCAACATGGATACACTGGATTGCAGCTGCAGGGGCCCTCTGCTCCTCCACGAAGCCAACATGGTGATTGATTCTCTTAAAAGAGACATTCGCCGGCTTACAAACGACCTAGTTAGGAAAGATACACTTATCTCTGCATACGGTTCCACTCTACGAGCCCAGGCTCAAAGCCGAATTGATATGTCGTTTCAGACTAAATTCCCTGAAGAACCTGCCACCACCTCGCAGCCGGCATGCTCGACCCCACAACAGAACCAACCCTGGACCGAAGTTGTCGCTCGCAGTCAAAGGGGAGTACTGAAGAGATTCTCTCCACCTCCTTTCAATCCTTTCAATCTTTCAAACCGGTACTCAGTGCTAGCCGATAGTAACGTAGCCGACCCTGCTCACACCATTCCTCTTCCCCCACAGCATCGCTCGGCGGAGCAGTCGAGACCGACTGCTCCGCCTCCGAAGCCGCCTGCTCCGAGACGAGTCGCCCGAGAGAGACCCCGCCACCCCCCGTCCTCCACCCGACCAGTCGCGGTCCTCGTAGGGTCCTCCATGGTGCGCCATGTGACCCTACCGAGGAGCGAGACGTGGTGCCTGCCCGGAGCCCGTGTGGAGGACGTCCAGACCAGGGTGCCCGAGGTGGTGGAGCAGCACCCGACCGCCTCTGCAATCGTGGTCCACGTCGGGTCGAACGACATCAGGCTCCAGCAGTCCGAAAAACTTAAGTCCGATTTTACCTCTCTAATTCAAACCATACTCGCTACTGGCAAAAAATGTATCGTCTCAGGCCCTATCCCATCTGCTTGCTTCTCAGACATGCAGTTCTCTCGTATCCGCCAGCTCCACGCGTGGCTGGTGGGGTACTGCAGTCGCGAGAGGGTCCCTTTCGTGGACAACTTCGGGAGCTTCTGGAGAAGACGCAGCCTGTTCGCCCGAGACGGACGACACCTGAACAGGGCTGGGGCGAGCCTGCTAGCTAGCAACCTGGAGCTAGCTCTGGAAGCCCATCACACGCCACGCTGACAAGTAAGCTCCAAGCCAGCACATCTCAATAGCAACTTAGTCCGAGATAATGATATATCTTTCCCCCTTACCACCAGTGCTCGGAATACAGTGTGCTTGGCTCAGTCAGATAATCTGCTCCACAAAATTCCTTCCCTTATAACCCACCATAGGAAACGTAAGCATAAAACCACAGGCTGCATACCTAACAATCTAATTAATATCCAGCTCGGGCGCTGGGTAAATAAGACTAAAATCGTCATAAATGCTGCTGTCCTTAATGTAAGGTCCCTCACCAACAAGAGTTTCTTTATAAATGATTACATCTCGGAAAATAAACTACACCTTATGTTCCTTGTGGAGACCTGGTTAAAAGAAGAAGGGGCTGCCACCCTTATTGAAGCCTGTCCCCCTAACTATAAATTCTATCAATCGATAAGAGGCAATAAAAGAGGTGGCGGTATAGCTGTCATCTTCTCCGATAAACTCAGCTGTAACGAGATAAATTTAGGCACCTTCACGTCATTTGAGTACCTAGCGATTAAAGTTAAAACCGATCACAGCTTACTCCTTATCACGCTATACAGACCGCCAAAAAGTTCACCAACCTTTTTATCTGACTTCTCCACCCTCGTGTCAGCGGTACTTACAAACTACGACAGAATAATTATCACGGGAGATTTTAACATTCATGTTAATAAAAGCGGTGACTCAAATGGCAAAGACCTGCTAAACACCTTGGATGGTTTTGGGCTACATCAGTACGTAACAGAAGCCACCCATCAACTAGGAAACACGCTCGACCTAGTAATATCGCAACCCGCAAATATTAACAACATTTCCGTATCGGATATAGCCATCTCCGACCATTACTGCGTCTTATTTGAATTCCCATTTACTATACATAGCAATAGAGAGACCGGTGCAACCCACAAACGATGCATAAATGAATCAGCGCAACAAAAAATCACCGAACTTATTAGCTCCCGCGACCTCCTCAATGGCCACAAATCGCTCGATGAAATGGTGGCTGGCTTTAATAGCAACCTAAAGGAAATTTTAGACGAAGTTGCTCCTTTAAAAACAAAACGCAGCTCACGAGTTAAAACCTCACCATGGATAAATGAGTCAGTAAGAGAGAAAAAAAGGCAATGTAGAGCAGCAGAACGAGCATGGAGAAAATCTAAATTAGAAGTCAATCGTATAATCCTTAAAGAACATATTATCACCTATAACAATACAATACGCACAGAAAGAAAGAACTATTTATCAAAAATTATCACAGACCATCACAACAACACACGAGTATTATTCTCTACAATTGAAAAAGTACTAAATCCTGGGCCAGTCTGTGATATGCTTAGTCTAGCCACCACTCCAAAATGCGAAGAGTTTGCAGAATTCTTCACAAACAAAATACTCGCTATTAGAGCAGAAATCATTCGAGACCCTAACTACCTACAAGATGCCCCTATTAAGGAACCACCGACCCTACAGACTTTTAGCGCCATTACGGAAGACGATCTCTATAAACTTATTAAACATAGCAAGCGGTCAACATGCAGCTTTGACCCTATTCCCACTTTTCTCATGAAAAATAATTTTAATTATATCTCCACACCCCTATTACAGATCATTAACACCTCCATTCTCACAGGTATTTTCCCAAGCGCCTTTAAAACTGCTGTAGTGAAGCCATTGCTAAAGAAACCAAATTTGGACTATAACACACTAAACAACTATAGACCAATCTCCAACCTCCCATTTATAAGCAAAATACTCGAAAAGGCTGTCTTCTTACAGCTCAACCAATTCCTTAATGAAAACGACATCCTAGAAAAATTCCAATCAGGCTTTAGAGCAAATCATAGCACAGAGACTGCTCTAACCAAAATAGTAAACGACCTCAGACTCAGTACAGCCACAAACAAAGTCTCTGCCCTAGTCCTCTTGGACCTAAGTGCCGCCTTTGACACAATTGATCACAACATACTACTACATCGTCTCAAAACTTGGGTGGGCCTCTCAGGCCATGTACTAAAATGGCTTGAGTCATACATCACCAGAAGACAATTCTATATTAGTTTAGGAGATCATATATCTAAAAATCACGACGTACCCTTCGGTGTTGCTCAAGGCAGCTGCCTTGGCCCCCTGCTTTTCTCATTATACATGCTACCGCTGGGCAACATTATCAAAAAACATAATATAGACTTTCATAGTTATGCCGATGATACACAACTTTATATCTCAGTTGAGCCAAACAAAACCACAGCTCTACAGTCTTTAACCTCCTGTTTGTCAGCTGTCACGCATTGGATGAGCAATAACTTTCTAAAGTTAAACGAAAACAAAACTGAACTGCTACTTATCGGCCCTAAAGACAAACGGGAAGCTCTCCTCCCCAGTCTAGGCAACCTAAACCAATATGTCAGAGAACAGGTAACTAGCCTAGGTGTCATCCTTGACTCTGACCTAAGCCTTAAACCACACATCAACAAAGTGACTAAAACAGCATACTTCCATCTAAGAAATATAGCAAAAGTTCGCCCCTTCTTGACCAAGCCAGACGCTGAAAAACTTGTTCACGCATTTATTACAAGTAGATTAGACTACTGCAATGCCTTGTTCACAGGCCTCCCAAAAAAATCAATTGAAAAACTACAGCTTATTCAAAACTTGGCTGCAAGATTACTAACAAAAACAAGAAAGAGGGAACATATTACTCCTGTACTGGCTGAACTACACTGGCTACCTGTATCCTATAGAATTGACTTCAAAGTACTACTACTGGTATTTAAAGCTGTAAATGGCCTTGCCCCATGCTATATTGTTGACGCATTATCCTCTTATACCCCTGCACGAGCCCTTAGATCCGCTGATGCCGGTCTCCTGAGGATTCCAGACGCACCACCCAAAAGGATCGGGGAATCGGCCTTTTCATACTACGCCCCAAAGAGATGGAATGCCCTACCACAGCACATCAGAAAAGCAGAATCCATCGACATCTTCAAGCGACAACTAAAGACCTACCTATTCAACCAAGCCTACACCTAACTACTCAGTCACCGACTTCCCGTTACCAGCCCCGGCAGATGGGCTACCCTGGGAGACGTGGTTCTGCCTGAGGTTTCTTCCTAGAAAAACAGGGAGTTTTACTCACTGATTCCTGAGGTTTCTTCCTGAAATCACGCAAATCAAACAAACAGGGAGTTTTTCCTCACCCCTGTTGCTCCCTGGGGACACTAACAACCGACTGCGCCTAAATGAACTTTCCTCGTGTAGTGCCCCTGGCCCGCAAAGACTGCCGACCTATGTTCACATAAGAGCCCACATTAACAGAGCGTTGCATAGCTCTAACGCCACTGGACTACAAAGATTGCTGACTAGGGCCTACAAGGACTGCCTACCTGTGTTCATGCAAGAGTCAGTCTGCTTCTGTATTTATGTGCTCTGACATCACTGAACCGCAAGAAATGTTGTCTTGCAACAACCCTGCCAAACTGTAAAGCACTTTGAGTTGCATATTGCATGTATGAACTGTGCTATACAAGTAAAGTTTTATTATTATTATTATTATTATTATTACCTAAACATTACACAATGCAAATGGTAGAAATGATACGACTAAAAGATACCTTACCTCTCTTGCAAAAAGTCCAGGGCACGCAATTCCGGGATCTCAGTCTGATGGAAATCCTTGTGCAGTGCAGTAAAGTGCAGCCAGTAGAAGATAATGGTGCGCACGCAGCCAATTGGCTTTACGTGCGCAGCTTTACTTATTTACTGTTTTCTTCTCATAGCCTACTTATACTTCATATGTTTCATGGACTGTAACGGCATGTGCTTATTTAGTCATTTTATTACAGAATTTCCTTTGATAAAATTATAATCAGACACTCCAAGGGACCCCCCCCCAATAAAAAAAAACTCATCGGATCTGGGGTGCGTTTCCCAAAAGCATAGTTGCTAACGGTGTTAGCAACTTACTTGGTTCAAACTATGTAGGTGAGACGTAAGTGTTTCTCAAAACCTTCGTTCGTGTGAACCAACATAGTTTGAACCAACATAGTGTAAACCAACATAGTCCCAACATAGTGCGACCGACACAGGCGTTTCCCAAAACACGAACATTCGCAACCACGTTGGTAACTAGTGAGGTTTGCAACCACAGCTCTCAGTGCTTAGTTCCACCTAACCAACGTTGTTTGAAGGTCTCGACAGCATCCAACATGGCGGACCGAATGTCTCGAAATCCTCGATCATTCTAAATATCTTCGTTGTTTGACGTTGTATCCCTCAGATTTTACAAAACGAGGTGAGAAATATACAGTGTAGAATCTAAAAAGCCCGTTGTTGTAGCAAAACAATTGATCTAGGAGGATATTTGCAACTCGTTTGGCAGTTTGGCTTAAGCGACTCATGCTGTGACGTACCTTCAAGTACCTCCAAATTCCGTAAGCTAGGAGCTGGTTTCTGTGGTGCTATTGGTAGAGCGCAGGTCCTGCACACCTGTGTTTGTAGATAGTATTCTGGGGTGCGTTTCCCAAAAGCGTCGTTGCTAACTTCCTTAGCAACTTCGTAGGTTTGAACGATGGTCTTACCACACTGCTGTTTCCCAACACCATCGTCCAGACTTAGCAACCAACGATGTTTACAACTACAGTAGTCCGATGGATCGTTCAACGACGCAAGTGTTTCCCAACAACAAAGTCTGGACGAACCATCGGAAGTTCCATCGTGAAGCTGTGCAGTTGGAACGATTAGCATGGACCTGTCGTGAGACCGTCGTGTTTGTTCACGTGACGTCTTGCTCGTCACCTTTGGCCTTTTTGTGGCGGATTAGGCGGCTGTCTGTGCGTTACTGCCACCAGCTGCATAAATGATGTTACTCCCAATTCACTTAATTATCGGTATTGCATTGCCAGATCATGTAAAAAGAAGGTAGAAAACACACCCGATAACACACAAAAAGCTGTTGCAAAATGTGGTTGGATAAACGTTAATGTGCGTCAGTGATGTTAATGAGCACTTTTGTAAAATTGTGATGTATGTGCACTGATTACTGACCCACAAGCACGGTTATTCCATTGCCCCGTAGATCATTTACACCTGTTACAAATTGATTACTCTTCGGCAGGATTCGAACCCATATCTCACCGAAAAAGATAACACTTCCTTTCACAGACCGACGAGCTAACCACTCATCCACCTCACCACTTACCTACATGGAGGGAGTGGTTATATTTATAGCTGTTGCTCCATGCAGTATAAATGAAATATACAGACATATGATACAAACAGTCGGTTGTTACTTTTAATGAGTAGGGCACATGGTTGTGTTTACGGAGATATCCCAGAGTTTCTACAGCTGTCATACCGGCTTAAATGAAATGAGACTACGTTTATGTCCTTATGTAGATCAATCGTTTCTGTCGTTATCCGCAACGAATGCATCCGAATACTCTCCGAGCACTTCCGAAACATCTGGGTACTTTGCAGTTTGAACCACCTAAGTCCAAACTAACAACAGTTCAGACTTCCATCGTACTTTGGTGGTTGGAGATTTTCGGGAAACAGTCGGTTGTGGCGTGCTGAGTAGTTTGAACCTACGTTGTACAATGGTGGTTTAATGCTAACCTCCGTCGTTGTTTGGGAAACGCACCCCTGGTTCCAATCCGGGATGATGCATAATTAAGATGCTACATGAAATTGTTGACATTCTCAACTGCCACATTACTTTTCTTAACGTAGTTACAGGGTGAACGTGTCTCCCCTGTTGCGTATTAACATAGTGTGGCCAATTTATGCCAGCCTGCATATTCTTCGGCTTGTGTTCATAAACTACAGAATGCAGGTCGCCAAGGTGAAAATAAACTTTCAGCTCCTCCGTCATTACGTGCATTGTACGCAATAAACCTAATGTTGATAGCGTGTAGCATATTGCCCTATAAGCACATGCATTTACAGATGGCACATTGCCTGGTGTCTATGCAAAATAGCATTTTGAAAGCTATTTTAATCAGGCTAGCTGTGATGGCTCGTAGTCTATGTGATTTAAATAAAATAAAAGCATTATATAGACTTTGGCTTCCACATGACTTCAAAGTCAGGGAGATTTCCTATAGCTAATGTACCTAGAACTATAGGCTGCTTTTGAGACGTGCATAGTCACAACTCATCTGTGTTCATATCCAGAGGTCTGCGTCATTTAATAAACAATGTTAAAGTTTATTTAATCACTGAAATGTCTTGCAAATCTGTCACTATATTACACATGAACACTAAGCCAGCAGTATATGGGGTTCAGTGATACTTTCCACCGTTGGATTTATTCAGTTTCTATTGTTTATTTCCTAGTACACAGCTATTCCCGACATCATGTGAAATAGCCATCTCTGGTAAATTCCGTTCACAAGGTCATAGCCTACTTCGGATTGTTTCTCTCTGCTTCCGACAATGCACGAGCATGTCCGAACACATCTGGAAACCATTGTGGTTTGGACTATATTGGTTCAAACCAACTTGGTTCAGATTATGAAGGTACGACAGTGTTTGGGACACAGTTGCACTTTGGTTGTTGGTTAGTTCAACGGTGCATGTTGGTTTAAAGCTAAGTTGGTTGGTTGTTTGGGAAACGCACTCCTGCACGATTCACACAAGTTCCCCAGACAGCTGTGAAAAAGGCGGCATCCGCCAAAAGGCGCGCCGTTTGCATCAGTGTGTCTATCAAATCCTGAAATCTGGAACTGAAGATGATTTCCTGTCGCTTACATTTAATTGTGATGGCGTACCAGTCTTTAAATCATCAAAAATCAATATTTGGCCGATATTGTGTTTTGTCAATGAAATACCCCCTGAGAGCAGAAATAAGCATATACTCTTGTGTGCATTGTGGTTTGGGTCCCAAAAACCAGAAATGACCTGTTTCTTTAAGCCATTTGTGAAAGAATGTACCAGTCTGTCTCACAATGGGTGTAACTGGAAGCATCCTGTTGATCAGTCAGCGAGGCATATGAAGGTGCATCCATTGTGCTGTGTGTGTGATGCGGTTGCAAGACCATTACTTCAGAATTTTAAACAGTTTGATGGGGAATATGGCTGTGGAACTTGCCTTCACCCTGGTGTGCAAGTTAGGAAAGGAAAAGCAAACTTAAGAGCTTATACATGTTTGCACGAGGTGCAGAGTGACAGAAAGCATGAAACTACAGTTTAAATTGGACAGATTGCTGAAAGAGAAGGGAGAACTATATTGGGCATAAAGGGTCCATCTGCTCTTGTGAACTTACCTAAGTTTGATCTGATCAGTGGGATGGTCCCTGACTACATGCACTGCGTATTGCTTGATGTGTGTAGACAGATGGCATCTGTGTGGATGGATTCTAAGAATTACTCTGAACCATGGTACATTGGCTCACAAATTGCAATCATTGACAGAGATCTTTTAGCGATAAAACCTCCAGGAACTGTTGCTAGAGTTCCAAGATCACTCACCCAACGCAAATTCTGGAAAGCCCATGAATGGCAGCACTGGCTATTGTACTATAGCTTGCCAGTTCTGAAAGGGATTCTTCCGCAGAAGTATCATTCTCATTGGGCACTATTGATAGAGAGTATAAGTACTTTATTGGGGTCTGAATTAAATACAGACCAGATACATCCTGCTCATGACGCATTGGTATATTTTGTTGGAGGTGTGCAGTCACTGTACGGAGAAGAGAACATGACATTCAATGTTCATTCACTTCTGCATTTAAGCCAAAGTGTTGTGAATTTTGGTCCTTTATGGACCCACTCAGCTTTTATGTTTGAAGACTTCAACGGATTTCTCCTGAAACAAGTCAAAAGCAGTCAGGCTGTACCACAACAGATATGTAAACGAGTGATGTTGTCACGTGCTTTTCCACGCTTGGAAAAACAGTTTCTTGCAAATGCACCCACAAAAGTGAAAGATTTCTGCGCTGAAATGAGAACCAAAAGACATGTAAAGAAATGTGCACAGTTCTCAGAGGTGACTGCGCTTGGTCCTCCAAATGTGAGGTTGGTCTCTTTATGCGATCAAGCTGCCCTTCACACACTGACTGAGGTTCCCACAACTACTGTGGTTAAGTGCTACAAGATTGCTACAAATTGTTGTGAATGGTCAAGTTGTTCATGGTTCTACCTACAAGAAAGCAAAGCAAAGAAACAACTCTGTTGTGGTACTGAAGGATGGGACTATTTTTAAAGTTTCCCGCTTCATTGACACAGGCGATGAGCATTTATATGCCATTGGGAACTTTGGTAATTGCACAGTGCAGAAGTTAGCCAGAGGTAGTCTTATCAGAACTCCACTGAACTACATGTAAATGGTACACTTTCCAACTGACTTTCATAAAGCCATAAATGCTGCAACAGATAGTCAGACCATGCATGCATATCCATTGTCCACAGTCCAGCTCAATTGTATGGCGTCTACTTGGCAGTAATGCATGAGTGGGTTGTCATTTTGCTTGATGGGTAGCATTACACACTACCTATTACTGATAAATCCTTGGAATTAGCATTCATCCATGTTACTCATGAAATGTTGAAGAAAGAACAAGATAGATCAAAGTCAACTAGCTTCTCAGTCCCCCCAGTTTTTCGCGATTCTGCGATTGCGTGGATTCACGCGTAATCAGTCATATGCCGCATATATCTGCGAGGCCGCATATTTCCTACTATGTCGCACAATTATCGCAAAATAACACCATCTACTGGCGGCATTGGGTCGCGTGCGCAGCCCTTTCACTGATCATTTTGTTTTCACGCATTGGAACAACGGTTAGTCATGGCGACTAACAAGTCACACCTGCCGTCATATATATCAGCAAGTGACCGAGCAAAGCAATATCCCTCGATTTTACATGCCAGTGGGGAGAAATTATTTTGTAGCCCATGTAACAAAGTGCTAGATCATCGTCGAAAGTCAACTATAGAACACCGTGGCTCTGTTCCAAACGGAAGGCAACTGCCTCGATGACTCCCTCCCTTAATAGAGAGGTGCCTAATTAGATATGACTACGGGGTGAAGGCAACTTCTATAAATACTGGTTTGGAACGGGATTTTAAGAGAGCAAAAGTTGGGGTATGACGTTAGCAGGTAGCAAGAACGTGAAACTAGTTGACGTAAGCTAGTTGGCTAACGTTAGTCAGTTGACTGACAGACCGTACATAAATCGTACAATACGCTGTTAATAGTTAAAGTGGTTGGATATTTAGGTAGTACATTGTTGATTTCTCATCTAAATTGTCAAAATACAAGCGATACAGTGCCAAACAAATAAGATGTTGATACCGACAGCAACCGTAAGATTCATGTCGGCCGCCATCTTTATTTACTTTTCACAGTTGTTTGAAAGTTATGGTGCGTTCCAGACCCAATCCAAACCAGTAGGATGTGGTACTTATCCAACATTCTACGAGGAAAAATGCTCTGGAACGCCCGTCAAAGTGGGACCTCCTACTAGCGAAGTCGGGGGTCCTCGCCCTACTCCCACCTGAACAAATTGAAGTCGGAGGAAAATGGCGGCGCCCAGCGATGTCCGTATTGTGACCGGTAAGACGTCAAAGATTTGCCTGAAACTTCACTTCTGTGTGTCTAGGGTTGCATTACACACCTTGATTATAATAAATATAATTCATTATAATTACCACTATACTTTTTCAACAAGAATTGTATCGCATACTGTTTCAGTCGTTAGATGTGTTGCTTGGCAACCGATGACAGGAGCTAGCCCAATGTTTCACTCTGTTAGATATTCATTCATCCGTGCTATTTACTAAAATTTTACTTGTAGTTGACACACAGGGCGTATTTGCACGTTATCTTTGGCATGCTGATGTGATTTTACATAAATGGTGTGATTTTACTTCGGTGTCAGACTCGCAGCTACCAACAGCAAACGTTCAGACGTCAACTAATGTTACCTTTTTGAAAGTTCACTGTTTGTATGAGTCAATTATCTACACCAGGGGAGCCTGCATAATTGAACTGTAAGGTACGCACTAGTGGTGTGTGCCACCCATAGACTGTATATATAACTGGACAAACCCTCCGTGACGTCACGCATACACTTTCTAAATACCAAAATGAGGCTTTATTTGAAGGTTCAGGGCGCTGCCATCTTAGCCAATGCGTTCGGTGTTCTAAACCCACCTTCTGACGGCCAGTCCTTATATGGATGAAAAAGGTGGTGCCAGGTGGCCAGAAGACCCGCCTTCTGTCTGCCCCTACATGCTAGCCTAGCTGCCGGCTAGCTCCGCCAATTTTTTGTTTATTTTTGTTTATCTACTCTGCTGGTGTGCTGAAATCCATGAATATTTGTAGTACATTAGTACATTTGATTATTAAGCATGTACGATTTTGAATAATTGATGTTGATAACTTAATGTATAACTGTTTTTAGGCATCAGGCTTTATGGTAGTGCTAAATTAATGTACGTTAGCAGAAATTAGCAATGCATAGAAACCATGTCGTTTACAGTCTGTGGTCGTGGTCATGATACCTTGACATCGAATTTGGTCTGTTATTTGTTTGAAACCTTACTATAAACGTCGCCTGTTTCATCTGTTCTTTTTATGTGAAGCTGTAATAGTCATTATTTGCTGCTGTCGATATAGTCTTGCTAGTTTATTAGGTGTACATTGTGGACTTTATCAATGAAGGTGTGCATCCCGGTGCTTTCTCACATTTTCTCATTGAGACCTGCCATAGCTCAAATGCATATAATGTACAAAATGGTTTTAAAATGGTTTCAGTGGCCATTTCAAAGTGACTGAGGACAATCCAACATAATGGAAGGCACAACATGAACAAGAACAATATTTTTTATGTAGCAAATACAACTGCATATAGCAAATGCACAAATGTCATAATAGTCCACATTGTGAAAATATACACACATATCAAATACAGCCATGCCTCATGTCTCAAAAACTTGGACAGCTAATAATTATGCTACTCTGGTATTTCTAGAAACCAATTTAACATTGCAAATGGCCACAGAAACTAATAAGTGGCATTAAAACACTACCAGTAGTATTGGTATTATTGTTTTAACATGCTTTCCTTTTTTTGTAGCTCCAACTGTATGGATTCACGGGGACAGCTACGTTCGCCGTTGAGGGGAGGTTGCAAGGAGGTCCCTGGCCACTAACCTGGGACTTAATACCCAGATGAGGTGATTTGGCTGGGGTGGACTGGAATGGTGTGGCCTCCTCCTGTTTTTCTCCCAGGCCTTACAAGAAAGAACAGCCTCAGATGTCCTTCATCCAGTATGGCTGGAATGACCTTGGACAAGTCAGGAGTGTTCATCTTATTGCAGAGATGAAGCAGGACTTGTGTGATGTCTATCGGTGTTACCCATATATGAGGATCATCTTCTCTGCCATCACCCAGCGTCTCCGATGGAGATCCGCAGACCCAAAGAAGATCAAGGGGTGATTTTTATATGATAACATTAAATATAAGGACAGCACATGTCTGGAACTAGTTGACTGAACACATTTTTCTCCCATGACACTGTTATTGGTTTTGATCACTTACACTGAAATCACACTTAAAATGTATATGAAATTTGTAATATTGTTTATGAAATCAAGACTGAATGAAATCAAAATGTCATTTTATTTCAAACCAAACAATGAACACATAAAAGGGAAAATGCTGAAATGTCACTGTAAACAAAGGCAATGCATAAAACATACACTGCAATCAGTGAGCAAAGTAAAAAATCTGAGTTTTGTTAATAGCATGTATACCAGGAAGAATAAGTATTGAATGTGTCAAGGTTTTTTCAGTAACTGACATGACATTTTGACCAGACCTTGATATTTGCCCACATATGTAAAGAACTCAGAACATTTAAGTTAATAAAGTTACATGTAATATAGCAAAATGGTGAAAGTATCAAATGCAGCAAGAAAACCCATAAACAAAAGTGCTACACAAAAACATTTTAAGATGGTAATTGCAAAGGGCAGCTGTGGCCTAATGGAGTCAAGAGTGACACAAATGAAACCTTGAGAGTGCTTAATGGAGGCAGCAGGTACATTTAAAAAAAAAAAAAACAGGTATTGTGTCCTCTACTGTAAGTGTCTTTGGATAAAAGCATCTGCTAAGTGTAATGTAATTGTATATCACTACCATAACCTCCATAAGACTGCATTACTAAATGAAACACGTGTAAAGCATATTTTTTCAGAACAACATTTGGACAAACCATAACATACTGTAAGCTTGTAGTCTGGTAGGATGTCGAAAACTTGTATGCCATATTTGGAGGAGAAATGACAATAAAGTACATTGCCTATTGCTTTCTCTGTAACAAATGTACCTGCTACCTCTTTAGCTACTCCTTGAATAGAAAGCCTGCAAGTGTTGTCTCAAGTTAACTCTCCACTGGTCGAGCCTGTCTGGATCACCTAGAGGAAAACAGACAAGACATGTCGGAAATGTTAGTCGCAATATTTTTCAAAATGTAATGAGATAATGACTTGAATGAAACACAGATGTTAGACATAGTAATGTGTAAGGCCAGATTGTTCATTCTTACGTGAATGTAGCATACACTTCTATTTTTTTGTTCTAATGTAATTCTAAAATGAGTTACGTCTGGTACACTTAAGCCTACACCTCATTTTCACTACTTAATAAAACTATACAAGCAAGGGTGCTTTTAAGCGTCTCGCTCCTTTATTTGCAATCTGTAACATAGTCATTGGTCTCTAGCCTACATGTCCAATAACACATGCACCTCTTCTAAACTGTAGCACAGAGAAAGAACTGAGTCGGTAGACATAATTTGACGCACTTGACATTACATTTTTCTTCCCAACTTCTAGAAAGACAATAATTTCAGGACTTTCCCGTAAGCAAAGCAAGGTTAATTAGTGCATTGCTCAGAGAATTTACATAGGAAGAAAAGACACGATGTAGGCAGGCGGGAATTTTTGTAGCTTGACTAGTTTACCTGACGTTAACTTCATTATTAGTTGCCGAAGCATAGCAGGCTGTAACGTAGCTTGCGGTGAGCTTTAGTGCTACACACACTGTATGGAACTTCAAAGACTACCGAGACAGCCACGACAAAAAATCAAATAACGTTAACTCTTCCTCAACGCTATTCTACAGACTTGGGCAAATAGTACTCTTGATATTATCAGTCAAATATGCTTGATAATGGCAGGTCGTTTGGACACAGGGTTAACATGCTAACATTTTCGAGGTGATTCAGGGCTACAGCGCTAATAGCAATGCTACATATTAGTAAGGACAGATAACGAGAAGTGATGACAGATAGTGAGTAGTGTAATGCCACTTACCGTAAAAATGTACATAAACATTCCTTGACGGCCTTTTAGGACAATTAACAACAGCGCAAGACAGTCTGGATGTAATATAATTAGCAGCTAAAGTTGTTGGAAAAGGTATGGTCTTGAAATATCCGATGACAGCCTGCGAAGAGTAGAAAGAGTTCCCAGCCTTGGGTCAGCAACGGTAGCTGGCTGCTGTCAATCAAACTGACCACGCCCTTAATTATTCATAAAATTAATACTTGGCTGTACCTAAAGCAAATGAATTCTAAAAAAATTCACCCCCCTCAGAGTTGTCATGGACCCCAAAACTATCAAAAGAGACTAAAACCGTTTTTTGAACCAGGCTGTAAGTATGTTTATTTTTGCTGTGAAAATTGACTTTTTAACATGGGAGTCTATGGAAAATTGCTCTGTTTTGGAGCCTGCCCCCAAAGGATGAAAAAGGTACTGCAGCCTTAAACAGTTACTTCCTGGCTTCATTTTGTAGCGTGGAACGTTGGCGCTTGGTGGCACCACGCCATATACCACCCACCCCCCCACACAGACACCAAAAAAAATGTACACGTTCTGCAGGCTATGCTACTTTTTTTATGAAGGGTCAATCCATATATACACACACAGCACAACGACTAACTTCAACATGAAGATGAACTACAAATGAACAACACTAGTGAACAAATCTAGTGAACTTGCACAACACTGCCACACGCCCGCGCACACCACCGCAAAGACTTTGAGCTAAGTCTACACTCTGTGCCACTGTACAATGCAACCCAGCAGAAAGACACCGGTAAAATGTCAGATATACACATGCTCAACAACAAAGTAAATTAAGGACGCCTACAGAATTAAGTTGTAAATTAACAGCAATCCAAAAAAAGACTGCAATCCCCCTGCCATATTTAACAGATTGTCACTAGCTAAATAGGTTTACGCCAGAAAAGTGCGCCTTTCTTAAGTTGGTGCTAGCTGTTAGACAGTGACTAGCCCGTGGTGCTATGAATTTGACACTAGTAGAAGTCACAATAAGTAGACGGTAAATCCTACGTGAAATGACTTTAGATGCAATGAAAATAATCTTGTGACTGTCTGGGTAACTACTGCCACAGCGGGCATAAGATAAACCTGCTGTCCTACCTTAAGTTGGTGCAGCTATGGTCCATTTGGCTTCTTGCTAGTCCATACTGACATCTTACTTACTCTTAGTTTAGTTTTACAACTGCAATTGCACTTTAATTACATTAACCTTAGCTCTTTTATTGCAAGCCAAGCATGTTGGTATACAGTATTCTGGATGCAAGCAGTCCTCGCTATTTGAGTAACCAGGACTCGGGACTCATACAGTTGTGCATATCTAGTAGTTGATTGCAGGTAGCCTGCCATGGAATTCTTGACTGATGTATCATTTTTTCGTGAGAATGGGGGAGGGGTAGCCACCAAGCATACTGTCTACTCTGTGCTTTAAATCGCGCCCAGTTCTCTTACACAGACGTCTCTCTCAGTCTCTCTCAACTTTAAATTTAAATGTGCTTTATTCGCATGACATATGTTGCATTGCCAAAGCATTCATAGAGATGACAATAATACTTATAATAAAATAATAAAATAAGAATAATAAAAGAGTGACTGTGTAGCCGGTCGTTTTGACTCTGCGTTGTTGTGATTGAATGTGTAAAAACGGAAACATTAATTAACATTGACGTAAATTATATCTTTCAGTGTTTCTAGATCAACAAATGAACGCCTTCACTGACCATGACCGATCATTGCCATTTGTTGGGACCCTTTATCAAATGAATGATGGATATTTTGCAGATGAGGCGTGTACGGTTCCACTTGTACTTCCTAAGTGATGGAGCAGATCTTTATTGTAACTTCAGTAAACTTCAGTTATAAAGCCCAAGCCTAAACACAACAGAGTTGATCAAAAGCGCTTAGAAGTATTTTAGTAACACAGTAATGAGGAAGCTCATCGCTCAATTCCTTCCAGATGAAGCACAGACAGAAGAGAGAATGGAGGAAGAGTGTGCGGGGTTGCAGCCCAATGACGTCTTTTCCAGGGATCAGACGCTGTACCTTATTGACATCATGAGGCGCCACCTGGAAAAAAATAGCACAGAGCTACCCCAATCCCTGGCAGAGCAGAACTCCAGGATAAAGACGTCAAAGGGCTCCAAAAAGCACATGTTGGAGGAAATGGCTAAATTGCTAACAAAACAATTTAAACAAACATTAGATCCTGCCAGGGTGAACAGGAAGTGGACCACCCTGGTGGATGCCTACAAAAAAATAAAAGATAACAACAAGAGTACAGGGAGGGGAACCATGAAATTTAAATTCTTTGATGAAATGGATGCTCTAATGGGATCAAATCACGATGTGGATTTCCCTGTAGTCGGTCATGCCGGGGGACTACATGTGCGTGAGGGTGGGCAATTATTGACAGCAGGTAGCCATTTTCCTTCTGCACCCACCACACCCACACCTCCCTCTGCACCCACCACACCCAGCAGCACACCCAGCAGCACAAGGAGCACCACACTAAGAAATAACACCAGGTTCTCTCACAACACTGAGTTGCTTTCATTACTGCGGGAGTCAGAGGCTGCCAGTCAGAGGAGGCACAACGAATTGCTTGGCCAGATGGCACAGGCTCAGCAGTCTTTTGAGATGCTGATGAGAGAAATCTTTAAGCCTTGAGCCTTAAAATTGTAATTGTAAGTTATTATTACATTGTTATATATTATATTCATATTAATTTATTATATATATAATTTATTTATATATTTTATTTATTGTGTCATTGATTTGTGTACTGTATTTCGAAATGTCTTTTAGCCTTGAGCCTTAAATCCATATGAAATTGTTATTGTAAGTTATTATTACATTGTTTATATTATTATATTCATATTAATTTATTATATTTATATAATGTAAATCTTATTATTTATGTGTACTGTATTTCAAAGTCTATTGAATATTTTTTTTTTAATATTTGAAACAGCCATTTCAGTATGTATATGTCAAAACACATTTTATTAAAATTTTATGAGCTCTTGAAACTGATTGTCATTTCCTTCTTTTTTTTTAATCACAAATTTTCATCCTCCTGGCGTGGACAACCATGTGGGTGCTCGTTACATATGTCTGAGGGGCCCATGCACATGTTGTGTAGCATGCATGCAGACATGATAAGCATGACCACAACATCCAATCTGGTGTTTTGCAGGTCTCTCAGCCATTTGCATTTAAGCCTGTAAAAAGCCTGCTCCACCACCACGCGGCCTCGGCTTATCCTGGAATTGTTCTGTTCATCCTCAACAGACAGTGCCCCATTGTCCCTCTTTGGAATTAAAATGAAAGGGTATGCCTGCCCAATATATGCACTGTCCCCCAACAACTTGTTCCGCTCCATCCTTTCAGGCCAGGTCTCAAAAAATGGGGACTTTCTCAGCACTCTGGCATCATGCACCTTGCCAGGTGCCCCTACAAAAATGTCCATGAAGCGCCCACTTTCATCAACAATGCCTTGGAGAATGACCGAGTAATAATTTTTCCTGTTTAGGTAATCTCCTCCTCTTGTTGTGGGCCTTTGAATTTTAATGTGGCACCCATCAATGGCCCCTATGATATTGCATATGCCACACTTATTTTGAAAAGCAGCAGAGGAGGCCGCCTTCAGACATCCATTGGGCCAGGTAATAAAATTTGGCACAATTTTACAGAAGGCTGACACCACCTCCACAACACATCTATGGGCCGAGAATTGTGAAATATTAAATTTGTCGATTTCCCTAAAACTGTTCTGGTTTCCCAGATACCACAAAAACAGAGCAACCTTTTGTTCGAGGGGGATTGGAGGAGGGCATCTCTGTTCTTGGTTAAGGCCAAGCTGTGTAAGTGAGTTGGTAATATACTGAAATTGGACATGTATGACCCGAAGATGCCTGAAGAAGGTCATCTCGTCCATTTCAAATAGAATACCCCACTCTGTGCCAGTCTTCAGAATTTGAGGTGTGCATTTATTTGCCAGTAGTGCTATTCTGAAAAGTAAAACATAAAGGAGAATTTTTTAATTATTATTATTATAAGACAACACATTACAATATAAGATAAGATAATAAAAACATTATCTGTTACAAATGACAAACAAGACCTAACGTATAGTCCCCAGTTGATGATGTGTAAAAGGTGTTTATCTGCCCAAAGAGGGTGCAAGAGCACAGCGAGTGGCAAATGTCTAGACGTACTGTATCTGTTGGTGTTGGTGAAAGACGTGTGTTGAGTTGTTGGGTGGCTGGTAAGCTTTATGTTCGTTCATCATCTTCATTATGCTATTGCTAGTCGTTGCAGAAAGGACTTCCCCTACTACGACCGCCGTTTAGCCTCATTTCTGTATGGTTCATTAATCTAAAATACAAGAGAAAGGCATTATCCATCCATAACAAAGGGGGCTTGCGTGAAAACGTTTTATATATTGTTTATAGCAATGGCTTCTTCTTCTTCTTCCTTAGCTTTTAATGGCGGTTGGCTACCAACATGGAGCATTACCGCCACCAACTGTTTCAGAGGTATAACACTGTGATCTTTCGGCTATAGGTACGGAGCATTGATGGGGATTTGCGCATTAACGGGGGTGTTGAGGGGAGAAAAAAGAAAAGGAAAAAAAATAAAAATAAAAAAGGGTGAGAGTCAGACAGAAGTTACAAGGAGGAAAAGGTAATAGACCTAAATTCTTTCATAAAGCTTAGTGGACTTAAGATAATGCATAACGTAGGCCCATGCTGATGGCCTATCAGAGTAAGACAATAACCCTTCTAAAGTCAGCCTTGTCAGCCCTATTGCCTTAACATTTTGATGCAGGATTTCCCTCTCATACTGGTATGCTCTGCATTCTAGGAAAACATGCTCCACAGTTTCTGGGTGACTACATGATGAACAATGGCCAGTCGCATGTTTCCCTATGATACTAAGGGAGTGGTTAAGAGCGGTATGACCTATTCTCATTCTCGTGACAACACTTTCCCCTCTTCTGTCCCCATTACCCCGCCTTCTTGTTGGGACCTGTGGCTGGATATTCTGAAGAAACCTTCCCTTTGTATTTAAGTTCCACTGCTCTTGCCAGATTTTGCATACCTTTGTTTTGATAAGGCATTTAACCTCTACTCAAGGGCACCACCAGGTTTCCTAGTTCCATCTTCAAAGCTTTTTTGGCCAAGGAGTCAGCCACTTCGTTGCCTTCTACTGCTGCATGAGCTGGAACCCAGAGAAAGCAAACATGATTTTTTTTATGTGACAATCTATACAAGCATTGAAAAATTTCACATATCAGGTCAGGCCTACAAGAAGATTTAAAATTCATGATGCTGATCAATGCTGCCATAGAATCCGAGCATATAACCACCTTATGTGGGTTAAAATCCTCAATCCATGTAAGTGCCATAAGAATAGCTAAGAGCTCAACTGAGTAGATTAATAGGTTGTCTGATGTCCTCTGCCTGAGTGAAATATCAAATTCTGGTACATGTACTGCTGCTAGGGTGACCACCCGTCCCGCGTAGCGCGTGCGCGTACAGCGTTTGAAGCTCAATTCACGCGTCCCGCAAACTGTGACCGTGTCCTGCATAATCAATGCTTGCTGAAAAAAAAAGTTGGTCACTCTATCTCCCTGAGCCCCAGGCAGCCAAACGAATATCATTTGACAGTTCAGCACGCCACTGTCGCCACACCCACCCCTCAGTTGAAGAGGTGACTAGGTTGTTGTCAACGTGTTGTCATGACACCGCACGCACGTGCAGAGACACACAGGGAAGGAACCAAGGGGGTAGGAATATATCCGGAAGTTGAAGCACCCATGGGGAAATCTCAACCCGGAAAATGACCAATAGCATGTAGCATTCCGTTGACTTCCATTCATTTTAGCGTCACTTTGAAATCAAACAACTTTACATGAGAAGCCATCCGTACCTTGATATTAGCATTGTTGTAAACCGGAGAGGGCACAGCAAAACATATTTGCTTCGATCAGAAATCTGTCATGCTATTGCCTTGTAAGAAACGTTTATCTGAAATTATGCTAAAAATGACGCCATAAATCATGCGACGGCTAGTGAGTTTCTGTCGCACAGGAGAAAATTTACCGTACTGGTTGGATAACAAGCTGTAGCCACAGTCATGCTCGTTTACTTTTCTATTCATGTTGGGGAAACATTTACATCACTATTTCCCGAAAAATAAGCGTAGAACTTGGTATTTGTTTGTATGCAGAATCGCTATCTTTATGGATTTTACTATTCGATGCAAGTGAATTGAGAAAGACTGCTCAGCTAAGCTACACGCTATAGCTTGTAGTTTACATGCTAACTAGCTAGCTCCCTTGACATGCTGGCTTGCAAGACTGCCTGGAACCAAAGTTAGTTGACGAAGAATCAAGTCCCCACATACAATATTAGCCCCCCATTCCACTAAGTGATTGCAGCTATAACGGTAGAAGAATACTTATTAAGAAAATTATCGTACGCTGTATGATTTGTGATTGAGCAGCTACCACTCAATTTATAGTATTTGGGTTCGCTGGCCGACGTGTCCGTACGTCACCCCGCGCTTGCGCAGTTGCCTTGTGACCAATTAAAAATCTCAAAATTGTGCTTCAACGGCTCCCATTGAAAATGACGCCATCCCTCAGTCCATTCTCTTCTACTGTCTATGGAAGGAACGCGCACTTTCAAATTCCAAACATGGAGAAAGAAACTGAGTCTGAGGCACCGCCACCACCAATGAAAAGGCGAAGGTGCGTGTACAAGAAGTGTTGGGAAAGTATATATCTGTGGCTGAAAGGGGTTGAGGGGGATACAGAGAGGGCGTTTTGTGACCTTTGCAAAACGAGCTTCTCAATTGGACATGGAGGGGAATATAATGTCAAACGACACAGGCAAACAGAGACTCACAACAAACGTGTCCAACAGAAAGAGACAAGTAAATCTATTAATGCTTTCCTCCAACCTAAAAATGACCATTTAGCTGACAAAGTGACTGCTGCAGAGGTGACGAGTGTGTATCACACTGTCCAACATGCTACATCATATCGAGCAGAAGACTGTGGCCCAAAGCTAGCTCTAACGATATATCCGGACTCCGACATTGCCAAGAGGATGGCCTGTGGTCGGACGAAGGCAGAAGCCATTGTCACAGACGTGCTTGCCCCTGCCTCTGTCGAAGACTGCTTGAAAGTCCTCAGAAGACCACTGAGTGAGCAACGAGAGGCAACAACCAAAGGTAAAGTTAAAAATATGCTCATTATAGTGTCCAAAAGTGTCCAAAAACCAAAACGCAACAGAGGTCTCAATGTGCCCTTCGTTTATTCCACACCAAACGTAAAAGTCTTCAAATTTCCATAAATCGCCAACTAATAAACTTGAGTACAACAAAAAACACTTATAAGCAAAAGGCAAATAATAATAATATTGAAAAACCGTAAGCCTGCTGCGTGTCCAAACTTTCCATTTCCTTTCCATTCCATTCCACTCACTCTCCAACCTTCCAGCACCTACCCTCCTAAGTACCTGGCTAATTAATTAGGTGCAGGTGGATGATTTGCAACATGTGACCTGCGAGCTGTGCTCCGTAGAGCCTAAGGCCACAAGGTCACCATTTCACCAGCAGGGGGCTCTAAACGTAAAACATAGAAATGGCTTCTACACTCATGAATGAAACATTGTTGTGTGTTAGCTATCTATCTAACGTTAGCTAGCTAATGTTAGCTAATCATCTTCTTCTACCGGTATGTTAAAAGTCAGGCCTGCATACAACAACATATAAAACATTGTCTATTAGTTGCCTTGCCCTGGATCCGTGCGGTGTTCCTACAGTTCACTGAAACTGCATTAGTAGGTAACGTTAGCTAAAATAATGCTGCTCATTCGTGCCTTTGTGAGACCAGGTTCTGTGTATTGTTGTATGATGGTGAGCAACATTTCAATATTCATTATCTGCCAAACAAACAAAAGCAACTATAATTTTTAAAAAGGTATGAACATTTGTGTAGATTATATTTATATAAAATCAATAATGATCAAAACAGTTAAGCAGTATCTTATATTTGTTATAATAATCTGTTTTTATAGAATCTCTTTTAAGTTCATCCCATCTGTGTGTGTCCACATGGAACTCAAGTCCATTCACACCTTTGTGGAGAAGGAGCACCAGTCCCTGCTTAGACATGTGCCCACAAGATGGCTGAGCCTGTGGCCTGCAGTGAAGAGGCTTCACGACAGCTGGGCTCCTATCAAGACCTACTTTCTCTCATTGGGAGAGGAGCAGTGCCCAAAGTCACTGTGGCACCTGTTCAAGGATGACCAGGATGGTGAAGACAACCCCCTTGAATTACAGGTAATTCATTTTTAATTGCACTCAACTTTTATTTATGTCATCTAAATATTATTACACAAAACAGGGATTAGGGAAATAATGATAATGCAAACAGTGGACACACAGGATCATTGACTCTCCTCTCTCTTCTTTTAGGTTTATCTGTCCTTCCTCAGCAATGCACTGAAGATTTTCCAGGACACTGTACTGGTGCTGGAGCGAGAAGATGGAACTGTCTGTGAGCTCTATGATATGATGTTCACCCTAAAAACCAAGCTACAGCAACGACAGAGTGATGGTTTCTTTGGGGCCCAGACGGGTATACTCCTCCAGCAGTTTCCAGACAGACAGGCAGCTGTACTCAGAGAGGACATGTCCAACTTCTACCAGTCCTCTCTCACCTACCTGGAGCAGCGCTATGACTTCTCCGACTACAATTACCAGAAGAAAGTGGCTAGCCTGGCACTACAGAAGAGCCCATTCAACTTCTCCCAACTCTGTGAAGCTGTAGAGGTCCTGCAGCTAAGCAAGAAGTTGGACATGGATGCTCTATATGATGAGTATTGTGTTGTTCTGCCACGCCAACAGGCCATCGTGCAGTCTGGAGCTCCAGTCCTGGAGAAGTGGGCCACCTTACTCAAGCACACACACACACCAAACATGACAGCAGTTGCTTCTTTCCTGTTGAGTGTACTAATCACCAATGCTTCAGTGGAGAGGGTCTTTTCACTGATGACAGGATGCTGGACAGACACAAGGAACAGATGTTCAGTAAACCTCATCAAGTCAGAGATCCAGGTGAAGAGCAACTTCACATTTAGTTGCAAGGACTTTTACACTTATGTAGTGAAAGAAATGGCTCTCCTCAATGCTGTACGCTCCAACAAGAAATACAAGTTCAAGACGAAACCTGAAGGTAAGAAACCTAGTAATGTAAGACCCCATTTGATTGATTTTCAACATTGGTGGGCTGTCTACAGGGGTGCATAGTTGTCACTTTTAGGTGACAATAGCCTTTTAGGTCAAAATATGTAATTATTCTGCATAGGATTGTATCTTTGGCACCTTTTTGCATTGTCAGTTTGTGATGGTGATAGATTTGCACTCCTGTGTCTATACTGTAAAACCATTTGGAAACTTATCATGAAAATTAATGTTGTTTTAATTCTGTCTCTTATCTTTCTTCCTTATTTGATTCAGATGCTGGTGAAAAGGTTTGAGTCCTAAGGGTGTCCCCAGGACACTGAACAATTTTTTTTCCTGTGCCTGCCTTTACCAACATGCAAGTTCACCATCCTTCCTTCCCCTTCTTGTTCCGTGAACCTCTGGAGTTCTGAGTTAAGACTTTTTTTTTACTGTTCCTGTGGTGTTGAGCCACTAAAATTCTTGGTAATCCACTGAAAAGTGAGACTTGTGACTGTTTCTGTTCCTCCTGATGCCCTGCGATGTCAGTGAATCCTCAAACTCAGTTTTATTTTATAAGTTATTTAAAGTAAAAACAATGTAAAGGCAAATAAATAAAATTAAATAGCTAAAGTAAATTGTAAGTGGAAGTGCATCTGTTAATTCATTGAAAGTTTAAAATATTTTGAATCTTTATTTTAACAAAAAAATACAGCGTACATCATGTTAAGGGGAATAGGGCATTATTAATATACCATGTAAGGTGGTATCAACTAGAAATGGGTAAACCACTATCAGTGAGTCTGCCCATGGGGTGGCGGTGCCGCCGCGCCGGCGGTGTCCCACATTGTCCCCCCGAAACGTACCCCTTGTCCCCCCTTGGGCTTATTGGCAGGTGGTCACCCTAACTGCTGCTCCTGTTCTTCCTGTATCTGGATCCTTTGAACCATCAGTATATACTTGCACCATATCTATGTACTTGATGCTCAGATAGTAGTGTACCATATTGCTCAGCCCACCATGCTCCCTACTCTGTTTTGACATTTTTCCTATCTCTAAATCCACTGTCGGCATAGGGAAAAACCATGGGGGGGTAGCTGAAATTGTTACTGTGTGACAATGCGACAGTTCAGTCAACTCCAGCTTCTCCGCCTCATCATCTCCCACCCACCCAAAACTGTTAAAATGTTTGCGCCCATGTTCCCAACACCTATTCAGAACAACCTTAGATGGATGGTCCTGTGCATGTCCCTTTAGTGTGACCCAATAACTCATGCGCAGTTGAATACGCCGCAGTGAGAGGGGCATTTCACCAACTTCCACCTGAATCGCTGGAACTGGGGACGTCTTAAAGGTGCCACAGCATAACCGCAAGGCCTGTGCCTGTACAACATCAAGTTTCTGCAGATGTGATTTTGCTGCTGACCCATATGCTATGCAGGCATAGTCTAAGGCTGACCTGATTAGAGCAGTATAGATATGCCTAAGGGCACCCATACTTGCTCCCCAGCTGCTCCCTACAAGGCATCTCATCACATTAACAGCCTTTTTGCACTTGGTTGTGACCCTTAGAATATGTTCTCCATATGTTAATTTGCGATCCATCCACACTCCTAAGAATCTAATACTGGAGACTTGCTTAATTGACTGCCCATAGAGAAAAATATTCACCTTTGGGTTAACCCACTTCTTAGAAAAACACACTACTTGGGTTTTCTCAACAGAAAAGCGAAAGCCCCACCTATTTCCCCACTCCTGTACAGTACACACTGCTGCCTGTAATTTTGCCTGCACCACTCCTGCATTACGGCCCCTCACCCATAAGGCTCCATCGTCTGCATACAGTGACCTACCAAGACTAGCATCCACCCCTGAAAAGACATCATTGATCATAATATTAAAAAGGATAGGGCTGCAAACGCTACCTTGCGGAGTTCCATTTTCAATAGGATATGCGCTAGAATGAGATGACCCAACCCTTACTTCAATACTCCTGTCTCTCAAGAAATCCATCACCCAATTATACATTCTTCCCCTTATACCAATGGACTCCAACTTCATGAGAAGGCCATCTTTCCACAACATAGCATACGCTTTCTCTACGTCAAAAAATACTGCATTGACTTGTTCCTTGTTTGCCTGCGCCTTCCTAATTTCATTCTCCAGACACACAACTGGATCCATGGTGGTCCTCCCTTTCCTAAAACTGCTCTGATGGCATGAAAGTAATTTTCTGCTTTCCAATACATATGTCAGCCTGCTGGTAACCATACGCTCCATAACTTTACATATATTTGAGGTTAAGGCAATAGGTCGATAACTAGTTGGCTCGCACTTATCTTTCCCTGGTTTTCCTATGGGTATGACAACTGAGTGCTTCCAGGTCATCAGAATTGTGCCTGCCTCCCATATCTTGTTGTAGAGCTGCAAGATTATTCCCTGTGCCTCAGGGGTTAAACATTCAACCATCTTATAACATATTTCATCTTTACCAGGGGATGTGGCTCTAACCCCAGCCAAAGCTCTTTTGAGTTCAAACAGGGAAAATGGGACATCCACTGCTTCATTAAAATCTGTCTTTCGTTCATGAATATTGGGGTGCTGTTTTAAAAAATCCTCTCTCGCTGCCCTTGCTTCTGGGGTCAGGCTTGCTGAGCTGTGAACTCTTACAAATGTTCTTGCCAGTGCTTCTGCTTTGTCCTTGTTGCTGATCATAAATCTTTTATCATACCTTATGGCTGGTAAGGTAAGCTCCCTCCTATTACCACCCATCCTTCTGATCATACCCCACACATCAGAGATTTGAGTTTCTCTCCCTATTTCACTGCAGAAATGCTGCCACTGTTGGCGCTTAGCTTGTCTTATTACCCTTCTGACATGGGCTTGAGCTTTTTTATAGGCCACCATGTCATTAAAACAGAATGTAGCCTTGACCTTCTTAAAAGCTTTATTTCTCACCTGTATTGCCATCTTACAGTCTTCTGACCACCATGGAACCTTTCTACATCGGCCCACACCACTCCCTTTTCCAATTATATCTACTGCAGTGGAATGTAGGACTTCAGTTACTTTGACATTAAAATCATCCACACTATTGAAGCTGTCTGGCTTTATTGACTGCAGCCTAACGCTACAGAACATACTGTAAGCTGTCCAGTTAGCATCCTTTAGCTTCCATCTTGGAAGACCCACTTCCTCCAGCTGGACTGGCCCTACTCCAATTTCACAGCATATTGGGTAATGATCGCTACTGTGTTGTTATGTGTAGCTTTAAGATACTACATTGCCCATGATGCACCAGGCTATAGGTTACCGGGAAGACCGGGCATGTAAAGATGGTTGAGACAGTAAAGTTTGAGCATAAACCCACGCTGACCGTGTGTGTTATTTCTTCAATGCACTACACGGCATAACATGGTGTCAGATGGTGAAAAACTTTGAAAAGAAAAAGACAAGATGAGTTTCAGTGACGAGTGAGAAAGTTTGAGCCTGTAGGTTGTGTTTACGAGCCCAGAGTGCGAACTGTGTAATGCTAGCGGCAGAGGAGAACAACAGGAGCATTAGCGGTAACGACGAGAGCGGGGAAGAACTCGGCGAACACGGAGAGGTGGTGCCAGATTCAGCGCAATCGTCGCAGCAGGATTCGTCGGCTGAAAGGACCGAAAGAAGACGCACAGTCATGGATGTCAGGCTAAGTCCACCCTCACCCATGCAGTTTAGTGGAAATCTCGCAGATAATTGGAAACGCTTCAAGCAGAGATTTGAAATATATCTAGCTGCTAGCGGAGCAGGGCACGGGGACGAGAAATTGCAAGCTCAAATCCTTCTACAGACCATAAACCTTTGGTCGCCATCATGTCCAAGCCATTGACTGACTGTCCCCTGAGAATACAGCGTACAGTATGTTAATACGACTGCAGAAATACGACGTGAAATTGACATATACACCAGGAAAATACATGTATGCAGCTGATACACTATCACGGGCTGTTGACAAACATGAGAAACCAGACAACGAAAAATGTGCTGACATACAGGCATATGTTGACATGGTCATGACGACACTTCCTGTATCAAGTGAAAGAACAGAACAACTCAAACAAGAAACAGAAAAGGACGAGACATTAAAAGAGCTCAAGAGGATTATCAAACAAGGCTGGCCGAAGCGCAAAAGCGACTGTCCACAGCGAGTTCGGGACTACTGGACCTGCAAAACAGAGCTGACAGTGGTCGACAACATTGTGTTCAAGGGCAACAAGTTTGTCATCCCGTCTTCAATGTGCAAAGACATGCTCAGGAAGATACATGAAGGGCACCTGGGGGAAGAAAAGTGTAAGCGCAGAGCTCGTGAAGTCATGTATTGGCCGAGAATGAATCAAGACATTAGTCAGACCACAGCCGCATGTGAAGTATGCTTGACTTATCGATCTAAACAGCAGGCAGAGCCACTTATGACTTATCCGGTGACAGATAGACCCTTTTACAGAGTAGGAGTGGATCTGTTCGACTGCCATGGAAAGAGCCATATAGTGGTAACAGACTACTTCTCAAACTACCCTGAGGTCGCGACCTTGCAAACAACATCTAGCAAAGCAGTCATTGCGTTCCTGAAAACTGTACTTGCAAGACATGGAGTCCCATGTGAATTGGTATCGGATAATGGTCCACAATTCGCAAGTGGTGAGTTTGCTGAATTTGCAAAGGAATGGGGTTTTCAGCACATAACATCTAGCCCACATTATCCTAGGTCCAATGGCCTTGCAGAGAACTCAGTCAAAGTGGTCAAAAGTCTCATGAAAAAAGCACATGATGGAAATGAAGACTTTCATCACAGCCTGATGATCTACAGGAGTGCGCCCCTGCAAAACGGCTTGTCTCCAGCCCAAATGCTTATGGGACGACGCCTGAGAACCAATCTGCCAATTCATAAGAATCTTTTGACACCCAAAGGAGCAAACAAAATCAAAATTGACAAAGAAAAAGTCAAAGAGAAACAAAAACAGCAACATGACAAAAGAGCAAAGAAACTGAGGGAATTAAGGCCAGGAGAACAAGTCAGGATCAGAGATCATATGACCGGCATCTGGAATCTGCATGGTTCAGTGCAAAAAGAGGTGGCACCACGCTCTTATGAAGTTCAGACAGAGCATGGAGGATCTCTCAGAAGAAACCGTGTCGATCTCAAACCATTAATGTCAAGCCAGACAGAGGTGGAACAGCCTGACACGACACCGCAAGCCGGAGACAACACCCTGAAGCATGCCGAGGATCCGGAAGTGCCAGCAAGTGTCCATAACTCTCCTGCAAAGACACCAGGCAGGCCAAAGCGAACAATTCGGCCTACCAAGAGACTCATTGAAAATTGCTGAACATTAGAGATTGTAAATGTGAGGAAAAAAAAAAAAAAAAAGTTTGTTTAAAATGTGACTTTTTCTTTTTGTACAGAACATTTAGACTAAAGTGTTGCAAGGTACATAAGGTCTTAGACATAGTCAATATAGTCTTAGTTGAGTTTAAGTGGGTAGAGGTTGATTTCTCTTCTGAAGGGGGAAGATGTGTTGTTATGTGTAGCTTTAAGATACTACATTGCCCATGATGCACCAGGCTATAGGTTACCGGGAAGACCGGGCATGTAAAGACGGTTGAGACAGTAAAGTTTGAGCATAAACCCACGCTGACCGTGTGTGTTATTTCTTCAATGCACTACACGGCATAACAGCTACCTATTGTGGTGGTATCAAGCACCTCCCAAGTAGCGACCCCCGCTATTTTCTCTGATACCAGTGTAAGATCAATTGAAGACTCCACCCCTCTTCCCACATCTATCCTGGTACCCCTTCCATCATTCAGGCACACCAAATCCATTTCCTCTAATGCTTCTTCAACCATTACAATCTGTGAATGTACTACCCCAAAGAGTACTATGGGCATTGAAGTCCCCACACCACACCATCTGATTAGGTACCTCACCAACAATGCTTATAGCAATGGCTGGGGCGTGGTTGTGTTTGTATGTAGACTCCTGTGTGGTTGCTATAAATAATAAGCGTCATGTGACGGGTATATTTACCTCATCCGTCGTTTGGCCTCTTCCATCTCAGTGGTGTACGCGTGTATAAAATGCTGTTGAAGGTCTAAAAACCGCTTTATAAATAGAAGCACGGTCATTTTGTCGCGGTGGTCGTCCATGTTTCCTAAAACCTCCCACTTTAACGGTTTGGAACGCTTTGAAGTGGGCACGGGGAAAATCCAGGTTGGATTAATCCCACATCCTACTTCATTTTACGGGTCTGGAACGCACCATTAGTCCACAGAATTCTGGGTAATAGGGAGCTTGAAGGAACCATCGAAGCTGCCTTCAAAACTGCCTGTCGCGCGGACAATGAAGGCAACTGCTGCGACAGGAAATAAGAACTTTAACCGTTTGGAACAGCACTCGATGACTCGCTGCCGTGTTAGGCAACTACTTAGGCAGCGAATTTAGCCGTTTGGAACAGGCTCCACATATTAGGCCAGAAGCACCTGAAGGCTGAAGAGAGTTGGCGGTCCAGAAGGCAAAGACAAATGACAATGACAGAATCAGAAAACAGAACAACGGTGGCAATAGCTGAACGTGTACAGGTAAGACACAACGTTATTGTCATATAAGGTCTAGAATTGAGGTTTTGATAACTATTTGTAAACGATTGTAAGTCGCTTTGGGTTTAAAAAACGTCTGCTAAATGTGATGGTCTGTTGCTAGCAAGCTCGTTTGGGGTCAATCGAGGTAATGCTAGCTCTTGAAATGGGACGTTTGCATGCGTTTTGGCATACAAACGTAAGTTAACATGACTGATCATAAATTCGCACAACATTATGGCGCATGAACGCCGCTGTTTATGTCTGTAACATCCGCAAGATTTTCATGTGGCTGTATACATGATGAAACTAGACGGCTGGAGCGACTTAGCCTAGGTCTACTCAGTGTTATGACTAAAATGCACTTGAAGTCATACCCGTGCGACCAGCCGTCAGAAAAATAAAAATAGATTGGCAAGAGAAAACAGTAGTCCTATTCATGGTTTTAAAAAATGGTCCGTCATACAACACCTACAAATGACTGTTGTTCTCTTCATTTGTCTGTCTCTCCCTCATTCACGGGCACTCAGACACAGCTCCAACACATGCTTGTGCAGGCACCGATGGCGTGTCTGGAGCTGAATGAATGAGTGAATTAATTAAAGAAATAAGTCTGCCTGTTCAGGATTGAGAGGCATTCTACTACATTTACCAAAGTTGATTTAAAATGAATATATGGCAGATGATTGAAGCAGTGATTTGTGTGGTGAAGTGGACTAAAATCACTCAAATTTTGTATTTTGGTATTTTTGCAGACTTGTGAAGACTGGGTCCGCATGTGCACCGCACTCAATATTCCACTATCAAAGACGGACCATCCCCTGGTGAGACTATTCCAGTCAGAGAAAGTAATAAATGGAGGGAGCATTCCAAGGTCTCACCAGCTGCAGGAAAAGTACCTGGGAGATCTTTATGCAAAGGAGAAGTCTGAATTAAAGAAAAGGGTATCTGGGAAACATGTCGCAGTCATATTTATACATACCTGATGTTGAGGGAAGGTGCGTTCTCAACATTTTGCTTGCGCCCCTGGAGAAAGATCCCTCTGGAAGAATTGTAGCTTACCTGGCCAACACCATTTTTTTTGGATGTGTGCAACCATTCCACCGTGTCCATGTCTGTGATAAAAACACTGCAGGAGTTTGACATCGCCAATGAAAATGTCATCGTGTTTGACAGACAATGCAGCATACATGCTGAAAGCTTATCGCGAAGCTTTGAAGTCTTTGTTTCCACAGTCCATTCACATAACCTGCACGGCACACATCATGAATTTGATTGGAGGTGCTTTCCGCAAGCCTTTCACTGAACTCAATGCATTCATGATGCACTTTAGTCAGATGTTCTACATGGCAGGAGGACGAAAAAGAAGATACCTGTCCCAATTGGCAGCCAAAATGGAAGGCTCCAAGGCAACAATGGCACCCAATCCCTGTGCTACCCGTTGGAACTCCTGGTTCTGTGCAGCAGAATACCACGCAAGACACATCTCTTTCTACAGAGAGTTTCTTCAGTCAGAAATTCAGGTAGGCACAAAAGTAAATTCATCATGTAAATTTGCCATATAACATTAACACTGCTGTGAAAAATGCTAAAATACCTAAGTGATTAAAAATGTATAGAGGTGTATTGTTTGGGACCCATGTGCTAGGCTGCTTGTGTTATGTCTCATTGTCCCAGTATTAATAATCAGTATCCATCATTTCCATAGGCCCTGCTGCTCCCAATACTCAGATAATAGTAATGAAACAGGTGAAATTTACATCAGCTTTATTTGTTTAATCTCATCACATCCTTTTGTCTTTTTTCCTTTTACTCCTTCAGGTTTGTGGTCGTAGTGCCCCGATGTCAGTGGAAAAACTTCATGAAGTATTCGAAGATCCTGTCCAAGTCCAGTGTCTACAAATCCAGTTGAGAATCATTTCAGACAAGTGCAAGGTGATGTTGCAACTGTTGGATGTTTTCCAAAGCAGAAGCCCCGTCACAACGAAGGTGTTTAATTACCTTGAAGACTTGCAGATGAACCTAGCAGCAAACAAAGCGCTCCATGAAGAGGTTTGTGCTGAGCACTTCTCTCTGTTTCCCTTGACTGGGGTGCAAAAATCAGGAATTCTCAGGCAGGTTGAGGAAGCATTCGGTGCAGCTGAAGAAAAGGTTACTAAATACATGTCCAACGGACAACCTGGGATTGAGTTTTTGAAACAGGTCAGGGTCTTTCAACCAAAAAGCATTCCTTTCATGCCAACTTGCCCAAAAAGCTACAATGCCATCCCCGGCTTCGATTCAGTGCCAAGTGAGGAGCTCAGCAACTACCTCAACAAGTTTGGTCCGGAAGCACTACAAGTTGCTGACAGTGGAACTGTCGAGCTTGATGTGTTTTGGCTTGGCCTTCGAGAAAGGCTCCTGAGCATGAGCCAGTTGGCTTTGATGTACATGAATGCTGTGTCAAATTCAGCTGATGCCGAGCGCAGCAACAGCATATACATATCAATATTGTTGATGTATGTAAGCATCATGTTTATAATAAATGATCTTAGGAAGAGTGTCAAAATGTGTCTCAATACAAAAATTCCACTACCCACAAAAATGCCAAGTTGACTACATCACCCCCAATGCAGCACCATCACGTGAAAATGTGTTCTTGTTTCTTGACTGTTTCTTGAAAGCATTAGACCTTTCTCATTGTCCAGATGGGATGGGAATCACTTAAGTATTGTGCATATGAGAGACTGCTAATCATTTGTCTTTTTTGTTTTGGATAACTAATAATTATCTAGCATCACTCAGTACTGGGTTAAGTTCGGTTTTACACTCCAGTAGAAAAGTAATGATTCTGGCAAAAAATAAAAAGGAAACAGTGTTTCTCAACCTGTCTGCCGTGATTTAGTCTTATTAAGCCTGTATTCACTTTTTGATGTCGTTTAAAAGTAAATAAAACAACAAAAAAGGGGCGCATAATTCTTCGCATAAAATGAGAAAATGCAGCTGCGAAATCAGTGATTTTGATCGCATTATTCATGAAAAAACGTCGCGCAATCCTGGTGGGACTGGCTTCTTAACACCAGTTGTCCTTTTTTGTAGATTAGTTTGCTTTGTAAATGCTTAAATTGTCCTTTGCTCTTGCTGGTACATCTCAAGTGACCTTTTGCATACAGGCACAAAATTATACACTGTCAACAAGTTTAACCCTTCGTTAACCAGACACTTTTTAATCAAATTATTGGATATTAATGGGAACTCTTCACCTACTTCCACCCTAATTCTCCATTGGTCGAGGGAATGCGATCTTTACCAAATTGTTTTAAAAGTATAGGCTATAAGGAAAAACAGCAGGCCTACACCAAACCTGTTCTTGGTCATCTTAGCTCATGTAGCTCATGTCATGTAACTGTAAGATTATGATGTTTTATAATATCGTATTTGTTGATGTGTTTCCTATAACATTTCAGTGTAAATTAATGCTTGGCAAACTCTGACATTTATTTTCTAAAGATACTATATTAATATTTAGTGTTACCTACAGTCCTTATAAGTTAGAAATTCATGCACGTTTCATATTATATGCATTTACTAAGGATTTTACATCTGATGTAAGCTGCATATGAAATCTTATAAAGCATATTTACATTTTGTAAAATTTATCTATCTCTTTTCCATATGGGTATGGTAATCTGTTAACATGACCTAGCCTATATATATTCCTGAGATAATGCAATTACTTACTAAGTGCAATTCATCTCCATAACAGTACAGAGGAAATTATAGAATGAGGATCTATGAGAGGGAAAACTTTGGAGGTCAGATGTATGAGATGCTGGATGACTGTGACAGCATCATGGATCGCTACCATTGGAACCATTGCAATTCTTGCCACGTGATGGATGGCCACTGGCTCATGTATGAGCATCCCTACAACAGAGGAAGAATGTGGTACTTCCCTTCTGGAGAGTACAGATACTGGAAGAACATGGGATACCCCAACATGAGATTCATGATCATGAGGCGTATCATGGATTCTTGGTACTAATCTGTCACGATTTTACTCTGTTGGGTGGTGGTTTTTTGTGTTTTCCCCGGTTGGGTTGTATTTTCTGCTGCACATTCATTGTCTAGTAATTAGTTTCAATCCCAGTCACTTACCGCTTCATTCGTTGTCTCCGCTCTGATTACCTGCACCTGCTCCGCCACGCCCATCTCCAGCTGCCTCTCGTTTCCTGGTTTCTCTCTGTCGCTATTTAGTCTCTCCTTTTTCACTCCCTCACTGTCAGTCCGTCTGCGAACCCACGGTGTATTCCTCGGCAAGCTTTTTGACTCCTGGCTCTTCTTTGTCTGCGTAGCAGTTCTCCCGGTGTCTGTCTGTTCCCTGTTTGTTCCTGTTATCCCCTGCCTGTTTATCTCCAGTCTTCGGTTGCCGACTCCTGCCTGTCCCTGACTCTGCCTGGCTCTCCCGCTCCTGGCTACGACTTCGGACCGTCCCTGGCTCTCCCTGGCTCTTCAGTCCTCCGGTACCGACCTCCGCCTGTCTCTGACTCAGCTCTACACTCCTGCCCCTGGCTTCGACCTCTGCCTGCCCACGACTCTGCTCTGCTCTACTGCCCCGGTAACGACTCCTGCCTGCCCACGACTCTGCTCTGCTCTACTGCTCCGGTAACGACTCCTGCCCGTCCACGACTCTGCTCTGCTCTACTGCCCCGGCTCATCGATCCGCGTGCCCACGACGACGCTCTACTCCCCTGTCCCGGCGAACTGACCTGCTGCTTGCTGTTTTCCCTGAGGACTCTGATCGTTATCAGTTCCGCTGGGCTGTGGCCTCTGGATTATCTCCCTTTTCCCCCAACCCTTAAATAAATACTTTCTTGTGAACGTGACGCTCTTGGGTCTGTGCCATTCTGTTCTGGTTCTGACACTAATCTGTCTCATTTGTAGAAATCTTCTGAGCAGCTGCTGCATGTTCTTTTTCTACATTCATTTATGCACTATTATAACAACAAAAATATGTAATGTTCATCAGACAATTTGAAATATAAACAATTGGAAGCATTCCTCTACTGACTGGTTATTCAGACATGTTGCATATGGATCACACTGACTGTTTCAGGCTATTTTTGGTTTCACCATTTTGGTGTGAAGAAGAATGACATTTTGGGGGGAAAACCCTGATCACTGACACAATTTTCCTTATACTTGGTGAAAAAGCAAAATTTTTTCACAGTTTTTCACTTTGGTACATATCTCGAATCATCATTGGCCGGGTTTCCCAGACGCAGTTAAGAAGTTCTTAGCGTTAAGAACTTCTTAAGACCCTTCTTAAGGCTCCCGTAAGAAGCAAGTGCGTTTCCCAAAATGTTTCTTAGCCTAAGAAGACCTGCCGTTAAGAAGGATCTCTAAGAAGTTTCTGGAGCCTTCCTAACACCCTTCTTAGTGACAAAACAGTGAAAACAGCACCCCCCTCAGGCAGGTAAAGCAATGTGACACTAAGCAAGGAGATATTAATGCAGTACGTCCATTTCTCCTGATCGTGTTTTCCCCCCTGTCGTTCATGACAAGGGGACGCCAATTTCTCAGTTCTTCACATATTTACCCCTCATATTTCAGATTTATATCAGACAGATCAGAGTATAGGCTGCACATTAAATGAAATGACGTACTGATTTCATTTTGTGTTTCCATTTTTTATTTCCCTGGTTTTTGTGTGTTTCGGTAATTATTATATGAGTCAAATTGTTTTTTTGCCCTAATGTCTCTGCTAAACCAACCTGGGTCAACCTGTGACATATGCTTTACAGAAGTTAGCTTTAACAAAGACTATACACAAAGATACGCAAGCTTTGTACATGAGGCCCTCAGGAGTTAAGACTTAACCAATTCACCTTGGTGACCGCATAATCTTTTTTATTAGCCATTTCACACAATTAAAAAACTTGCTGGAATTATAAACCATTGAATACAATATTATGAATGAAATGTACGTAATTGGGAAGAGAGCTGATGTGTGACTGACTTTCGCTCACTAAGCTGCGGAGTATTGCCCGCTTGTGCATTGCATTTGAGAGACCCAGAGGTGAACTGTCCCCCGCGCACCCTCCCGTTTCCCCTTCTCACACAGCTTCTGTGGACTGGGCCTTCTCAGCAAGCAGGGGTGCCTGCAGCCAGAGCCAATTTGCCACTTTCATACACAGTGATATGATAAAAAATATATATCTTTAGATTATTTTTTTCTGGCGCCCCTCGCGAAATGCCGCCCAGGGCAGCTGCCCTACTGGCACTTATCAAAAAACGCTACTGTATGGCTGTAAAGCTGAGTGAGTTGCACTTGGAAAGGCCTTTCCAGGAGCAACACTGGTTCTCTGCACATTTCACTTGCTCCAAGCAATGGGGAGGTGGCTCTGGAATGAGGAGCATGGCATTGACCTAGCTGATAGGCAAACCCTTTTCAGTATAGTGAAGGACATGCTCTATGCCAGAGAGATGTCACTGTTCCAGCAGGTGTCAGCCAATCCAGCATCTGTTCCAGCAGGTGTCAGCCAATCTATCTACAGGGGTGATAGCGCTCCGGCACCATGCCGGAATTCCGGCGTATCGACTTGTTTATGAGGGGGAAAAAATTCAGGTTCGCGTGATCTGACAATTTAAAACCATACCACTGTAGGTCTACTTTAGCCAATCAGTATTAGGGGCTGGTCTTGGCCAATCAGATTAATTCAGCAGTCACTCTACATACGAATGTATTTTATGTTTGGAATGTTTCCCACATCAGTGATTTTTAAACTAGGGGTTGCGACAGTTCTCTTAAATACAGTCTATGGTCATGACCCATAGTGGTGTTGTCGAATTCTTTTTCCTGTCGGAAAATGATATGTTACTTCGCCAGGTGAAACTAAGGACAAAATAAAATGAAAATAAAATTAAAATCTGCTTTTTTCGTATCCGTAGGCGTTGTTAAAAGTGCTCAGCTTATAGACAGGGCTACGGCTCCGCCAGAAACAATGGAGTGGTGCAAAGGGTATGCAACATGCGGCGCATAGAGAGACTGACAAATGACAGATAAATGGCTGTTTGTTTATTTGTGTTTATTGGTTAAACATGTCTGTCATTAATCTGTGTGTACTGAAGTGAATTTCGACTATTTTAGACAGCGATTCACGGCTTCTTGTAGGTTACTTCCTTTTTATCATTCTATTTTAGAATGTTATGACGGTGGGCTTGGGCGTGCTGGCTGCAAAGTTTATCGTGTTATGTACTTGCATAGTCACGATGGAGAAAACAACTATAAACGTTCTGGGGTTCTCACGGTATTAAAACGTGGTTGGCTAACGTTGCTTCTCCATAAGGTTACAGTTGACTTGCTAAACTAAATTACTTAGCGTATAAGTTTGCTAACTAACACTGACTGAAGTGTTTTTGTAGATATTGTTGCCAATGGTCCTTGTTTAAACGTTTGATGTCATTCACGTTGTCTTTCTGCATTTAACATCCATCCACAACCTGCTTATAGCGTCATATTTAAGTTAGCACAGCTAGAAAAACTGCTATTGTGCTGTTGTTCAGTCTGTAACGTCATCCTAGTTCTCGTTCTCTCAGCGCTGGAGTGGCAGGGGCAGGGGGAGTTAAAATTACCTACTTTTTGTAATGGGGTTGCATTGACATTTTAGTTTCACCAAAACACTATGCTTTTAGTGGCAAACAATTAAGGCATTGAATTAAATGCAAAGCCTGTTTCTATAGATACAATTGCAACACCAATGTCTATAAATCTAAGAGCCTGTAAAAATGCGCCAGCATGCACGAAATTACATGTAATTTATAGCAAAATTTCTGGAACAACGCCCCTGAAACAATGTAACTTGCTGCTCCCACAACTTGCTTTTTCTACTTTGTGAATCAAAACAAAACAACAGTACTAGCCAAATGTCTTGTGCTATTAGCCAGCCTAAAAAATGGACAGGTCTAGCCTGTCCAATGCAATTACAAGGGGTTTGGGGCAAAAGTGGGGTTGCCAGACCTCATCAGTTTTTTTTTTTTTTTTTTTTTGTGGGGTCGCCAGACAAAAAGTTTAAGAATCACTACTTTAGTCAATGGTTGGGCTATTCATCAATTTCTAGTTACTTACAAGCAATATTTATGCAGGTAAGTGACTAGTTAAAAGCAGGGATGGATTCCTTAACAGGCCTACCAGGCCCAGGGTTCCAAGAGCTCTGGTGCTCTACACAAACATTCTACTGTAATGGTTTGTATTGGGTTTGTTCATCTCATGTCTGAATAATGTCCATTTATGTCCACAAAAGTCATCAGAATCTTTAATTTAATGGTCTATTTATCAAAATGTTCTCCCAGGGGAGCACACCCATATATACCGCTAGACAATTACGTTGATCAACGTATATCGGCGTAGGATAACGTATATCGACAACGGATATTTTAGCGTAGGGACCCGCTTACCTCCCAGGGAAAAGTTCAGGCTCAGGATTTTTTTTTGCTATCACCCCTGTATCTATGAAATGGTTAGTGTAGAGTGTTACGTCCTGTCCTGTGTTTTACACATGGTATAGCTTGTATTCAGGAAATTACGGTCATACAATCTTTACGATCAGGGGTGAAAATTTCATTTCACTTTTGTGGGGGACAACAGTAAACAACAGTTTTACTCATACTGCGTCTTTTCCCAGCAGCAGTGGCACGATATTTAGCCAAAGACTGGTCCTTACGCTGTTCACTCCTGAGCAGCTCTCCATCTATGGGCAAAGACAGAGGATGGTTAAAAACATTAGTAGCGCCATCAGGCTTAGAGAGTGAAGGAGAGCTGTGATGGAGTGACCATCACTAGAGTTGTGGGTGTGCTCTGACTGCCATCCCAACAAGCCTGGCTCTTTGGCGTTGTGGTCAGAGCCCCTGTTTGGTACCCCGTTGACCCGGATTTGAAGCCGGGTGGGGTGACTTCTCCTCCCCTTCGCTACAAGAGCCATTTGGGATTTTAGCACTATCGGGTGTGGACAGTGACCGACGTCCGCAATCCCCAGAAGAGTTAGGAGAAGAACACAGCAGAGGGTTATCAAGAGACAAGAAAGTATCATACAAGTCAAAAGGTTCCGACTTGCTCGAGTCACCACAGAAACGATATGCCATCCATGGGCAATTGTGACTGAACAGCAATTTTGAAACAACCAGAAACTAGTGTGCTCTTCAAATGCACGGTGTGCAATGGGACATTTAAACAAGCACGTCAGAACCACAGTACGAGTCATCAGAAAAAAGGACGAGTGGACGCTAGAACACAGCTCTGAGCTGAGCCTTTATCCCTTAGGATTTTAACTGGGACAGCGTCTTCCTCACGGCCAGTGAGTGAAACTGTACCATCCAAAACAAAAGGTTGGTAGTCAGGATCGATTTTGCAATAAGATGTTAACATTTTGCGAACGAAACCCGAACCCTTTCAACCATTTCGTTTTGGTGACAAACTTTTCTCAGGATCAGCAATCAGATCACCCAATTCATGGCAGTAATAACACTCACGCAACTCTCTATTGAGTCTCGAGCTTCTAAAGCTCTGCTGAACACTAGATGTTTGCAAAGAGGCAGTACGAGTAGAGTTTGAACGAGACAAGCGCGGCGACTGGAAAGAACTCTTGTGCGTCAGCACAAACTCGCCTGCACAAACAGCAGCTTGCACAAGAGTTGTTACCTTTTGATCATTTAAATACATGGCAACGTTAGCTGGAACACAATTTTTTAATCTTCCAGTAACACCAGTTCTGTAATTTGCTCTGCAGTGCGCGCCCGCTGACACGCACAGCACCACTCAAGCTTGCTGTTTCTTTCTCGCAAACGCAACATATGAGTCATATATGTCATTATTTTGAAGGCCACAAAATTTTTGTCTGTATGCCTCAGGGACCAACTCATAGGCATTCAATATTGCCGTTTTCACATACTGATAATCTGAACCTTGTTGCACAGAAAGGGCAGCATAAACAGACTGTGCTTTGCCAAAAATTGGCAAAAAAATTTGGCAAATTGGCGCCCTCTCTGGCTGCAGGCGCCCCTGCTAACAAGGCCCAGTGCACAGAAGCTGTGTGAGAAGGAGAAAGGGGAGGGGGTGCGTGGGACGGTTCACCTCTGGGTCTCTCAAATGCAATGCAATACTCTGCAATTAGTGAGCGAAACTCTTTCTACTCTTTCTTTTCGAACTTTCTTCCCAATAACGCACATTTCATTCATAATATTATATTTACAGGTTTATAATTCCTGCACATTTTTAATTGTGTGAAAGGGCAATACAAAACGATTATGCGGTCACCAAGGTGAATCGGTTTAGTCTTAACTCCTGGTCGGCAGTGACAGTGTTCAGGGATGGGAAATACAGTTTGTTGACTGTCAAGTGACAATCAGAAGAAGATGGACAGAAAAAGGTCCAAGCCATTAGAAGGGTAGAACTGAGCAAAAGATGAAGGTATGCAACTGTTCTATCTGCATGATTACGTTATCCATGCCATGAATGAAAGGCTAATGTTAACTCATTGAGTGCCAGCCATTTTCAAAGTTGGTCACGTCCCAGTGCCAGGATTTTTTGAACATTTCAGTGTTTTTTCAAGACCCACAGAAAATTGAGTTCTATGTCTGTGTCAACAAAAAACATACCAAAAGAAACTCCAGACTTTCCTTTATCATCAGAAAAAAAATTGTTTGTACCTCTTTCCATTCCTTAGCAATTGTCTGGAGAACATGGGTGGGTGTACCTAAAAATGCTGATTTCTGACCAAAATACTGAGAAAAATGGCTTTTTGTAACGAGCAACATTTCAAGCAGAAAATGTCTTTGATTACAATTGTTTTTGCTTCAGAGACATCTCAAACATTATGAAAAGTGATCCCATTGTATACTGCACCAAAAATAACGCTGGCAAGACTTTCTAGCAGCTATTTATGTACAGCACACTGTTATAACTGTAGTGCTTCTAGCTCTCCCCCTGTGTGTGCGCGCGTGTGTATGCATGTGTGTGTACAGCAGAGAAGACCTATAAACACGATCTAAAATACCGGTCCATACATCTAGTATCGGAGTAAGCTATGCAATTAGACTACTGCTCCATGCTTGTAAATGTAATATTTCTGAACGTCACCAAACACGATATAAAACATTGTAACATTTTAGTGTGGGAACTTGGCTCAGAGAGGGGATAGGCAAACCGAAACCGAACTAAATATACAACGCCTTCAGAGCAAAATAACATCGTATTCCACAGGATCCGCACACAGAACAACTAGATTAACACATGAGAATGATAGCACAGGAAATTATGATGTTGGGAGAGTGCAGTGAATCCGTGCGCTTTACCAAATGTAGAGAGCTGGGTCGTCAGTGACTTGCTGTCGGCGCAGACGGGTCAGTCAAGTGCAGGTGTAGCTATCTATGAAACAGCGCGACAGGCTGCTCATTATGCATTAACTAAAGTGAAATTAATCTATTGGTGGCTTGCAGAAGCTAAACGTGAGGTGTTGCTAGGAAAACAGTAGCTTCAACATACGTGCTGACAGGATTTATTTTGATCAAGCTAGCAGTGTGCAAAACTGCGAGCAATTGAGCAAGCCAGGTCCAGTGTCTCTTCTTTGAGACAATGTTAGATGATCACATATCCACACTGATACTGGTACTACCCACAGAATGGGTTCCCTTGTGATTACAACTTTGATTTTTTTACACAAGCTAGATCAGATGATTACCCCACCTCCCCTGTAAAAAAACGAAATTGACGCGATAACGCGTCATTGGCACTGAGCGTTACTATCGTAAAAGACGCGCTTTCGCGCCATTGGCATCGAATGAGTTAATCATGGTATTACTCTTACATTTGTTAGCCTTTTAGCTATGATGCTACGATTGCTATACTCAACAATAATTCGGTCTTAGCTCCAACAAACACAAGATCTAATTTCACCATAACATTTGGCTTTGCAACAAAACTGTTACAAGTTCAGTTATTATTGATTTCCATAATTTGGGTTAACGCTGTCCCTGTAATTAGCCAACATAATGTTCACAATAAAATAGGGTGACCAGATTTCCAGAGTCAAAAACCGGGACACTATGTGTGACGTCATGCGCGTGCTCATTCTCTTAGGCATTGTCGTGTAGTAGTCTAGTCTGCTATCGAAGAAAACCGCTAAAACACGGCCGCTGTATACTGCAAGATACATTGTAACATTGACTGCGAAGATTTCGCAGAGCGCACCTTCCATTGTCACTGACTCACACACACACACACACACACACACACACACATTGACTCTGAATTACTGGAAGCTTCATTAGGCTTTAATTTAACAGTTTTGTATATGCGATCGCTGTAATTTGGGCAGCTTGATGTGGTGTTGGGTGGAAACCGGGACATTTTTGCGTCCCGACGGGCTTCTGTCGGGACTCGGGACACGCGACTAAAAATCGGGACTGTCCCGGTCAAACCGGGACGTCTGGTCACCCTACAATAAAAACAAATTGGTTGTAAATGTTAGCATTCTCTAGATAATAGGCAAAATGTCATTTTGTACAATTACAGTGCCCCCTATGGACCAAATTTTATGGCATGTGCTGTGCTTTTAGAGGTCTTTATGCTGATCATGCATGACATATTTTGTGCAGTTCCCACCTTCTCGGTCCAAGATATTGGCAACTCAAAATTCCAATTTTTGCATTTACCCATATCACTAGGTGGCGCTATGCTTAAAGTGAGGGTTTACAGGCTGGGTCAATATGCCTCTGTAACACCGACATACTAACACAAAATCGTTGTCTTGGGCAAAATTGTTGACGAGTTATTTAACAAAAACTGTTTTTTGACACCTACCTTCGACGATAAACATCGCCCCCTATGATGAAATGTCACAAAATTTAGTACACATGAAAAGAAAGCTGTTTAGAGTTGGCATGTCAACTTTGACCAAATTATTCAGTTATTATTGATTTCCTAATTTGGGTTAACATTGAGCCCTGTAATTAGCCAACAGAATGTTAATATGGTAGTTTCAACATTTGCAATTTGCTGCAACTCATAGTTTGCATAGTTTAACTATAGTTTAGCATAGTTAACCAGTCATACCTGTGATGCTAGTGGAGACACAGCCTTTTGTGTCACAGAGATCGATGTCAGGAATGTCTTGAGCAAGGTTAATTGTAAAAAGGCTTCTGGGCCAGATGGCGTGTCTACCAGAGTTCTGAAATCCTGTGCTGTTCAGCTAGCTCCTGTGTTTACTTACATCTTCAACACATCATTGGCCCAAGAGACAGTTCCAACTTGCTTCAAGCAGTCCATTATTGTTCCCGTGCCGAAAAACAAAAGTCCATCATGTTTAAATGACTATCGACCAGTGGCCTTAACGTCTACAGTCATGAAGTGTTTTGAGAGGCTTGTCAAAAACATGATTTGCTCAACCCTGCCAAGCTCCTTTGACCCCTTCCAATTTGCCTATAGAACCAACAGGTCCAGAGAGGACGCCATCACCAACCTCCTGCACAGCACCCTAACTCACCTGGAGGAAGGAAAGGGGAATTATGTGAGAATGCTATTCATTGACTTTAGTTCAGCCTTTAACACCATAATACCCCTGAAGTTGGTCACAAAGATGAAGGCCCTGGGACTGAATTCCACACTATGCCACTGGATACTGGACTTTCTCACTAACCATTCACAAGTGGTTAGAGTAGGTGGTCTGACATCTGACATATTAACCATCAATACTGGAGCTCCCCAAGGCTGCGTTTTGAGTCCTCTGCTGTACAACATCTACACTCATGACTGCAAAGCCAGCAGTAGTCACACCTCCATTATCAAGTTTGCTGATGACACTGTGGTCATGGGCTTAATCAGCAACAACAACGAGCAGGCCTACTTGGATCAAGTTGAGGAGGTGGCACAGTGGTGCCAGTCTAACAGCTTGACACTGAATGTCAGTAAAACAAAGGAAATGGTGGTGGATTATAGGAGGCAGCGGGTTAGCAGCTATACTCCACTAATGATCAGCGGGCAACCTGTAGAGAGAGTCCCAAGTTTTAAATACCTTGGTGTCCACATCACTGAAGATCTTACATGGACTGTTAACACACAATATGTACTGAAGAAGTCCAGACAACGACTCTTCTTCCTTCGTCAGCTAAGGAAATTCAAGGTTTCTTCATCTGTCCTGAAGGCCTTCTACACTTCAGCCATAGAGAGTGTACTAACAGGTAGCATCATCACCTGGTATGGGAACTCCACAGTCAGAGATTGCAGTACTCTGCAGAGAGTAGTACGTTCAGCTGAACGCACCATTAGAACTCCACTCCCTGCTCTGCAAGACATCTATCCCAGAAGAGTACTTTCAAGGGCCCAAAAGATTTTGAAGGACTCCTCTCATCCTGGAAATGGGCTGCTTAAACCACTGAAGTCTGGAAGACGCCTACGCAACCACTTGGCTAGGACTGAAAGACTCAGGAGGAGTTTCTATCCCCAGGCCATCAGAACCCTGAACACACAGTATACTGACTTTGCACACATTCACCACTCAGCACACACAACCTAACTTTACACCCCCCCCCCCCCCAGATGTCATCGGAGCCCCGCCATTCTCCATCCTCCACTGCTTCCTCACACATGATTCCCCAAACCCCACCCCCAAGTCCCCCCCCGCCCCTCCCCCCAAACACACAGCCCTCCCCTGCCTCATGCCCCCCTCGCACACACACACACACACACACACACACACACACACACAACACGCAGCCCTAAGCTCTCGCCCCCCCCCCCCTCCCCAGGAAACAGCTCTAGTGCGCCCCATGCCCCTTCACATTGCCCCCTCCTCTCCTCACACACAGCCCTCACCCCCCCAGCATGCAGCATATAGCCTTGGTCTTTGTGCTATGCTCCCCTCCCCACACACCCACAGCACACAGCCCTCGTTGTTCAAGCCCCCCCCCCCCCCCCCACACACACACACAGTGCAGCATAGCCTTGCTCCTTGTGTTATGCCCCCCCCCCCCCCCCCCCCCCAATACATATGCCCCCCCAATACATACAGAGGACAGCATATGCCCCCCCAATACATACAGAGGACACACAGCAACCCCCCCCAACACACACACGACACAGCCCCCTCCCACCCCCCCCCCCCCCCCCCCCACCTAACACACATACACAAGTAGCATTCAAGTAGCATGTAAGCATGCAAGACACGGTCCTACGTCGCCTCCCTCACACACAGCTCTCACACCAACAACCCCCCCCCCACCCCGCACGCACACACACAGCACTTAGGACTCAGCCCTCACGGCTCAAGGCCCACTCACCCCACACACACACACACTAAGCATGCAGCCCACACACAAGATACAGCCACACACACATACACACAGGACAGCCCTCGCAGCTCAAGCCCCCACCCACCACACACAGAACTTGCGTCACCCTCACAGCCCCCCCACCCCCGCACACATACAGCACACAGTATATAGTCTTGCTGCCCGCCTCATGCCACCTCCCTCCACCCCCCCCCCACACACAGCACAGAAGTCACAGCCCTCATGGCTCAAGCCCCCCTCCCACATGCACACAGCACATATCTTTGCTCCCCAGCCCTCTCCACACACGTGTGTCCAACCCCACCTCAGCGCTGTCAGCTGCACACGCAGTGCCACCCCCCACACAGCCCGTCATCTGACACCACAGTCAGTCCTTCCTCCCAATCATAACTGCACTTTATGCACTTTATCCCACCCCCCTTCACCTTTTTTCTACCTCTGCCCTTCTTATGGCCCCCCCAAATGCATTTTACGCACTTTACTCCCCACTCCCCATGCACAGTCTAGACCCACAATCATCAGTTTCACTGCATGTCCTACTACCCAGTATGTCTATGTACGTGACAAATAAAACTCCTTGTATCCTTGTATACCTGAACATGTAACAAGCATACTGTAGAATTCGAGGCAGTAACCAAGGAGCTAATTGTTCCTCCCTAAAAGATAGATCAATATAGCGTAATGACAGACATGTCAGGGCATGTTAATATGAAATTGCAATTTATGGATGTTTTGTATAAGAGTTTTTGTAGCCTACAGTATTTTGATGTTAATTTCAATGGCAATTCAAATGCAATTTCAGGGGCTTTTTTTTAATATTTCAGAGCATCCCCTGCCACTATATTATTTGTTGCATTTACATATCTGATTGTATATATTTTTGCCACTATGTTTATAGGGTATTTCATTGTATTTTTTGAAAGTTCTGCTAATGAGAATCACTGTATGGCCATAATAAAACATGGCTTCGTGTGTGGGGGGGGAGGGGCGGGTGAGTAATTCAATTTAGAACCGCCACTGGAGGTACCATTCGGGCATTACGAGCAACATCAAAATGTTGCACAAACGGAACAGAGGGTGGCAGAACTGAATCAGAACTGCCCATCAGAAAAGACAGTGGAGCTAACAGAGCAGTTACAGGGGAATGACCCATCGAAGCAGAGACTTGAGGCGCTACAGTAACATCACCCATCGGAACAGAAGGTGGAGGAGCAGGGACAGCAGTACCTAAAAGAGAAGAAGCAGCAGAATGGACAGTGCTACGAACAGGAGAACTAGGTGGTGACCCATGCAATGAAGTAGCTGGAGGGCCGTGCGGAGTGATGGTAAGTCCTTTCACAGCCAATTCTATTTCAAACTTTTTCAAGGCAAAGTTACGTTTTTCACATTCCCTTTCTAGCTGAGGTGCACATATTCTTTCATTCTTGCGTGCTTCATAGTCAAGTTTCTTTAAATCAAGTTCTAGCTGCAGGTCTAGCTTCTTGATTTCTTGATTTCGATTGTCCCCAGGGTGTCTATGGGTGTATGAGGACATAAACAAAAGATAGATGGCAAAATAAAGAGACGGACTACGGGAAAAGTAAGTGGTTTATTTACAAGTAATAATATTATAAAGCTTCTTCAGCTTCTGACCTCGGCGACCTGTTCGCTTTGGACGCTTCTGATCTGTACGTACAGTTAGCTATTAGTTAATGCCTGTGCTATAAATCAGTGAATAATAGGAGCCTAGCCTGTATCGTTTTTTTTGTATGTTGTGTTCATTTGTTTTACTGTAGGTAGCCTATGACTAAGGGGAATGCCTTATTTCTGTTTCAGGAGACAGACTTTTTTAGAGACAGCAAGAGTGATGGCAAGGTCAGAACAAGGGAAAGTGCCTGAGACTGTGCATCATGAAGATGATACTGCAAGCTGCAGTACAGGGGATCTAGTAGTATGGCTCACCACTTTATTTATTGGAGCACACTCCAATGGAGTGGGTAATATTCAGTGTTTTTACATAGGTGATTCATATTTGTGAAAAGACAATGAACAACAATACTGTGTTATTCCATTTTAAAGATGGACTATGAATTAAGATCTTGCAAAGGAAATTTATTTTAAACTGTAGAGCTTCCTCTAGTACCTAATTTTGTAATTGACACCATCATCTTAAATTTGATAAAAGATAGAAACCACCTGAATAGATAGGGAAGGAAAGTAGCAGCGAATCAGCAGTAATGAAAGAAGAAAGCTCAGCTAAACACTGACCACTGCAGTGTTACTGATGAGAGTGGGGTAAGGTCAGATTATAATAGCTCAAAGGTGTGAAAAGGAGACCTCTCTCCTCACCACTTAGCGCTTCATGGACTTATATTTTGTTTTTTTGCCATGTTTCATGTTTTCTTTTTGTATTTTGTTTTGTGTTTATCATGTAAATTCTTTCTGTTGCCAGTGAGAAATCTGAGCTGAGTGGATGTTTTTAACTGTTGGGTTTTGGTTTTGAGTTTCCCTTATGTGTGAGTTGTCGAGCACGTAGTTAACCTTGCTTGCTGTGAGGCAAGGGTTTGGGGTCCAGAGAAAGGCAGGGACTGCCCAGGACCTGGTGCCCAGCTGCTGTGGGCAAAGGTTGAGTATAGTAGTGATTGACGCTGAAGCTATGGACTCCTGGTGACCTCTTAAGGTTTACCTGGACAATAAATTCCATTTTCTGTAAAATGCTGTTTCTGGCTGCCTCCTTCCCTCATACAACCCAGCCAGTGGCACACATCCTTAAATGTGGGATGGCTGTCTGGATACTCTTCACAACAAGTTATAACCGATACTGTAATAACAAGGTGATGGGCTCCGTATATGAGTTGATTATGACTGAAAAAATAAGACCAATCTCTATAGTAGTTAGCTGAGCAAACAGAGCAGTTACCTAATGCAAAGAATATGGCCAGTATATATTTAATGTTTCCATGTGAGTTAATAATTTGACACAACATGAGTCATAATGTGGACAAAATTAGACCACCAGTTCATTTTGGATGCTGCTGGGTATCAAAGTCATTGGTAACACATACGGTAAGGAAACATAGCATCAGTACATCACTGGCTAATATGCTATACCCAGTCACTAAGATTTTGGCACACAGGTTGAACACATCAGTAACCACTTCTTGATCAAGCCCTTGTTAGAAAAAAATCTAGTTGAAGGCTAAATGTGAAAATAATTTTCCCAATATGGTGAATGGCACTGTTAGAGGACTTCGGTGTAAAATGAAAATTGGCGTGTTAAACCATCATCACTGAGGAGGAAAATTGATTTAGCCTGTTGCATTAAGAGTTTAACTATTTTTTAGCGTTTGTCCCAGAAGGCTAACAATGGAAGTGGTAGGTGCCCTCAGACGAAGCATGACGACTACGCTATTTTTAAACCATTAAAACAGCTCAAAGAAACTCCACACTCCATCGGTAGTACAACACCTGACATTAAAAATGAGGCACTGAGAACTTTGTAAGTGTACACAACATTTATTAATAAAATAGTTTTGACAGGCAGTACCTTGCTGTAGTTTCTCGTCGCCGCCATGATGAAAGTCCAAACAAGTCGATTGTACTACCTCTTCTCCTATTCTTTCTGCTGGTTCGTGTTCCTCAATCGACTTGTGCGGACTTTCATCATCAACTACAGCAAGGTACTGCCTGTCAAAACTATTTTATTAATAAATGTTGTGTACACTTACAAAGTTCTCAGTGCCTTGTTTTTAATGTCAGGACCTGTGTTGTACTACCGATGGAGTGTGGAGTTTCTTCGAGCTGTTTTAATGGTTTAAAAATAGCGTAGTTGTCATGCTTCGTCTGAGGGCACCTACCACTTCCATTGTTAGCAACTGGGACAAACGATAAAAAATAGTTAAACTCTGAATGCAACAGGCTAAATCAAATTTGCTCCCCAGTACACATACCAACTCGGTATGATGTTTTAACATGCCAATTTTCATTTTACACCAAAGTTCTCCTTTAAGGTCTGTAGTAAGAGACCAGTATTTAGCACAATTCTGTCTTATTTGACAACAAAAAAGGTATGGATCAATATCACTGTTTTCTGAAAAGGTGTACTTACATTTCTGCACTTGCCAGTACAGAGGGTCGAATACTTTATCTGGAAGCTATCTTTTTTTCTGGTAAGCAGATCCGATAATACCTCTTGACCAAAGCCTTGAGTTTATATAATGTCATAAAGAGCAAAAGATTAGTAGGAATGTAAGAGCACAGCTTTGGCTCAATATTAGTGTTGGTACTGGTGATTACATTAAATAAATAACATCAAACACAAAAAAATGCATTCAAGACCAATTTGGTACTGTGGCTTATATGTGCTTCCCCAGAAATAGTGCTTTCATTTAGTTAAAATTCTGAAATGTATGGTACCAGGACAACCAGGACCCAATATTCATTATGTCTAAAACTCCATATTCTGTGTCCTCTGCTGTACCTTCTCTCCTCTTTTTCACTTATGTCTCTCATTTGCTCCAAAAACTTCACCAAAGCGTTTTACTTGTGCGATCCATTTTGCAGTTCAGCACAGCTTCTTGTCATGTCCCTCAGGTCATGTGATCGGGCAACAGTGAAGACAGCCGGGCCAAAGCTGTGTCCTTAAGCCCCTCCTGTTCCTCTTCTTTTGCGTAAGGATGGTGACAATGGCCTCATCAAACACTGCCTTCAGGCCCTGCTGGGTCAGCGCTGAGCACTCAGCGTAACAGTGAGCCCCCACCTGAGGGAGGACAAGCAGGAGAGCAGGTATGAAGCCACTGCTATTGTATGGTACTGCTAAAATTACCTGAAATAAAAACTAAATGCACCATTATTGAGGTGCTCATGGGCTATAAAACTATGCCATACTCAGAACTTTTGTTTACATTTTCAGTTTGTTTGACCAATGTTTCAATTGTGGTGTTAATCAGGGTTATTCAAGTCATTTTTGTCCTGTGTAATGGTACTGCAAAATAAGATGTAGCATGTGATATACCATGACATAGTATACTTTGTATTATATGCATGTAGTACAATAAAAGTGAAACATTTTTGTGTTGTCATTGTTCAGAGGTCTGTCACACCTGTCCCTGCAATTACACCAGGCTTAGAAACAGAACACAGAACTAACAGGGACTGCATCAACTCCCCTGACCTAATTCCCACCTTGGTGAGCCAAAAGCCCAAGTATGATTTGTTAAAGTGGATAAGGTCAAAGAAAGATCTGTGCATTGTTTCAAAAATCCAAAAATGTTATAATCAGATCTGCATTAGGCCTTGTAATGATGTTTGTTGTTATTCTCCTAGGAAGTCATTTTGAAGAAGCATGTCAATTTTTCTTAGACCTTTTTCCTTAGTTTCCTTTTTGATCAGATACCAGTTTAAATGTTTGGATGTACACCGCCCACACTACCTTTTAATCTGTGATGTGGTAAAGTACCTCTCTGGCCAGCTTGTGGCCTTGCTCTGCTGTGATGGGTGTTTCCTTCATGCTGTTAAGCCTGGAAATGGTCTTTAAGTCATCACGCAAGTCAATCTGATCAAAGGGAGAGAGAAAGTTAAGTCTATGACACACTGACGTGACAAAATGAAATTCGTTGCATTTGTAGTTCATTTTGATAATCAATTCTTTAAAATTCTCAACTGAAGAAAATCCTCAAAGGTGTATTGTAGGTTAAATATTTATTTTAAATGACGTTTATCATTTTCAATAGTTGGTCTATTGGGCTATGGTCAGGCCTAGTTATAATTCTTTCTTACAACACATCTAGACTGCTCATTGTGCTGGGGAAGGTTACCTGAGTTCCGATGAGAAGGAAGGGAATGCCATGTGCATATTCCTCCAGCTCGGGCACCCACTCCAGGCGAGCGTTGTGGAAGCTGGCAGGATTCACCACAGAGAAGCATATCAGGAAGACATCAGTCATGGGGTAGGACAGAGGTCGCAGGCGATCATAGTCCTCCTGCGAAGCAGAGGGAGCTGTGATTATATTTGCTGGCCTCAAACAGATGATATGTGAAGTGAACAGCTTTACATTATGCACTGCTTAAAAAAGGCTTAAATGTGTCATTCCACGAGCAAAAGTGTAGTACTTGCTCTTTTTGAAATATGATAGGTCACTCCGAGTTGTGTATGCATGCTGAAAATGTTTCAGCTGTGTTATTTGTTCACTGTCATTTCTGCAACCATGTTAAATGGGTTAGAGTATTCAAACTGCCTAAGCCAGAGACACATCTCAGGTGCAATATTTTTTTAGTCATAACATTTTAATGCCCTGAAAAATGCCCATCTTATCCTTCATAAAATCATGAGCAGGAGCTGGTGTAGGCTACTATCACTAAAGACTGTTTGAGTCACTGGGTTTTGGTGTGACAGGTATGAGTCACCACAAGTGTGATGAGTCACTGCTTGCACACTGTTTGCACAAAAAACAAATAACAAACACATGCACACACACATCAATTGTTCTAGTCTCATTTTATGTGATATTTGAATACTTAAAGGTTAAAAGAGGAATAAAAACCTTGTATAAGTTCAAACTTTATGCCAAGCCTACACACTGTAAATAAGTGATGCCACTTGGTTGTAGTTAATTCATGTCTTGTGCTGTGACACATAACATCCATGCATGTTTCTTAGTGACACTTGACACAACCTCATTCTAAGTAACCCTTTGTGAAGAAATAAACCAGCTAATAAAAATATAAAAATGGCTCAGCTATGTGAGCTTCAGACACTTCTCCATTCCTTCCCGCCATCCCACCACAAGCAGCTGAGAAAGACAGAAACTACAGTCAGCACAACCATAATCTCACTAATAGCTAAATAAGGAACTCTGTTTGAGCATGATTGTGTGCTCAAACACAGAAAAAAGAAAAAAAAAACTCCACAGCAGATAAATCACAGATTTGACTGGTAAATCAAACACCTGTTGAGTGCATTTGCTTTACAGCAAGTGCAGAACTTATGCATACCCCTAGTATTCTTCATGAACAACTTTGAACACAACTCAAGAACCTCATACCGAGCTCTTGGTGTGAACACTAAGACGTTAAGACATGGCTGTTATGTTTAGAAAATGCTATTATCCAAAGGGAGTTTTATTTACATAAAGAACATCTTTTTAGTAGTGTTAACTACCGCTTGTATAACGGCAAAAGTAGCCTACCTGTCCAGCTGTGTCATACAGGCCCAGTAAATACTGTTTTCCTCCGACGTTGACGTTCACTGTAGAAGAAACAAGTGCAATGTCAGAGCCCTGGGGCAAGGAACAACAACCAAGCCAGTGGAAAACAAGCAACAAGTATCCAGTAATTACGATGGTACAATTGCCGCGTTTAAGAAAAGAAGCCTTTGTAACAATCAATTATTAAAGATTTTTTGTCACAGTACCGCAACTCATTTGTGCTCTGCAACTAACTACATTAAAGGATAACCACTGTATTTCAGACTTGATATAAAGCACACCATTTCTCGTGCCGATACATCTTTATACCTGCGTAATGGTCAAACACGGTTGGCACATACTCCTCAGGAAACGCATCATTGGCATAACTCATAAGCAAGCAGGTTTTCCCGACGGCGCCATCACCGACAACCACGCATTTGAGCGCAGTAACTGCTGTCCCGTTTGACATACTGAAGAACTCATCATCCACCACTGGTCCAGGGTTGGTCGGTCCACCCCGGTGAAGAAGCATAGTGCGCCTGCTGCCGACTCTACATGTGTAGACGTGTCTACATACGTCAACGAGAATGCTGGTCACAGCAGGGGCGGGCATTAAATGCGGAAAATAAAGTCGAACACAAATCTTAAACGAGACTGAGCTCGCACCTCCCTGATCTCCGTAGCAGATGACACACAAGTCATGTGTGGGAAGGGAGGGCGGGGGTTGTAGTCCTCTACTGTCTTTGTTTGTAGTTGGGTGCACTGAGAGTTCAATTCAAGTCTAAATTTTTAGATTCACATTGAAACAAAACGAGTTGCCCCAAAGTGCTCCCCAACACAAACATGGACAACAATTCCAACATTAAAATGATAAAATTATGTAAGATGTCTCAAGGCCATTAACCCTTTAGGTGAGTAAAACTTTTTAGTTTTGGGGGGCCAATTCCTGGATTTTATACCTTCCACTTAACAACTCCCAGAAGGGTAACAGTTAGGGAAAAAATAACTTGTTTTAAATAATTGTCAAGGCACTCAGCTATAATGTAAAATACAGTTTGAGATCCTGAGGTGACTAATGGTAGCAGGCTAACAGTGTTTGTGGAAAAATCTGTACCTCAATGTGGGTGGGGTTGGTTGGCACACTAACAGTTTACATGAGAAAGACCCATTGGTACTCACAAAATTAGCATTTTATACAGGGTGTTAAAAAAATGGGATATGAAATGGGAATATTAAAAAGGTGGATTAGGCATTATTATAATTGTTATTAGAAATGTTCAATTATAATTCAAATACAACCCTATTTGGTAACACTTTATAATAACTACTCCCTATAAACCATTATAATGTATTTGCAAACACTTAATTAACCTTTGTTCATCATTTTTAACCATTATTTTCACATTATTTGTCATCCATAAATCAGTTATAAACATATTTATATTCTGCATGCGTACATCCAAAATAATGTATATAATCACAGGTGCTAGAGTTGACTTTTCAGAGAAGCATAGGATTATACATTTTCAGTCATTTATTGAGTGAACTGTATTTATTTTACATTATTACTTAGGTAGGTAAACAGCTTATATGTGAGACAACCAATCCCGCCTACCTGAGCCAACCAACCCCGTGCTGGGGCAGGTTGGCACAATTTCTCAAAGCCAGTTATATCATACATTACTCGAAACAGGAAATATTTTGTTGACATTGTATATACCTGTTTTATAGATGAGATATTAAGCTTTCAGTCAATCAGACTTTGACAGCTATAATGCACTGTAAGACGAAGAAATATAACTGAGTGTGAAAAGTGATCCAACCAGCCCCGGCACCCCTATAAAATACGGACAATGAAATAGAAATTACCAGGCAACTGCGCAAGCGTGTGGTGACGTATGGTCATGTCGGCCAACAAACCCGAATACGATAAATCGAGTGGTAGATGCTCAATCACAAATCAGACAGCGTACGATAATTTTCTTAATAAGTAGTTTTACTATAGCTGTAAGTTATAGCTGCAATCACTTACTGGAGTGGGAGGCTAATATTGTATATAATATTGTATTGCCTTGATTCTTCGTCAACTAACTTTGGTTCCAGGCAGTCTTGCAAGCCAGTATGTCAAGGAAGCTAGCTAGTTAGCATGAACATACCAAGCTGTAGCGCGTAGCTTAGCTTAACCATCTTTCTCAATTCACTTGCATTGAATAGTAAAATCCATAAAGATAACGATTCTGCTTACAAAGAAATACCAATTTCTAAGCTTATTTTTTGAGAAATACTGATGTAAATGTTTCCCCAACATGAATAGAAAAGTAAATGGGCATGACTATGGCTACGGCTTGTTATCCAAACAGTATGGTAAATTTTCTCCTGTGCGACAGAAACTCACTAGCCATCGCATGATTTGTGACGCCATTTTTAGCACAATTTCAGATAAACGTTTCTTACAAGGCAATAACATGACCTGTGTCCTCTCTGGTTTACAACAATGCCAATATCAAGACACAGAGTGCTTCTCATGTAAAATTATTTGATTTCAAAGTGACGCTAAAATGAATGGAAGTCAACGGAATGCTAAAGGCTATTGGGCCCTTTCCGGGTTGGGATTTTCCTATGGGTGCTTCAACTTCCGCCTATGCTCCTACCCCCTTCGGAGCACCGGACAGTGCACCTGCACAGATGTCAGTGAACTTTTAACCAACCACGGCAAAGCAGAGTCACCAAGGAGGCGTTAGCTAGCTGCTTGCAGTTGTGTAGGAGCAACTGCAAGAGTCTGTAAGATTTGTCTGTAAGTAGGCTCGTTCGAGATTCGAGTCCGCCCGTCTGCAACTGGCTGCATACGTCAACGAGAATTGCAGGTCACAGCAGGGGTGGGCATTAAATGAGGAAAATAAAGTCGAACACAAATTCTAACGAGACTGAGCTCGCGCCTCCCCGATCATCGTAGCAGATGACACACAAGTCATGTGTGGAGAGGGAGGGCGGGGGTTGTAGTCCTCTACAGTCTATGGTTGTAGTGGGGTGCACTGAGAGTTTAATTCAAGTCCAGTCTTTCTTATTGTTTAGATTAACATTGGAACAAAACGAGTTGCCCCAAAGTGCTCCACAACACAAACATGAAAACTAAGACAGCAAAACCATAAAACAAAGACCATAAGTAGGTATATGACACGAACAATGAAATAGAAATGGGATTAATAATTAAATAAATAATGGGCCGGGCTTGACAGCGTCAGATAAACCATCAGAACAAGGTAAAAATAAAGAGAAGAGATATATCTTCAAATTGGAGTACAATAACGTACACTTCAGATGACAAGTCCAGTCGGGGAGCACCGGACAATGCACGTGCACAGACGTCAGTGAACTTTTAACCAACCATGGCAAAGTAGCGTCACCGAGGAGGCGTTAGCTAGCCACTTGCAGTTGTGTGGAGGCAACTGCAAAGGTCTGTACGATTTGTCTGTAAGCGTCATGCTCCCGCGAGTTTTCGGGTCATGTGTCATGGTCGCATTGTTGTGACAACTCGTGACAACCTCACACATTTCGGGCATGTCGGACACAATTTCTAACCACAATGCAACATTTTCAGCGTCAGGCTGCAAACGGATGCATCCGCATGCAAACGTCTAGCTCAAGTCAAATGCGGCCAGTGTCTTGCTCCCGCGAGTTTTTGGGTCATGTGACATGATCGCATTTTTGTGACATCCTAACACATGTCGGGCAAGTCGGACACAAAACACCATCATGCAACATTTTTAGCGCTAGGCTGCAAACGGCTACAAACAGATGCAAATGTTTTCATCAATTCATATACGGCTGATGACAGTCCAATGACCATGGTGACATCCACCAATGCTTCCCTTAAACACGCTGCACTGTTGTCACCACTGGCTGTAATGGGGCGGGGCACTTGTCAGAAAGCTTGGCCGCATTTGACTTGAGCTAGACGTTTGCATGCGTTTGCATCCGTTTGCAGCCTGACGCTGAAAATGTGGCATTGTGGTTAGAAATTGTGTCCGACATGCCCGAAATGTGTGAGGTTGTCACGAGTTGTCACAACAATGCGACCATGACACATGACCCGAAAACTCGCGGGAGCATGACGCTTACAGACAAATCGTACAGACCTTTGCAGTTGCCTCCACACAACTGCAAGTGGCTAGCTAACGCCTCCTCGGTGACGCTACTTTGCCATGGTTGGTTAAAAGTTCACTGACGTCTGTGCACGTGCATTGTCCGGTGCTCCCCGACTGGACTTGTCATCTAAAGTGTACGTTATTGTACTCCAATTTGAAGATATATCTCCTCTCTTTATTTTTACCTTGTTCTGATGGTTTATCTGACGCTGTCAAGCCAGGCCCATTATTTATTTAATTATTAATCCCATTTCTATTTCATTGTTCGTGTGATATACCTACTTATGGTCTTTGTTTTATGGTTTTGCTGTCTTGGTTTTCATGTTTATGTTGTGGAGCACTTTGGGGCAACTCGTTTTGTTCCAATGTTAATCTAAACAATAAGAAAGACTGGCCTTGAATTAAACTCTCAGTGCACCCCACTACAACCATAGACTGTAGAGGACTACAACCCCCGCCCTCCCTCTCCACACATGACTTGTGTGTCATCTGCTACGATGATCGGGGAGGCGCGAGCTCAGTCTCGTTAGGATTTGTGTTCGACTTTATTTTCCTCATTTAATGCCCACCCCTGCTGTGACCAGCAATTCTCGTTGACGTATGCAGCCAGTTGCAGACGGGCGGACTGGAATCTCGAACGAGCCTCTTGTCAGTTTGACAGTTATCTCTGTTAGGAATCACCTGTTGTGCCTTTATATTCGCTTTACAAATAACAAAGCAACAAGTCAGTGTTTCGCAGTTCCTGATAAAACGTTTAACGTGTGCCTGTCTACTTGATCCTTACCAGTCGAACGACAAATGTGGTATGTTGACATTAGGTGAATCCACGATCACACAAAACTGAGCAGCGCGCATGCGCACTGCGTGACCGTAACACATCCTGGGGTGCGTTTCCCAAACAACGACGGAGGTTAGCATTAAACCACCGTTGTACAACGTAGGTTCAAACTACTCAGCACGCCACAACCGACTGTTTCCCGAAAATCTCCAACCACCAAAGTACGATGGAAGTCTGAACTGTTGTTAGTTTGGACCTAGGTGGTTCAAACTGCAAAGTACCCAGATGTTTCGGAAGTGCTCGGAGAGTATTCGGATGCATTCGTTGCGGATAACGACAGAAACGATTGATCTACATAAGGACATAAACGTAGTCTCATTTCATTTAAGCCGGTATGACAGCTGTAGAAACTCTGGGGTATCTCCGTAAACACAACAATGTGCCCTACTCATTAAAAGTAACAACCGACTGTCAGTTTGTATCATATGTCTATATATTTAATTTATACTGCATAGAGCAACAGCTATAAATATAACCACTCCCTCCCTGTAGGTAGCCTAACGGTGCGTTTCCATTACAGCGAATTTCGCCTCGCTCTCATTGACTTTGAATGGAGGCGAAATTTCGCCTGATAGGGCGAAGGCAGGGCGAATTCGCCGAGGGAGGCGAAATACAGTTGGCGAAACCTGAACTTTATTTAAATGAGAATGATGTGATAACCAATTATATCAGCGTGTGGTGTGTTTAGAGCATGACGCTGGCTGAAGAGGCGGGAGTTACAAAAAACTTAGACCAACATGGCGGACGCTCGTGAAAGTGAAACGTGAAAGTGTTTATATGATTTAAACTCTCTGGGTGACCAAAAGTGATAGTGCCATCACGAATTGTTGTTTAAATGTCCCACGAACTGAATTAAGACAACCAGGCTGCTCTAGATTGCCATAATCACTCGAAGTTTTAAGTTAGCAGAGTTAGCTTACGACTAGCTAACTACTAGCAAGCTGGCTAACATATAGGGTCACAAGTTTGTACTAGTACACGTCTTGCATTTGTAGAACGATATTACAACACTTAAATATTATCTAGGCAAACCACCAATAGTAATAAGTCCATGTAGACCACGCAGTTCGCAATTCTGCAGCAGTTCTGTGCAAGACTGCTGTTATATGTAGCTGCTAGCTAGGCTATCTTGCTGGGCAGCTTCTGTTGGCCAGCCAGGCTGCCATGGTAGACTGGCCGACGACGTGATCACTGACATCGGATAAGATCCATAGCTGTCCCGCTCATTGACTGTATACAGTCCCGCTAGATAACCTGCTTGAAATATTGACGACCACGCCCCCAGGCGAAATTTCGCCAGGCGAAATTCGCTTGCCATTTCGCCCTGTGGAAACGTAGCGTAAGTGGTGAGGTGGATGAGTGGTTAGCTCGTCGGTCTGTCAAAGGAAGTGTTGTCTTTTTCGGTGAGATATGGGTTCGAATCCTGCCGAAGAGTAATCAATTTGTAACAGGTGTAAATGATCTACGGGGCAATGGAATAACCGTGCTTGTGGGTCAGTAATCAGTGCACATACATCACAATTTTACAAAAGTGCTCATTAACATCACTGACGCACATTAACTTTTATCCAACACATTTTGCACCAGCTTTTTGTGTGCTATCGGGTGTGTTTTCTACCTTCTTTTTACATGATCTGGCAATGCAATACCGATAATTAAGTGAATTGGGAGTAACATAATTTATGCAGATGGTGGCAGCAACGCACAGACAGCCGCGTAATCCGCCACAAAAGGGCCAAAGGTGACGAGCAAGACGTCACGTGAACAAACACGACGGTCTCACGACAGGTCCATGCTAATCGTTCCAACTGCACAGCTTCACGATGGAACTTCCGATGGTTCGTCCAGACTTGCGTGCGTGCGAGGGGTGCGTTTCCCAAAAGCGTCGTTGCTAACTTCCTTAGCAACTTCGTAGGTTTGAACGATGGTCTTACCACACTGCTGTTTCCCAACACCATCGTCCAGACTTAGCAACCAACGATGTTTACAACTACAGTAGTCCGATGGATCGTTCAACGACGCAAGTGTTTCCCAACAACAAAGTCTGGACGAACCATCGGAAGTTCCATCGTGAAGCTGTGCAGTTGGAACGATTAGCATGGACCTGTCGTGAGACCGTCGTGTTTGTTCACGTGACGTCTTGCTCGTCACCTTTGGCCCTTTTGTGGCGGATTACGCGGCTGTCTGTGCGTTGCTGCCACCATCTGCATAAATTATGTTACTCCCAATTCACTTAATTATCGGTATTGCATTGCCAGATCATGTAAAAAGAAGGTAGAAAACACACCCGATAGCACACAAAAAGCTGGTGCAAATTTGGTTGGATAAAAGTTAATGTGCGTCAGTGATGTTAATGAGCACTTTTGTAAAATTGTGATGTATGTGCACTGATTACTGACCCACAAGCACGGTTATTCCATTGCCCCGTAGATCATTTACACCTGTTACAAATTGATTACTCTTCGGCAGGATTCGAACCCATATCTCACCGAAAAAGACAACACTTCCTTTGACAGACCGACAAGCTAACCACTCATCCACCTCACCACTTAGGCTACCTACAGGGAGGGAGTGGTTATATTTATAGCTGTTGCTCTATGCAGTATAAATTAAATATATAGACATATGATACAAACTGACAGTCGGTTGTTACTTTTAATGAGTAGGGCACATTGTTGTGTTTACGGAGATACCCCAGAGTTTCTACAGCTGTCATACCGGCTTAAATGAAATGAGACTACGTTATGTCCTTATGTAGATCAATCGTTTCTGTCGTTATCCGCAACGAATGCATCCGAATACTCTCCGAGCACTTCCGAAACATCTGGGTACTTTGCAGTTTGAACCACCTAAGTCCAAACTAACAACAGTTCAGACTTCCATCGTACTTTGGTGGTTGGAGATTTTCGGGAAACAGTCGGTTGTGGCGTGCTGAGTAGTTTGAACCTACGTTGTACAACGGTGGTTTAATGCTTACCTCCGTCGTTGTTTGGGAAACGCACCCCTGGTTAGAAATTTTTGTTTGTGATGATGTAGGTGGGAGTGTTTTCTGCTCTGCATTCCATGTCACATGGCCTCAAGACATCACGGGAGCAAGATTTCTGCTGTGCAGCAGAGCAGTTGCTCTCCGCTTGCTGCCCAGTCGTGGAACCACCTCCATGACGTCGGCACTTTGTCTACTCTGACGTGTATGGCTTGTGTTTTGATAAACTTCCATGTCTGTAGGCACATGTGCATCTTTGCTGCTCAAATGCCACATAAGTAGCATCCGTATGGTCGCACCTCTGCGCACGTGAACATAAACCTATAAATTGCCTAATGTAATGCAACAACCCTAAAGCATGCCGTAAATAAATTGGTCAGTTCTCTCATTTAATTTGTATTCAGCAATGATGATAGTGAAGTGAATGGGTGATATGTATTATCTACCTGCTTCAATAGCTCCAAGGTGAATTTAGTGGTGCAGGGGTAACACTATTGTTTTCCACGTGGAAAACCTGGGTTCAATGCCCGGTTAGGCTGTTTTTCACATGCCACTGGCGATAGTCTGATATTATTACTACTGACACAGTGTTCCTAAATGCAGATTTAAACGGAGTGTAATTGACGATAGGTTGTTTGTTTTGTCGTGTCAAAAATGCAACAACCACATTTTGTTGCACCATAAGTTGCATGAACTAGCAGCTGTCGTGTAAGTCAGTTGTATTATGTTTGACAAGATATATTAAATATGTACTAAAATATTGTGGAACTGACTATGCAACAATCAATTATCTTGCACACACAGGCCACTCAAATTTGATTGTTCTGCAGTTCGCGAAGTTGCAGTTCTAGTTTGAATTCCTGTAGTAATAATTACAGTCCACAAGATGGCGACCTAGAATCGATCCAGCCAAGTCTCGTCCGGTCTCGTCATGTCTATGGGCAGTAGAGTCCAACATGTTTGCAGGGTTTGTATCCCCGCCCCTCCAGCACCACGCAAATCTCATTACGGCAGCAAGTCAGCTGCGGCCAAAGTTGAATGCGCTGATTTAGTTACTGAGTCACATGACCAAACCATTACATCATGGCAGGACATCTCATAGCACAGCTGCAGCACTGAAGAAAGACTAATGAAAGTTATTCCGAATCTTTCCTGTTTACTTTTTGGTTATATTAAGTTTCAGCAACACCACTTTTGCATTTCTGCGAAATCAGGGTGGCTATATATTAATCACTGCCACCTTCACATGGATAAAAAAGAAATATTAAAAATAGCAACCGTGGGTAGACACTAGATGGCGAACATGTCACAGTAATGTCTAGTTGTAAGTTTTGTTAAGAAGCAAATTTGAGCAACTTGGGCAACTGTCCATGTGTGCAAGAATTCAGTGTGCATTGCTTGAATATTCTTCTTGAATATGCTTGAATGTTAGAAATTAAAGGCCATACCCTGAGTACATCAATCTGTCACTCATCTGTAGCTCTCAATGTTAAAGTACCTGAAAGTCATAATCGAGCAGAAGTACAGATACCTACCAAAGAAATTGATAAGTTAAAGACACCCAGTATAATGTTACTCAAGTAAAAGTCTAAAAGTATTGAATATTAACTGTACTTAAATACCAGAAGTATTCTACAACTAATCATACTTAATTAATGCAAATAAATTAAATGTTCATTACATTTTAATTATTAAAAACAGCCAGAGCTTTGAATATTACAAAGTTTACAAAGTTTGTTTAAAACACAAAGCCTACAACAATCTTCATAGACGAAAATGTCTAAGCCTGAAAAATACAATGCTCAAATCTATGAATCTATAAGTAGGCCTTAGAGGTTAAATTTGGACTTTGCTGTTTGCATTTGACTCTGATTACCCAATGACATGTCAGCTGCCCTACGATTATGTTGTTTTGATGTTTGGTACCATGGCTTAGGGGTTTATGGACAGCTTAGATGCACACAATGTTGCTGATCATTGTGTTGCTCTGTATTTTGGAAAAGAAGCTATTTCTGTCAAAAGTGGGGCTATACAAAGAGTAGAATATGAACTTTCTTTGAAAGTAAGAATGACAACTTTGTTATAAAGAGCACATCCAGACAATAATCAGCCATGCACCATAGGCTACAGTAGACAATACTGAGGGGTACATGTTATGAACGTTTTTATAACTGTGAGTCAGGCTACAGAGTAATGATCCAAGATGCCAAATGTCACATAAACAAGTAATTGTTCAGACAGATTTATGACAGACAGAATTACAATTTCCACTAAGCACAAATGGGACCACACACACACACACACAAAAAGGCCTCTGCCTTTTTAAGAAAATTAATTCCATGGAACAGTCTTCTTCTAACAGAGGGAAACAGAGAGTTGGCAAGAGGAATACAGTCTCAGAGTGTACTCACAAGTATGCTCACTCACTGTTACACATACACAAACACTTATCTCTCTTATCTGTACCGGACAGATACACTTACGTAACAACCCACCCACCCCCAACACACACACATCCCTCAGAGAGAGAGAGACCGACAGACAGACAGAGCAGAAATGAAATTAAAAAATCAATAAAGAAAGCACTAAAGAGAAAGGAAAGCAAAACAGCAGCCAGGCAACACTTTCGCTTCTCCCATGTTCCATGATAAATGAGACTGGTCTTGTTCTGTGGGGGTCATTATTTTAATTTGCTCAGCCCCTGTAGGATATCCTTAGTCTCAGGCCCCTGCATCTGTTTTTATATCAATAAGACTTCAGGCTTCGCTATCCAAAGCCTATATTTAGCCTTTTCCTGATATACAAGCCAAAACCCTGAGGTGGGTACGCCTGTATGTATGTGTGTGTGTGTGTGTGTGTGTGTGTGTGTTGGGGGGGGGGGGGGGGTTATGCCTTGGCTTTGTGTAGCTCTGAGGGAGAACAATTAGTGGATACTGGACACATAGAAAAAGAAAACAGTGGCAAGATTGTGGTAATACAGGAGCCAGAAATGCTGCTTCATTCTGTTTTCCTCCTGTGGAAGCAATTGGGTAAAGCTTTCATTTTCATTTGTTATTTAACTTTTTGCTATCCATACTTTTCCCGTTTTTCAGCTTTTTCTAACTGCTTTTCTTACCTTTCTCAACAAAGCATGCAAGTGAAAGCATTTTCTTGTCAAAAAAGGTCCATCCAGAGACACATAATTCAAGTTTTATGCTGAGTGCTCCTTATAACATTATGTCACATGTCATGTTTTAAGTCAGATTCTCTCAAGGTCAGTGAAGACTGCAAGTAATGAAGTGAATGAAATATTTTGGATATGGGAGAATTACTGTAGAGCTGTTGTTGTTTGCATGGCTTTTTTTGTTGTTGTTGTCGTTGTTGTTGTTGTTTAATGTCCTTGTTGTCACGTCATGCAACCACAAGGTCAGAACATATCCCAAGCAGAGGAGTCAAAGTGCTCCCCAGATGGCCCTACACGTCAGAATAAAGGACCATTATATAATGCAGGTTGAGACATTTAGGAGCTCAGCAGCTGCCTAACTCATGTCAATTACAATTATATAACACAGTAACTTAAGTTGAGAGGCTACACGTTTCATTTTGTACTTCAGCTTGTTATATTTTTATGATGTTTAATGCATTGGTACAGTCTAGGATCATGGGAGCTTAGAATAAGAAGCAGTTGTTCAATTGCTTTTGCATTCAGGAAGACACTTACACCTTTTAATCACTCAATTATAGAATAATTTAAAAGGTTCGTTTTTTTCTTTTTTACTAGGATTTTTTTTAGCTTTGAAACACCACTGACAGTACATTCATGAAAAGGGAGATTTCCTATAGCTTAATGTATTGCCTAGAACTAGGCTGCTTATGAGACGTGCATAGTCACAACTCATCTGTGTTCATATCCAGAGGTCTGCGTCATTCAATAAACAATGTTAAAGTTTATTTAATCACTGAAATGTCTTGCAAATCTGTCACTAGGCTATATTACAAATGAACAAGCAGTATATAGGGTTCGGTGATACTTTCCACCGTTAGATTTATTCAGTTTCTATTGTTTATTTCCTAGTACACAGTTATTCCCGACATCATGTGAAATAGCCTATTATTAGGCGATAAATAATCGGCTACATAATTAGTCATCTCTGTTAAATTCCGTTCACAAGGACATAGCCTGCTTCGGATTGTTTCTCTCTGCTTCCGACAATGCACGAGCATGTCCGAACACATCTGGAAACCATTGTGGTTTGGACTATATTGGTTCAAACCAACTTGGTTCAGACTATGAAGGTACGACAGTGTTTGGGACACAGTCGCACTTTGGTTGTTGGTTAGCTCAACGGTGCATCGTACCATGTTGGTTTAAAGCTAAGTTGGTTGGTTGTTTGGGAAACGCACCCCTGGTCAATCTCAGGGTAATTTATTAAATGTACTACTTATCTACTGAAAGTTGATGACCATCACATTTTTTTCTTTGCTGTTACCAAAACTTAAATGATATTAATATATGATATTTAAACCATGTTTAAAAATATTTTAACCACATGCATTGTTTTGCCATAAGAACATGTGTTAATGTAGATTAAATAGTTGGTTACATGATCAAATACTACTATTTCTGACTAAAAATCACTATATTTTGACCAAAGTTGTATTATTAAAAAAAAATGCAAATCAGACTTTTTTTTTTCTATTAAAAAAAATCTAATTCAATCCAAATTTGTGCATTTATGTTATTAAGCAATAAGACAACTGATGGATGGAATGTAAAAACGTTGTGTGTTATTGCCTTTTTTGGTGGAAACCATTAAGTAATCGGAAAAAACACTTGGGTAACAGGAAAAAAAATTGTAACAGGTAATAGCCTGGCATGTTTTGTTATACCTACATATAGCATTGCAGCATTGCATTGGATTTGACACAATAAACAGAACATCATGTTAAAATACACTGGTAAATGTTAAAAATATCTCATTACAAAGCATTAAATAGTGGGAGTTAAAAGGAAGTGCATATAAAAATATGAACTGATTGTCTGAATGAGTGATAACTCAGACACTCCCCAGAATTTGTATTCATGGTGACAGCACCAGATACAGGCTGTCTACAGTAACTTAAAGGAATACGCCCCCCAGATGAAATTGAGTCTGTCCCCACAGTCCCTAAAGTTGGATAAGTGGGAAGAAGCGTTTTCTAGCAGACCTAGCCATTGTCCGAATCTGGCAGCACTAGCCTTACCTTAGCTTAGCATAGTCGCTGTAATCTAGTGTTGCTACTAGCACACTGTGGCAAAAGTGAATCAATTTACTCGAACTTTTTTTTAATTACGTCTCGTGACCTATGCATTCAGATGGAGTACAAATGCAATGACAATGCAAATTAACATGAAGGATTGACCAAGCAGCATTTAGATTGGGGACTATAATTCGCGGAAGCGAGGCACAAAAAGATATTATGTTCTTGGATTTATGCATTGGCCATCATTTCCAATACATAGAAAATATATGTATAATGTATAATGTCTCTGACACAGTTCCAATATCATCGCATTTTAAGAAAAATAATTAAGAGAATGATGTCACTTCCTGGTCAAAATGTCACTGGTGGAATGTTCCAATATTTTCAGGGAGAGGGATTTTTTTAGGTAACGGCACTGAGTGAAAACTTGGGGACTTGACTAAAATGTGAATTTTAACCAAAATATAATGACGTTTTTATAAAGAATATCATTGTAAAGTGTAGATAGAATATGGAGTCATATTTTTATGCAAGCAAAAATAGATTTTGGAAGGATTTTATTTATGATGCATTGTGGCAAAATGTTGCCTATGACTGTGGGGATGCCTTTTTATAATACTTAAAAAATATATTTTTTAAATTTCTACAATGATTAATGTGTGGTTTGTTGGTTTGTTTAACCCTATGGGCCCGATGGACGCGAAATGCATCCAAATTTACACCCATTCTTCTCTGTTGAATTACTCCGGAACGGTACATCATAGAGAGATGGCACTTATGCGGAACCAGGGCTTTACAACGTGACCTCCCGCTTACTATTGTGATCAAGTATCGTCGAGATATTAGTATTTAAAAATTTGCCAAAATCTCTCATATTAGCGCTTTGCACAGGCATTACTCTCGTTGAAATTACTCGCGACCCCGTAATCACACGTACATCAGAAGAAAGTACAGAATCTCAGCTTTCCAATGACACCAAGCACATATTATCATGTTAATTTATCACGTTAAAACAACGGATCAAATATTTGCCAAGTAATGATTTGACTAATTTTTACTTTACCCATTTCACACTCGCAATTATCAGTCAATGCATAAGGTAAACAATTGCAGAACAAGTCACTTATTCACTCTCCTTAGGGACATAGTAAACTGTATTTATTATATGAACTCTGAATTTCCTGTTCCATATTAGGTAACTTAGCATAACGTTAGCTTGAAGACACATTCAAGGCACATTGTTTATTTTAAGCACCGTAGGCACTGCTTATGCATGTAGCCTGCAAGTAGTAGTAGACCATGAAAGCAAACAGAGAGAGGGTGACTTCATCAAGGCTTTGATCAGCTGAAAGCACTTTTAATGTATATTATCAAACAAAGTACATTGACAAGGCTACTAAAGGCACTATGAGCAAATGACACCGTATAATACTTTGAGGGAACCAGTCATTGTAAGTGTGCTTGGTAGCAATATGCAAATTTTCCAATCCCAACATATAATTATTACATTAAGTCATATTTTAAGCCATCTGTCATCTCGTCTTGGTCATTTGTGGTGTTGTACATTGAAAAGTTTTTATGTTCTCAGACATCTCAACCCCCACAAACTCAGTTCCGGGAGATGTCTCCCCCCCCCCCCCGGCACACCACGGAGCGCACCATCTACCAACCCACCCCCCCCCCGCCCCCCAGGTTCAGGTTCTTTATCTCAGGCAAACAAAACAAAGTGCAAATAGGCCTGCTGGCCATAATGAGCTGAAGAGTGAAATCGAATAGTTTAAATGTTTTCTCTTGACATGGTGAAAGTGAGTTCTGATCAATTACTTTTGTGTCCTGTATTACAGGCGGCCACTGATGATGAACAGATTGCAGAGATGTACGTCTACGTACACTGCACCCTATTACTTAGAAGTTGTCTGACATATTGCATACATGTATTTAGCTGCTTATGATGGCAGGTCTGTGTGTGAGCTAAAAGCTCTCTACTGCTCTGCTGTTGCCATGTGATGTGTGACTACAGAAAGAAGCAAAGGTGTCACTTGTATTGATACTGTTGGGAATGAAAATTTAATCTGATACGAAGTGATCATCTAGGAACGTCTGCATTTTCGTATGTATGGCAACCCTAGAATAGGGTTGTTGAGGGTGGATGGAGAGAGAGAGGTTTGTTTAAGTGTATGTATGCATAGATGCATATGCAGTCACTTGTGTGTGAGTGAGTGTATGTAGAATAAGACTGTCAAGAAATTGCTGATTTGTGTACTTGTATGCAGTGTTTTGCAGCATATAAATAAATTGATTCCAAACTGTTTGTCTTGCTGAGTTACTGTTTGGCTTTAGAGGAATTTGTAAACCATAAGCAGATGTAAATAATGTTTGGAAATATGTATGTGTTCAAAGATTATAAATACAACCACTGAATTTTGGTAGATGTTACAAAACATTGTATGTACTGACGTTGATTGAACTTCTTCGCCAACAATCACTGAATAAGTGAAGTTAATTAACCTAATATCAGTGTTAGAAAGTACTCTTTTTTTTTTTTGGTGTAAAGGGTGCACCAATAAAAATGAGTGCATCATATAAAAAATTAGAGTGCAGTTCATTCTTAATGTCACGTAAGAAAATCATCACCTAATAAAATATGACATTGGCTTCATTAACTTGAATCACAACCATATTTCAAATATTACAATCACAAATTGCTATTAGAAAATATTAATATCAACATATAAAGGTAGAGAAATATTTAAACCTTAAGCTGATTTCACTAATGAATGTAAATGTATGTGCTTAGGAATTGTAACTATAAGTACTGGCTTGTATACATTCTTCCCCCCAAAAATTATCCTTTAGTTTCTATTCAAATTTTTTACATATTCTTTTCTTTATTTATGAAGCAAATGTGCTTACTTTCACTGTGTTAAGATCTACTCAATTTTTATGGGTGTAAAAATGTTGCACCAATAAAATTGAGTACTGCACATCAGATTCAGAGATATATGCCCATGTACAGTATAAGAACTTAGAACATAAAAAACGTTTCACTATACACACAAACACCACAAATGACCACAATTCGACGAGACAAGATGACAGATGGCTTAAAATATGACTTAATGTAATAATTATGTGTTGGGATTGGGAAATTTCCATATTGCTACCAAGCACACTTACAATGACTGGTTCCCTCAAAGTATTACATGATGTCATTTGGTCATAATGCCTTTAGTAGCCTTGTGAATGTACTTAGTTTGATAATACACATTCAAAGAGGTTTCAGCTGATTAAAGCCTTGATGAAGTCGCCCTCTCTGTTTGCTTTCATGGTCTACCACTACTTGCAGGCTACATGCATAAACAGTGCCTACGGTGCTTGAAATAAACAGTGTGCCTTGAATGTGTCTTCAAGCTAACGTTATGCTAAGATAATCCTTTGTCAATGCTAGGGTTACATAAACATAAACATAAACATAGGTAGCTACCTAATATGGAACAGGAAATTCAGAGTTTACACTGTATAATAAATACAGTTTATTATGTCCCTGAGGAGAGTGAATAAGTGACTTGCAAGATTTGCTAGCTTACAGCTAACTACCTACTCACCAGAGTATGAGACTTCCTGTTGCTTGAAGCTTTCCACAATTCCAATCAGCTGAGAACAGGTGCAGTTCTCATACGAGACGTGGGTGGCACAATCTCTCAGAATGTGACCCTGTCATTTTTTAGAAGTAGACCTACTCAATTTCTTTAGAACTTGTGGAAGACAGTGAATATACATTTAGAAAAAGTGATACATGTAGTTACTGCAACCGTTGAGTTTAGGTGTAAGTGAAACAAATAATTTTGCTGAAGGTTACCAGAAATATTAAGAGTATCTTTGAAATGTAATGTATTAGTCAAATACTTTTTCGTTTTTGTGGAATGAACTGTAACTATACAACTAGATTTAAGAAAACATTAGTGTTGACGTGTTAGCCATTTATTTTGGTATTTATGAGTGAAGAATATGACTGAACCCATATGACTATGATTTTAAGGTAGTTTAATCTTGTGCTACTGTGATAGCACTTTCTGTAGAAACATTTCATACATGAAATATTGGCAACAAAGGAGGTTCTCACAAATCAAGGGCACTTTCTTTTTGAACCAGGCCTCATAAATCTAATATTGAGACAAGTTGTGAAATGTGAAGGAAGTTGGGTAAAATATTGTGTATCTGTTATTTTTGTGAGCCATGATGGTAGGTCTATCAATGTGTATTTTACTAGTGAAACCAAATGACAGTCTAGCTCCCTGTTGAGCACCAGGTTTGACCTGCTGCTACTAAGTGTCAAGGACAGACGTCTCCCGGCCTCAAAAGGATTTAAAACATAATTAATTGCAGTCTTCCCCCCTTTGCTGTCTCATGAGTTGCCACCTCAAACATCCTGATTAACCCTACAGACGTTGATTGGAACTTAGCAGCAGCATGTCCCACTATAGCCAAATTGTAACAAAGCCTCCTCTCAAAAACAGCCTCCTAATGCATATTAATTTAGGGCGGGCCTAAGAGCCACATCCCCCATTGACCTACAACTACTTAGACTCTGATTACTTGCTGACTAATTCAGAGATATAGGTGAATCTTGATCGTGAAACTTGTGTCTCTCCCTTGGTGCGCATCATTGAAAGAATAAAGCCTGTCTCCTGATTGAACATCCTAACCAAGTCTCCAGAATCTATGATATAAAATTACCATCAAATCACACAGACCCTCACACATACAGCACACAGACCCTCACACCCCCCTCCCCACACAGCATGCAGCATATAGCCTTGGTCCTTGTGCTAATGCCCCCTCCCCACACACCCACAGCACACAGCCCTCATTGTTCAACCCCCCCCCCCCCCACACACACACACACACAACACGCAGCCCTAAGCTCTCGCCCCCCCCCACCCCCCTCCCCAGGAAACAGCTCTAGTGCGCCCCATGCCCCTTCACATTGCCCCCTCCTCTCCTCACACACAGCCCTCACCCCCCCAGCATGCAGCATATAGCCTTGGTCTTTGTGCTATGCTCCCCTCCCCACACACCCACAGCACACAGCCCTCGTTGTTCAAGCCCCCCCCCCCCACACACACACACAGTGCAGCATAGCCTTGCTCCTTGTGTTATGCCCTTCCCACACACCCACAGCACACAGACCCTCACACATACAGCCCCCCCCCCACATCACGCAGCATATGCCCCCCCAATACATACAGAGGACACACAGCAACCCCCCCCAACACACACACGACACAGCCCCCTCCCACCCCCCCCCCCCCACCCCCACCTAACACACATACACAAGTAGCATGCAAGTAGCATGTAAGCATGCAAGACACGGTCCTACGTCGCCTCCCTCACACACAGCTCTCACACCAACAACCCCACCTCATGAACACAAACTTAAGTGAATGTATCCCATTTGTATTACACTTATACATTACATCTATTACATAAAATAATATACTGTATCTAATTTATGATAGAAATATAAAAAAACACAGAAAAATCTAGACTAGATTTAACTCCAAGCTTCCCAAGGTTGAGTACTTGATGCATATTTCAATTCTCATTACTATTTTCCTATGGTAAAAGAGCCAACTGTTGAGTTTTTCTGTTGAGACATACTATCTTTGCACATAATTGACCTTCACCAAGGTTTCCAGAAGCTTCATGGCATGTCTTGTATGTGTGAAGACAGTGACAGAATATGACTGAGAGAGAATACTCAGCTCAGGAAATAATGCTTGTAGCTCCTCAACTGGACCATAGAATGATGTTAAAAGAGACGCGTGGTGGCCCTCTGTTTTGCCTTTATCCTGGCACGGCTCCGTCAAAGCCCCCCACTGGTATTACTGTCACTCTGTTTGCTTCCACACAAAAGCTTTGGCGCCAGCGTGTAGGAGCCCTGTCTCTGTTAGGAGCACAAGCCTCTCATTCAGCAATCCGGAGGAAAGCCTGACTCGGCCGCACAGCCCACGCAGCCCCCCTGAGCACCAGACCCTTCAGGAACATGCTTACAACGGCCAGAAAGTGAATAAAAAAGTAATAACAACAGAAAGGCCACAGGTTCAGAGCTCAGTGGGCAAACACATGCGAAAGTCTTACTGCACTGTAATCCTGTTGGGTGAAAGCAGCTGGTTACTACATAAAAGTGCTCTGTAAGGTCAGCACGGCAGAGATGCTGGCTGCTGGGGGCACAAGGCGAGAGCAGTCTTCATATGACACCAGGAGTGACAGGGCAACATGCTAAGGCCGGCAGAAGTTAAATGCCCTTATAAATAATTATGGTGCATTCGTACACACATTAGGAGCTGATGAATAGAACAGTGCTGTGTGTGTGTGTGTGGGGGGGTCCTTGTTTGTGTCTGTATCTGTATTAAAAGTAATAAAATTACTTTTAAGTTGAATTTGGAGACTCAGTCAGCCTAGTGGTTGAAAATCAGGAACAAGGTTTATTCTTAACAATAAGGACATCACAGACAGACAGACAGACATACACACACAGGACGATAACAAGGACTAGACAAGGACACGACAGGACTAACTCAAACAGTAGTTATTCTGAACTTAAATGTTGTAGACACCCAATGGGTGTTTCAGAAGGTTACCACCCCAAAATGAATATGCAATGGTCTTTTGTTAAGTACTCTAGTATACAGTGTCTTCCTAATCAGATAAGAAAAGGTGCCAGCCTTGTCTGTATGCTAAATACACAGGGACAGTTCCTTAAAGGCCCACCAAATGGTTAAGGAAGCCAGTTGTTCACACCTCCTAGCTCAGCCAGATACACATACAAAGCTTGTGATCCTAATACAAGAGTTCCAAAACCAACCAAGGGATTTGAAATAATAATAAAATGTTTCAACATTAAAATGCTATTTACAAGATTATTATTATTACTCAAATACCATCAGTATATATCTGTGGGTGTCTGTGTGCATGCATGTGCTTGTCCTTGTTTCTGTGTGTGTGTGTGTGTGTGTGTGTGTGTGTGTGTGTGTGTGTGTGTGTGTGTGTGTTAGATGGATGGAAAAACAGAAAGAGGGAGAAAAAATCAAGAAAACAAGAGAGCATGTAATAACCTGTAAAGTGAAAACAATTAAAGGGACTGAGGAAAATTGTTTAATTGTTTCTGTCCAAACAGGACAGAAAAGAGGATGGATAGAGAAATAAAGCACAAACAAACACAAGTAAACCAGGCTGAGTGTTACCAGTTACAGCTGATGAGCTAGAGTGACGACGAACGACGACGAAGCACAAGCAGCCTGTGTGACTGGCCCAGGAGCCCCCCTGTCACACACACACACACACACACACACACACACACACACACACATACACACACACACACACACACACACACACACACACACACACACACACACACACACCATGGCTCAAATGAGCTACAACGGTTGAGAACATTAGGACTTCCAGGAAAGAGGCTCTCTTTTCACTCCCCATGGCCCCTTTCAGAGCCTCCCCAGAGAAGCCAGGCAGCACACGGGCCACTCTCTCTCACACACACACACACACACACACACACACACACACACACACACACACACACACACACACAAACTCTCTCTCTCTTGGTCTCCCTCTCTCTCTCTCTCTCTCTCTCTCTCTCTATTGCTCTCTCATACACACACACACACACACACACATGACAGGGATGCAGGAAGAGCTGCGAAAGGATTTAATTTGAAATTACATGGCAGTAACAAAACAGGAAATTTAATTCTTTGGGGAGTGTGTGTCATGTCAAATCTGAGTATGAGCAAAGCAACAGCATGTATATTTACAAGAGCTATCACAAAGTGTTTCATTTACAGTATTTGATGCACATTAACAGGGCTAGAAATTGTAGAAAAGTAGAAAACTATTGTATTGGGATATACAGTTATATGGAAATGTATTGAAACAGTATATAATAAACATAATGTATTTACACAATTTCCTTTGTACCATTATTTGTTTGTTATTCCAATAATGTCCAATCAGTCATGATGACCCTCCACTCCATTCTCCACTGTTTAGAAGTTAGGTGGTTTTTATGTTAGTGAGACTTCTATGAATATCATGGGGCAGCTGTGATCTAGTGGTTAGGGAGTTGGTCTTGGGATCGGAGAGTCACAGGCAATCCCATGGCTGAAATGCCCTTGAGCAAGGCATCCGACCCCACACTGCTCCAGGGACAGTAACTGAAACCGTCGCTCTGGATAAGAGTGTCAGCTAAGTGTAATGTAATGTAAAAGATCAGTTTGGTACAGTACAGTTGAGTGTCTGTGACAGTGGAATTTATTATTTTAAGAAACATTCACACGTGTACCAGTACATTTGAGGTCATGGAGAATGAGTTTCAAACTTGTCAAATTTTCCTCTTTCCCACAAACAAAACCCGACAGTTACACTCTCAATTTGTTCACTGCATGTGCACAAATACTGTTTGTGTTATTTATTATTTATTTTTATGGTAACTGCGAATGCAGTATTACAAATCACAAATCATGAAACACCCTGTGTCACGGGTTCACTCTTCCAGCTTGGTTTTTTTCCATTCCTCTGTGTTGTCTCTCCCCGCTGCACCCCGTAATCACGTAATTAGGTTCCTTCCTAGCCATTTTGCCTTCTCGCCTCGCACTGATTACTCTCACCTGTTCCTCATTACCTCGTCACCACTCTCATTCGCTCTCCTGTTAATCACGCTCACTATTTAGTTTCTCTCTCCTCACTTCTTCCTTGTCAGTCCGTCAGCGAACCACAGACTCGTCTTAGCAAGCGTTTTTGACTCTGGCTTTGCTCTCTGTTCCCTGCCTGTGTTTTTGCTCCCTGGTTTCCCTGCTTCCTGTTGTGGTGTTTGTTCGTAAGTTTTCATTCCTGTGTCTGCTCCCTGCTCGTCTGCCTCCTGTGCTCCTGCTTCCTGGTGACGAACTCGGACTGAACCGACCCACGCTCTGCGACTCCTGCCTGCCCTCGACTCTGCTCTACTCTCCAGCCCCGGCCACGACTCCTGCCTGCCCACGACTCAGCTGTCCTCTCCAGCCCCGGTTACAATGCCTGCCTGCCTACGACTCTGCTCAACTCTCCAGCCTGGTTACGACTCTTGCCTGTCCGCCACTCAGCTCTGCTCTCCAGCCCTGGTTACGACTCCCGCCTGCTTGGATTACAATCTCTTCCCCTTCCCCACTTATCCCTTAATAAAATCCTTTGGTTACGTGACGCTCTTGGGTCTGTTCCATCTGTGCATCTGTGACACCCTGTCATAGTTTTGCTACAGTTGCTTAAGTAAATATGGTGCAAAACACTTGGAAAACACATCTGTATAAAAAAAACAACCTGTAAAGGGTGACAGTCTATATTTATCTGTACAGTTCTGTTAAAAGTAGAAGAGTATTAAAAAATGTGAGAGTATCGTTGGATATCAAAGACTTTTTGAAACTTGTACACACAGAAACAGGGCTGCATAACAATTAGACTACTGGATGTTCCATGTCTGGATCCACAGAGAAAAACAATAAAATTACAAAATAGTCCCACAGGTTTTACATAATGTTCCTTCGGCCACTTTCCAGTGACTGTGAGTCTCAACCAGCCAAATTGTCACGGTTTTGCTCTTCCTGCTTGTTTTTTTTTCCACTCCTCTGTGTTGTCTCTCCCCGCTGCACTTCGTAATCACGTAATTGGGTTCCTCCCTAGCCACTCTGCCTCCCCGCTTAGCACTGATTACCTTCACCTGTTTCTCCTTACCTTGTCACCGCTCTCATTGGCTCCCCGGTTAATCACACCCTCCTTTTAGTCTCTCTCTCCCCGTTCCTTCCTTGTCAGTCCGTCAGCGAACCATTGACTCGTCGTGGCAAGCGTTATTGACTCTGCTTCCTGTAGCTTCCTGCGTTTTCTCCCTGCACCTGCTGTCGTGTTTGTGTGTAATCCTGCTCCTGTGTCTGCTACCTGCTCGTTTGTCTCCTGTGTTCCCCACCTGCCTGTTGTCTCCCTCCTGCCTCCAGTTCCCCTCCGTGTCTGCTCCCCGCTCCTGTCTCCTGGTGACGAATTCGGACCGACCCGACCCACGCTCCGCTCCTCTGCCCCGGCTACGACTCCTGCCTGCCCACGACTCTGCTTCGCTTCTCTGCCGCGGCTACGACTCCTGCCTGCCCACGACTCTGCTCCGCTCCTCTGCCCCGGCCACGACTCCTGCCTGCCCACGACTCTGCTCCGCTCCTCTGCCCCGGCTACGACTCCTGCCTGCCCACGACTCTGCTCCGCTCCGGACTGACCAGAATCATGGACCCAGCGAACGTTGCTACAGGTATGGATCAGGAGGCTCCTGGCCATCCCTCTGCTATGCAGCGCTCGGAGTTGGCTGAAGGGGAGATCAGGCGAATGTCTAACGACGTCGCCGCTTTGCTCCAGGTCGGACAGCAACAGTCCCAGCAGATCCAGCAACAACAGCAGCAGCTAACCGCGCTCACGCAGCTCCTCACCCGCCTGACGCCTTCCCTCAATCAGCCTTCCGATGAGGGGGGTATTGGTGGTGCACCTACCACACCTGCCTCACCTTCCGGGTTGGCGGCGGGGCTCTCTGAACCACGAGTGGGCTCTCCGGAATGTTTCGATGGGGATCCCGCTCAGGTCCGGGCGTTCCTCACGAACTGTCGCTTGGTTTTTAATTTGCAACCGAGGAACTTTGCCTCCGAGGCTGCCAGGGTGGCGTATACCATTAACCACCTCTCCGGCCGAGCTCGACTATGGGGAACGGCCGAGTTCGACCGCCAGTCTCCGGCATGCTCTTCCTTTAGCTCCTTCTCGAAAGGAGTTGATTAAGGTCTTCGAGATTGGCTCTTCCACTGCCAAGGCCTCTCGGGAGCTTATGGGTCTCAGGCAGGGGAGGAGAACCATAACCATAGAGAAACATGTGCCTTTACTGCGGGGGTGAGGGACACCGGGTTTCCACCTGCCCGTTAAAAGACCGAGCTCACTGGACGTAGGAGGCGTCTGGCTGAGCTCGATCTCAACCCCGGCCTCCAGAGTCCCCAAAACCCAACTACAAGTCCATCTCCACTTCGCCGGATCTGCTCACGCTCTTCCAGCACTCATCGACTCTGGCGCGGAGGCCAACATCATTGACTCAGTGCTAGCCCAGCAGATGGGGCTCAAGCTCCATTCACTTCCCTCCCCGGTTCCAGCGCGGGCTCTGGATGGTCATTTGCTTGGCGCAGTCACTTGTGTAACGGAGCCGGTTATGATGAAACTCTCCGGTAACCACCAAGAGAGTATCCGTTTCCACCTGCTGAGGACAGCCCCTCATCCTGGGTTACCCCTGGTTGCGCTAGCATAACCCCATCGACTGGCGCACAGGGGCGGTCCTGGAGTGGGGGATCGACTGCCACCAGACCTACCTACTCACTGCCGCTCCCCCGTCTGGCTCTCCCTCCACCGCTCCACCTGCTGACTTGTCTGGGGTTCCTGCTTGTTACCACCACCTGAAAGCTGTGTTCAGCAAGGCTAAGGCTACCTCCCTGCCACCGCACCGTCCTTACGACTGTGCTATCGACCTCCTCCCGGGGGCTACTCCCCCCCGGGGTCGTCTCTACTCCCTCTCTGCTCCCGAGAGGCAGGCCATGGAGGACTACATCTCGGAGGGCTTAGCTGCTGGAATCATCCGCCCGTCGTCTTCCCCAGCTGGAGCAGGTTTCTTCTTTGTGGGGAAAAAGGATGGGTCACTTCGCCCCTGCATTGACTACCGGGGACTTTACTGAAATTACGGTAAAGAACCGCTACCCTCTGCCACTGCTCGCCTCCACATTTGAGCTCCTCCAGGGGGCCACGGTCTTTACAAAACTCGATCTCCGCAACGCCTATCACTTAGTACGGATCCGGGAGGGCAACGAGTGGAAGACGGCCTTCAACACCCCTACTGGCCATTGCGAGTATCTGGTCATGCCGTTTCGTCTCACTAATGCTCCAGCTGTCTTCCAAGGTCTGATCAACGACGTGCTGCGTGAGATGTTGAATCGTTTTGTTTTTGTTTATTTAGACGACATTTTGATTTTCAGAGAAGACCCAGGCTGAACACACGCAGCACGTCCAACTTGTACTTCGTCGTCTCCTGGAGAACTCCCTTTTCATCAAAAGCGGAGAAATGTGAATTCCACGCTAGGACCGTGGCCTTCCTGGGGTATGTCGTGGCAGAGGGGAGCATACAGATGGACCCAGCCAAGGTTTCGGCGGTGACCTCCTGGCCGGTTCCTGGAAGCCGCAAACAGCTCCAACAGTTCCTGGGATTTGCTAATTTTTACCGGAGATTCATCCGGAACTACAGTTCGGTGGCAGCCCCCTTCACCGCGCTGACCAGCGAGAAGAGGATCTTCTGCTGGACCCCGGCCGCTGATGACGACTTCTCTGCCCTAAAGACCCGCTTCACCTTCTCCTGATGCCCGACCCCGCTTGCCAGCTGGTAGTGGAGGTCGACGCTTCCGACATTGGAGTCGGAGCCGTCTTGTCCCAGCGCTCCAAGGAGGATAACAAGCTCCACCCCTGTGCGTTCGTCTCGCGCCGGCTCTCTCCGGCAGAGCAGAATTACGATATCGGGGACCGGGAGCTACTGGCAGTGAAACTAGCCCTGGAGGAGTGGCGTCACTGGCTGGAAGGGGCGTCTGTGCCATTTTTGGTCTGGACAGATCACAAAAACCTCGCCTATCTTCGCTCTGCTAAACGGTTGAACCCCAGGCAGTCCCATTGGTCCCTATTTTTCACTCGTTTTACTTTACCCTCTCGTATCGCCCCGGTTCCCGTAACGCTAAACCCGACGCCCTCTCTCGACAGTTCCTGAAGGAGGACGACGTCCCACAGGGTCTTGCCCCCATTCTACCTGAGTCCCGAGTCATCGCTGCCTTAACGTGGGACATCGAGGGTCAAGTTCAGAGAGCTCTCCGGGACCAGCCCGGCCCCAGCGCCTGCCCAGATGGTCGCCTGTTCGTCCTGGAGGGTCTCCGTTCTCAAGTTCTCTAGTGGGGGCACGACTCCTCCCTGGCCTGCCACCCGGGAGCAACCAGCACGACGCATCTGGTAGCCCAGCGCTTCTGGTGGCCGTCGCTCGATCTCGACGTATGGGAATACATCCGGGCTTGCCCCACCTGCTGTCACCACAAGACCACCAACCGGCCGCCCGCCGGCCTCCTCCAGCCCCTACCGGTTCCCTCTCGGCCTTGGTCACACATCACCATGGATTTTGTAACTGGACTGCCTGCCTCGGATGGCTATACCATCGTCCTCACTGTTGTGGATCGTTTTAGCAAGATGCATGACTCAGCTCGGCTCTCCTGTCCCGGATTACGACTCTTGACTGTGGATTACCAACTCTCTCCCTTCCCCTTCCCCTTAATAAAAGCCTGTTTTGGTTACGTTACGCTCTTGGGTCTGGACCGTCTGTTTACCCGCCTGACACAAATAGCTTAAACTCTCTCCACTTTGGTTAGTGACAGTCACCTAACATGGGGCAGTGGTGGCCTGGCAGTTTAGGTAAAGGACCTGTGACTAGAGGGCCATTGAGGTACCTCGAACATGGTACTGCCCCCACACACTGCTCCTTGGACTCCATTAGATTAGATTCAACTTAATTGTCATTACACATGTATAAATACAGGTAATGAAATGTGGTTTAGCATCTAATCAGAAGTGCAAGGAGCAGCAAGTGCGATATATACAGTATATACAATATATACAGTATGGTTGTAGAGAATTATGTACAAATCAATAGGGCAACATGAGCAGGTGGGAGTACTTTGTTGTTAATTTGTGTGGGCAATATAAACAGATGTATTATATATACAAGTATACAGTAGAGCTTTTAATATATATGATGTGCTATGAACAAGTATACAGGTGTGCTATAAATATATAAATGAATAAATATATGTATGAACAATATCTACAAGATATGTACCAGATGAACTACAACACAGAGATATACAGAGGATATGTATTGACAATATAAATATGTGGTTTGGGTGGAGTGCCAATGGATGAGGGGACTGGGTAGAGTTCACTGACATTGAGAGAAATGAAAAGGTGAAGAGGGAGAGGGCGAGAGTGGTGGCATGGAAGGGGGGCATGAAGGTAGTGGTAGTGGTGGTATGGTAGGGGGCGAGAGTGGTGGCATGGTAGTAGGACATGGAGGTTCAGCGAGGGGTAGAGTTCAGCAAGAAAACAGCTGTGGAAAAGAAACTGTTCCTAAACCTGCTGGTTCTATTCTGAAGGCTCCGTTAGCGCCTTATGGAGGGGAGGATTTGAAAAAGTCTATGATTGGAATGCAAAGGGTCCAAATGCGTAGGCATCGCTTCCTCTGGACGTCCTCAATAGCAGGTAGCAGGTAGAGTTGGACCCAAACATAGCCCTGTGGCACGTCTGTGTACAGAGTGATGGTGGTGGAGAGGTTGTGGCCAGACTCAACATGCTGGGGTTTGTTGGTCAGAAAGTCTGTGATCCAGTTGCAGAGGGGGGGCACTAATTCCGAGATCCTCAAGTTTAGTGATTAACTTGGAGGGGACAACAGTGTTGAATGCTGAGCTTAAATCAACAAACAGCATTTGTGCGTATGTGTTCTTGTTGTCCAGGTGGGAGAGCACACAGTGCAGCGCTGTGGATACAGCATCCTCTGTGCTCCTATTGCTAAGGTAGGCAAATTGGTTGGGGTCCAGTGAGGGGGGCAGGCAGTTCTTCAGGTGTGCCAGGACCAACCGCTCAAAGAACTTCATAACAATGGATGTTAGTGCTACAGGGCAGTAGTCATTCAGGCACAACGAAGAGGAGTGTTTTGGCACTGGCACTATGGATGTCGTCTTGAACAATGCTGGTGTAGCTGCTTGGGCCTGGGACAGATTGAAGAGGTCAGTAAAGACCGCAGCGAGCTGCTCAGCACACGCTCTGACCACAAGTCCAGGAATGCCGTCAGGGCCAGCAGCCTTATGTGGGTCTGCGGGCGTGAGGGGGATGATCATTATTATGACTGCATGACAAATGGGAATCATCTAGAACCGTTCCAAAAACTACCTTGGTACATCCTGAACCAAATGACCACCACAGAGCAGAGGATTGAAGCTGGTGTCCTGAGCTCTTTTTGTCCTCTTTCTTACTTTTCTCTTTACCCTTTCTCTCCCTCTATCTCCTGAACTCCCTGAGAGGATATAAGATGTTATATGGATAAATGGATCAGGCACTGTAAAGGCCAGAAACTTCCTTTAAAAAGAAATGAGTAAACTCTTTGGCCACGTCCAACTCTGAGAGACAAGCAGACCGAAAGAGCATGATATGCAGACAGCACCGTCTTGTACAAGGTCTATTAAAGCAATTACCCATAATGCCTGTATCTACAGTACTCTGGTTGGTCCATCTGTGCACTCCCCCCTAGTGATTGCATATATGATTTATCACCCGGGAACTATTTCTTGTTATTCAGTTCCTCAAAACAAATAGTTTGTTCAGTTCCTTCATTTGTTTGTTTATCCAAATGGTGTGTCTTGTGCTGAAACTCTGATTGATTGGTCTCTTCTACTACTCTTCTCCAGCTACTGTCACAATACCAAGAGTCTCAGTAAGAGTGCAGTAGGCTTTTGAGCTGAGTGATATGTACATAAATATCTATTGTTTACTATTACAATTTACTATTGTTAAGTCTACAGTGCACAGGCATTACTTGAGGATGAAATGTGTATTATTTTTCTTCATGCTGGAAGATATTTTCATTATTGTTTGTCAACTGAATAGCCTGAGAGAAAAAGACAGAGGTCATCTATTACAACTGCAAAAACACCACTGATGCTCACCCTGTCACCTTTACTTTCCCTCACCCTGCCTGTCTCCCTGTCACTTGATGCATTTGTCATTTCTTCTAACTTGCTAAAGGAATTTGGGCGAGTTGCGGGTGATTTTTGAGGCTTGGGATGTCCGGTACATGTTTGCGACCACTGACCTCTAAAGAGTAACTTACTTAATACTTTTTAAAATCAATGTTTGAGATTCATTTAAGACAATGGCCTATTTTTGGCTGGTTCTCTGCCATGACCTCTGAACTAGACTGAGTGACAGCTCTGATTGTAAACAACGACCAAATGAACGACAGCCGGACATGGAGAATCAGTTTGCTTCCTTCATTTCAAAGATTCATTCAAAAGAACCAATTGGTTCACAACTGACACACGACTCCAACCCCGCCCTCCCTCAACAACACCCAATGGCACCCCTGAACTGAACTAATGCATCAGTCTAGGACATGTTGTTACCCCAGGACTGGGTAATGAAGATGGTTTGCTGTGGATCAACTCATTATCCTGCCTGGGACAGAAAAGAGGGTGGGGAAGTGGGTGTTTTAAGTGGTTGTTGTTATCATCATCAAGAGAAAGCTGGTTGTACAGGTGCTTTCAGTTTGACCCATAAACTTCATGTTTAATGAACCAATTAAGTAAAGCAAACAGTACACTGGGTCAGCTAGTGTCCAGACATCAGCTTAAGGAAAGGAGGGGAGGTTACTGGGTACAGATGATGGTGCACAGTACCTCTGATGCCTACAGCTACAGCTGGTAAAATGTTGCTGTGTGTGTGTGTGTGTGTGAGTGCGAATGTGTCTGTACCTGTCTGTACCATCTTTGTTTGTGTGCGTGTGTGTATTTGATTTTTGCCACTTAAAGGAGAACTTCGGTGTAAAATGAAAATTGGCATGTTAAAACATCATACCGAGTTGGTATGTGTACTGAGGAGCAAAATTGATTTAGCCTGTTGCATTCAGAGTTTAACAATTTTTTATCGTTTGTCCCAGAAGGCTAACAATGGAAGTGGTAGGTGCCCTCAGACTAAGCATGACGACTGCGCTATTTTTAAACCATTAAAACAGCTCGAAGAAACTCCACACTCCATCGGTAGTACAACAAAGGCCCTGACATTAAAAACGAGGCACTGAGAACTTTGTAAGTGTACACAGCATTTATTAATAAAACAGTTTTGACAAGCAGTACCTTGCTGTAGTTTCTCATCGCCGCCATGATGAAAGTCCAAACAAGTCAATTGTACCACCTCTCCTCCTATTCTTCCTGCTGGTTCGTGTTCGTCAATCGACTGGTGCGAACTTTCATCATGGCGGCGACGAGAAACTACAGAAACTCTCAGCAGTCTGAGGGCACCTGCCACTTCCATTGTTCGCCTTCTGGGACAAACGATAAAAAATAGTTAAACTCTGAATGCAGCAGGCTAAATCAATTTTGCTCCTCAGTACACAAACCAACTCAGTATGATGTTTTAACATGCCAATTTTCATTTTACACCGAAGTTCTCCTTTAATGGGCGATGTGTTGATGAGGCATGTTTGTGCTAGTTATTTGAATGTGCACTACAGGGGGTGTAAATGTGTGTGTGTGTGTGTGTGTGTGTGTGTTTGTCTGAGGGGTGAGGGGTGACCTAAACTAACAGCATTGTATGTGCTTTCCCAAACATTTCAAGCTAACATGTAAAAACAAATTAGTGTGTATACGGGTGTGCTTAACGAGACACATCCTTTCTCCAGCATTTAAAAAGGTCTGTGGCAACACAGATTGTTTGATAGAGCTGCTAACTACCGTTGTGCTCAAACAGACTGGAGGAAGTTGCCTGTGGTTAAGAATCGCCAGTTCCTCCCCCCTCTCTCTTTTTTTCTCTCAATTCGAGACTCACTTTGTTTTCTTTTGTTTTCTTTTCTTTCTGTTTTTTTTCTTAGATTAATTAAAGTAAAGCACAATCTTTGAACCACCCTTGGGGGGGAAGTAAAAAAAAGAGAAGCTTTTGGAGAGAGAGAGAGAGAGAGAGAGAGAGAGAGAGAGAGAGAGAGAGAGAGAGAGAGAGAACCATGAGTACTTTCTAAGGGACTGGGAAAGGGAAGGACTAAAGGACAGACAGTATTTTGTGCCTGTATTTTATTTTCGTACCATTTTTTCAATATAAAGACATGTGCCTGCCTTGCAGCACAGTATATATGCAAGCATGAAACACATTCTTACATACATCTTCCATGCTACGTGTCTGTGTACATATTCAGCACACAGACGCACAACATTCACCATTAGGTGAAGCCCCAAGTTGTGTATGTGGGGTCTTCTTTAGGCTACAGTTCTTGCTGGTGTGTGCCCTGGCTTGTGGAGACTCCGTAGACAATGGCATTCTGGGTTAACAGCCCCAGGGACCTGGCTGGGAGAGGAGAGAGAGAGGGAGGAGGAGGAGGAGGGGGGGAGGAGGAAGAGGCAGCTCAGCTCCTGCTTCTGTTTTGTTTTTGTTTTTTTTAATCAGCAGCAATTTCCCACACTGTTTGTCTTTATTTTGGCGACGGGTGTGTTTGGTCCCAGAATAAACAGTACAACCACCAGGCAGAGGCTTGCTCTCATCTCTCTTTCTTTCTTTCTTTCTTTCTTTCTTTTTTTCTTTCTTTTTTTCTTTCTTTCTTTCTTTCTTTCTTTCTTTCTTTCTTTCTTTCTTTCTTTCTTTCTTTCTTTCTTTCTCTCTCTAGCTATCTCTCTCACTCTCACCGTCCCTTTATGACCACGTTTACGTGTGTGTGTGAGAGAGAGAGAGAGAGAGAGAGAGAGTGTGAATGTAAATGTAATTGTGAGTATGAGTGAGTATGAGTATAGTTTGTGTGTATCTGTGTGAGTATGTGTGTGTCTTTGTGTGTATGTGTACCTGTGTGAGTATGTTTGTGTATATGTGTACGTGTGTGAGTATGTATGTGTGTTTTTGTGTCATGGGCGGGGGAGGAAATGCGTCACACTGCACAACATTAAAAAGGAGGACAATAATGGGGGGCTGTTTGGGTAGGCCCAGGGCCAGCAGCATCAGCTCAGGGGAAGACAGAGACGCAAGCCTTGTGTGCTGACCTAAAAGTAAATGTGTGTATGTGTGAGACATTATTTAACATCTGCATGTATGTATCTCTCATATCTCTCTCTCTCTCTCTCTTACTCACACACACACACACACACACACACACTCGCGCTGTCTCTCTTTTACGCTTTCTTCCTCTCTCTCTCTCTCATAGCAAGTGAAAGAAAGACAGGAGGAGCTGGCACCAGGGACTGGATATTTTGGGCCCTACAAAAGAATACAATTATGGGCCCGCATGTTAGTAATAATAATTAATAATGTGCGGGCCCATAATTGTATTCTTTCTATTCTATTATATTACTAGTGTCCTTAAAGCGCCCCCTGCAAATGCTGGGGCCTTAAAATCATCTTAGTACCCCTGTATGACGCTATTCCCTAAAACCATACCGGTCAGTTGAGGATATGACTTCTTCCTTGGACCGTCTGTGATCTGATCTGAAAGGATTCATTGCTACAGCTACACAACCTGGATTAAATGTTCCTTGTCTACCTGCCTTCCTTATCCACTCTACCTTCTAAAAACCAGTGTTAACCGGTATGGATGATACTCTGACTGAGCCAAAACATGTTTGATTAGTGATTTATGAGAATGATTAATTGGTATGAACACCCATGTAATGCAGGCACTTCTTCTGAACAGCGAGTGCTGGGACAGAGGCCCTGACTGGTATGCATACCTCAGCACTATATACACACCGCAGGGTACACTTTGACATGTTTTCTAGGTGATTCTCTCCAAGCCCACGTGTTATGTGTGTGTGTGTGTGTGTTTGTGCGCAGGTGTGTGTATAAATCAATCTGCATGTGTGTGTGTGAAAAGGTTTTGGCGAAGGGTAGACATATAAAAAAGGCACTTCTGGAATGTTCTCTTTCATTAATTCTTTTGGCATGGCATACATTCTTTTGAATGCGTGTGAGAATTTTTCGCTCCAGCAACAAATGTTTCCCGCTAGATATGTACAAGAATGTTAGCACAGCTCAAGGCTCAGAGAGTGTTTGTGTGTGAGAAGAGCTGGTGCTTCAGCTTGCGTGTGTATGAGAGCTGGCTCACACAGGTTCATACGGTTCAGACTTTTTCTCATGTGGTGCTGAATAGATCTGAGTTTTAGCACAGAGGAGTATGGTAGGGCTCTTCCTGAGGAAGGAATGGGAGCTAGATTGACCTTTTTGCAGTTCCTGCCATCCTGAGAGAGAGGTCACTGGCTGCAGTCCCTTGCACACTTTACATGATTAAATGTGGTGAAGGAAAAGAAGCACAATTACTGTGACACAAGCAGAATGCCAACAGATGTGAAACATGACTGAGAAGCCCCAAGTGCATCAATATGATGCACTACATATATCCTCAAAAATCATCATCTTGAGAAATACTGCCTCGTAAACATGTTTAGACAATTCTCATGTGCACACGGAAAAGAAAGAAACCTCTGTGGGTCGAAGACCCCACCCACTCACATACACACACTCAAACACAGACACAGAAGTCAATAAACACACTCCACAGAGTGGGATCAATATGCTTTAATAACATATCAGTGCAGAAATACAACTTCTTGCTTGGGTAAAATTTCCCATACAGTAATAACAATAACAAGAAATAGCATAATAATATAGTAAATATGAATTTAGAATATTAAAATATTCATGGTTTCAGCTAATATCAAAGTAACATCCAAAGACATCCAAAACAAAACAAAACCAAAATGAAAAAGGGTAAAAGAAGACACAGACCCATGAAAGCAAACCCTTTATTATGTCTAGAAAAAAATCCATCACTGACATTGTCTTTAATTGGACAAATTATCCAAAAATGGAAACGCTACCATTAGTGTTATTAGCCCACCTTTACTTCAGTAAAAGCATGCAGTTTATTTTCTAAACAAAAAAATTACTCCTTTTCACTCTGAACTCTGAACTTTTAACTCAGAACTGAGTGGTGGACATTTTGATGTAGTTTACTGATTTTCTGATGGATAACGTGTTCCTTACTGATCTCAACGTACAAAACATTTCACAAATGACAACATATGTGAAGCCTATAATGGTAGATTTTTCAATTTTGGACAAGTTTATTCCCTTAAAGTTGAGTGTGAGCAACATGGTAATGCCAGGGACTTTTTTTTTACAATTTTATCACGTTTTATGGTTAACTGCACATGATGAAGTTTTTCTTACACCCCTCAGAGGACACAGAGGCTACAACTAAGACTGGTGATTTGCCTTTCACAGGATAGTTGATGCATCATGACTTCCCTTGTCTCTCCACACTTACAGGTGTACAGTTTTTTTTTTCAACTGACTGTAGGTCTATAGTGCAACCAAACCAGTACTAAGATATGTGTGTTTTAATTCCATTTTACTGTTGTACAAAGTGTGACTGTACAATGACATAAAAGACATTTATTAGGCAACAAAATAGAAATAGAACTGAATTTTACTGTGGACAACTTTGGCTTTTATTGCTGGCAATTCAAGTAAACATTAAAGAAATAATTCTTTAAGCTTTTGACAAACCTACCTAAATGGGAGAAATGGCAGGTCAAATACATCCTGAATATGTTTTCTGTTTGTGGGCAGCTTAGCAAGGAACTCAGTACAACTCCAGTATTTACACTGGAGGAAAAGATCCTGCTATCTGTGTACAGAAGACTGATGAGGCACCAATTTCTCATCCCCCCTGACAGCTTCTCATGTACCCTGCCTGTCCACTTAGCAGAAAACATAAATAAACAACATAAATTGTACATCCTCTTGCATTATCCTGGCGATATTTTTAATCTAGGCTCTGAATCACTAGGGGAAATGCTCAAGATTCCATTCACTTTGGCTCGAACATTTTGTCTTTTCTCTGTCTTTGGATTAAGGGTTGTTCCTGCGGTAATTTTTCCCATAACCTATATTTTTTTTAACTCTTGTTTGAGACCGAATGTTTGTATTTGTTAACACATTGAAGGATGACAGTGGTTCAAAAGAGGCTTTTGGATGTACAGAGAGAGGAAGAGAGAAAAGACAGACGGTGAGGTAAAAGGAATCTGCAGCAGTGGGCAGGCTGTGCAGACTTCCTCTTTTGTCCTTAGTGCTCAACACGCACGCATGTCTTTCTGCCTACCTCTCAAGGGCCAATGTCTGAAGGCAAGAAAAATATTTTTAAGGATATTTTATTAGCTCACCTGCCAATCAGGACTGTAAGATGCTAACTAAGGCTTTGTGTTATTGCTTGGTGTGGAAATTACTCTTGTTGCCTAAGCAATTATTGAGCTTAATATAGCTGTGACATCCTAATATGTTTGGATTCAGCAGAGGGTAATAATTAATGGCTTGAGAAGAACAGCACCCTTGGCTATAATATAGAACATTGCCCCCACTTGCAGTTTTCCGGTTTGTGTGCAGCATAATCCTCAGTGACATCTATGACATTATTCAATTTTCCAACAACCTAGTCCAATCTGGCAAGCACACATTCACAGTCGATGCAATGATTATGCATGACTGCACAGTGTGACGGCTCCATACCTGAAAACCGTATAAGACAACCAACAGGTCACATTTACATTTATGACATTACATTTATCAGTGTCATCTACAATACACTTAGACTGGCATATTATTATGAATTAGCATGAGACACTTACATGGCTGCCATTACTGAATAGTTGTAAAGACATCATCAGATACCAGAAGGGGTGTATATTACTTTGGGATAATAGGGAACATGTGAGCACAAATAAATATGATAGCCATTGGGTAACGTGTTAGTGAATCCAACACTAAGACAAGGCTGAACGAGGTCTGTGGCTCTGAGGGGCTAGTCTAATTGTCATATTTATGAGTCTTTTACAATGAAATGGAAGGGAAATGTTCCATACATTTAAGGCATTGGTGAAACTCACAGTTCAACCTTAAAGACAACTTCAGCTCCCTCCCTCAAAAACAATTAAACAAACAAACAAACAAACAAATAGAAATCGTGTTAATGTAGGTGGATCCCAGTAATACACAACTCAGCTGTCGCTCCACATCAGACGTCTTGACCCATCTACTAAGGTATCTTTTCTTCGGATATTTTTTTTACCGATTATCTGTCATATTTAAATGCGGTCTTGACAGTTTCTGCCTTTCAGAATCTATAAATCTGCTACATATCTCAAGACTGGAACTTTTGTTGTTATTACTGAATAGTATTTATATATATATGTATACATATTATTTACTGCTTACTGATTAACAACAACAAATCAAATGAAAAGAATGACAAATGGAACAGTACTGGCCTGCCAAAAAAGAGAAAATACAATAAGGCATATCTTAAACCACAGAGGTAAAAATAAAACATCAACAGTGCTACTTGCCGTTGAAACCAGAGAGACAGGACTCCGATTTATATCTACTGCATACAGAAGACAGAAGTACCGAAGCCTACAAGCAATAAAACAGTTTCCTCAGACACAGTACTGAACATGTCCAATCTATTTTAAACAAATGCATGGGTACAGCTCTAAAATAGATAAATGTTTTTTTTTTCAATATATGTAAAGACAAAGTGGTCACCACAACAGAATGTTGATGAGAAGTGTGAAAGAGACAAATAAAATGTAAATGAAAATTAAGAAGAGAAAATGGCTAGTTGTGAGCGTTGCTACAAAAAACAGACCAAGCATGTAAATACAGGGGTGTGCCCCTTGATCAAGTTTGTTGTAACCCAGTAGAATGACAGTTGGATAAAGGACTGTGAAATAAGGTATGGAATCAAACACAAGGACAAAAGTTCAATTAAACAGGTTTCAGGCACTAAACCAACAAATGTATACAAGACATCACCATGTAACTAAAAATAATACAGGTATATAACTTAGAAGATGAAGATAATAAAAATAAAACTCTAAGCGACTTTCCTGTAAATAATAACAGGTTAACTAAGTTGTGTGTGGATAAAATTACCAATAGCCCATAGATACAAGATAAGTCGCTAAGCTGAGATCACATCATGCTTGCTTGTTTACTAAATATTCTTTTTAGACTGACATCAGCTGAAAGAATGTCCCATCAGGTAGCACAGCCTGTGGGGAACCTGTGTTGCTATCACTTTAGCACGGGTGAGAACAATATTGTGTCTTTTGTATATAGTTGTCTCCTGGCATTTTCTTTCACCAAAATAAGGGCTCCTCTGCATCAGTGAAGGCACAATAGTGGCGGACTGCAATCTGTGCCTCTCCAAGAACCTGTCCTATGCTCACGCAAGAAGGCATTTGCTCATCTCTGCTCGAACCCACACATTTCAAAATGTTACATTTTTGGGCAACCACCTTAGAGCGATATTAGAGGAAAGAAGTGGAGCATTAAAAGTACATTGTGAAAGTCTGGCCTCACTGTAAAACTTCATGATAATGAGCTATTTAATAACAAGTTTGGCATAAAAGTGGCATGGTTGCTGTTGCTAGGCTTATTTTTCTGCATGTGTGTGTCTATACCCTTAATGATGCTTTCAGAAATCATCTATTTTCCAGAGCCTTGGGCTGTTGAGGCACAAGATGGCAGGGGAGTAGAGGGGAGAGGCTGGGGAGGGATGTTGTGAGGAGAGTCCTAAGAGAGGAGACTGATGTGGGACCAGGATTTAGAAAGGTCATGGTTAGTGGCTGGTGTAGAAGGCCTAGTCAAGGCCTGCGACTGAGTTGCTGAATGGGGGTTTTATAGTAGAGAAATATTTAGGGGCTGATTTGGTGACCAGGTCCTTGAGAAAGTGGTTGATGGGGTAGGTTAAGGGTATCCAGGCTGAGTATCCTCCTGGTCTAAGTTGTCTGGTCCAGAGCCCTCAGAAGTTCGCTGCCCTGAAGCAGGTGCATTTTTCCCTGCAAGGGGACGTTCACCTCGCAGTCATAACGCGTCAGCTCAGGCAGGCAGAAGGACTCGAAGGAGGGACCAAGCAGACGACTCACCATCCCTATAGAGAGAGAGGGAGAGAGAGAGAGGGAGAGAGCAACAGAGAGAAAATTCAATGATTCAATGACCATGTTTTTGTAAATCAGGGTCCAAATCAGGGTCTATAACTTCCAAATCAGGGTCTATAACACAAAGATATTTGTAAAATAACATATTTGCTAAAAGACTCCATTTTGTATTGCAAGCAAATCTTGACTCTTACTTTTGTTACTGTCCACAAAAGTAAGACTCACCCTCTGGTTTGGATGAGGGCAATGTGCCATATTCTCTGTAGTTACAACACTGGCCAGAGAAGGGTCTCTTTGACACACATGTTTGGTTACAGGGATATTGGGTCTTCCTGTGTTGATTGCCAACCCCATCTGACAAGCCCTTATCTAGAGCAAGTGAGAACAGTATGAATTACATTAATCAGAAAATATATACTGAAAAAAATTCAACATGTATAGTTTTTGAAAGACATCAGAGAATGCACTGTCCTGTCTGTGCAGAATATTCCTTTTGGGACACCATACCTGACAGCGCACTGGAGCTGAGACATTTTCTCTCCATGACGGCACAACTGTCATTTCGCATCCTCTTCCACATAATTTCTGAGGGTTTACTCTGATGCATATCCTCCTGTCACACACAGACAGACAGACACACAGAAAGAGAAAGTGATGGAGAGTTAACACAAAAAGTAATACAACCAAGCAATATGTGTGTGTATTACAAACACAATATATTTGGGGCTTAATGTTGGGGCTCATTCCTCACCGTCGTCATCTGCGTGAATGAGCGTTTGATGCTGTTGGCCAGGGCCATGCGAGCGGGACTCATGTCCCTCTGGGCTTGGACAAAGTTTTCCATTGACCTGCCCACAGTAAAAAAAACGCACAGTTGCTGACTACCATAACATTACAACATGAGGGCAATGCTACTACAGACAACACATCAACAGTGGTTCTCAAGGTGCTCTTGCTTGGTTGTGGGACTGTAGATTGGGCCAGATTGAGCCCAGGGGGTAACTGCTTTTAGACAGTTTGTTAAACCAGCTACAAGCTGCGGACTGGATAATGACTGAGGGAGAAGATAAGGCAGGACTCCTGGGCTCTAAAACTTACATGTGGAAGCCCTTGTGCTTAAAGGTCTCATTTAGCAAGAAACCATTTAATACTTGCTCTTTTAGAAATATGACAGGTCACTCCGAGTGAAAATCGGGGAAATTTTACCCGGATTGCCTCCATTAGTCAATAAAAGAAAATAGGCAGAAAAACAAGGAATAATGAAAAGGCAAACAAAGTCACATAAAATGTGTTAAATTGAAAAAGCAATGCCACAGTAGTGATTACCAGAGGGGTCTCGTTGCAGCACACATTCACTTAGTGAATTGCGTCGTTGTGACATTGCATTACTGTGTTACGCAAGAGCCCACATTAATGGAGCATTGCGTCATTATGTCATTTTGTTATTGTGTTCGTCTGCTCCAGCGCCACTGGACTGCAAGAAATGTTGTCTTCTGGTGACCTTGCCAAACTGTAAAGCACTTTGAGCTGCATCTTGTATGTATGAATTGTACTATACAAGTAAATATTATTATATTATTATTATTATTAGTGAAATATAGGTAGATATGTGTGTTTGTTTACAACATTTAAATCTTCTATTTGGTGTGTTATGACCAAATGGGCTTTGAATGATTGTAGGCTGTGACTAGCAAAGCCGAGAAACTGTCATTCTCCCCGCTCCATCTCCAAACTGGAACAGCCTGTAACAAGAGCACTAAAGCATTTTTTCACTATTTTTTTTCACCAGCTCACAGGACATTCTTTAGGACCACCGTAAAATGAATGAAAAAACAATGCAATAAGATCTTTAAAAAACATTTTTTGTTCTTTACAGCTGACACCTAAGAAGTGTATGTCTCAGATTTAATGACAGCACATTCCATTTGCCATTGGTGCTCGGTATCCAAATAATTTTTCTGAGCACTGAAGCCAGAGATGATAAACAGGCCCACACGCATTTCGTAGGCACCCAACCTAATATTTCGCAGTAACACAGAGAACCCTGAGGGACAAATGAAATAACTCTGTTTTCTCTGTTTTAAATGGCTGTGACATCATCTCATTGTCTGAGTCGCGTGTCCTAAGGCAAACAGATGGACTACAATATCACATGCATAAATGGTTGACTGACAAATTTGCTGGCTGATTGATTAATTGGTTGATTAAGAGGTGAATAGATAACTAAAGTGCAGTCTTGGGTTTTACATACCTTTGCTTGTACATCGACATCTGATTGGGCGGCATCATCTGGCGCAGGCACTGATTGGACGGCATGGCATCCATCACTCCCGGCTTGCCCACTTGGTTCTGGTAGGGTAACGGGGGGTCGGGGGGCCACAGCAAGTTCTGACGCCCGCCCATGGAGGAGAGAGGTGTGCTGGCTGGGGCGTGGTACGGTGGCAGGGTGGAGGGCCCCCCACAGGCCATGTTGGGCCAAGGGTCTACGGATGCTGTGCCAGACGTGGTCCGCTTGCTCGCGGCTGTGGTGCCCACGGTGGGCTGGTACTGAGCCGCCGGGGTGGAGGAGAGGGGTTGGAAGAGGCTGGCGATGTTGCTGAAGCTGTGCTGGCTGGTGGCCAGGCTCTCGCTGCCGGAGGACTCTTCGGGGCAGATGGGGTGCAGCTGGAAGTCCTCGCCATCCATGGGGATGTAGGGAGCCAGGGTCTCCAGGTCCAGGTCACTCAAATCAGTCTGAAAGAAATACAAACATGAGGAAAGTTTTGGCAAGTTTATTTGTATAGCGCATTTCATACACAAGGGCAGTTCAATGTGCTTAACAGAAATGAAAGCAAAGAACAATATGTAAAAGCATAAAAGATAAACTAAGTTTAAAAGGATAAAAGTAAAATATGTATTTGGTAAATAAAAAACATAAACTATGCATAAAATAAGGATAAATGAGTCATCTGAATCATCTAAAAAAGATGAGCGTGTTTGGCACATAGAAAGACAGCAAGACAATGAGTGAGTGTCTACTGTGTGTGTGTTTGTGTGTGTGTCTGTGTGGATGCTTGTGTAGATGTGTGTACCTCTGTGCCTTTAGCCTTTGTCTCCTGTGTGTCCAGAGCATACATCTTCTCTGTAAGATCCCCCTGGGAGCTGGTCAGGTCATTGTCCACTGCAGTGTAGCACTCATCTGGACTGCTTGGCTGTGATTTCAAAGATAGTACATGTAACCACAACTTACCCAGGCAAGATAGTGGCAATTCTTACACCCACTTACACATATTCGGAATTGTACCGACACAAACACCCACACTGCCTCTCCATTTTTGTCTTTCTCTCTCCCTCTCTCTCTCTCACACACACACATACATACACAAACACCCCCCCCCCCCCCCCCCCCGACACACACACACACAGTCTCTCTCCCCCTCTCTCTCTCTTTCTCTAACACACACACAAACGTACACATACACACACACGTACACATACACACATACACACACGCACAGTCACACACACATACACACCGTGGAGCAACTGCTCAGGCTAGGGGTGGCACTGCCAGGTGGGGGTGCCTGTGGCACACAGAAGGTCGGGGTGACAGCGGGGCCCTCAGGGGTGCCAGGCTTGTGACCATCACTGAGGAAGGAGTGCCCAGTGGCACATGGCATTGGGGACATCTTAGTGAACAGCTGCTCCTCCAACTGAGGATGACCTGGAGGCCATACAGTATAGCATTCATTTAACATAGAACATTACTGCCAATTAGATCCTAATTGTCTGCTTGATCACAACATAACTCGTAATTCCTTAATTACATTATCTGTAGAAAAATAGTACTGGGTTCATGTTACTGCTTGTGCAGTATCAGATAACATCATATGACACATATACAGTACCATAACACGATTCTGTTAAAAGTCCCAAGCAACAGAGTAAATGTACTTTTCTTGCCTGTGTGTGTGTGTGTGTGTGTGTGTGTGTGTGTGTGTGTGTGTGTGTGTGTGTGTGTGTGCGTGTGTGTGTATGGAGCTGTGTGCACATGCCTGTTTGTGTTTGGGAGTATGTTTACAAAAGACTGTCTCATAAGGCTTTCCACAAGAGCGGCCATTTTGAAGGTTATCGGTCAGAGCCAAACAAATTCCTCATGATGTCTTGGGACAATGTGACAGGAAGTTTACAAAAGAGCCTAGCTTTAACTTTTAACTTTGAAAGAATTCCAAAAGGACAAAACAAAACTTTCTTTTCAAAGAAATTTCGTCAAAGAGATTAAAAAAAGATCATAGTGGGAATATGAGTAACACATGGCTGCTGCAGAAATTTGTTGCAGAACTCCATTTTTGTTTGCATTTACATTAAAAATGACAGGCTGACCATGTTTTTTTAATCTGTCTTATATATTCTAATTATTCACTTAACTGCATCTATAAAATGACAAAGCAGACCTGGAAGATCTTATTGAGCTGAAGGCCCATGCTTTCCTTAGGATATCAAAAAAACCTGTGTCAAATTGAACCCTCACTTACAATGATTTGGGCAGGAGCGCAGGCAGAAGGAATATATGATAGGAGAGTTACTTTCTCAGTTTGTCCACATCTTCCAGTGATATGCAGGTCCACTCACCGAAGTCCAGGCTGATGATGGTGTCTCCTGGGGTGGGTGCCAGCTGGGTGAGGTCTTCAGGCTCCTGCTTGAGCTTGGTGAAGAGGGCGTCACTGGGCTCGGTCGGCACCGTGCCCACCTGGCTGAAGAAGCTGCTCATGTGGTGGGTCTTAAACAGCGACTCTGTCTGGTCCATGGAGAACACCATGCTCTTCTCCTCAATGTCACTGCAAAACAGACAGAAAGTAGAGCACATCAGTATGATTTGATGATCTATTTCTTATATCCAACAGATGCATAATTCACTCATTCATGCATTCACTGATTTTTCTTTTCCTCATAGGACTGCAGCAGACGCAGAAGCAGCTCAAAGAAGCAGCTCAGTTTCAGAAAAAGATATCAAATATAGAAAAAAAGATTTTCACACTTGAATTAGGTGGTTATTCAGATGAATTGACAAAGTGATAGCTAGCACCTTTGAAATTACATGGATAATAGGAAATTTTTAAGACTATCACAGCTCTTTTGTGAAACTGCCATGGAAAACTGGCTAGCATGTTTAAGTAGCCTACATGTATGAGGAAGAATATGTAAGTGAGCAGTGTTTATATTAAACAGAAACATCTTTTATTGTTCATTCATTTATTCTTTTATTATTCATTCATATATTTTCCTTCTTTGTTCCTTTTCATCTTTCTGTCTTTTTTCCTTTCTTCAGAGGGTGAATCAGGCTGTAGTTGCGTTCAGGTGTGTGGTGTGTGGCTCACCTGAGGACGTAGTTGACACAGACGATGCACTGGGGCTGAGAGTTGCGGCTGTTGTAGATGACAGTGCCCTGGGTCTCCACCCACACATATCCTCCATGCTTCGCCAGCATGCGGTACTGCCTACTTACCGCCTGTCCCTTAGTGCACACTGACAAGAAAGGAAGACAAACAGATTGTTTTTCTTTTAGTGATTACTTTCTTGAGCGAACAATCTGTTTTGCAATGCACAGCACAAAGTGTCTGTATAAAAAAGTACACGTTTTTCCAGTCAGATGTAGTCACTACTGATTTTCTATAGTTTGTACCCTACAACACACCAGCACCTGGTCACAAGAAATACCTGCAGATTCTATTTATGTTTCTCTTCACTATCTGGTGTGGTCATAATGTTCTTTTCATGCCAATAAGGGTTCTATGAATTAGAATCAGAATGGACATGACGAAAGGGAGGAAAGACAGAGAGAATGGAGAAAGAAGCAGGAATAGAAAAAAAGGAGGGAAAAAAGAAGAAAAAGAGAAAAGACAAGAGAATGATTTCAAGGTGTTGTTTGTGGAGAGCGGACATCTAACTGGCTCTGTCTGTCTTTCGCCCTGTTCATTTCTTCTCTCTCTCTCTCTCTCTCTCTCTCTCTCTCTCTCTCTCTCTCTGTCTCTCTGGACTGGGTCCAGTGATGGCGTGGGAAAACTGTTGGCCCAGGGTCAGGGGGTTCGTCCCAAGCTGGACTTGACCCGACCCTCTGCATGTGCAACTCAGCAGGCCAGTCACGTTGTCATGGAGACCCATTTGTCCGAGCTGGTCGCAGGGAAAAAGGGGAGTTGGACAGAGATCGTATTCTCTGATGGGATTCTCTGCTGAAGTGTGTGTGAGTGTGTGAGAGCCTGTGTGTGGCTGGGTGGGTCTGGAAGCGCCTGGCTCTCTGAAATCAGGTCTTGCTGTAAGATCTTACATTTTGACTGAGTGCACACATAGGCAGATAAGCGCAGACGTCATATGGCACTTCTCATATTGTCTTCGAAGGGAAGTTAATATACACAACCAAACACAGACACCTAGTTATGCACAGACCCACACATAAACAGATGTGTACACATCAAACAGCCTTGTCTAAGTGTTTGGTCCAGAGCAACACCTTTCAACACCTGCCCACACAAACACAGTCCTTGAAACACACACACACACACACACACACACACACACACACACACACACACACACACACACACACAAAAAGACAGAAACTCTCTCCCACACACACTGATGGCTAATTACACATGTGTGTGGACAGAAGCCATGCTACCTCCACTGCTCATTAGTGTGTCTCAGCATGAGTGCTCCTCGCCAGGCAGATGTTCCCCTGTTATCTCCCCTGCCACAGCCCTCGTCTTAATGGGATCCAAGATATCTTAATAGCGGCCCGCACGCCACCCCTAATGCTGCAGATCCAATAAGGCTTGTTTGAATCGCCACCATAACTCAGCCTAATTGGATCACAGGGGCCCAGGGGCCCCTGGAGGGTCTGCAGGCAGCAGAGGCCCTTGTGACAACAGGGCTCCAGTGGCTCCTCTGTGTATCCGGAGTGGCAGCACCCAGCTTGTGCTGCCTTACAGCATCAGGATAAGTAGAGACAGGTGAGAAAAGCCATGATACAGCTGCATAAGCTTACAAAGGGTGAGCAAGTGATGAAGATTTAAGCACAAGTGTGAGAGGGGGTAAGATGATTTGTAGTAGCCAGGCTAGCGCTAAATTTAATTTATCTCCAGCAACTGCGTCAGGGAGCATTAACATAACATAACAAGTTTCGGTTCTCTCCGTCTCTGAATGTGGACGAGCCATGCAAACAGATGGAGGGCTGAAAACAAGGAAGTTGAACTCAAGCTTTCAATTTATTTTAAATTTTAAATTTTATTTTAGATTTAAAGCCAAAACAAGAAGAATGCTTGAGGAATTTCTGTCAAGGGGAAAGGCATTATTGGTCTACTTCCTGTGGGTTTTGGTAAAAGCTTAATGTACGACCGTGGAGCAAATGAATGTCAAAGCTTTTCAGATGGTTTCAGATGCTTTGCACAAAGTTAAAGGATGTGAAACTGGCTGATGCATCAGGCTAGATCTGTTGCCCTATAAAATGTTTAAATGAATTCTACTTTAGACTAAAATTTAGAATCTAAAATCTAAATATAGAAAATCTAGTCATCTAGACTGACCCTTTCCGAACTGTTTTTTCACCTTGTGCAAACGTTCTGTCAACAAAACTGGACGTCCAGACAACGTCTAAAAAAGATACGTTCCTTTTGCACCCTCTGAGGATGTATTTTCTACATTAAGCTAAGGTGTCTGAACGATTTTAACATCATCTTGTTTGCTGAGAGTAAGATTTGTAATTATAATGAGTGCAAAAAATACACAATAAGTGTATATCTGATAAGACATATAAGATTTTATATGGTTAAAAATGTAAGCTTTTTAAAATAAGTTATGATTTTGGGTTTATGTCTGTATGTAAAGTATGTAAAAAGAGCTGATATGTCTATGCGGGTGGCTATGTGTTGTGCTTTTATACAATATGGCAACACCACAGACCACAGAGACCACAAAAAGGCAGTCTGAATCTAGAGCTCTACAGAGCTAAAATGACTAATGTGATTTAAAACTGAGAGACACAGAAAGAGGAAGAAAAAGACCAAAAGAGAGAGGGGGGAGAGAGAGAGAGATAGAGAGAAATAGGAAATGGAAAAATACAGAGGGCTCTATTTTCACGATCATATGCGCATTGTCTAAAGTCTGTCGCGCAAGTTGCTTTGGGGGCGTTCCCGAGACAATATGCTATTTTGACGACGGGAGAAGTGAACATTGCGCCTGGCGCATGGTTCAAAAGGGTTGGTCCTAAGTTACCTAATTAATCATAGGTGTGTTCGGGGCGTAACATGCAATAAACCAATCAGAGTTTATACTCTCATTCCCTTTAAAAGCCAGCCGCGCTTTGTCCATGGCTTGTTGCTATTAAGATGGCGTGTTTCCCATCAGGAGCGTTTTTCTTTGAAGACCGATCTGCTCGTGCATGAGCAGTTAATCTTCCGGGATGGATATTTAAGTCTGTTTTTTTTACACTTACTGTTTCCCTTTGGTTATGAACAATGTGTGTATGTTTATTAAAAAAAACTGATTGCTCAATAAATGTTCATTATTGCAAAATATGTATCAGTGTTTATGTCGTTGCACTTACTAAATAATCAGATTCGTAGTCGTATGCAATTGGACATCTTTTTGGAGCTTGAAGACGTTTTAAGCCCTGTTGTTGGCATGATGTAGCTATGTGTTAATAACCATGCCTTTAGTGGATAGCTATCGTCCCCTAACAGCGACTCATCAAGAGGGGGATCCCTCTCGTTGTATCCCAAAGCGCTGTGCGCCCATAAAATAGCTTTTCAGCAATGCGCAACTGATGACAGACCAGGGTTTTGTTGGTCACTGGCGGATTTAATTTTTGCGTCCTTATAATAGCATCTGGCACACTTTGCGCCAGACCATGCCTCTTCTTTTCGCTGACACACCCGTGATGGTGCAGTGTCATCTGCTATCTAGACAACGTGAGTTTTTGCCTGAAAAAATGAACGGTGCACTGGCACAGAATAGTAATGACACCATGCGCACGTCGCGAATGCACAGTGCGCCGCGGCATGATAGGGCCCAGAGAGTTGAAAAGAAATTAAGAACAGAGAACTGAGCAGTACATAAAAGAAGAATAATAAAGAGCAAAAGCGAACGGCAGAGAAAGTAAGTGGAGAGGCAGGGCAGAGAGAAACAGAGCGAGAGCAGGAACAGACAGACAGACAGACCAGGATGACCGGAGCGAATATCACGGATGAGAGGCAAAAGCCCCTGGAGGTATTTGCACTTGTCCACCTCAGCATTGGAGGTTCGGCCGCTGCAGACGTGACATGGCTGTTATGCCCTGAGTTCAAAGCTGCTTCAGCACCAGCCTCTCAATAAAACAAGAGAACAAAGAGAGGGATTGACAGCAGAGCCCAGTGAATGAGAGACAGGAGAGGGAGGGGAAGGACCAGCAGACTGGGGAAGTCTGGGTGGGATATAGAAAGAAAGCAAGCGGGAAAGAAAGAAAGGAAGACAAAGAAAACAGAAGAAGAAAGAAAGGAAGAACGAAGGAGGAGGGGATAAGGTTGAGGAGGGGATGTGTGTGTGTGTGTGTGTGTATGTGTGTAAGAGAGAGAGAGAGAGTGGGGGGGTGGATCCTGTCTTTCTGACTTTCATCCTGACCTTTTAAACTGAACAGCTGAAACTGTATGTGATACCTGTTTGTAAACTGTGTGAACTGTGTGTAATTTGTTCATAACATATGTGAACTGAGAAAAATGAAAGAAGAACCTACGGTTCTGGTGGCTTTTGGCGACACTGTCAGAATCCAGGGCATGGTAGAACTCATAGACAGAACGTCCCAGCAGGTCTTCGGGACTGTATCCCATCAGTTCTGTCACTCTAAAACACACACACAAACACACACACACACACACATAGTACACACACAATCAATATGGGAGCATGACTGTAGAAACATATATCAACCTAACCAGGCTTTAAGGCTGAGTTTCCACTGCACATCCAGAATTCAGTATGAAATACGTGAGGTTACCCCACAAGGTCAACCTAAGAAGGTGTCTAAATTACCAGACAAGTTAAGACACCGCCATCCACAGCTTCAATGTGTTCTCAGAAATCTATTGTACAATTTACATTTTTAAACTGATATAATGTACGTTTTGGATCTTAAAAAGGTACAAATGTGGACAGTTTTTATTTTACTTCTCGGTCACCTGTGTGCACTGACACAGACACAGAGTTACACAGAGAGTCCACACTCCACACTACTGTGTCTATACTGCCTTACAAAAGGCAAAAGACCTTAGTTATGGCGATGACAACATCTTAAACAACAAAATTGACTCAAGATACTTGGTCATATGTTAAAACTGATGTTTATTGTTCCAAAAATGTCAGTAACTCATTTTCACCCAAAAGTGAAAGCCTTTTGCCTTTGCTCAGCAGTATGGACCTAGAATGCTGTCAGAGACTTGCACTGTATCAGAACAGACTTATGTTTAAGTGCTGCTGGTGATGGTCAGACTGGGTGAGACTGGTGTGATTGTGTGTGTGTGTGTGTGTGTGTCAGAGAGAGGAAATCAAAGATAGGGCAGAGAAAAAGTGAGTGTGTGTGTGTGTGTGTGTGTGCATGGTCCGCGTGCGTGTGTGTGTGTGTGTGTGTGTGTGTGTGTGTGTGTGTGCACGTGTGTGCATATGTTTGTGTAGGAGTGTGTGTGTGTGTGTGTGTGAGTGTGTGTGTGTGTGTGTGTGTGCGTGTGTGTGTAGGTGCGTGTGTGTGTGTCTGTGTGTGTGTGTGTGTGTGTGTGTGTGTGTGTGTGTCACAGCTGCACCCACAGCTTAGGCGGCTCCTCTAAGACAACATTAAAGACTTCTCTATTAAGCAGCCAAATCACTTCTTCCTCATCAACAAACCTGAATCTAGTCCTCTGTAGGACTGGATGTGCATATTTCTGAGTGTGTGTGTGCGTCTGTGTGTGTGTGTGCATGAGCATGTGTGTGTTGGTGTGTGCATGTATGTGTCTGTGTTGTGTATGACCTAGTACTAGTTTGTGAAATGAGAAGGCAAGAAACAAATGGAGTTTGTGTTCGAGGTTTCTCTGTCATTTGTGAGACCAAAAGAGAGAGAGAGTGTGTGTGTTTTTTTAAGTCAGATGACAGCATTCTTTTCCAACATTGCAGGTGGCTCACATCAGATGCAAAAAAAGGGGCCTTCTGCTCTAAAATGGAAAGTTCACATCAGATGCAAACGAGAGACGAAACATTACATAAATGACCTCTAATGTTGTTTTCTTATTCCTCGCTCATTTCCCTTTCTGAGGTTTCCCCGAAGAAACCATCTGACCTGCCAGTGGCCTGCCGAAGAATGCCTGCAATATTTTTGGAAATCGGTTTCCAAACATTTCCATGTTTTTTTCTCAGACATGGTTGCGACATGCAGCTTGGGGCAGAACCAGTTTTGGCACTAGCAAGGACCTTAGTTTGGGCCACTCCGCTGCCGTGTGGGATAACGTAAAAGAGAGCAGCCATGGAGTCTCACAGAAATTGCATCTGGGCCTTTTGAGTGCATCACCAGTGAGATGGCGGGGGAGGAAAGAATGTGTCCCTGCAAACTGGAAAAGCTGGGAAACCCTTAAAACACAGAATAGAGCACTGCTGAAGGACATGCATCTCACAGAGACAGCAGACACACACGCAAACACACACAAACACACACACATAATGAAGACTTCCGAGAGTGCTTTCAGCTGGCAGGCAGGTTAGGAAATGTCATGGGGTTGAGGGTAGTTCTGTCTGCATGAGGGTATGAGTGACTATTCTAAATGTCACTTTGATTGGTTCCCTAGCTCAGCATATGCCTATAATTGCCTCCATTTAAAGAATACATCTCTGTGATACTCTCTGGCCATTCAGTACCGTGTGTGGGTTTCCCACATCATGCACCACCATACACTAACAACAGGTGGGGACACCTCTAATTGGTATGTTTCAATAACAACAAGATAGCAGCAAGCAGTAAAGCATAACATCAAATTGGTTGAGTAATGATTGAATGTAATGATGAAATCATTGTGTTGTGTGGGCTTTTTTTTCCTCGGATACTTTGGTGTCTGTCTATCTGCATTACAATGACCCATCCACACTTTGCCAAGTGATTAAGTTAGGGTTGGGATCACGTGCGGCAGACTCGGCAGCCACCTTGCCCTTTGTAAAATTAGGGCCCTGTGTGTGTGTTTGTATGTGTTATGTGTGTGCACTTGTGTTTCACTGAGATGTATCCTGTTGCTGCAGGTGCTGGCCTTCATAGTTATGAGCTTAGATTCCCCAACCCATGTTTTGATGTGTGAGTGATTGAGTGGTTGAGGGACTGACGACAGAGAGAGAGAGAGAGAGAGAGAGAGAGAGAGAGAGAGAGAGAGAGAGAGAGACAGACAGACAGACAGAAAGACAGACAGAGACAGAGAGAGACAGAAAGTGTGTTTCAACATGATACTGTATCTGTTATTTGGGAACAACATGTGATATTGCCTACTGTACTGTACTGACACTTGACAGAGTGCAAATAATTGTGAACAATAAATGTGAACAACGTTAGCAATACAAACACTATGTATACTGTGTCCTGTATAAAGGTCATTGCAGTTCAACAGTGTAATACTATGTGTGTGTTTCCGTCTGTTTGTGTTTGTATTTGTGTGTGTGTGTCTGCCTCACCTGTCGTCGCAGTAAGTGAACTTCATGTCCATGCTGTGGCGGCTGAGGAAGGTCTTGCTGTCCAGCGGGGTGTCGATGTTGGAGGGGTGGGGGATGGGCTCGCACATCATGACGATGCAGGCCAGTGGCGGCTCCTTGTAGCCACACAGGGCCCGCGGGGGACAGCTGTTGTACACCTTCATGTGGCCCATGCAGTGCAGCACCTACACAACACCACAACAGCTCCACACTCTTACCCTCTTAAGGCTGTATCAGGGTTCCCACTCTTTTTCACTGACAAAATTTCTAAACGTTTCCATGACTTTTTCATGACCTAAAGTTTCAAAATGTTTCCATGACTTCACGGCACATTACCTGTGTAGAATTTAGCACACTATTCGGGCTTAATTTGAAATGTTTAACATTCAAAATACTGTCAATGCATTTACTGTCGACTCTAAAGGCCTAAGGATAACAGAACGCTGTAGTTGCATTAGGGAGAAACTGAAATTCCATGACTTTTCCAAAAATGTCAGTGAATTTACAAAATTCCATGACTTTTCCAGGCCTGGAAAATTACATTTTCAATTTCCATTACTTTTCCAGGACTTCCATCACTGTGGGAACCCTGTTATATTTTTATATTTATTTATGTATTTTTTCCCAAAATGCCATGCCAGTGTTATAATGTATTAGTGAAGAATTTCTGACGTCACGTGCAACTCGGATAGCAAATCAGAGCCTGCTGCCTTGGTCACACAAAACATGAATTTAGGCATCACAGCTGTTCAGGACAATTTAGGCAAAGGTCATATTCATTGGGTTCATCTAAATGCTGATAAAATGGACAACTGTGAGATATGATCACACAGAGCAGTCATGTCACGTGAACAGTGGCGATTTTAGTCTATTTATAGGGGTGGTCAACCACCCCTGAGTTTTAACTCAGCACCCCTGAAAAATAACAAACTATAATTATTATGATTTTTGTGAGGGAGTCTAGTTCTCAAACTTTATATTCCCTGAAACATTTTTAGAGCTGGATTAGATGATAACATCCCCAAAGTTACAAAGTTAACAACAACAAAGTTAGCCTACTTTATGTCATCATTGCATATGGGCTACTAATGATTTTTTCCTAAATCTTAGCATAAATTACATTTCTTGGGCTGTGTTTCTCTCTCTCTCTCTCTCTCTCTCTCTCTGTGTGTGTGTGTGTGTGTGTGTGTGTGTGTGTGTGTTTAGGAGTTTCACCTTCCAGCTGGCTGACTTTAGATTGACAGTCCGTCCACGGTTGGTTACAGTGCACTTCATTCTCATGAAGAAGTCTCTGTCTGTGCTCAGCTCTTTGCCTTTCTTTCCCACACCTGCAACACAGCAAGACAGAGAGAGAGAGAGAGAGAGAGAGAGAGAGGGAGAGAGAAAGAGAGAGAGAGAGAGAGAGAGAGAGAGAGAGCTGACCTAATGACCTAATCTTTGGGGAAATAACAGATGTATCACATTGGTGACAATGTTTCCATGTTGGAGTTGGTCTCTAGATGGTAAACCTAATATATCTCTGAAATAGATACTTCTGCCCATACTCTAAAAGAACTTGAATAATTTGTTTTAAACACCAGGGAAAAGACAATAGTGGACAAAGGTGTGGTACATAACACCTGATGATGTTTTGTTGCATTGCCCGTTTTGTATCTTTCTGTATCTCTCTCTCTCTCTCTCTCTCTCTCTCTCTGAATGCTTCAGCCTCAATCCTTTTTGATTACAGTGATAAGTCTATAAAGCATGCAAATAAATGTCATTTGATTGGATGGTCTGGACTAAATCGAATTGAATAAAGCTGGTTTGAATGAAATCAAATTGGAGCAAATTGAACTGATTTAACAGAGTGTATGTGTGTGTTTTCTTTTTTTTGTGGGGGGGGGGGGGTGGGGGGTGAGAGTGTAGGAGATTGATAAAAATAGAGGAAGAGGTGGATGGAAAGAGTGACATGCCCGTTGAGTACTGGCCTACTGGTTGCTTTACATTTCTTTGCATTCTAGGCTGGGTGGTGACAGGTCATATTTGTGTATATGTGTGTACAAGAGGGCTGCCAATGACAGAGGAAGGGCAACACACTGACACCAGTGTCTGGGACAGTCAGTGGGGGAACACTTTCGTCAGGATATTTCTTACGGTGCCTGTCCACTATCGCGGCGCGTCAAGCCGCGTTGCACGCCTTCAATTCATTTCCAATGGAGTCCGTCAAGTCAGTATGGCCGTCCTCGCAAAGCCTATCGGGATTCTGGCGCGGCGGCTCGGACAGTTGCGGCGCGTCAAGAAGTTGGGCTCTGCTCAACTTTATGCAAATTATTCCGGCGGACGCGCCCGCGTTATCCAATGAAAGTAGATCACAGGCGAGGTATTGTCATGACGAAATCAGTTCTCGTGAATATGCACCTTTCTCGAGAAAAGAAAACTGTTGTTGTATTATTATTACAGTTTCTATTGGTGATATGAGTGAAATTGTATGCTGTAGAAAATCTAAGTACACCGACAGTGTAGTTTCTCTGGAGGTAAAGAAGTCGACCAGCAAATGGAGGGATACTGGTTTGATTCCAGCAGATTTGGGGGCGATGTTAACTGCAAGAACGTGCTATGTAGACATAGCCCATTTTTACATTACATTACATTAGACTTTTTACATGTTTTTAATCAATGCGACTTACAATAGAGGACACAAGCCACACACAGACATGCTAATGTTGAGCTGTGGTCTTTCAACAGCACTTTCTGTACACGCCTACCTGTAGTAGCGATCCGGCAACACAAGGGGAGGCGGTGCGGCAAACTATCTCAACGCGCCGCGATAGTGTACAGGCACCGTTACCCCCCTTTCACACTGTAGCGTCAACGCCACGCTTCACAACGTTCTACCATTCATTTTCAACGAGAGGCGTGCAACGCCTCTCAAAGCATCTTGGGATCGCGTGAGCGTCGCGTTCATCAGTGGCGTCGCGTCAAGAAGTTGAGCTGAGCTGAACTTCTTGACGCGACGACAAGGCGGTCAACCAATCAAATACGGGCATGGGGGCGCAGCGGGAGAAACCTCCGTTGGCTCTCTGTTTACATCGATAATTGAATACGCCCACCGGAAGCGTCCCATTCAACACAGGCAGAACGTTTTGCAGCGCTTTGACGCTACAGTGTGAAAGGTGGGTTAGAGGTGTTTGGGCTTAAAGTTGTTTTTTGTGTGTCTATTTGTGTGTGTGTGTGTGTGTGTGTGTGTGTGTGTGTGTGTGTGTGCGCGCGCGTGCGAGTGTATGTGTGCAAGTAGGTGCAAGTATGAGTAAATTTAAAAGTGAATAAAAAACACAAACTTCCCTCCTACATGATCACTTAAATTTAAGTTTCACCAAATGCTAATAGAAACATTGCATTTGTTGTCTAACACAAACCTAAACATGACCTAGATAGTTGGTCATGTTTATGACTGGATAGATGTTGATATTTACTGGATACAGCTTCTTATATCTTATATTAAAAACAAATGTTGCTTTATAATATAGGTGGGCCGTTATCGGCGTTAACGTGCTGCGTTAACGTGAGACTCTTATCGGGCGATAAAAAAATTATCGCCGTTAATCTATTCTCAAAGTTGGGTTGGGAGCTGGGTCTATACCACACAAACTATGATGACTTTCACCAAAGATCTTAGATTCTACAAAGATAAGCCAACATAATACGTTACTATGGGACCAAAATGCCAACAAATTCCTATTTCGAACTCTTAGAAAATAATTTAGTGTGTCTGTAAAGCGAGCTAGCAAGCTAACGAACTAACTCTAGCTCATTCAAGTGAATGGTAGTAACTATGACAACACCATGTGCTAAACGCTAACAGCGATTGGACTCACCTTGAATTTAATACATTGCTGTAACCCTATAACTTTATATTACTTTGTCTGCTTACACTATAACCAGTAACAGTATCTACGTGGGTGTTAGTGAGTAAAGTGACAGCTTTCAATTTAAAACATTACGTTAGCGTAGTTCGCTAGCGTTAGCGCGCTAACAACCACATAGTAAGTGGTTGCTGCCTGACCTGAAATAAAGCTAATTTTCTCAAAATCCAAACAGTAACAACTTACAGTATTAGGCTTGAAATTATTACAAATAGTTGCGGATTGTGACACATGATTCCAAAAAACCCTTAACAACTCCAGAAAAACGTAATGACCAATTTATTAGTTAAACTCCACGTGTCCTACTCATTTCAATGAATAATTCAACTTGAGGGATAGAAAGGATTGGAGGGAAGAGAATGAGATCCTGAAATATCAGGAGCCAGAGACGAATGTTCTGACACTTATCCCATCACAACAGGACATTCTGCTTAGGTAGACTATCTGTTGTTTTGCCAAGACATGCTTCAGTGGTCACTTAGTTTACAAAATCCTCTAGGGAGGAGCAGGGTCGCTTGGCTAGTGAACAGCACTTCAGATGACATTGAGAATGCGAGTCCAAAAATCTGACTGATGACCTAGTGAACACATTCATGTTACAGACAGTAATTAAAATGTCAGGTGCATCTCTTGGCAAAGCTTCAAAGTCTAGACTGCATGTCCTAATACCGTCTTAAAAGCGGTGGTGGATGGGTCGTCCTCAGAAGTGAAAGTGAATGCAAAGATTTAGCTGGCCATGGTCAGAGAGAGGAGTGTCCTAAATATAAAAGATTATCTGTTTTATTTGCTACCTGTCATAGCTGCTTAGCCTCAGTTCTGGATCTCCTCATATTCCTCTTCCTCTCCATACTTCCCTCCCTCGCTCTCTCTCTGTCTGCCACAACCTCTTTGCCGTCATCACTTATGGACAACCTCTATTTAGAAGCTACAATCTAGTACCGCATATTCCAAATTCCAATTCTATGAACTGAATACAGGTAGTTTCAATAATTAACCTTTCTACCTGGCTGAAAAGATGTGCTAATTAGAATCAGCTGACTGATTCAACTGAAAATAAGTACAGTATATGTGGTACTGGATTGTAGCTTCCTGAAGTGAGGCTGCCATTACTGGCTGCCATTCCCTCTGTGGCTGAAAGGAGTTTGCTGTGAAGCTACTTACCTGTTTTAAGGCTAAGGTTCTCACGGATCTCATCGTGATCACAAGGGTGAGTGAAGTCAAAGATGCTGTGGCCTGTCAACTCCACCTGTGACACAACCAGACACATATAAATTATAACTCCACTTTTGAAACAATCACACACATGCATGCACACACACACACACACACACACACACACACACACACACACACACACACACACACACACACGCACAACAACGACACACACAAGAACCAAAGCTTAACTCTTGTGATGTTGATAAGGTTATGTTGTCTTCATTCTACAAATCCTTTATAGAATCGGTCCTCACCTTTTCTTTTATCGCCTGGTATGGAGGCATCAGTGTTAGGGACAAAAACAACCTCAGCCATATTGTGAAAGTGGCTGGGAAGTTGATAGGTTGTGAACAGGTATCATTGTTGACTATTTATGAGAAACAGGTCACCCAGAATGCCAGGTCTATATTGGACTGTAAAAATCATCCACTGCACTTAATTTGAAGTCGTTCACACAGGTCGGAGATTTAGAGTCCTCTTTTATAATAAGTCCAATAGGATAAAAAAAACTTTTATTCCTAGTGCAACACGTCTGCTAAATTTGCACAATTTTGTTTTATTGCACACAAATGATCCTGGTGACCATGTGTTAGAAACATAGTATGTCAGTCTCTAAATTTATGTCAGTCCGTGTCTTTCGGATCTTTGTGAGTTTTTATGTGTACCTGACTGCAAGACAAGTTTGCCCTTGGGACAATAGTTACACTACTACTACTACTACTACTACTACTACTACTACACACACAAACACACAAATGCACATAGTATAATATTTAACTCCATCTCTAACACAACCAAACACACACACACACACACACAATACAAAGATTCGTCTCTGACAAAACCTGGTACTACAACATGGAAATGTGTAATCCACCAGTAGGTACTTATAAACACAGGTCAGTACAGTGTATGTGGAAGGAAGTGTACACTTTATGGACACACACACAGCCCCACACCCACACACAGAGGCAAAACCAAACATCCTTCTTCTGAATCACAAGCTTACTTATAGTTTTTCTCAGTCGCTTTGGTGCTTTTCTCACATCAGTATTTACATTTGCACAGCAGTTAGTGCATTACACACACATAGACATACACACGCACACGGAGAGGGTAATTGCAATACCTGGTCAGTTCCATCCAGGGTACCAGGTAACAATATAACAGTACATATTGTAACTGAACATAGGTAAATCATTCTGGCACATCCAGACGTTCCTGTCTGTCTGGCCATATATTTTCATCTACATCACAACAGATATCCCTTGCAATGCAGCGAGAAAAATATCTCCTGGAGTGGCGAATATACCCTCTGCATGACTCTGCTGTGATGTTGTCACATGCTGCATCCATGGCTGCTAGCAAGGCCATTTGCACATGTAGATGCCGGTCATAAACCTTCCACCTCCAGGCAGAGAAAATCTCCTCTATCGGATTAAGGAATGGGGAGTAGGTAGGTAGATATTCAACCAGCATCCTGCCATGTGCTGCAAACCACTGTCTGACCAGATGTGAGTGGTGAAAACAGATATTATTCCACACAACAACATACTTGTTGAGTTAGCCCCCACTCCCTTCATTCTCAGAAAAGAGTGTCTAGAAAAGTCAGCAGATGTTGTGTATTATATGGACCAAGACAGCTGAAGTTCACCTGAGAGCAATTGTTCAATGTAGAAGACATTTTCAGCAAACAATGATAAAGAAAGGTATAACATTTGGTTGACAGATAACTAGTTCAACAATTTTGAACGTAATGACTTAAACAAAGAAATGAAGACTATTAGTTTTAATGGGAATGACTATTCAACATCCACAAGTATAGTTAATTTTAACTGACATGACATAAGCAAATGATAATATTATAAAACAACATTGTATTGTATGAAAGCAACTGATACATGTCCAAAAGCATTTGCAATTTGTTCAGAGGAAGGAGAAATTGCTACTATGATGTGCACAAATGACTAAATGTGGTGGAGGTTGAACTAATACTTATGAGAATTTTCATTCTGATCTGAGAAAAGCACCAAAGCGACTGAGAAAAACTGTAATAAAAAAGGTGTGCTAGAGACAGACACACATCCTGCCTGGCTGTCTGTTTAGAGTAAACAAGCCTCCATCTGACATTTAGTGACTTGGAAACAACAGCAGCCACTCTTTCAGTTTCTGTGTGTGTGTGTGTGTGTGTGTGTGTGTGTGTGTGTGTGTGTGTGTGTGTGTGTGTGTGTGTGTGTGTGTGTGTCTGTGTGTGTGTGCGCATGTGTGTTTGTCCGTGTCTATGCATTCCTGTGTGTAAGGACTTTCAAAATTCCATAAAGCAAAACTAAAAAAAACTGCAAACTTCACTATTTTAGTGTAGTACAATGCTAGTACTAAGTAGCCTGGTAAACCAGCCCCTCATACTTTATTTCATTTTGTACAGAGGGTCTGGAACAGACACCGTCAGAAACGATTTGTTGGAGATGTGGACTCTGCTGAAGTTTAAAAAAAGTGCCTCTGCCTTTACCCAATCGCTAACGCCTGGTCGTCACGTATGCAATTAGCCTACCTACGCACTTCAAATGTAGCACACAAGTTCAACGTCACGGCTAACGAACACACCCTCTGTTTGCTGATTGGATCGGTCTTGCTGGGACTTGCTAAATGACCCTCAAGAGATTCCGGTCCAGACCCTCTGTACAAAATGAAATGAAGTACGAGGGGCGGGTTTACCAGGCAAAGTACTAAGGGCATGGAGGAAGCCTGAAGATTACACTATTTTTAAACCATTAAAAAAACTTGAAGTAGCTCCACACTTCCTTGGTAGTATAACAAGGGCCCTAGCATTCAAAATGACGCATTGATAACTCGGTAAGTGTACAAATCATTTATTAAAAAAACTGTTATACAGTTTGTACATTGCCCTAGTTTCTAGTTGCCACCATGATGAGAATCCATTAAAACCCATACTGAGTTGTGGCTAGGTCAGTGGCTGTGGCGGCTCTTCCTCTTCCTCAAATTCGCCATAATACTCTTCATGTTCCTCCATCTCTACAGCATTCCAGAGACAGTCTACAGTCATACAACTAAAGTCAACAATTCCGGTAAGCATTCACGTACCACTTTTGCTTCCGGGTCATCAATTGACTTGTATGGACATTATTTTTAAAAAGTAATTTAACAATAAGTTCCTGTTTCACCTGTTGATGATTGTAATTTCTATTATTTATTTAATTGAGAGGTCAATGAATTGATTCATGGATTTTTTAAGGGTGTCTGGCCATCATCAGAGGATCCCGACTTCAGAAACTAAAAGCCCTGCCGTGTATTCCGTCTGCCTTTGCACTTAACAAAGGTGATTTCATCAATTAGATGACTAACACTGACCATTTGTTGGCTCATAAGATTTAGTTGATTCATAAAAATAGAAAAATCAAATATGTGGCAGGGGTTTTAGCCAGGACCTCCATCTCTCCACCTCTTCTGATGTGTTTCCTGAAAGGGCCCGTTAGTAATGTCTATTTGCATTCGATACATTTTTGTGTGTAAGTGTATTTGTCGAGTCAGCTCTTTATCATTCTGGAACACAGCAGGCCCTCCATGTTTGTGTCAGTTGCTGACACACACACACACACACGAACACAAACACACACACACAAGGCACCTCGGGAGCTTCTTGAGTGAGTGAGCAGGCACAGAGATGGTGTTAAATCCCCATCCCAATGCCTGCTGGGCCAGTTCCCACCCAGCTATTAAAGCATTAGCCACTCACTGCCTCTCAGTTAGGACTCTCAATCAAAAAGTTAATTTAGCTGATGATCATACTGCATGAACATAGTTTCATACCTGTACACATGTTGCCTTTTGCAGGACTGGTGACAAGGCTAAGTGCAGAGATGTCCACAACATAAGCGATGTCAAAGAGTGTGCAACTGGTAGTACAGGAATATTGTAGAATTCTAATTCAAATTATCTGGAACTCTGATTGGCTATGAAAGCAAGTTCCTCCCAAAAGCCAACACATTAGTGCATGTTTTTGTGATTTTGCTAAATTGCAATTTTGAAAGTATTACTACAGTAAAAGATCAATTTCTTACTACTATTTTTATTATTTTGCTTTATTTATTTTATTTTACATGGCCACACATATATGCAGACAGAAAGAGGGAGAGAAAGAGCAATGAGCAATGACTACCATCCCTTCCACAGGAGTGAGTTAGACCACTTTCATTGTCATTACTAAGGCTATGTGGTGCACTATATGTATCTACCAGATCAGAGTGCAGAAAAAGACATCCATTTTTTGTTGTTACATATTGCACCATGTTATTACATTTCCATCACAAAAAAAAATCTGCTCCTGCATTTTGTAATAACCTCCGCAATATGTAATAATGTATTACAAAATGTGGGAATTTTTTCTACATATTGCGTTCAAGAAATGTATTACAAAATGCGTAAATTATTACAAAATGCATAAATTATTACATAATGGAGTGAAAATCTTTTACATTTTGTCCGGCTATTACGTAATGCGGTGTTATTACATAATGCGTTGTTACAGACGTCTTCCGACCTAACCAATTTCTATTAGGCTTCAGCGCAAGATCGTCTACAGTAGTCTGAATAGCCTCTTGACTGGTGTACTAGATGGGTTAGCTGTGTTAAGGAAACTATATGAAGGAAACGGTTAAGGGCTTCCATGTCTGACTCTGACTTCAAATACTCTGTTACGTTTGTGTCAGAGTTGAAGGAAGCTGTATCTCCCTCTTTCTCATCAAAAGCAAACATCTTCTCAGCGACAGTGCTGTATGGCGGCAGGTTTCTGATTCTGCGCAACTGGCCCCACATTAAAACACTACAAACGCAAAACACAGCAAAACACTACACTCTGCAGACAGCAAATTTCTCACAGCTTTTCTCTTCTCCTCTTCCCTTGACAATTGCACTTTAACTTCGGCAACGTCTCTCAACATATTAAAAATAATGATCATATATCTCTACCCCTGAACACTATGGTATGGTGCACTATGGTGCACGCCTACTATGGTAGGCGTGCACCTGAGGATTTTGGGGGAGAGTCAGGGAATCCGCCTCAGATATCTGTGGTCAGACTGTCCACTGGAGAAGTCTAGTAATCAGCATATGCACTATTAGTAACTGTAGTGTGATTAATGAACTTATAACAGTAACGCGTTACACTACTACATTACCAACAAATGTAAGTAGAGTAAGTAGAGTGAGTACAGTAACACGTTACTTAGTAACACGTTACACCCATCTCTGCTGACCACTCACCTGTGTCAGACCCATAAACTTGTTGATGTTCTCAGAGAGGAAAATCATGTCTCCGTCTGTGGTCACCACACTGACGAAGCCCTCCAGAGACTTCAGGTACAGGTTATCCATCTGTCTGTCCTCCTCTGTCCCCCCGCCACTGCAGCCTACAACACAACCAGCAAACACAATCAGTGTGTAAGTGTGTGTGTGTGTGTGTGTACATGTGAAAGACTGAGTGAGAGTATAAGTATATATACATTGTATGTTTCAAATACATGTGTGTATGTGTGTGTTTGTGTCTTTCTCTGAATATGTGTGCAACCAATTTTCTTAATTGTCTTATACAAAAATGTAATGGTTGCGCACATTTTTGTGTGTGTGTGTGTTCTCTGCGCACATTTGCACACAATTTTTGTGTGTGTGTGTGTGTGTGTGTGTGTGTCTGTGTGTGTGTGTAACTGGCCTGTTTTTGGCATATTTCCAAAACAAACTCTAGCCACTTCATCCTGTGACTACTGTATGAACACTCCCCTACTCCCCGACCTTCACTCACTCGCTTCCCTTGTGTGCTCTCTCTCTCCCTCTTGCTCTCTCTCCCTCCCCCCTGCTCTCTCTCTGTCTCTTTCTCTTGCTCTCTCTCTCTCACACACACAAACACACACACACAAACACACACATACCCTGTGCCCCTATGCCTTGTAAAGAAGAGTTTATGAGCCATTATGGTCCTTACCAACTTGTTACTTTTTACAAGGTGTCCATCAGAACACTACCTCCTTATCAGTCTTGTCCGTTTTTAGTACACTCGTTGTGAAAACATTCCTCTCTCCCCCACAACAGAAAATGATTGAAGCCTTTTAAAGATGACACACTTGTGCACTCCAGGGTACTGAGGATGAAGAAGGGAGAGTAGGGAAACTAGGGTAAAAGTCTTTCTTCCCTGAGTGAGGCTGGAGGACAGCCTGGTAAACCAGCCCCTCGTACCTGGAGGTGTGGACTTTGCTGAAGTTTAAAACAAATGGCTCTGCCTTTACCCAATCGCTAACTTCTAGTCGTCTGGTCATGAAATTAGCCCGCGTGTGCACTACAGTTCAAATGTAACACCCAAAGTCAACGTCGTTGTTCACGAACACGCCCTCTGTTTGTTTATTGGCTACAGGAAGAAATTCTGCCTAATACAGAAGTGTCAGTGAAAGCACTGGAGGACCATCTGTACAAAATGAAATGAAGTACGAGGGGCTGGTTTACCAGGCTAGGAGAGTAGGGAAACTAGGGCAAAAGTCTCCTGTTAGTGAGGCTGGAGGAGGCCCTGAAAGGAGGGAGGGAAGAGAGGAGGAAGGGAGGAGATGTAATGGCGGCTGGGGTCGCTGGCCAGAGGTGAGGGAGAGGGGGTCACGGGCTAGCCATTTCTCTCAGTGGGCTTCTCTAGCAGGCCTGGACGAAGCCTCGGTCTGGATCAGATCCAAGTCCCATAGGAGAAAGGCCCCAAGAAGAGCTCCCATTCGCTGCTGTGCCGGGAGGATTAGCTCTCTGTCCACTGGAGAAAAGCTGGATCCCATGGTCCCATGGTCTTATGCAATCTGGAGTGCTCTCTCACTGAAGGGAAGGTTGCGTTCCAATTTGGAATAAAACTTCACTTTTCCAAGTGAATAGATTTTAAATACATGACAAAAAAATTATGCAAACATTCAAAATTCAAAATCAAATTAAAAATGTTAAAATATTACAAATATTTCACAAATTAAGAAATTCAGTGTATTGTCATGTTAAAACATCATACCGAGTTGGTATGTTTGCTGAGGAGCAAAAATGAGCTAGCCTGTTGCATTTAGAACTTCACTATTTTTTATACTGTTTGGCCCAGAAGGCTAACAATGCAAGTGCTAGGTTGTAATGTTGTGAGTTATGTGTGTGTGTTTTTTTATTCTTTGATCTAATGTGCCAGTACAGCATGGCACTAATCTGAGTACTTCAGTGGTGGATGGGTATGGCCTGAGTGGCAGGAAAGGCTGATGGCACAGTTATAATGAGCTAAATGAGCATGGCAAGACAACAAGCTTTGATTCCAAACTCATACTAATATTGTGACACCAGCGGGCACAGACAGAGTGTGTGTGTCATCAAGACTGGTGTGTCTGTGTGTGTCCATATGTGTGTCTGTGTCCGTGTGTGTGGGTGTGTGTCTCCCAGAGGTGGACAGTAACTAAGTAAATTTACTCAAGTATTGTACTTAAGTACAGTTTTCAAGTATCTGTACTTTACTTGAGTATTAAACATTTTGGCAACTTGTGACTTTCACTTCACTACATTTTTAGGACAGATATTGTACTTTTTACTACACTACATTTGAAATGTGCATGAAGTACTCATTACATTGATGAGAGATGGATACCCTTAACTCCTGTTTAAAAAGTATGATCAGTACAGTTCCAGTACAAGTTACATTGAAACATGGCTTTGAAGTGATTTTGCAATAATGTGATAGATCATATCGAAGTCTGAAGTGTCTTTACTTTCAGTCACTAAATTTGAACTTGGCAATGATCATGATGGCAATGGCAGATAATGACAATTCTTTATCAAAACATTCGTGACTATGATAAAGTTGGAATGAAAAAAGACAATCAGTTCACCACACATCTTTGCAACTAAACATTACATTTACCACTCCAATTGAGTTATTCTGGTTGTGTTCAGGTGTTTCAGATTTGTTAGTAGAGAATAACAATAGTAATTCCATTGATGGTTTTAAACATGGACTAAAATATGAAAATAGTGATGTTGTGTATAAAGAACTTAAGGTTAGGTCATGTTTTAGTGACCTGTCTGCATGGCCCCACATTATCAAAAAAGAAAGAAAAAAGATACTTGTACTTTTAATACTTAAGTATTTTTAAAAACAATTACTTCTGTACTTGTACTTGAGTAGAAAATTGGCATAACAACTTTTACTTGTAGTGGAGTAATATTTGACTAGGAGTATCTATAACAAAGGAAAAAAACGTACTCCGCGCTTCTGGTGAACAACAATCCCGGTGCATCCAAAACAGGACAACGTATAAGTAAAAAGGGAAAAAAATGGTGCAGCACGGGAGTCTTCTTATTTATTTTATTAGGTTTTAAGGTGCAAACACAACTAACGTTTCGACGCCATGCGTCTTCATCAGAGTCATCCAATGACTTTGATGAAGACGCATGGCGTCGAAACGTTAGTTGTGTTTGCACCTTAAAACCTAATAAAATAAATAAGAAGACTCCCGCGCTGCACCATTTTTTTCCCTTTTTACTTAGGAGTATCTATACTTTGACTTAAGTAAAGGAATTGTGTACTTTGTCCACCTCTGGTGTCTCCACGATGTGTACAGGAATGCCAACTGGACAGGCTGAGTGGTGACATCAATGTAGTTTTTGTCCGTTATGTAACAAAGAGTTTCCTTTTACCCCGCCATTAGAGGAAGGGTGGGTGGGTTGGCCTCTCACTAAGTTAGGGTGAAGCAGTAAGCGCAGTGACTGGGGCCGGGGGGGGGGGGGGGGGGGTCTGGGGGTACCAGTGTCGTTGCTACCTGGCGCCAGTGCCGCCCTGTGTTTTGGCTGTGCCTGAAAGGACAAGCACCACCCAGCAAAGCTTTGTGGCAGATAAGGCAATCTCCAGAGCCATCTCTGCACTTGCAAAGCCTCTCTCCTTTTGTCTTTTTCACCATCTTTCTTCTGCAGTATCAGTCTCTCTTCTGTCTGTCTGTCTCTCTCTGTCTGCTTGTATGTTTGACTTTCATCTATCTAGTATCTACATCATGTCTCTTTGTTATTTATGTTTGTGTTTTGTCCATTTTGGCACAATTTGTGCTGTATATCATACTTACTTTTGATTTCCCTCCTTTAATGTTTTAACTAAAGACATTTTTGTCTGAACACCTTGCCTTTCACTTTTCCTGTTCTGTCTTCCTCTTCGGCCTTCATCCTCCCCTATCTGAGGACATTTAGGAAATATTTTGACAAGGATTAAAGCCACCTGATCGCATCCTTGTGCATCATCTAAACACCAAAAATATAATTTATATGCATTTAACAAACACAGCGCAAGAGCTCTACTTTTGCTCCGCCATTTTTTCCAGCTCTAAGCACCATGATTATGGTGAATGGTGATTCTGTTATGCTTGTAATTGTATGCTAGTTTGACTATAGCTAACAGTAACACTTTTCAGTCTGATCAATAACAACATATTCAAGACTGAGGTTGTGTAGAGTTACAAGAAATATTACATAGTTTCATAGTTTGTTTTCAAATACTGATGCATCTGAGACATTGATATCATCCAAACGGTACATGTCAATAAACAAAACAAAATCCAGCCATACTAAGCAAGGTACCGTAAGCAATATGGCCGACTCTATGGCCGTAGTTAGATGTTTATTTGGCATAACAAGCACATGGGGGGAGACTACCACCTTTTGTCTACCCATGTCATCAGCCTGAACTCACGTGATAAAGAGACACCCTGCTCTCATCTCTCTGCAAACCAACACGTGGAATGCAAAAACAATAGGGTCTCTTCTTTGTCTACTTTCCGGAAATTTCTAATTATATAATCCACAGCATATGCACACATTCATACACACTCATACACCGGTGCACATTCACACACAGACACACACAGAAAGAGCGAAAGAGAGAGGGAGAGAGAGAAAGAAAGAGGTAGAGAGAGAGGGTGAGAGAGAAAGAAAGAAAGAAAGAAAGAAAGAAAGAAAGAAAGAAAGAAAGAAAGAAAGAAAGAAAGAGAGAGATTAATTATCTTTGTCTACTGCTCTGGTTTGCCCCTGGGGCTGGTGTTTAGTGCCAGGTGCACACCTCAACCTGTGACTGGCTGCTAAAGCTAATAAAGCATTACACTCCAAACAAACAGCAAGAAAAACAATATTCACTAAGGTGATAATCCTTCTCTAATACTCCTGTCCGATTCAGTCTTTGAGGCAGCACGAGTAGCGACTAGTACTTCCTGCAATGCTGGCAAAGCAGCATGTGTGTGTGATGTGACAGATAATGCCATCAAGCCTGTGTTGTGGTGCAGAATTTGATTATCTGCAGAGAGAGCGGGTGCATGTGTATTTTTACACACTGGTATGACGCACACTTGTGGACCAACTGAAAGACACCGACACAGGTAATCTGCATAGTGGCAGACCAGGGGAAAAGGGTCAGGGTAATGACATCAGCTTTTTTTTTTGTATTATTCTGTTGAAATTGAGAAATACATATATGGGGGATTGACTTAGTCTAAGCCCAAATCATTGTACACTGTTTTAAAGCACATTATGTGTATATGGTCTATGGTTGTACCAAATGTTGTGTACGTTTACTAAACACAATACGAGTTGGAACAAAACAAAACAATACCAAGAACACTTCTATTAAAAACGATGAGCACGCAGTCTTCATATTGTATTATATGGAAAGGTAAAAACAATAACAAAAACATTAAAAAAGCACAGGAGCACAGGTTCTCCATACTATATAATTAGAAGTGGTTCTAAGAACCGAGTGGGAGGCCCAGGCCAGAACCACGATGCACACTGTGGAGGTCATTAGTGCTGGATTAGCCCCAATTAAGCCATTAGGCATAAATGAGGCCCCAGCAGTGAGCCATCACGCACAGGAGAGCTTGTTTATACCTGCAACCAGGCCCCCATCCAGAAGTGTAGAGAAAAGCTACTATTATCATTCCAATGAAGCGCCTGGAACAGGTAATTGCGTGACTGAGCATAACTGTGAAAAGGCGTGTGGAAAAACATACTGTGTGTAGGTGTGTTGTGTGTTGGGGTGTCTGTGTGTGTGTGCGTGTGTGTGTGTTTGTGTGTGCTTCTGTGTATGTGTGTGTTATCCCACTCCATTGAACTGTTTGGTGCCACCCTGGTTGAAAACATCACTGGTGTGCGTTTATGTGTGTGTGTGTGTGTGTTGGTGTGTGTACTTGTGTGTCAGTGTATGTGTACTTGTGTGTCATTGTTCAAATGTTCTTCTGTATGACTGGATGGTTATGCTTGGCTACCTCTGTGTTCTGTGCCTGCATGTAATTGTAGCCATAAAAGCTTTTGCTCGCATGCTAGCGAGACTGTTTTTATACACTGTGCCTACAGATGTGAGTAGGGCTGTAGCTATCGATTATTTTTGTAATCGAATAATCTATAATTTTTGTTAGCGATTCATCGAGTAATCTAATAAAAAATATATTTTTGCAAAATGATAAAAAGAACAAGTCTGAAAGTAAACAACCAATTGGCTTTTATTCTGCTGACGAGAAAGTGACGCCACCGATGCGCCTGACCATTCGCACTCGACACACACACCAATCTTCTCCTCGTCAGAGGTGTTAAATGCCACCGTTTAACAGTTCGGAAAAACTTGCATGTCAGAGGAGTGAAACATGACTGAATTACAGGTTTACATCTTGATTTGGGAATGAAACTGGATAAATCCGAAAAGGTTTGAGTCAGTGTGTATATTTACTGTGTATAAATTGTAGTATACAGCTGCATAAGACGTTATGATGATAGGACGATGGGATAAGGCAAAATAAGTTAGCTTAATAAACGAATTGCAGGCTTGCACCTATGTTGGTTTGTGGTTGTGGACAAAACTGAACAAAATCCTAAAAGTTTTTGGTCAATGTTTGTATTTCTTGTGAGCTTTAAGCAATATAAGGCGATGAGTGATGATAGGATGATGGGCTATGGCAAAATAAGTTAGATTAATAAACAAACTGCCTGCTTCCACCTATGTTGGCTTGGGGATAAAACTAAACAAAATCTTGTTTTGTTTTTGGTCGGTGATTGTATTTCTTGTGAGTTTAGCTTATGTGTAGCAATGGAAAAGACGTGTAGGCTAGTTACTAGGCTAAAGTTAGCTGACATTTAGCAGGCTAAAGTTAGCAGACATTGCCCATTGTTTTAAATGGCCTGCTTCGCGCGGTCAGTGTGAAACACAGGCGAATTGAACATAGTAATTCAATACAGCGAATTAAACAATGCATCAATTCGGGAAAAATTAATCGACTATTTTTTCTAATCGAATTATTCGAATAAATCGATTAATTGTTTCAGCTCTAGATGTGAGCTTGCATGTTTTAGTGTGTGCATGCCATTCTTAGTATGTAGGCCTTTGTGTGTGTACTTATGTGTGTGTTTGTGTGTGTGTTACACAAGCATGTGAGACTGTATAGGCACACCTGTATGAGTATGTCATTGAAAACTTTTTGAAACTGACATCCATTTCTGTGTCTGTGCATGTATGTACGTATGTGTATGTGTGTGTGTGTGTGTGTGTATAAAAACTGTCAGAAAAAGAAGGTGAAGAAAGGGATGTTTGTGGCTGTGTCAGAGATGGAGTTGTATAAGTGTATGTTGTGTGTGTATGTGAAGGTGTGTGTAATCTTACTTGCAGACAAGAGCTTGCGTGTGCGCAGGAAGCTGATGGTGAGTCTCATGATGGAGGCCTTGTCCAGGTGGGAGGAGACGTTGTGGGGGAGGGGCAGCTGGTGGGCCAGCTCGTAGAACACCTCCGTCTCCTTGCTGCGTCTGCAGCGCGCCGCATCACGAGACTTCTCCTTACGGCGCTCCGAGCTGCACACACACACACAGAAAAAGTAAGAGAGGGGCAACAGATCATTTTACGTTCAAAAGTATATTTTTATCTAAACTAAAAAAGTCAATGTATAGGGAAAACATTTTCTAGAAGGCGAAAGACATGCCCGTGTATATTCTCATCCATCCAGGTCATAGTAGTCAGAAGTGTTGTTAGGCAACTGGACAACAAGAAGAATATAAGTTGCCTTACAACTTAGCCCTAATGACTTTGGGCCTACCCCTTCTTCTTCAAAACTATTTCCTCTACTACTGCTGAACAGACCTATAGGGCTAACCTGCACAGGCCAGTTTCCAGCCCAGTTTTTTTTCTGAAATGTCATTAAATGAATGCATGCAGTTTATGCACGATGAGTCCTCTACACTGTAAATTATGGTGTGACCAAGGATGAAAACAAACTTGCATCCCTGTTCACCATCTGAACTCCAATATTTATGTTCATTAAGATATTAAACTATGTTCAGTTGATAATGTCTTGTTTTCCACTGGAAAAATGTCCTGCTCCGCACCACAGTGTTATGCTGATCGGCAAATGTTTTCATTTAAATAACTAAGAATGTTTTATGAATCTATGGATCACGGAGCGAGGACACACAAGTTGTGGTGGTGGTGATGAGAGTGAGGGTAAGTGACAAGATGCAGCCAGACGACTTCCTGTCTCTGAGAGTTCCGTTCTGACAGTGTGTGCCCACAGGTTGACACCACCAACTCTCGCCACAGACGTCAGTCACATTAGACAGGGCAAACTTTTCTCTCTCCGTCTCTCTCTCTCTCTCTCTCTCTCTCTCTCTCTCTCTCTCTCTCTCTCCATCTCTCTCTATCTCTGTCTCTTTCTCACTCTCTCTGTCTCTGTCTCTCTCTCTCTGTCTCTCTCACAAATACACACACACTCTCTCTGCTCACATACTCTCCAACTGTCATCTCACCCAATGGCTGAACAATGTAGTTCTTCAGCGTCACATGGTCTGTATCTCCAACACATCTGGCATACCAGTCATCCTAATTTTTGGGCTAAAACTGTCTCTCTCTCTCTCTCTCTCTCACACACACACACACGCGCACACACACACACACACACACACACACACACACACACACACACACACACACACACACACACACACACAAACACACAAACACACATACGCCCACACACAAATCCTACAGAGGCCAGCATCCTGCAGGTGGTACTGAGCACACACTCCCAAACACATGAGGCCCAAGCACAAACAAAGCTATCCTTTGATGGATAGCCTGGGCCGTCCGCAAACAGGCTGCCAATCAAACCCTGCTTTAGGGTGCATGACTGGAGTTTCAATCTGAATGTGCTGCCTTTTCAGGCTTGTGTGAAAACTGTTTGTGTAAGACCATAAGACCATAAGAGTATCATCAGAGTATCATGCGATGCTGGACCATACAGACATGGCAAGACTGCCGAGGTGCTTGGCAGTCAGAGGTTAGCAAAGTGAACTGCACTGCCTGCCTTTAAACAGGAAATGACCTTTTCATCTCTGAACCAATGACAGCCTTCATTCTGTTGGTAGCAGGAGGTCTCTGGCAGGCCAGATAAAAAGCTTTCTGGGAGTAATTTAATTATGTATACTGAACTCCAAACTCCCGCAAAGAAAGACAACACAAACAAATCCTCAGTTACATCTTCATCTACACTTTTGCAGTATCTGCTACAAAGTCAAGAAAATTATCAGAAATAATCTTGAGGTATTACAGCATAAATGCATTTTCTCGTTTGGGCTCTACGGCTGAGACTCTGATCCAAACACTGCTCTAGAACACTGCAGTGCAAAGAGGAAAATAGGCAGAGTCGTACACACACACACCCACACAATTATATGTTATCTCATGGGATACTTAAACTGAGCTGTACCAAACATCATGCCAGTTTGTTATTGTGTGAGTGTGTGTGTATGTGTGTCTTTTTTTCACACATGGGTCGCACAAGCCAACTGTTGTGGTTTGTGGTCCAACCACAGTCATAAACCACAGTCATAAAACACACACACACACACACAAACTACATCAAAGCATTTTGTTAAAATGACTTCACAGAATTGAAAGTGATGCCACAAAGACACACAAGCTGAACCCACATGTTGTTGATGCTGTGATGCTCAGTGAAGCCCGCTAGCGAAGCTCAACGATTCCCGGGACACTGAAACTCGGGGGGACATGAATGTTTGTAGGCATGTAGCGCTAGAAGTTTGTGAGCGAATAACGGCTTTTGGCCCCCAAGGGCCACCCCCCGCTGTGCCCGTCAAAGAGGGGGAGACCAGCAAAAGTTTTTGCTGAATAACTCAGTGAACGTTTCACCCAACAACATGACATTTTTGTGATATGTCAGTGTTACAGAGACATATCGACCCAGCCCATAAACACTCACTTGAAGCATAGCGCCACCTAGTAATATGGGTAAATGCAAAAATTGGGATTTTGAGTTGCCAATATCTTGGACCGAGAAGGTGGAAACTGCGCAAAATACGCCATGCATGATCACCACAAATCAAGATGATCTTGAGATAAACCGTTTCGAAATTACACGTCAATGAACATTTAACACGTAGCTTAAGATTCTTCAAAAGTCCATACCTTGGCTTTTAATTGCTCAAATTTAGTCAAAGTTGACATGACATCTCTAAACAGCTTTCTGTTCATGTGTACTAAATTTTGTGACATTTCGTCATAGGGGGCAATGTTTACCGGCGAAGCTAGGTGTCAAAAAACAGCTTTGTTAAGTAACTCATTAACAATTTCGCCCAAGACAACGATTTTTTGTTAGTATGTCGGTATTACAGAGGCATATCGACCTAGCCCATAAACACTTACTTGAAGCATAGCACCACCTAGTGATGAGGGTAAATGCAAAAATTGGGATTTTGAATTGCCAATATCTTGGACTAAGAAGCTAGGAACTGCATAAAATATGTCATGCACGATCAACACAAAGACCTCTAAAAGCACAGCACATGCCATAAAATTGGGCCCATAGGGGCTGCTGTAATTGTTAAAAAATTTCATTTTGCCTACTCCTTTCACAAATCACTCCTACACACTATACAAACACACACAATGTCATTCATTCATTTAAAACCCACATCCATGCCCACTTCCAGGAAATAATTTCCACACAAATTCTCACCTCACAACACTGCTCTACCACACACTCATCATACCAACAGTTCCCACATTTCAATACACTGTGGCGGTCATACCATGTACTGTTATGCGGTACATCTAGTTTCTCTTTGTAATTTAGTTTTTTTTTCTGAAATGAGCCATCAGAACCTATGACACAAGGGTGGGTGTGGTGTTTGGGTAACCCTGGGGGTACATGGGGCTTTTGAACATAGCTTTACTGTGCCCACAAAATAGCATGTGGGAGGAGGAGGGGAGCTCTGCATGTGTGTTTGTGTGTGTATGTGTGTGTGTTTTTTATTTTTTTGGGGTGAGGGGTTTAGCTTCTCGGTAGCACGCCAGGTTTGACGAACAAGGCAGATCCAAATTTGTCTTTCACAATAGACTCATCATTTGTCAACATTAACAGAAAGAACACAAATCCACCCCCCCCCCCCCCCCCCCCCCACACACACACACACACACACCACCCCTGTCCTATTTTGTTGAAAAAAAAAAAAAAGGTATTAACCCTGGCTGCTACAACAACCACCATGGGGATGTGTCAGGGTGTCCGCAGGTCGGACGTCGCCGACGTTCCCTGTTCCTGCCTTTGCTGTCCTACGACTCCATTTTCGACGGGGGTGGGGGGAGCGAGCAGGTGGGTGTTGGGTGGGTTGAAAAGTGATTGGTTGCTTCGGGAAGGATGTGGCATGAGTGGACCAGACGCCAGACGCCTTTCTTGCACCTTTTTAGCTGTAGTGCTGATGAGCGCTAACTATTTATTCTATAGATGACTCAGGGCATAATTATACAGCTACTGTTTCCCTTATGGACAACTATGCATCATGATTCCCATTTCCAGTGGCTTGCTGGAGGAAATGGGAGGGAGGGGCTCCTTGAGTTCCTGGCTCCCCATCTCCTCAAATCCTGTCAGCAGTAAGGAGTTTTTCCAAGCCCTCATCAACATCTTGGTAGGTCTGAGTTACAACAGCATGTGCACAGTCCATTAACCCCTCACACACTAGTGGGGACATGATGCAGGCACTTGGGAGATAAAGAGGTCATGGGTTCAAAGGGCATGTGAATGAAAACAGCCAATCACAAGCCAGTTCTTGAGCATAACAGTATCTGACTGAAGCAACTTTAAAATTCTGGAGACTCATTTGCAAGGTGGAGGATGCAGAATCAAGGGTTACTGAACACTCTTAAAACAAATACACCACCACAACAGTACAAAAACTAAAGTATAAAAAGCATTGACTGATGTACAGCTCACATTGGACACTGATAAAAGTGCTACACTGGAAAGTTTGATAGTAAAGTATTGCTGTTTGAAGTCTTGGTGCATGTAGACAGTCTCAGTTATCTGCAATAACACTTTCCAAGCACTCACAACTTTGAGCCCAACATTGTCTGTCTACCCAGTTTCCTACACCTAAATGCATCACGGGACATGAGACTCACTCCACAGGTCACTGTACCCTAGTCCAGGTCAACAGAGCACTACCCAGGACCGCCCTGACATGCCTATCAAGCAGGGAGATCTGGGAGTCTGCCCCAAGACGGGCTTGTGAGTTTACAGGGGACAGCCTTCCTACGGTGGCTCTGACTTCACTGGGCAGAGGGGCAGGTGGGAAAGGGTGGGTGGAGGGGTCAGGCTGGGCTGCTGTCTGGCTGTTTGCAGGCGACTGGTGCCAGCAGAATTTGGCTGTCTGCTCCATTGTTAGCCGGTGGCCCCAATGGGCACATCAGGATAGAGAAAAGGAAGCAGGGGGGCTCGCTGCCTCCGCTGCCTCACACGTCCAGTGCACTTAGTGCTCTTTTCTTCCTTTGTATTGCTCTTTCTTTGCTTACTTTTGTTAGTTCTCTACCCTTGTTAATGTTAGAGACACACACTCAAAAGAGAGAAAGTGAGAGAGTAAGTCTTTAGAGCACTTTTGAATACAATGCAATAATTACCTCCACCAAGGAGATTATGTTGGTCTGTGCTCTCCGAGTGCTTTTCTAGTTGCTTTTTGTGTTTTGTATATCTGTATCTGATGTATAGCCAGTACAGTAACACATGCATGAGACTATATACCTATTATAAACACACACACACACACACACACATGCACACACACACACACACTTTACATATACACCTCACATTTACACCTCACATGTACACACACATACACTTCAAAGCTGACAGACTGTGATAGAGAGCTTAACCTTATCTTTCAAATCAGTCTTTGACAGCACATCTGTTTGTAAGAACATTTATCTCTACTGATACAACATTTACCTTTTAATGGCTTCTGTCCTTAACTATTTTTTTTAATCTTGTTTACATCTATTTTTCAAGGATTTATCAAACCACATGTACGATAAGATGTTTCACGAGGGGATAAGGGTATAAAAGGGCAGTGGCGGTTTTACATAGAGTAACTCCCTGGGCGAGACCCCCTCCGTTGTTTTCAGGTATGGTTGTTTTTATAATTATTTTAGATATTTTTAGCGTTTTTTATCTAAGTATTTTGTAACATGCAGTTTAAAAAAGAATATAACGCTAGGCTTTGTATGTTAAAAAGCTAAATTTTAAACATATTATATTTTTGAACATCAAAACTTTGTTTTATAGAGTTATTTTAAGCAGTAATATTTCAACAACAAAAAACAGCTTATAAGCAACAACAATTGAACAACTGAAACCATTTCCATTGAAACATTTCATTCCTTATGTGTTGCTGTCTCCAATGACAGTGTCGTTTTCTCAGAGAAATAGTCAGGAGGAGGTTTACTGTTCACAGGTCTTTATTTGCATTCACCGAGAGGATAGCTGACCCACAGACAGACGCTTCTCCTAGCCATCCTAACCATCAGTCCTATACTGTCTCCTTGTATACTAAACACATCAGTATCATATTATCATATAACTAGTGTCCAAATTCAGACACAGTGAGCTTACAACTTCTTAACCTTACAAGGGTGACTCCTAACATATCAAATAGGGGTGGGCGGTATAGCCTAAAATTTATATCACGGTATAAGTTGAACCATAGACAGTAGACGGTATATATCACGGTATACTTTAGTATGTAACAGTATTAACTGTTAACAGCTTCTTAATGCTGAATGTCAATATTTCTGAACGTCACCAAACACGATATGTAACATTTTCGTGTGGGAACTTGGCTCAGCCAGAGGTTAGGCAAACTGAGCTAAATATACAACACGTTCAGAGCAGAATAACGTCGTATTCCACAGGATCAGCACACAAAACAACTAGATGAACACGTGAGAATGATAGCACAGGAAATTATGATGTTGGGAGAGTGCAGTCAATCCGTGCGCTTTGCCAAATGGACAGAGCTGGGCCGTCAGTGACTTGCTGTCGGCGCAGATGGGTCAGTCAAGTACAGGTGTAGCTGTCTATGAAACAGCACGACAGGCTCCTCATTAAGCATTACCTAAAGCAGTGGCGGTTCTACATTGAATTACTCCCCGGGCGAGACCCCCTCCGAGTATAGTTAAACTATGCAAACTAGGGCTGGGCGATAAAACGATAATGATATGTATCTCGATAGACACCTACTTGATAACAATAGAAAGTGCGTTCGATAGAATGTTTCGATAGAATGTTTTTTTTTTTTTTTTAAAGAAAACGGCGTAAGTTTAGTCCATAGACAGTAGAAGAGAATGGACTGAGGGATGGCGTCGTTTTCGATGGGAGCCGTTGAAGCACGATTTTGAGATTTTTAATTGGTCACAAGGCAACTGCGCAAGCGCGAGGTGATGTACGGTCACGTCGGCCAGCGAACCCAAATACTATAAATTGAGTGGTAGATGCTCAATCACAAATCATACAGCGTACGATAATTTTCTTAATAAGTATTCTTCTACCGTTATAGCTGCAATCACTTAGTGGACTGGGGGGCTAATATTGTATGTGGGGACTTGATTCTTCGTCAACTAACTTTGGTTCCAGGCAGTCTTGCAAGCCAGCATGTCAAGGGAGCTAGCTAGTTAGCATGTAAACTACAAGCTATAGCGTGTAGCTTAGCTTAGCAGTCTTTCTCAATTCACTTGCATCGAATAGTAAAATCCATAAAGATAGCGATTCTGCTTACAAACAAATACCAAGTTCTACGCTTATTTTTCGGGAAATAGTGATGTAAATGTTTCCCCAACGTGAATAGAAAAGTAAACGAGCATGACTGTGGCTACAGCTTGTTATCCAACCAGTACGGTAAATTTTCTCCTGTGCGACAGAAACTCACTAGCCGTCGCATGATTTATGGCGTCATTTTTAGCATAATTTCAGATAAACGTTTCTTACAAGGCAATAACATGACAGATTTCTGATCGAAGCAAATATTTTTTGCTGTGCCCTCTCCGGTTTACAACAATGCCAATATCAAGGTACGGATGGCTTCTCATGTAAAGTTGTTTGCTTTCAAAGTGACGCTAAAATGAATGGAAGTCAACGGAATGCTACATGCTATTGGTCATTTTCCGGGTTGAGATTTCCCCATGGGTGCTTCAACTTCCGGATATATTCCTACCCCCTTGGTTTAGTCAGAGCCCTCTCTGATTTAGTGCCGCTTTAAATCTTTGTTGCGAAGCAAGCTTGGTTGCATGAGCAAAGGCACTCGTCCTCTGTAGCCTAGCAACGTATGGAGAGTGACACGCTAATAGCCAACCATGTCACAGTATCGTGTTTGGTTGCGCCATCTCTTGTCTCGTAGGCGTGTTTTTTTCCCAGAAACAGCATGGTCAAGAAAGGAAGATGAGTGCCACTGCGACGAGCGAGAAAAAATGTGGTTAAGGGCTCATTCACACCAACTTGAGCGTGTGCAGCGCGTATCAGTATACAATATGTTTGTATAGGGACAGAATACGCTCAGATCACGCGTGCGGTGTGAAGAGTCTAATTTGTTAACATGCCTTCTAAACGAATACGGACAGAAAACGGCCACGCGCTGAATACGCAGAGTGTTTGGTGTGAATGAGCCCTAAGAACAGAAAGGTCTGCTCACCAGTATGGGAGCTTTTTTGGAGTTTACAAATCTCATCGTAGTCAGACAAATGTTGTCTGCATATTATTAAATATAATGTTAGGAATAAAATGTGCGTTATTGGGAAGGAAGCTTATGTGTGACTGACTTCGCTCACTAATTGCAGAGTATTGCCCACTTGTGCATTGCATTTGAGAGACTCAGAGGTGCTGCCCCCCGTGCCCCCTCCCCTTTGCCCTTCTCTCACAGCTTCTGTGCACTGGAGCTTTATTTACAAGGTTTTCCAACGTAGCTGACTTGCTGTAGCAAACCGACCGTAAGTAATGTTACAACTGCGGAAGATGAGCAATTTTGAAAATAGGCGTGTCAGAATAACGCAAATTCTGCTGATTATGTTTTCCTGTTCAGTATCCGACACCTCGTAGCCAAACCAGGACCAGATTACAGAAGTTGAGCCTGTCTTTTTTACGAGCTCCTTCTATTTCACGTGTTCACTGCGCGCAGCTATTTTTCCTTCTTCCTTGTTGTGGTGGCGCAATGAACTATCGCGGTAGGAAGGTATAACCCAAAATCTCTACCGTTGGCCAAATTTATACCACATACCGTTTATACCTTTTATACCGCAAACCCCTAATATCAAACACATAGGTAATGGTTTTCTTCTGTCAGCAGTTCTCTGCTAAGCCTTCAGTATGCCACACACACACATTCTATTCCTGTACATACACTTTCCAGTCTCTCTTACAGAAATTACAACAACAGTTTCACAATTGCAATCACACCATCTCCATCCTCCTCATCATCATCAATTCCCAACATATCTCCCTGGCTGACATTTCCTCTTCATCTGCTCCATACAGGCGCATCTCAGAACAGTTGATACCCTGAGACATACATATTTTTTCGGTCATGACGTCAAATATTCGTTATTGACAGTAATGTTTCAGTAGCGATGACTATTTTGAACTGTCTATATTTTGTGTAAAAAAGGTAAAAATGTCAGTTAACTACTTAAAATTCTTTAATTTCCCTTCTTCCCTTCGTTTCTGATGTCTTCTTTCTTAAAGGTATAGCTTAGTGGAAAATGAAAATTGGCATGTTAAAACATAATGCAGTTTTTAAACATTTTTACATTTTGGTCGAAAAACACTGGCAATGTTATTGCTAAGGGCATCATGTAAAGCATGTAAACTAGCTCGATAAAACTCAAAACTCGGCTGTATAACAAAGGTCCTGGCATTCAAAATGATGGAGATTCGTAAGTCTACACATCGTATATTAGCAAGAGTGTTTTCCATAGACAGTAGAGCAGAATGGACGAAGGGATGGTGCCATTTTCAATGGGAGCCGACGAAACCAGATTTTAAATTCTCGAATTGGTCACCAGGGTACTGCGCAAGTTCAGTGACGTTTCAGTTCGAACCCGAATACCATAAATTGAGTGGTAGATGCTCAATCACAAATCAGACAGCGTAGCTGCAATCATTTACTGGAGTGGGAGGCTAATACTGTATGCGGGGACTTGATTATTCTTCTACTAACTTTGGTTCCAGGCAGTCTTGCAAGCCAGCATCAAGGGAGCTAGCTAGTTAGCTTGTACATACCAAACTATAGCGTGTAGCTTAGCTTAGCTTAGCCATCTTTCTTTGGACTTCACTTGCATTGAATAGTGAAATCCATAAAGATAGCGATTCCGCTTACAAACATTCCTAAGTTTATTTTGCGAGAAATACTGATGGAAATGTTTCCCCAACATGAATAGAGTAAAGGGACATGGCTATGGTTTGTTATCCAAAGAGTACGGTAAATTTTCTCCTGTGCGACAGAAATTCACTAGCCATTGCATGATTTATGAAGTCATTTTTAGCATTATTTCAGATAAACGTTTCTTACAAGGCAATAACATGACAGATTTCTTCTTTACAACAATGCTAAGATCAAGGTACGGAGCGCTTCTCATGTAAAGATGAGTGAGATGAAAGATGAGATGATTAGATTTCAAAGTGATGCTCAAATGAATGGAAGTCAATGGAATGCTAAAGGCTACTGGGCCCTTTCTGGGTTGCGCTTTCACCGCAAGGGTTTCAACTTCTGCATACGTTCCTCTTCCCGTGTTGTTGTGTTTTCAGAGGCAGTATCTTGGTGTTGTTTCATGTCGGTGCCATGATGAAAGTCCAAAGAAGTCAAATCAGTAACAAAATTTCGTCAATCGACTTGTGTGGACTTTCACCATGGCGCCAACATGAAACAACATATTTATCCCATTTTTCTATTTTATTTATATTTATATTCTATTTATTTTTCAAAATGAAGAAAACAGTGCCATTTTGTCTCTACTTAACAATGACGTCACAACCAAAATTTCAACACATTTTGGTTTCGGTTCATTTCCATAAATATTTTCTATAATAACCTAGCAGCTACATCAAATATTACAATGGGATTTGATTGTTATTTGCTTACATCTTTATATCATCTTTAAATCATTAAACTGTATTTTTGGTTCAGGGATAGCAATTTGCACCAATTCTGTAGAATTGCCTATAGATAATGTATGTTTACAAATCTCACATTTTTCTAGTCACTAAAAGGGGCAAGAAAAAAAATGGAGACATGTTTTTTTTAATTCCTTAGACCCCCTAGAATGAATATATAATGGTCTCCAAAAATTAACATGCAAAGCCAACGGGCCCCCAAATCAGATACATAGGCTCCCCCACTAGCCACCAGAGTCCCTAGTTCCCTCCTGTCTGAGCTTTTACTAAAGACAGGATGAACACACTTCCTCAGTCCCACCAGGCAGAAAAATCAACACAAGTAAATCAAAGTTATCAATAGCATACATCAGGAGGTCCTGAGTATACATTGAGTACACTCCACCCTCCCACACACCCCTTACCAACACACACACACACATGCGTGCACATACACACACACTCATACCCACACACACACACTCGCACACACACACACACACACACCCACACACACACACACACATGTATACACAGGCATGAGTGCATTCTTTCTGCAATGGGCTGGCTTCAACACACATACCCCTACCCCTGTGCTACACACATCTCTTGTGATCTCTCTTTGAAGTGCAGATCACTCAAAACAACCTGTAAACACCAGATCCTGAAATACTGAGCTATTGTTGGGTTCAATATTTTTTTCCTTCCATGACTCAATTTGAAAAACTGACAGTTAGCTACCAACAATCAGCAAAACAACACCTGAGTATGAATTGAGTCTTCCTTTTCAATATTATTTTTGCATGTTTCAGAATGTTTGAATTTATTGATATTAAAGTGCTAATTACTTCTAATTCTTGCCAAGAAACTATATACTATATACAATATACTAACCTAAGATCTGAGAAGCATGGGGATGTGAAGTTCAGACATTTCTGAAGATTTCTTCAGGCCTGACTTGTCAACACATCACTGAGAAAAGAAAGCCGCCATGATTCACGGCATGCTCACCTCTCGCTGAACTGTTACAATCAATCAGAGAATGTACGGCATCTCACAGTAGACCGAAATATCTCTACATGTCATCTTAGTATGCCTGACATCCACAGGTTTGACAAACAAGCTTCTCCTGCTTTGGGTGACATCTCTCTCTCTCTCTCTCTCTCTCTCTCTCTCTCTCTCTCTCTCTCTCTCTCTCTCTCTCTCTCTCTCTCTCTCTCTCTCTCTCTCTCTCTCTCTCTCTCTCTCTCTCTCTCTCTCTCTCTCTCTCTCTCTCTCTCTCTCTCTCTCTTCATTTCCCTTTCTCTCTCACACACACACACACACACATACAACCACACACGTACAAACACACACTCATTGGCAGTTGGGAATGGCCTCACAATTGTGACCCAGTGTCAGACTAAGTGTCAAACCGACAGCATAGGTTATCAGCGTTGTTTTTAGGCAGAGGGACCTGAGGCACCATTCTTAAGCCAGACAAGTCACATAGGCTTGAACATACAGGGCTCAATCAATTAAGTCTGGAGCAAAGAGGCGCTACGTGCAGTGCATGACAAGATAAGCATCCTAAGTATGACCAAACATGTGGTCTGAGTACTTTCAGAAAAAAAAAAACATTAACATATAAATGTGTAAATGCAGTGATAACAAACAAACAAACAAACAAATAAATACAAACAGAGGCCTACATGTACATACCAAGGCAGACATACACAAAGGTAAAATACACTCTCTGTCACTCACTTATCCATGCATCTACACACACACACACACACACTCACAGGTGTTCCTGATAAATAACAGCCAAACTACCACACTGCCTTCTTATGAGTCCTTGAAAAAGGTCGAACCGTAGTGATCCAGAGTTTGCTTGCTGCTGCACCAGCCTGCTCCCCTAGTGCTCCGCATGTCAGCACCTGTGGCCCTATAAAAAGCCCTGTGTACGCTGTGCCATCCCTGCCCTGTGGCACACACATTCCTGCCAGAGCACCGCAGCACCAGGACAGCAGACCGACCGACCCACAGACCGGCGAGAGTAACTCTGGCCTGTTTGAGTCGGCTCTTTTGATGCCATTGACACCAGAATGTGCAAGATGAACAGCCGGTGACAGCACAGATCTGTGGCCACCTTTCAATTTATTGTAACCTGAGGTAAAATAAACATACGTGGCAGACCCAGTTTTAAAAAGGAAAAGCACCGCACTGTGTGTGTGTGTGCGCGAATGTGTGTCTAATGCAACTCTGCAGCTGAGGATTTCGAAATTTTAGGGCACTTTTCCAATGCCAGCACCCTGATGCAACAATGACATTTCACCCTGTGTATTTCTAGTAGAGACAGAACCTCCAGTCTGCTATTATTATTACTGCTGCTTGTATCTCTCTCTCTCTCTCTCTCTCTCTCTCTGTCTCTCTCTCTTCCTTTGTGATCTGACTTTTCCTCAGCAAGCACTTTCATGAGCATAGGTATGACAAGAGCTTATCCTGACTTGCTCTCCTATTCTTTATGTTCCATCTATCTCTCTCTCTCTCACACACACACACACACACATACACACACACACACACACACACACACACACACACACACACACAGACATACACACACAGTCCTCTGACACCAAGGGTAAGCCAGAGAGAACCCTTGGTGTCAGAGGCCTAGACTCATCATCAACTGGTATGGGAGGTCAACTAAGATTGAGTTCACTGAGGTTAGGGTGAGCCTTGAAGTCACCTTAAAAATCCACTTGTCCAAACTTTTGGATCATTATCATTCCTCAGTTTGGCTTAAATCCTCTTTGATGACACATCAGCAGCAGCTCTCTTGTGCCCTAAGATAAGGGGCTTGACATTTTCCAAAGGTGTGGGGGCCAAATGGCACTCGTTAGCACCTGAGGGTTGGACTATCCTGTTCTCAAGCGCACGTCACCCCTGTCACTGTCACTCTTTCACACATCGTGCTGTTCACCAGAGCAAGTATGCACTTGCAACTGTTAAAACACATTATGGACAAGACAGATACGTAATAGTGCCTACATACACTATTGAGAGAGTACACAGATTGTCTCACACACTCACACACACAAGTACTTATACACACGTACACACTCTTGTACACATATGTACATACAGTACAACACAGTTGTAAGCACAGTTCTAAGTCAGGTCAGAGTTACAGGTGACCTAAACAACAAACACGCTAGACAGGGCATGGCTTTTAGCAGAGCACTGTGGCTAGTGGTGTGATTTGAAAACAAATGACTGTTCTACATAAATATAAATAATAGCAGCAAGGCTAGTGGTATGATTTGTAACCAAAGAAACTATTCTGCATAAATATAAGTAATAGCAGCAAGAAAGTGTGGGGAGCATAAAGGTGTGCTGTGACGCGCTGGTTTGCATCCTGAGTTACCAAGAATTTACAGTCTAATTGCACTACAGGCTGTTCAGCAGTCTGACTGCCTGCGGGAAGAAGCTCTTCCCCTTTCTGGAGGTGTGGGCAGTGATGCTGCGGAACCTTCTACCAGATGGTAGTAAGGTGAATAGTCCATGGGAGGGATGAGTAGAGTCTTTGACAATGTTCTTGGCTTTCCGCAGACAGCGGGTGCTGTGGATGTCTGAGAGGGGGGCAGAAAGACTAGTGATCTTTTCGGCTGTCCTCACAATCCGCTGCAGGGCACTGCGGTCTGCAGCAGTGCAGTTGCCAAACCACGTTGTGATGGCGCTGCTGAGGATGCTCTCAATCATCCCTCTGTAGAAAGTTGTGAGGATAGAGGTTGGAAGATGGGCTTTACGCAGTCTTCTCAGAAAGTATAGATGCTGCTGGGCTTTCTTTGTGATGTGTGTGGTGTTGAGAGTCCATGAGAGGTTGTCAGTTATATGTATGCCCAGAAACTTTGTGCTCTGGACAATCTGTACTGGAAGGTTGTTGATGCACAGTGGGATGTGTTTATGCAAAGTCCGTCTGAAGTCGATGACCAGTTCTTTTGTTTTGTCCACGTTGAGGGACAGATTGTTGTTGGTGCACCAGTTGCTGAGCTGAGCCACCTCCTCTCTGTATGGGGCCTCGTTGCCTCCGCTGATCAGACCCACCACGGTAGTGTCATCAGCAAACTTCATGATGTGGTTTGAGCTGTGCGTTGCCGCACAGTAATGGGTGAGGAGTGTGAACAGCAGCGGACTGAGCACGCAGCCTTGAGGTGCTCCTGTGTTCAATATGGTTGTGCTGGAAGTCTTGCTCCCAATCCTGACTGCTTGGGGTCTGCCCACCAGGACGTCCAGGATCCAGTTGCAGAGGGTTGTGTTCAGGCCGAGTTTACCTAATTTCGTTATTAGCTGCTGAGGGATGATGGTGTTGAATGCTGAGCTGAAGTCAATAAACAGCATCCTGAGTTATATGTCCTTTTGGTCTAGATGAGAGAGAGCCAGGTGGATGGCAGTGTTGATGGCATTGTCTGTGGAGCGATTGGGGCAGTAGGCAAACTGCATTGGGTCCAGTGTGGCTGGTAGTTGTGACTTGATGTGTTTCATTACCAGCCTTTTGAAGCACTTCATGATGGTGGATGTCAGTGCAACTGGGCGGTAGTCGTTGAGACAAGTCACTGTGGGTTTCTTCGGAACGGGGATGATGGTGGTAGTCTTGAAGCAGGTGGGAAAGACGGTGGTGGCCAGGGAGATGTTGAAGACATCTGTGAAGACTTTTATTGTTTTTATTTATTGTTGCTGAGCCTGCACATCCCCATTATGTACTGTAGCTGTTTTCAATGTACTGATTAATTTTTTGAACTTTTTTGGTACTTTTTACTGTTCACCAGAACCAATCACAACGCTGACAATCTTCACCCCTGGTTAACAGGGAGGGGGTGCACTTGAGACAGGTGGAACATATTGACTTTAGGAGGTGGGTGGGATTGGGTCGGGTAAATGGTATGGGGGAGGCAGGCATGCTGAAAGAAAGTGATGAGGGGAGAGGCAACAAACCGTTCAGCCCCCAGGGCCTCGTCTCTCTCTCTCTCTCTCTCTCTCTCTCTCTCTCTCTCTCTCTCGCACTAATTAAATTCCCTCCTGAGAAGTAGCATTCCAAAGCACTCTTTCTCTCGTCTCTCACTTTTTGTAACCCCCCCGCCCTCCCCCAGTCTCTCTGTCTCTCCTCTCACACTTCTGCTGTGTTATACCACTCTACACACCTATCCAGTTTAAATTTAGTAGCACTGCCTTATTTTACATAATCCATTGATGTTGAAACTCTCTTACACACACCCTCATACGAAAGCTGTTTAGTCAAGAGAGTTGACACATACACTACCATGCATGGGCAAAACAAGCAGAATGTCATTCAACACACAGAGACCAGACTTTAAGCCCTGCCCCAGGACCTTGTTCTGTTGTGCACACAGAACATGTGCAATGTTCGGCCAACAAAGGCTCCTGTGACTACAAATAAGTGTGTGTGTGTGTGTGTGTGTGTGTGTGTGTGTGTGTGTGTGTGTGAGTGTGTGTGTGCGTGTGCGTGTTCAGAAGGTTGAATGATATGACATGCATTGGGCAGAGGGTGGACTCTGTGTACACAAGTCTTAAACGAAAGTGCGATTTTGTTTGAAAAAGTGCAATCCAGGTGATAAGTTATGTCAGCCAGGCAGATTGAGAGCTATGACAGCACACGTGTCAGGATAATCCTGCTGAAGCACACTTCTTGGGTGTTCTAATTTGCTCTAATTAGGTTCCCTTTAACAAAAGCTCTGCAATTTCCCAAGTGCCACTGGACATAAAGATGCCATTTTGTGTGGCCAGTATACCCAGAGGGTAAGAGGGCACAGGCACCAACATGTACAGGTTGGCACCCAAGGAAGGCACCTTCTCCTTAGAAAATCACACACACACAGGCATGCGCACACACAAACACACACACACACACGCACTCACAAATACACAGACACACACATACACACACACACATACACACTTACACTCACACACACAAGTTTACAGAGAGACAGAAAAAGCCTAATAGGCAAAATTCCACAATACTAACCAGCATGTCATGCGCAACTTGTGGCTGTTCACCCGATAGCAAAGTCCTCTCTCTATTGATAAACTTTAAATGACCTCCTGTCTCTCCTGCCTTATATGCTCACTCTATCTGCTGTATTATCTCTTTTTTCCAGGTGCTGCATATACTCACCCATGGTCCATGGTGTTTGCTAATTACTCCTTACAATTTTTTTTTTGTTGATAAAAAATATTTGCTACTATTTATTGTTATTATCATGACCACCGCTAGACGAAGCGGTCATATTGGTGTTGCCGCAAATTTTTTTTTTTCCTTACAGATTTTTCATCAACGATTCCCGGGACACTGAAACTCGGGGGGACATGAATGTTTGTAGGCATGTAGCCCTAGAAGTTTGTGAGCAAATAAGAGCTCACAAACCACCCCCACCTCGGGGGGCCACCCCCCCGCTGCGCCAGTGTCTGTCAAAGAGGGGGAGACCGGCAAAAGTTTTCGCTAAATAACGTTTCACCCAACAACATGAAATTTTTGTGATATGTCGGTGTTACAGAGACGTACCGACCCAGCCCATAAACGCTGACTTGAAGCATAGCGAAATCTATTGATCCTCACCCATTGAAAACACTGGTCGACGTCCACTTCCAACGAAAACAATTTCCGTGAAATTTCAACACTGTGAAAACGAATCCAAAACTCGTCATAGGCTGTTAATGTGGTCCATAAGGGGCACTGTAATTGTACAAAATCTCATTTTGCCTATTTCTTTCACAAATCACTCCTACACACTACACAAACACACATAATGTCATTCATTCAAAACCCACATCCATGCCCACTTCCAGGAAATCATTTCCACACAATTTCTCACCTCACAACACTGATCTATCACATATTCATCATACCAACAGTTCCCACATTTCAATACACTGCGGCAGTCATACCATGTACCGCTATGCGGTACATCTAGTTATTATTATTATTATTATTGATATTATTATTATTATTATTATTATTATTATTATTATTATTATTATTATTGTGGTATTACTACTACTACTAGTAGTGATTCTATGAAAAGCAGCATAAAAAGCATTAAGAAGCCTTCATTATCCCTTTTACACTGCCCCTCCTACCCCTACCCCAGGCCTCCCCCAAATTCCCAAAATGTCTTCTCCTTGTCAACTTTAAATGCAATACTAATAATTTATTACTTGAAACAAAGTGTGCATTTAATAATAAAAGTGTTACTGCAGAGGATGTTAACTATTATAATAATACTTCTCTTCACTGACAACTCCCCAACCTTACCAAGCTCCCCCTCACCACCCACCACCCGCCTGCACCACTGTCCCTTGCTCCTCCACCCTTCCCTCTCCCCAGCAAGCCCCACCTCATTTGCTTACAGGCTTGCTTTCCTGTCCTTTTGGCCTGGTGCTAAACACAAACAGCGAACAATGTGGCGGGGCCCTAATCTCTGATCCACTGGAACAGCGTGTTCCTACGCACTGCCAAACAAACAGGACTGTGGTGGTAGCAGCAGCAGCAGCAGCAGTGGTGGTGGTGGAGGAGGTGGTGGTGGTGGTGGCTGCCCTGACCGGTCCTGCTCCCCATTCCTCCTGCTCCTGCTTGCTGATGGGGATCGGGCGCTGGCCGCTTTAAATCACGGAAAGACAGATCCAAATGGGTTCAGATCATCTTGAGATTAAGCTTGGAGATAGGCAGCTATGGGATCGCTACGACAACAGCCCCTCCCTTTCAGTGAGGAATACCTGGCGCGTGTGTATGCACACACACACACACAAAGACAAATACACACACACACACACACACACACACATGCGCACACAAACACACATACACACACACTCTAAGACCCCAGAAGACTGGGTGTGTTGGGGGGTGGGGTGGAATGGGGTTGGGGTGGTCACACACGTGCGTTTTGCTGTTCCCTTTCCCCAGTCTTCTTCATGTGCCATTCTATTCCATCACATGGATGAATTACCACCATCCTCTCAGGCCTCAGACAGCAGCTATATCCCAGAGCAGCTCGGGCACAGACAGGGTGCAAGCTGTACTCATTTCAGGACCTGACGGATTCGACTACTACCTGGCCTGGCAGTTGAACTGGAAAGAAATGAAGACAAAACAATGGAGGGAAAATCCTGTTGCCCTGCAATATTTTACCTTCTGACATTTAGTGATTAAATGGATGCCTAACAAGGTGTGTTTGCGCCTGAGAGGGAGTCTTGCTGTTGCTGGCCCACTGATTCAGCGAAACAGAAAAATGCTCCCGGAGAACAGAGGCGAGCTTTAATTTCTCCACAAGAGTTGACCTGACTGAAAACTTGGCTGAATTTGAGGTGACTTGACTGCATTGGGCCTGACTCGCATCGACTCACTAGCCAGACTAGTGCAGCGGTAGTACCACAGCTTAATATTGTATTTCGCTACAGTCCTTTATCAGGGAACTCCCCTACCACCTTAATTTCCCTGGACTACATTTTTTAGCAACCAATCAGCGAACAGAGGGAGGTCCATGTTGCTCGGTAGGAGGGCTGAAAGCGATGATGTTGGACTTAAATGTTATGTTTGAACATGTGTGCTCCAATAGTTTTAAAGTTCTCAGAAAATGAAGTCAACATATGCCTGTTGAGAATCTCCAGTTTCTCTGCACAAAATGAAAGAGTCTGGTTTACCACAACAGTGATGGGGTAAAGGTATAGAGACAAGGAAACTACCCTAAGATTGACAGTAATGGACTGGCCCCAGGCCAGCTCCCAGGGGTCAAAGACATGACGGAAGAGCAGTGGAGTGGCTAGGCGCCAGCACAAGGAACGAGGAAGATGGAGGCTGTGACTCCACCAGAAAACCATAGCAGCTGTGTTGTGTGGAAGATCCGTGGATGGCAAATTCCATTATGATACAGACCATTTACCTCAGAGGAAAGAAATGAATAGCATAGCCCGGTTCTAAATATGAATACTACAGCTGCTGTCATAACAATAATTAATGAATTTATTGTTATTATTATTACTTATCTTCTTGTTCTTCTTCTTGTTCTTCTTCTTATTGTCATTAATAATAATAATAATAATAATAATAATAATAATAATAATAATAATAACAACAACAACAACAACAACAACAACAACAACAACAACATTCTGCTTGAGACAAAGAACTCTTTTGTATACAGAGCAAGGAAGAATAAGACACCAGACTAGGAGAGAGAAGTGGTGGTAACTTGAGCATTAGGGATAGAAAGGAGAGAAAAAGAGAGACTTGGGGATTTGCCGAGTAGGACAGCTCCCAGTGTTGATGGCGGTGGTCAAAACCAACACTTTCAGTGAGAGCGAGAGAGAGAGAGAGAGAGAGAGAGAGAGAGAACAAGAATGGGAACAAGACACCAAGAACCGCAACTTGAAAAAACAGAATCTATACTGTGGCTTCCCCACTGTGCACCCACCCTCTAAGACCCCAGAAGAATGTGGTTGGGGGTGGGGTGGGGTGGAATGAGGGTGGGGTGGTCATGTTCGATAGCTTCCCCCTGGAGGAGTTGTCACAATAAATGTTCATTTTTCTCAAGACACACTTGAGATGGATGAGCCACTTTGGGTGTCTTTGGAAGCCCCTATATTATGTGTCAATGTGGTAAGCAAACACGTCAGAGCCACACAAAAGCCCATTCTGTCATGCTTCTATAAAAGTGTGTTGAGCGTGTGTGTATGTGTGTTTTTGAGGGAAAAATACACAATAATAGCACTATATTTTACTGGTACTTCTTTACCATCAGATCTAATATGGCCTATTAAAACAAGGAATCAGGCACACAGACACAGACACACAAATTCAGGCATTATGTGCACCATCACCATTAGTCAGAGAAGAGCCTTAGGTCCAAACCTCTACTTGTAGTGCTCACCTCACCCTTACCCTGTCACCCTTGGCTATACTACCATTAGACTGCAGGCACAACTCACAACCACAGTGCAGTAAAAGCAAAGAGACAACCAATGCGGGGGCTGTGTTTACACAGAGACAGGGACAAGACTGACACGCTGGGACGGGCATAGCACCAGGAACACGGCACTCTCAGGACAGAGCCCAGGCATGGGGTGGCAGGAGGGCAGAGCCAGCAAGGCCTCCTCTTTTCCCTTCAATTGCTTTTTGTCAGTCTTTCTCTTTCCAGTCCTTCTTTTTGCCTTCTCTCTATATGTTTGTCTGTCTGTCTGTCTGACAGTGTAAGATGGTGTAACCTTTCAGGCAGCTGGAGACAAAAAGCAGCATGGAAAGTGTGTTGGCACCAAGAGGAGGCCTTACTGCAGCAAGAGTCTGTAAATTTCATCGTATGCTGCTGTCCACATCTAGATCAGGTGTTCTCAAAACAAGAAACGTACATCTATGGGTGGAAATGCATGTACTGAGTATATACTGAGCAGATCAATACATGTATTATCAGGTGGCTAAAGACAACTAAAATGAGGTAAGAAGTGGCATCACGCACGGCCTCTTTTCCCATCTCAGGCAATACTGAGAATCAGCTATCTGGATGCCCTGACAGTGACGTTGAACCCTGGGTGCCATTTTAGAGTGTACATTCCCTATTCCCTATTTTTTTTTTTTTTTTCTTTCTCGAAATCACTGGCATTTGAGAAGAGGTTCTGCATAAACAAACTGCCAAAGCCGAGACAGCAGGCCTTGCTTCATACAGAATGAGGCAAGGTCTCTCATAAACACGACATTAGGAACCCAATCACTCCCTCGACCAGGACTCTGACTCAGCCTCAACTACAGTAAACAACAGGTTATATTAGCCATTACAAGAGTTAAGGACAGAGTGCTTCAATGAGGTTGACAAACCAACATAAACACATGAGGTTGACAAACCAACATTTACTCAAACACACACATACACACCACAAACACACACACACACACACACACACACACACACACACACACACACACACACACACACAAGCACAGTGTCTTTGGCTTGTGCTCGGCTCTGTGTAATGCAAGCCAAGCCTATATGTAGAGAGTGGAGTTCTAAGATGGCTGCTGAATCCTCTTATGAAAGCTACTGCTCGCTGATAACTACAGGGAGGTCCACCCCCCCACCCACCCAAGAGGAAATATCGCCATCCACATCCTCCCCAAGCCGTTGTGTCCCGATTGCACAGATTCATAGATTCCTGCCTCTCCACTTGGGTCCTTCATACAGCCCTTGTTTACGTTATGCTCATTTGGGATTCATCTGATAATAGTGCAGGGAGAGAGAACTCATTAAGGGCTCTCCACAGTCACGAGGCAACACCAGACTACCAGGCGCTCTCTCTCTCCCACTCCAAACACCCCCCCAACACACATTGAGACCCTCTCTCACAGCTGAGAAGATAATATAAGGTCATGGCATTGCGTCATTAACAGCCTCTAATCCTCATTTTTTTATACAAATCAAAAGTCTAATTACCATTCACACCTACATATACAGTGAGTTTTATCAGATCATAGATGTGAAATGTTCAATGTAAAGAACCTGCATTCATATGTCTTTTTCACTCAACCTTTCATGAAGTGTACTTACAATCCTATCACACCCACATACAAGAATCATCCAGGCTGAAACCTATTGAGGTTTATTTGACCAGTAATAACACTTCATATCCATACTCATAGTAATAAGTGTTGATTTAATGTGTACATCACAATATACCACTACAAACAAGGTAGTCACTGAGTATGTTTTTAGTGAACTATAGGAAATTACAAAAAGAAAGATGACCTGGGTCTCAGGCTCTATGGTATACATGTGGCATAGGAGCCAAGACTCCAAGAGTGACACATAAACGTTAAATTTGCGCATTGATATATGTTTGCGGTATGGTGACATATTTCAGCGCTTGTACGTGCTGGCAGGAGAGCGACAAGCCGTTCTCGAACACATTCAATAACTCAATATTCAGCACTCAGTATTCAACACAAGCTCAGCTGTCATATCGGGCACTTCAATCGATGTAACATGTGAAGTCTATCATTACTTACATCTTTCATTACTGCCTTAAATCCACACTGAAGGTAACGACGACGTCCATAAAAAATGCCTTAGCAAAAAAAAAAAAAAAAAAAAAAGAAAAACAAACAAAACAAAAAACTGGCGCACATAAATTGCTACTATTTTACAGTCAGACTCAAATATGGGTAACTCTTATCAGACTGTTTTAGTGAACCAGTTTTATGAACCTTGTACTGTTGCGCAGCGTTTCAAATACGCCTATACGCCTATGACTAGTCTTGGAGAAAGTTTATAATAAACTTTACAGCCAGTACAGAAGATTTCAGAACTTTGCCCCCTAAAGCCCATTAAGATATATTTCTTACCCCTCCTTATATTTACTGTTTTTAAATCTAGTTGTGCCCTTTCTATTGGCCTGGTATACATGCGAATTAAGCTTTAAAGGGCACAGAGCATTGTTAATTGTGCCAATTATGTAACAGCCGGACACTCGTATTTCTCTTAACCTCATTTTACTATTTATTTTCACTTTAAATTACTTTTACCTAATACCTAAACAATTTGAGGTATTTGTAGAATGTGGAAAATACGGTGTGGCATTTTTTTAAAGTCCCACACTGACCTGCACCTTACCGTAACCTTACGTTCGTGTAGGCCTAAACACAAACATTTGCAGTAATTCATTATGTCTCTTTTGTCCTTGTCAAATTGTAGGCTATAGGCGTTATTATAGTGCTGAAGGCCTGGAAAACACAAACTGAATGTAGCAATTCTTTGACGTAGCCTATTATCGAATTCTCACTCAAGCCGCGACAAACATGGCACTTTCATAACCTTCAGACGGAGTTCGGTAGATGACAAAAAAAAAACATTCATATTGCCAACATCACAATACCGGGCGCACTGCACATACATACATGTACATTAAACAGCACACACGCAAACTTACCGCTTTTTGTCCTTCTCTGCTGTCATCGCTATACGTTGATCAATACTACGCAAGCTGTCCTCTAGTTCCCGTGTGTCCGGTGCAATGCGCAACAAGTGAAAAACAAATCTGAACTCCTCAAACTCAGGGGGACGCACCTACTCACGGGCAGAAAGCCATTATTAAATGCAATTACAAGCGCAAGAACTATGCCGTTCTGCTTTTTTAAAAGTCTATTACAGATCGTCCTGCGGGAGGACAATCCACAGGTTAGGCTATACAGTCTCAGAACACTGCCGAGGATTGTACAAGCCCTTCACCTAGAGAGCCACGGTATTATCCACCGGTTTTAAGGCACGTCGTGACGAGGTGATTCACTTCGTCGTTGTCAAAGTTTCTTCAGTTACTTGAATGATCGGAAAGTTCAAGCTTCTGACCGGGGAACTCTCAGTTGGTGCAGTGACAGCGGCTCAATCAATCAGAGCTCGTGATTGGTGCATTTCACCTCGGTGACAGCTTTTCAGTCGACCACTGCCTCGTCATTGGTGTGCTTGTTTCAAGTGAACACCCCCCAAACCCACCACCCCACAGCGCACTCTCATTTGTTTGTTAATTTCATAGGTTTAACTATTGGGATGGCATACTGCAGACAAAATGAGGCATTTCGTAAAGAATTATAAATAAGCAAACTGTAAGTGTTCCAGCGATAGAGTTTGCACACTAATATTTAGTCTTCGTTCCTGTTGTCTCTCGGCTGTCTTGAGTTGAGCGCAAATTTTCCTTCGGCGTCGTTACACATGCAACTGTGCCTAAATCAGGTGTTATACAACAGCATATTCTCACGCAAGCCTAGTCTTGCTTAAGCGCTACAGTATTTCAGTGTCGAGGGAGGCCAGTGTAAGACAATTTAATAAGTTCTAACTATCCGCTCTGATAAAAAAAAATGCCTAAGTGATTAGTTCCATTCGTGGAAAAGAAATGTGCAGGAGTAGGCCTATATGATTTCGAGTTCAAGAATAGTGTACACAAGAAAGAAGATAACTATGGAGATCATTTTGTCTCATAAAGATTTGTGTAAATAAAAAAGATATATATAAATATAAATACATTTATAAATATTCAAACACAGAATACAAATGCAAAAACGCGACATACAAATAAATGATAGAATGTATATACACAGGCATTTGTAAATATATTTTCGAGATTTGAAAACAAATGTAGTCGACTTTATATGTGGAGTCTGCATTTGTGGATCCATTTTTTGCTTTTGTGTCTATTAACGTAATTGTGAGACTGTTGGAACTGTTGTCATAATCTGCCATGGGAGTCTATGGCTGTCTATAGGACCAATTGGTAAAAACTGGAATCCTTGGGTCACACCACGTTAGCTAATTAGCTAGCTTATTTAGCTAATGTTTGCCAGTGGTAATGTTAACAATGCTAACTATAGAAAAAATGTCAATTAACTGGTACCAGCTAATGGCCGGGTTTCCCAGTTAAGAACCTTCTTAATGAGTTAAGAAGGCTCTTAACAAGAGGTCGGCTAAGAGGAAGTGTTATGATAACAGTGTTTCCCAGACGCCTTCTTAACTCCCTTCTTACCAACATTGGCCGGGTTTCCCAGTTAAGAACCTTCTTAACGAGTTAAGAAGGCACTTAAGAAGAGGTCGGCTAAGAGGAAGCGTTAAGATAAGAGTGTTTCCCAAACGCCTTCTTAACGCCCTTCTTACCAACGTCTTAAGAACCGTCTTATCTGCCTTCTTAACTGAAGCGCAATGAGCAATCAATCTCAGAATGGCCGATTGGAGCGCATAGTTACCATAGTAAAATCAAAGATTTTAGAGCGCTACTCTAGAATCTTTGGTAAAATGCTCCAAATATACCAAATGTGGTATAACACGTGGCGTCTGACTGAACTCATCAATAAAATACCGGCTAAAAGTATGACATTTGTCGTCACGACACAAAAACAAAGTGACACATATAATAATACCGAAACAAAGACCAGGGAAATAAAAATGGAAACACAAAATGAAATCAGTATGTCATTTCATTTAATGTGTAGGCTATATTCTTATCTGTCTGATAGAAATCTGCTACATGAGGAGAATATGTGTGAAAACTGAGAAATTGGCGTCCCCTTGTCATGAACGATAGGGAAAAGGGGGAAAACACGATCAGGAAAACTGGACGTACTGCATTAATATCTCCTTGCTTACTGTCACATTGCTTTACCTGCCTGAGGGGGGTGCTGTTTTCACTGTTTTGTCGCTAAGAAGGGTGTTAAGATTGGGTTCAGAACTTCTTAGAGATCCTTCTTATCGGCAGGTCTTCTTAGGCTAAGAAGCATTTTGGGAAACGCGGTTGCTTCTTACGGGAGCCTTAAGAAGGGTCTTAAGAAGTTCTTAGCGCTAAGAACTTCTTAACTGCATTTGGGAAACCCGGCCATTATAAGAACCTGCTTATCTGCCTTCTTAACTGGAGCGCAATGAGCAATCGATCCCAGAATGGTCGATTGGAGCGCATAGTTACCATAGTAAAATCAAATATTCTAGAGCGCTACTCTAGAATCTTTGGTAAAATGCTCCCAACTGAAGTTGTGGTATAACACGTGGGGTCCGACTAAACTCTTCAGTAAAATAAAGGCTAGAAGTAAGACATTTGTCGTCACACGCGCACAAACACAAATTGACACAAATAATAATTACCGAAACACACAAAAACCAGGGAAATAAAAATGGAAACACAAAATGAAATCAGTATGACATTTCATTTCATGTGTATGTTTTTATTTGTCTGAAATAAATCTGCAATATGAGGAGTAAATATGTGGAAAACTGGCGTCCCCTTGTCATGAACGACAAAGAAAACTTGGAAAAACACGATCAGGAGAAATGGATGTACTGCATTAATATCTCCTTGCTTAGTGTCACATTGCTTTACCTGCCTGAGGGGGTGTTGTTTTCACTGTTTTGTCGCTAAGAAGGGTGTTAAGAATGCTGCAGACCCTTCTTAGAGATCCTTCTTACAGCAGGTCTTCTTCGGCTAAGAAGCATATTGGAAAACACGGTTGCTTCTTACGGGAGCCTTAAGGGTCTAAAGAAGTTCTTAACGCTAAGAACTTCTTAACTGCATCTGGAAAACCCGGCCAATTATGCTAACAATGCTAAAATGCTAAGTAATTAACTGGGGTGCGTTTTCCAAACAACTAACCAACTTAGCTTTAAACCAACATGGTACGATGCACCATTGAACTAACCAACATCCAAAGTGCGACTGTTTCCCAAACACTATCGTACCTTCATTGGCCGGGTTTCCCAGTTAATAACCTTCTTAACGAGTTAAGAAGGCACTTAAGAAGAGGTTGGCTAAGAGGAAGCGTTAAGATAAGAGTATTTCCCAAACGCCTTCTTAACGCCCTTCTTACCAACGTCTTAAGAACCGTCTTATCTGCCTTCTTAACTGAAGCGCAATGAGCAATCGATCTCAGAATGGCCGATTGGAGCGCATAGTTACCATAGTAAAATCAAAGATTTTAGAGCGCTACTCTAGAATCTTTGGTAAAATGCTCCAAATATACCAAATGTGGTATAACACATGGCGTCTGACTGAACTCATCAATAAAATACCGGCTAAAAGTATGACATTTGTCGTCACGACACAAAAACAAAGTGACACATATAATAATACCGAAACAAAGACCAGGGAAATAAAAATGGAAACACAAAATGAAATCAGTATGTCATTTCATTTAATGTGTAGGCTATATTCTTATCTGTCTGATAGAAATCTGCTACATGAGGAGAATATGTGTGAAAACCGAGAAATTGGCGTCCCCTTGTCATGAACGATAGGGAAAAGGGGGAAAACAGGACGTACTGCATTAATATCTCCTTGCTTACTGTCACATTGCTTTACCTGCCTGAGGGGGGTGCTGTTTTCACTGTTTTGTCGCTAAGAAGGGTGTTAAGATTGGGTTCAGAACTTTCTTCTTCTCCTTCTTAACGGCAGGTCTTCTTAGGCTAAGAAGCATTTTGGGAAACGCGGTTGCTTCTTACGGGAGCCTTAAGAAGGGTCTAAAGAAGTTCTTAGCGCTAAGAACTTCTTAACTGCATTTGGGAAACCCGGCCATTGTCTGAATCAAGTTGGTTTGAACCAACATAGTTTGAACTACTATGTTTCCAGATGTGTTCGGAGAGCCTCGTTTATTGTCGGAAGCAGAGAGAAACAATCCGAAGTAGGCTATGACCCTTGTGAACGGAATTTAACAGAGATGACTAATTATGTAGCCGGTTATTTATAGCCTATTAAAAGGCTATTTCACATGATGTGAAATACAGTGTACTAGGAAATAAACAATAGAAACTGAATAAATCTAACGGTGTAAAGTATCACTGCTTCCTATATACTGCTAGTTTTGTGTTCATGTGTAATATAGTGACATATTTGCAAGACATTTCAGTGATTAATTAAACTCTAACATTGTTTATTAAATGACGCAGACCTCTGGATATGAACACAGATGAGTTGTGACTATGCACGTCTCAAGAGTAGCCTACTGTTCTAGGCAATAAATTAAGCTATAGGGAATCTCCCTGACTTTAAAGTCATGTGGAAGCCAAAGTCTATATAATGCTTTTATTATGACCGCCGCTAGCGAAAGCGGTCATATTGGAGTTGCTGCAAAATTTTTCCCTTTTTTTATTATTTTTTTTCACCAATTTTTCGTCAACGATTCCCGGGACACTGAAACTCGGGGAGACATAACTGTTTGTAGGCATGTAGCCCAAGAAGTTTGTGAGCGAATAACGCCTTTTGGTCCCCCAGGGCCACCCCCCCGCTGTGCCAGTGTCCGTTAAAGAGGCCGGCAAAAGTTTTTGCTGAATAACTCAATGAACGTTTCACCCAACAACATGACATTTTTGTGATATGTCGGTGTTACAGAGACGTATCGACCCAGCCCATAAACTCTCACTTGAAGCATAGCGCCACCTAGTGATATGGGTAAATGCAAAAATTGGGATTTTGAGTTGCCAATATCTTGGTCCGAGAAGGTGGGAACTGCGCAAAATACGTCATGCACGATCACCACAAAGACCTCTAACACCACAGAACATGCCATAACATTTGGTCCATAGGGGGCGCTGTAATTGTAGAAAATGTCATTTTGCCTATTATCTAGACAATGCTTACGTTTACAACAATTTTTTTTTTATCGTGAAATCTATTGACCCTCACGCATTAAAAACACTGGTCGACGCCCACTTCCAATGAAAACAATTTTCGTGAAATTTTAACATTGCGAAAACGAATTTGAACAAACTTGTCATAGGCCGTTCATATGAATCTCACCAAATTTGGTATATGTCATCTACAGACAATGCTGACAAAAAGTTATCAAAGGATTTATCTTGAGATAAACCGTTTCGAAGTTACACGTCAATAAACATTTAACACGTAGCTTAAAATTCTTCAAAAGTCCATATCTTGGCTTTTAATTGCTCAAATTTGGTCAACGTTGACCTGCCATCTCTAAACAGCTTTCTTTTCATGTGTACTAAATTTTGTGACATTTCGTCATAGGGGGCGATGTTTATTGGCGAAGCTAGGTGTCAAAAAACTGTTTTTGTTAAATAATTTGTCAACAATTTTGCCCAAGACAACGATTTTGTGTTAGTATGTCGGTGTTACAGAGGCATATCGACCCAGCCCATAAACACTCACTTGAAGCATAGCGCCACCTAGTGATATGGGTAAATGCAAAAATTGGGATTTTGAATTGCCAATATTTTGGACTAAGAAGGTAGGAACTGCATAAAATATCTCATGCACGATCAACACAAAGACCTCGAAAAGCACAGGACATGCCATAAAATTGGGCCTATAGCAGCCGCTGTAATTGTACAAAATCTCATTTTGCCTATTCCTTTCAGAAATCACTCCTACACACTATACAAACACACACAATGTCATTCATTCAAAACCCACATTCATGCCTACTTCCAGGAAATAATTTCCACACAAATTCTCACCTCACAACACTGCTCTTCCACACACTCATCATACCAACAGTTCCCACATTTCAATACACTGCGGCGGTCATACCATGTACCGCTATGCGGTACATCTAGTTTTATTTAAATCACATAGACTACAGGCCATCACAGCTAGCCTGATTAAAATAGCTTTCAAAATGCTATTTTGCATAGACAACAGGCGATGTGCCATCTGTAAATGCATGTGCTTATAGGGCAATATGTTACACGCTATCAACATTAGGTGTATTGCTTATAATGCACGTAATGACGGAGGAGCTGGAAGTTTTTTTTCACCTTGGCGACCTGCATTCTAAAGTTTATGAACACAAGCCCAAGAATATGCAGGCTGGCTTAAATTGGCCACACTACGTTAATATGCAACAGGGGAGACACGTTCACCCTGAAACTACAAGAAACGTGGCAGTTGAGAATATCAACAATTTCATGTAGCACCTTAATTGTGCATCATCCCGGATTGGAACCAGAGTACTATCCACAAACACAGGTGTGCATGACTTGCGCTCTACCAATAGCACCACAGAAACCGTCTCCTAGCTTACAGAATTTGGAGGTACTTGAAGGTACGTCACAGCATGAGTCGCTTAAGCCAAACTGCCAAACGAGTTGCAAATATCCTCCTAGATCAATTGTTTTGCTACAATAACGGACTTTTTAGATTCAACACTGCATATTTCTCACTTCGTTTTGTGAAATCTGAGTGATACAGTACAACGTCAAACAACTAAGATATTTCAAATGACCGAGGATTTCACGACATTCGGTCGGCCATGTTGAATGCAGTCAAGACCTTCAAACAAAGTTGGTTAGGTGAAACTAAGCACTCAGAGGTGTAGTTGCAAACCTCAGTAGTTACCAACGTGGTTGCGAATGTTCGTGTTTTGGGAAACGCCTGTGTCGGTCGCACCATGTTGGCACTATGTTGGTTTACACTATGTTGGTTCAAACCATGTTGGTTCACACGAACGAAGGTTTTGAGAAACGGTTTCATCGCACCTACATAGTTTGAACCAAGTAAGTTGCTATCAAAGTTAGCAACTATGCTTTTGGGAAACAGACCCCTGATTGTTACTTAGCTAACTTAGCTAATGTTCATAAGAAGCTATTCTAACAATGCTAAAAATGGTAATTAACTAACATTATTACAACATTACTACAACTACAGCTACATTACCACGACGACCACCAACGACTATTTAGTTAATAGCTAGCAGTTATGCTAACTATGCTAAAATATAAGTAAGTAACTGTGAAGTGTTAAATAGTGCTAACTTAGTTAAAGGAGAACTTCGGTGTAAAAATGAAAATTGGCATGTTAAAACATCATGCCGAGTTGGTATGTGTACTGGGTAGCAAATTTGACTTAGCCTGGTCAAGTTGTCATTAAGAGGTAAATTTATGCAATTTTGAACCACACGTACAATTTTCAACTATCAAAGTCCAAGTTTTAGATAAATATTAGTTGTTTGCATAAAACCTATGTTACTGTTATAACAAACAGCAAACAGTCTATTAGTCAATCTATTTTGTTTACAAATTATATGCTAAGATACAATTTAATAACATCTTATTATTTGGAAATTATAAAGAAAATTAAAAAAACTTGCTTAGGCTTAACTAATATATTAATATAGAATTATTGTTGTTGTGGCCCTTATAATAGAGTTGAAATAGTAATTATAAATGACAGACACATAATAATTATAATATTAATTAGCATCTGTACTGTTATGATGGGTCTGTGTCAGACTGGAAACAATGGCCGGGTTTCCCAGATGCAGTTAAGAAGTTCTTAGCGCTAAGAACTTCTTAAGACCCTTCTTAAGGCTCCCGTAAGAAGCAACCGCGTTTCCTAAAATGCTTCTTAGCCTAAGAAGACCTGCCGTTAAGAAGGATCTCTAAGAAGTTCTGAACCCAATCTTAACACCCTTCTTAGCGACAAAACAGTGAAAACAGCACCCCCCTCAGGCAGGTAAAGCAATGTGACAGTAAGCAAGGAGATATTAATGCAGTACGTCCTGTTTTCCCCCTTTTCCCTATCGTTCATGACAAGGGGACGCCAATTTCTCGGTTTTCACACATATTCTCCTCATGTAGCAGATTTCTATCAGACAGATAAGAATATAGCCTACACATTAAATGAAATGACATACTGATTTCATTTTGTGTTTCCATTTTTATTTCCCTGGTCTTTGTTTCGGTATTATTATATGTGTCACTTTGTTTTTGTGTCGTGACGACAAATGTCATACTTTTAGCCGGTATTTTATTGATGAGTTCAGTGAGACGCCACGTGTTATACCACGTGTTTGGAGCATTTTACCAGATTCTAGAGTAGCGCTCTAAAATCTTTGATTTTACTGTGGTAACTATGCGCTCCAATCGGCCATTCTGAGATCGATTGCTCATTGCGCTCCAGTTAAGAAGGCAGATAAGAAGGTTCTTAAGACGTTGGTAAGAAGGGCGTTAAGAAGGCGTCTGGGAAACACTCTTATCTTAACGCTTCCTCTTAGCCAACCTCTTCTTAAGAGCCTTCTTAACTCGTTAAGAAGGTTCTTAAAGGAGAACTTCGGTGTAAAATGAAAATTTGCCTGTTAAAACATCATCCCGAGTTGGTATGTGTACCGAGGAGCAAAAATTATTCAGCCCGCTGCATTCAGAGTTAAACTATTTTTTATCGTTTGCCCCAGAAGGCTAACAATGGAAGTGGTAGGTGCCCTTAGACGAAGCACGACGACAAAGCTATTTTTAAACCATTAAAACAGCTCGAAGAAACTCCACACTCTATCGGTAGTACAACAAAGGCCCTGACATTAAAAACGAGGCACTGAGAACTTTGTAAGTGTACACAACGTCTATTAATAAAACAGGTTTGATAGGCAGTACCTTGCTGTAGTTTCTTGTCGCCGCCATGTTGGACGTCCACACTAGCCGATTGTCGAACACGAACCAGCGGTCAGAATAGGAGGAGAAGTAGTGCAATTTAATTCCGTGAAACTGGAGGGATTTCATCTGTTGGTGACAATATCCAGTCATTGTGCCCATTTAACAGAGCCATGGTCCCAGCAACGGCACCTAATCCACCAAAAAGGCTACATCTGAAGAGAGGTGCCATTCGGAAACCTGTGCGACTTGGTGGAGATGTATGTCCAACAACAAAGTCAAGAGAGAGCTGCAGCCATGGCGACAACAATCGGGAGATATTTCACAGGTTACCCATGCGTGATAAGGACACTTTGCAGCAGTAACTGGTCTTGCAAATCGTCGTGAAGACGCGTCCACAGGCTGAAACAGAAAGATTATCGTGTCTGTAGCCTGCATTTCAACCAAGATGATTACATTGTCCCAGCAATGGCACCTAACCCACAAAACAGGCAAATTTTCATTTTACACCGAAGTTCTCCTTTAACTGGGAAAATTGGCCATTGATGGTTAGGATGTTACCAAGGGCCCAGCATTGGCAGATGGCCCTTTAAGGATAATGGCCGGGTTTCCCAGTTAAGAAGGTTTAGACCGTCGTGAGACAGGTTAGTTTTACCCTACTGATGATGTGCTGTTGCTGATGATGTGTTGTTAAAACTAACCTGTCTTAACCTGAGTTAAAAAGAGGTCGGCTAAGAGAAAGCGTTAAGATAAGAGTGTTTCCCAGACGCCTTCTTAACACCCTTCTTACCAACGTCCTAAGAACCTTCCTATCTGCCTTCTTAACTGGAGCGCAATTAGCAATCGATCCCAGAATGGCCGATTGGAGCGCATAGTTACCATAGTAAAATCAAAGATTCTACAGCACTATAGAATCTTTGGTAAAATGCTCCTAACTGAAGTTGTGGTATGACACATGGCGTCTGACTGAACTCATCAATAAAATAACGGCCAAAAGTAAGACATTTGTCGTCACACACGCACAAAACAAATTGACACAAATAATAATTAATGAAACACACAAAAACCAGGGAAATAAAAATAGAAACACAAAATGAAATCAGTATGACATGTCATTTCATGTATATATTCTTATTTGTCTGAAATCTGCAGTATGAGGAGTAAATATGTGAAAAGCTGATAAATTGGCATCCCCTTGTCATGAACGACAGGGAAAAGGGGAAAAACACGATCAGGAGAAATGGACGTACTGCAATATTGCTTAGTGTCACATTGCTTTACCTGCCTAAGGGGGTGGTGTTTTCACTGTTTTGTTGCTAAGAAGGGTGTTAAAGGAGAACTTCGGTGTAAAATGAAAATTGGCATGTTAAAACATCATACCAAGTTGTTATGTGTACTGAGGAGCAAAATTGATGTAGCGTGTTGCTTTTAGAGTTTAACTATTTTTTATCGTTTGTCCCAGAAGGCTAACAATGGAAGTGGTAGGTGCCCTTAGATGAAGCATGACGACTACGCTATTTTTAAACCATTAAAAAGAAACTTGAAGAAGCTTGAAGAAACTCCACAAACCATCGGTAGTACAACAAAGGCTCTGGCATTCAAAACAAAGCACTGAGAATATTGCAAATGTACACAATGTTTATTTAAAAAACTGTTCTTACATGCAGTATGATGTTTTAACATGCCAATTTTCATTTTACACCAAAGTTCTCCTTTAAGAAGGCTCCAGACCCTTCTTAGAGATCCTTTTTAACGGCAGGGCTTTTTAGGCTAAGAAGCATTTTGGGAAACGCGGTTGCTTTTTACACGAGCCTTAAAAAGGCTCCATCTGCATCTGGGAAACCTGGCCATTAATGTTATTATCAATAACAATGTGGTGCAAAATTGTATTCTTTCATAGGGCCCAAAATTTCTGTCTTAAACCTGGGTATGTTTACTCAGTGCAAATAGTAAACCTGTAATAAAGGGGTTTTATGGCTTTATTCTTCTATCAAAACAAAACTACAGTAATTCTTCTATTACAAGGTTTACCAATTAACCACTAAAGCAGGTACTTGGAATATGGCCCTGGTGATTAGCCACCAAGCTTTAGGAAAAAGCCCTTAACCAGCTTTCATGAGCTCACTGGCACATAAGCAGACACAGAAGGTCTGTGAAAAAGCAGACCCAGTAAAACAGGTCCACAGGGATTTGTCCCTGTATGCGATGGGGTCATACATTGTGATGCCCTCAGACAAGATCTCTCTCAGGCAGGGCCTGTAGCAAAAGCAAATGAAGGCACTTAACAGTGAGCCCTAGTACCAATACAGCCAATATTCCCCAGGTGCACTGAAACCTGTAATTCCTCCTCTCTCTTTCTGCTGTGTTTTTTACAGGTCACACCTTTGTGTTTTGACCACCTCAGTGTGTTGTTTTAAGTTAAACAACAACAGAGGCTCCATGATGGTGTCTGCCATCACAACATCACCCAGATCCACAGCAACATTACACATTATTTGCATGCTACAGTTTACTGTGTAAGTACAGTCACAGAGAAGAACAGACACTGGGATAGTCACTTTTAAATGCAGAAATGATGTCAAGAGTTTATTTCATGTGTATCCACTATGCATGTTGACTGTAAGCATTATGTCATCTAAGACTGTTCTGAGATTTTATGATGACTGACAACTGAATGAGGGTCATTGAGTAGCACATTACTTGCTTTAGTTTGTAAGCCAGAGCAGAGTTAATTAGTAATCCAGATGGTAGTTTCTAGTGTGTTCATTTGACCCATACACCATATGTCATTACTATTCTCTAGAAGGATATAATAGAATATTAACTGAATGATATAATAACTGACTGATGTGATAAAAACCTCCTTGTCAGAACAGAAATAACCCTAATGTGTAGGAACTGAGCCAAGTGAGTTTGATTCTATTTACCAATATATCTAAGAAACCCCTCTTCACACACACAAACACACATACACCCGACAACCCCATCCACACACACAAACACAAACATACACACAAACACACAAGTGCATGCGTGTGCACAAGCACAAAGACCAAAACTGTTTTGACATCATTGTATTTAATAGGTTTTTAAAACAAAGAATACACATTCACATCCTTTTGAATACAGTACATTTGGCACACAGTAAAATGCTCACAGTCCCGGAGAGAAGCTGACTCTAGAATGAATTAGGCATGGATTCGTGCCGGATCTGTGCCAGATCTGTTTAAGAGTAGCCAGCCATTCGGGATCACATACAGACAAAAATGGCAGACAAAAAAATGACAGTAAAAAATATATATTGGAGACGACTTATACACATATAGCTTCACAACAATAAAAAACAGAAACAAAACAAAACAATCATTAACAACCTAAACTTAAATACACATACGCATATGAATCACACTGTAATATAAGCACAAAGGGTGACATGTTTTTGCATGTACAATTCTCCTGTATGTACATACACATAATACTACATCTGGACATGGTTCTTGCGCTTTATTTAAGAGGTACTTCTTCTGCCATGTAAATATTAACCTTAAGCTTTCAGTCATGATACTACAGACTGTGAGTGTTTCCTATAAAAAATGAGCTCATAAAAGGTTTCCTACAAGTTAAAACATCCCCAAAGTATTAAAACAAATGAATGGGGGAGGAAGGAGAGCATTGAAAGAAAAAACAAAGCTATGGATTTGTCCTGGCAAGCAAAACACACAAATGTGTGATGTAACAGATTTGGTTACACACAAGATGATTTTGTATGTGTGTATTTGTTTCTCTCCTTAAGCAATAAAGAGAGTAAGCACTGATGTCTGTAGACCTACAGCAATGTACTAAACGTCACAGCAGATGCATTAAAAGAACTGTACGAGACTGGGAATGACAACATCAGAAAGAAAAGAGAAAGCAGACCTAGGAAGACACTTACACATATACATAGTGGAATGTCAGGTCCACTTCGACAGCTCTTCATATCACTATAGTAAAAGTTCAGCCATCCTAACAGCCAAGCAACTTGATTCACAACACACTACTGTGTAAGTGTGCTAGTGTGTGGGTATGTTTTCGTGTGTGAGAGTGTGTGCCACAGATTATGAAGGAATCATTTGAGGAATATTTTGGAAACTATATTAGCCTGGTCCGATTACATTATATCAGGTTGATTTCACCACGAATTTGTGAGAGGTGACACATTCCTAGCATCGTACCTAATTTTGAAAAGTATGCATGACACCAAACAGGGAATGAGTCTAATAATGTGACTTTCTTAATGGCCTGCGATTTTTTATCTGCAATGTTCTATGACACCACAATGAAAAGACTAGCTTGTCAGAATTTTACCCATTGTAGACATTGGGACTCACCAGCAGTTAATAGAACCCATACAATAACGGCATTGTCTTGTAATGTGGCCAGTCAGATGCAAAGACAATTTGTGGTTCGAACATCATATAGTGTAACATGGTCAATCGTAAACGACAACCGTGAAAGAAAAAAATGATAAACCCTGACCCTGCCATAAAAAAACAGCCACTCTTTTATCTGTTTCAATAAGTGAAGTCATCTGTAACCCATCAGTCAAAACCAAAATGGTGACACTACCAGAAAGCTGAAACTTGAAATAACTCTCAAACTTGTGGGAACATCTTTCCAGGTACATGGGATTTAGTGCATCTTTCGTTATGTACAGCAAATAAATAAATGCTCCCCTCTATATTGTACATGTAAAAGGATTTAACAGTGAACTGAATGTGTTAGCAGGGCAAATGTAGACATGGCAACGGACAGTGAAAACAACTGAGGCAAAAAAAGCCATGCACTTAAAAAAACAAACAAATGATAAACAAATCAACACAAAACAACCTAAACAGCAAAGAAAACTAAAGACTTACCTAACACAAAACAGGGTACACACAGGCATGTACACACACACAAACACGCGTCCACACACACACACCCACGCACACACACGTGTATATATATGTATACAGACACACACACACACAGAATATTGCACATGGACATTGTAACTTATTTTATCATACCCTAAGAATAATTTTTTTAGCATATGAATTAACATGCGACAGGGAACACTCTTTGCAGGAGCTTGTAGATTTATACAAGGTGTGGTCATTTGTAGGTTTTATGTCTTGTACAGATGGACACACAACATTTTCACAATGTTTATCTGCTGCTACCGCTCCTTCATGAGGAGATCTATGATGTCATCAGCTGGAGGCCAAGTCAGTAACAGTAACACAACAGAACAAAAACAGGTGGGAAAAATATTCATATACAGTATAATTTGAATAAGAATATGTTCAAAACACGAAACCTACAGGGCATATTCACATACATACATGCCGCCACCAAATGTGGAGTTTGCAAGTACATGGGATGTCACTGATTATCTACAAATACTATCAGCTAGTTGGTTACACAGAAAAGGCAATTCCTATATCATTATCAGTTTAGTGATGCTGTTAAATAGCTTTACAGAGACAAACTCACACACACAAACACACATAGACACACAGACACAAACACACACACACCTACAGGCACACACACAAACACAAACACATGTGTCATCTTTTCCATTTCTATGCAATGATCTAGGAGCCGAATAGCCTCTTGTTTCATTTAGTTTTACAATCATTGGTTTAGTCGATTTTGGTTTTTGCATTCTGAAAAGTTTCCCAAACACACTAAAGAAAATGTCTACAGAACAACACACACACACACACACACACAGACACACACACACAGTGTGCTCTCTGTTCATACATGAATGCTGCATATATGGTTAAAAGTATAGCAATGATGAAGTGTTGGTGGGCTGCCTCAAGGGTCACAGCTCCTCATCACTGTCTAAGGGCTCATTTCCACCGCCTTGACTGTGTTTAGCGCGTAGCCGTGTTCAGCGCGTGGGCATATTCTGAGCGTATGACCATTTCCACCGGCCATCTCTGCGTATTCAGCGAGGGAGCGGGAATTCAGCTGCCAGCCCCCTCTTTAAATGCACTTGGCCAATGTCTTTAAGTGCACATAGCCATGTTTCCCTATCTCTCACTTTAGTAAACACAACATGTGTTTCTCTGGTTTTATTTCCTTATGTTAAGCGTTGTTTAGAAAGCATAACTACACAAATAGTACAACTTGGCACTTCGGTAAGACGAACGGAATATTTGACATTGTTCTAAATCATGTAGGCTGATTGTTGTCAAAGCCACTTCCGGTACAAAAAAAGCGAACGTATTTTTAACCCCTTCCATAAAGTTATGATAAACTCTGCCTCTTTGGCAACAGCCACTGTACAGTACACTGTACACTGTACATAATTTGTCCTACCTTGGATAAATAAATGTATTTATTAAATGTAGTGAGGTATGGACCTCAATTTTGCCCAGTGGCTTATTGACGTTAGATTTATTAAACCAAATAGGAAACACTGAATCACAAGAACGAGGTTACTATTTTTTATAGCTCGAGTGGTCGACAGAAGACCGATTGAGGCTCTTCTTGCATTAAGAATACTCCGACGAAAAAATCTTCAGCGATATTAAGAACATAAAAGCTCCACCACTATTACCTGCAACATGTTTGAATGGACAGCGTGACAACTTCAAAGGTATTTTAGTTTGTGTGTTTACAGTATGTAGGCTAGTCAATGCCCTTGTAGTGCAGATCTGATATGATAACCCCAATATTGATAGCTTTCCAGCGATTGTTTCATGCAGTTGTAATCGAGTGGTAATATTTTGCAGACAGTCGCTAGGTTTTTGAGGTATTCCCTGTGTCAATACATGCATTGATAGCACAGTTGACATGAATCGTATAGCTGTGCCTATAGCTTTCAATGGGATTTTAGCTGAATACGCGCAGAATACGCGCAGAAAAATAGACGGTTTCTATTTTCTAGCTGCAGTCCGTATTCTGAGCGTAGTCCACGCTCAGAATACGCTCAGAACACGCTTGCGGTGGGAATGGTCTCATCTGCTAACGTGCATTCTAAATGAATACGGACAGAATACGGACAGAATACGGTCACGCGCTGAAACGGCCACGCGCTGAACACGCAGAGAGTGCGGTGGAAATAGGCCCTTAGTCCAGTCCCCTTTTTCTTTCTGTCTTCATTTTTTGTTGTTGTTGTAGTCTTTCACTTTCCTTCACTCCAGATCTACCACATTCTGAGTGGAGGATTCTCGAACCAGGAGAGGAGTGAGATGTTGGCTAGCTCAACATTACATAATCCATGTGAGTTTATGTGTGTATGTTGGTGTGTGTGTGTGTGTGTGTGTGTGTGTGTGAGAGAGAGAGAGAGAGAGAGAGAGAGAGAGAGAGAGAGAGAGAGAGAGAGAGAGAGAGAGAGAGAGAGAGAGAATGAGATAAAAAAGAGTGTGTACAAACACCATGAGCTTAGATCATTGACCTGAGTTGAATCTACACTCAGCCTCAGGGAGTCCAAGACCCCACCTACAAAGCAATGAGTTAGAAACAGACACGAGCATCACTCATTGGCTGTGGACTAGCCAATCAAAAAGGAGTTACTGACTCTACAGTCTGCCTCTTTAGTACTCATGACCAATCATTACAGAAAGAGCAAAAGTTGGAAGCAGCTACAAGGATTATATATATATAGCTGGAAAGCTAAGCTGTGTGTGTGTGTGTGTGTGTGTTTGAGCCCACTAGTTTGTGACGGAGAAGGAAGAAAACGGGCTTCAAATGGTCAAAAAAGAAAAGAGGTGTGTGTGTGTGTTTGTTTCTGTGTTTGCACATGTGCATATGTATGTGACTAATATCAAGTATGTGACTAAGGGCAAGTAAAGCAAGTAAGCAGTTAACTAGAGTGAAAAATATTTTGTGTGTGTGTGTGTGTGTGTGTGTGTGTGTTTGTGCCCACTAATAAGTGATAGAGGAAGAAGGAGAAGAAGGGCTTCAAAAGGTGGAAGCGAAATGGAAGCAGGTGTGTGTGTGTGTGTCTATGTGTGTGTGTATGCCTGTGTGTGTGTGGCTCAAGAGAGGGTTTCCTCTCCGCAGTATGAGAAGCCCTTGAACTCATCCTGGTTGATCTGTTTAATGATGGCATCATCCACTGGAGTCAACACTGGTTCCTCGCGGGTGAAGTCCTGGTCAAAGTTATTTACATCCCTTTTGGTTTTCTGCAGAGGGAAGGAGAGACAGACAAAAAGAGAGAGTGAGGGAATACGTGCACAAGCAAGTGAGAACAAAAGAAAGAAAGAAGGAAAGAAAGAAATAAAAAAGGAAAGAACGATAGAGAGAGAAAGAAAGAAAACAAAAAGAACTAGTTAAGCACTCAGATAGGTACTACACCCGCGCCACCATGCACTTAGCACAGGGCCAAAACTTTAACCAAAGGTTGTTGATATTTCGAATATGACTTGTGAATACTTTTCAACATTTTTTTTAAATTGAATGTACTACAAAGACACAAAATGTAATGTTTTTTGCAAATATTCACTCATTTTCAATTTGATGCCTGTAACATCTTCCAAAAAAGCTAGGGCATGGGCAAAAGAAGTTTGGAACGTTTCACGGGTGAACAACTTAATTGGAAACAGGTGAGCATAATAATTGGGTATAAAAGGAGCATCCTCGCAAGGCTCAGTCATTCACAGGTGAAGGTGGGCCGAGGTTCACCACTTTGTGAACAACTGCGTCAGCAAATAGCCCAACAGTTTAAGAACAACATTCTTCAACGTACAACTGCAAGGAATTTAGGGATTTTCATTATCTTCGGTCCATAATATCATCAAAAGATTCTTAGAATTTGGATTTCTGCACGTAAGCGGCAAGGCCGAAAACCAACATTGAATGCCCATGACCTCCGATTCCTCAGGTAGCACTGCATTGAAAACCGTCATCAATGTTTAAAGAATATTACTGCATTGGCTCAGGAACACTTCAGAAAACCATTGTCAGTTAACACAGTTCGCTGCTACATCTACAAGTGCAAGGTGAAAGCCATATATCAACCACACCCAGAAACACCCCCAGCTTCTCTGGGCCCAAGCTTATCTGAGATGGACTGACACAAAATGGAAAAGTGTGTCCACATTTCAAAAGCGAGTCCACATTTCAAATTGTTTTTGGAAATTACGGACATCCTCGTCCTCCGGGCCAAAGACAAAAGGACCATCCAGATTGTTATTAGCGTAAAGTTCAAAAGCCAACATCTGTGATGCTATGGGGGTCTGTCAGTGCCCATGGTGAAGGCACCATTAATGCTTAAAGGTACATACAGGTTTTGAAGAAACATATGCTGCCATCCAAGTAACGTCTTTTTCAGGAAAGTCCCTGCTTATTTCAGCAAGACAATGCCATGCCCGTTCTGCATGTGTTACAACAGCGTGGCTTCGAGTAAAAGTGGGGGTACTAGACTGCCCTGCATGCAGTCCAGCATTACATTACAAAGCACAAAATACAACACTGTGGAGACCCTGGACTGTTGAGCAACTTCAGTTGTACATCAAGCAAGAAAGAAAGAATTCCACCTACAAAGCTTCAACAATTGGTGTACTAAATTCCCAAATGCTTATTGAGTGTTGTTAAAAGGAAAGATGATGTAACACAGTGGTACACATGCCCCTGTCACAGCTTTTTTGGAATGTGTTGCAGGCATCCAATGCAAAGTGAGTGAATATTTGCAAATGAACAACAAAGTTTATCAGTTTGAACATTACATATTTTGTCTTTGTAGGGTATTCAATTGAATATAGGTTTGAAAAAAATGTGCAAATCATTGTATTCTGTTTTTATTTATGTTTTATGCAATGTCCCAAATTCATTATGACTGGGGTTGTATATTGAGAGTGGATTCTCACACTGTACGTTTATGCTATTTTGATTAATGAGCCATTTGTAAATTATGTGCAATTAAGGAGTGGATGCTTCTAACAAAAAGTCATCCATGTGTATCAGGTTTTTTTTTATATATTATGAAAGCACACTGACCTCAGCTGAACCTGGTACAACTCTCCCTTGCCTTGACAAACCCTAACCTTATATCACAAAGCAACTATCACGGCAAATTGTTAAAGTGTGATAGGCATGCATGTATGTACAAACTTATATGCACGAACACACACATTAACACATTGTCTGCAGTGCTGAGAGCTAAAGGTGTTATAAGAACAAGGGTTGAACTGGATTGACCTTTGCATCACCCTAACCAACTACACACACACAATCGTAAACACAACCTCCCAATTTACATCACTGTCATATCTGTGCATGTGTGTTGACTGCTGACGGAGCACATACTGACACTGACTTCCAATCTTATGTCCAAATTCTTTCAGCAGTCATGGAGCTGCAGCTTGCTTAATGCTCATTTGTTTTAGATAGAGATCATACTGACACGTGCTGGAAATGCACCTCTATCACACAATGCATATATTTATTTACAGCAAAATGAAATTGGTACATATTTAGTCAGCAAACATGCTGTCTTGATCAAATATGCCCTTTGACCTCAAGGCTTACTTTGCACGTGTGTGTCTGTGTACTCATAAGTAGCACT